>OX381707.1:81713182-82913182 GCA_947462335.1 Harmothoe impar | reverse complement strand
TTACGAATGGATGACGTATACCAAGAAACTGGTAAACAGAACCCTGCCACCGAGATCGGCTTTTGACAGCGAACTGACGGGCGTCAAAATGGCCGAAATCCGACTACGCCACATGTCAGAAAGTTTAGTATGACAAAAAGATGCAAACTATGAGAGATTACTTGATCCACTACAACAACGAAGACGTCAAACCTTTCATAGAAGCTTTTGAAAAAATCACGCTAATTTTTTCCAAGATCGCAGCATTGTCATGTTGAAAGACGAGATCTCTCTCGCCAGTTTGACTTTACAGGTCCTCTTCCAAAACCTATAAGCTGTGTTCACAACGTTCCCTCCGTTCGACGCCGTCCTCCATGCTCTGATCAAAGAAAATCTAGTCGGTGGTCCTTCCATCATCTTCCATAGATTTCACGAGAAGGAGGTGTCTTATAAGTCGGCAGAGGGTGAATACTAGTGAAAAGGGAAGGCAGGTGTGCAAGTAGCTTTTCTAACAGACACGTGTGTGAACTAAGCTGCTTAAGTCTAAACCCACCTGCGGTAGAAGCTCTGTACTGAGAGAGTCTTTTCAGCCGTTTAAGAGGCTTATCTAGGACAGGGTACATAAGGAGTGAAACGCCACTCTCACCCGTCACACTTTCTCCACCCACCCTTCATCTTCGTAGCATCGTCCACTCTACGCTCGCTCAGCACGTTACGATGATTAGTTCTGCTATTTTCTTTATTTATGAAAGTGTTGACGCTACAGAGCATCGAAACCCTCTCGAAATGAGTCCAAGAAAGAAAAAGCAACTCCCACTTGAAGCAAGAAGAGAAACAGTGCCCTATGATGCATGTGAGGTAAAGAAACATTGGAAGGACGTCACCAAGGAGCAATGGATAGAAGCATGCTTCAACTTCATCGGAACAGTAGTTTCATTTGGACAGAGGGAGAAGATTTTGTTAGAGCTATTTTTCTTAGCTCCGTATACTTGGCCTGACTGTGGTGAAATTCCTTCAAGTTTGTCAGTCTTCGCCATACAAGTTATCAACTCCTTGAAAGAGCTTCGATATATGCAAGGCACTCAGGAGGAGATTGTCAAGAAAATGACGGAATTCGAAACAGGCGAAGACACAATATGGTGCGAGGAGACGACATATGCGGACGATGATCTGGAGTCCATCATTTGTAGCCCGTTGGAACATTATGTTAAAGACTTTGAGGACATGCTAGACAGCACTGAGATGAACCCGAAAGAGAGATCCCTTACTGCACAGAAAGAGGCCAAAGCTGTGTTGGAAAAGCACAAGTTTGGTCAAGGATTCACTCTTCAAAGCAGCTGTGTGAGTGTGATAAAAAGTCTTGTGTTGAAACATTCAGACATGAAGTTTTCGCGTGCTGTCGACACACTTCCTTTGCCTGAACTGATGATGAACATGATCGACCCCATCGTACCAACACGTTTCGACTCTGCCAATTGTCCCATGTATAAAATGGTTTCAAGTTTTGCCCGTGGCCGATGGCTAAACGATCCACTGAAGTCAGAAAACCTCCTTGATTTAATCAACTGACTAAATGTATTTTCTCATACTAGTATTAGTAGCATTAGTAATAGCGGCTACTCAGTCTCGTGCAGCACAAGCAGCAGCATCTGTCAGCAGCATCCGTGACATCGTCAGCAGCAGCAGCAGCTGCACAAGCAGCACAAGCAGCCACATCTGTCAACAGTATCCGTGACATCGTCAGCAGCTGCAGCAGCTGCACGAGCAGCGCAAGCAGCACAAGCAGTAGCATCTGTCAGCGGAATCCGTGACAACGTCAGCAGCAGCAGCAGCAGCTGCACGAGCGGCACAAGCAGCAGCATCTGTCAACAGCATCCGTGACAGCGTCAGCAACTACAGCAGCTGCAGCTGTCAGCAGCTGCACGAGCTGCACAAGCAGCAGCAGCAGCAGCAGCAGCAGCAGCGGTAGTGTAGACCGCTAAATTCAAGATGACGTCATGTCTGTTTCTTAGCATCGACATTCGACATGAGACCTAGTGACATTTGACATGAAGCTTGAAAAACATAGTGACAGGTGACATGAGCAATTCTTAAAATCGCCATGAGATATGAGCATAATTAAGCGACATCGACATGTGCCATGGCTATTTTTTTTTAAGACAAACGCCGTAGTCTCCTCATCCAGACCTCCGCTAGTAGCGCTCTATAAGCGCAAGCTGTGGCTGTGAACCCCCTCCTCCCACCGTACACACGGGTAAATATCAGAGTCGGCCAATGTCGCCAATACTACTCTCATACAAGGGTCAGGCGCTGCTGGACTATAATAGATGGGTCAAGGACTATTCTACTGAGGGTCAGGCTACGCCGGACATTCAATAACAAGCTGGACTTTGGCAAATTTGCTTGAAAGTCTGGCCAGCAAGAGTCCAGCATACTCTCCCAAGAGTTCAGCATTGCCAGACTATGGCATGAGGATCCCGCATGGTCAGACTTTCAAGCAAGTTTGCCAAAGTCCAGCTTGTTATTGAATGTCCGGCGTAGCCTGACCCTCACTAGAATAGCCCTTGACCCATCTATTATAGTCCAGCAGTGCCTGACACTTGTCTGAGAGTAGAATTAGCGCTATTGGGTGCCTCTGATATTTGCCTCTGTGTAGTCAAACCTCGCCTGAGAGAGACATACTTCAGAAAGAAACGAAAGCGGATTCCGACATCGGTGTGTGACGATCACTTAGAGCTTTTCGTGAAGATAAAAACGGAAAAAAGTGCGAAAATGGTGTCCGCCGCCCGGCGGATGTTGTGAGAGACGTTACCTTCACGATCTGAGAACTTCGGGGCTTATGAAAGCGGCGTGGGAAGGTGACGGGATCCTAAGTCTCAACCCTAAGACTTACATTTGCTACGATCGAGTCAGCGGCACCGGTGAAAGAAAATCCCCAAAAAAAAGATGGCGTGCAAAAAGTGTACAGAAGTAACAAAACCCTAAAGAACCAGTCGTCTTCTTAGATGTTTTCGCAAACGAAAAACTTTCCTTGCGGTAAATAGAAATTTCAAAGTGGTACGAACCAAAAATGGACACTTACACCATAGAGAAAGATGACGTGCGCTACTTGTATTATAAGCGTCGCGTGCATTCTAACGGTGTGACAACGAGTCCTTTAAAAATATGAAAGAAAAGTGTGTTATTGATTGATTGAGCGCATCTTTTCAAAAATAGCGTGTTTATTAGAATTGAAAAAAAGAAAATAAAAAAAATAAAAAAATTATTTTTGTGTTTTATTTTCATACGTCTTCTTTTATTAGTAAGTAAAAAAAAATTATAACAATTAACTAGCGTGTCCTCTTAAAGTGACACTTCCTCCGGTCGCTGCTGATCGCCTAATTAAGGCATGTGTCGTCGTCACTTCTAGTCACGTGACTCATCAGGTCACTTCCGGTCACGTGATCCTAAAGTCGATCACTTCCTAAACAAAAAAAATTAAGAGACACATTTCTTCATGACCCAACCAATCAGGGGTCTCCATTTGACCAGAAGTAGTCCCCTCATTTGCATAATGGGTCACTTCCGGTGTACCAGCCAATCAGAAGCCTCTAACTAAGTCAAGGTCACGTGACGTCACTTCCGGTATGCCCTTATATGGACATGTGAAGGTCACATGACGTCACTTCCGGTATGCCCTTATATGGGCGTGTGACGTCACTTCCGGTCAAATGGAAGCCTCTGATTGGCTGCGTCATGACCTTGACCTCTGACTAGGTCAAGGTCACGTGACGTCACTTCCGGTATGCCCTTATATGGGAATGTGACGTCACTTCCGGTCAAATGGAGGCTTCTGATTGGCTGCAGGTCGATTGAGTAATAAACAGTAGTTAACTATAGTCCCGTTCCGATACATACTATACTACTCCAGTCTACTTAAATAACAGATAGGAGTTGTTTTTAAAAGTATCAACATTTCAGTAGGGTATATTCTACCAAATGTTGATCCATTATCTAAGGAAAAGGCAATTTAGCTAAAAGAACAGTTTATATTCTGTATGGAAGCTCAAGCTGCTATAGAGTTGAGTTCAAGCATGGGAAGTCTTTGTAGCACAACTTTCAGAAAACACACCCCGTGTCTTACTAGCAGAGGTTTATAGCAGTGCTTTGGTCACCCATGATGAAGTTACCATGCCAACAGGTCCTTTTCCGGGTGATTTGGCCCACCTTTTGCACTAGAAAGTACCATCAATGGACCCACCAAGATGGCCATTTTGGTGATAAAGTTGTACTGGAAGGAATTTAAGAGTTTTGTTTAAAAAGCACATGGCAGTTCTATTAGAGGACAAAAGTAGGACCAATTTTATATCATTTCTGTGTAGACATCTTTAGCAGTGGTACTAAAGGATCATGTTTTCTCCTGATGTCAATGGTGATTTGTGTCCCTCACATCCTCTACAATTGACATTATTTGTGAATCGAGTAAGATAACAGGAACCCAATAAGGCATAACATTAAATATAGTTTTAAAACGTAATTTTGACGTAAAATAATGTTTTCTTGTCAGCTGGGTATTCTAGTTATGGGCTTTATGTGGAACCAGCCTTGATAGCCACTGAAGGATGCTTTAACAGACTTAATGTACTGTCACAAGGGAGCTCAGCCACCACAGCAGGAGGGCCCTAGGGTGAAGCCTCGTGTATGGCAGCATATCTCACTTGTAGATTCCCCTAATATGACACTTTGGCTGGACCCAAAATGAAATACCTGACCATAGTGAATGCCAGATACAGTGGTAACCTGAGAGAGGAACGGTGAACATCCGGAGTTGATTGTGGTGGCTTTAGTACTGTAGTATACATCAAAAACCTGGCGTAATGTCAGTGGATATGATGACCAGATAGCACATGAAGGGGTAGCCCCAGGTACACCTACAAATATGGCAGGCAAAGGATTTGTTGCAGTTAAATGCTGTTATTCCTCAGGTTATGTGGAAGAATTATGTGTTTCTCGCTGCAGATTTATTATAGGTGTCAAAAGGCAACCATACTTTACCTTGCAACTGAACTGTAATATCATTAACTGTACAACCATATTGTTACAGCGTTGTGTTAAATTGAAGTGCATGAGGGGTTGTATTGGTATATTGTATATTATAACTAATTTGCAATCTTTCTTATCAATTAGTGAATTAAACTACTATTGTAGACAGTCAGAGGTTTTATGCTATCCAGCCATTGTATACTTGATGTGTTAATGAAAATGAACTCGTCATAAGTGGTCAATTATCCTTTTATTTTCCCCTGTATATTATGCCTTCAGTGAGCGCATAAGAGTCTTGGGTCACTTTACTCTTGTCAATGGGGTCTGGGCCATGTTTCTTGGCTATATCTATGAACAAAGAACCTTCCTTAGGCCACTTATCACTGTTTCTCATTACCGTGCACACCATAGAAATCAGGTTTCTTCTTCAACTTAAATGTGTTGAGGAATGAATTTTCTTGTAGTTGTCGCTGGGTGAATGGTCAGGGGTAACGGCACGATACTGGGTGCTGTAGGTCTCACACAAGTATTTCCCGCCATCTTCCCTCATATTGAAGTGCAGACAGTCACTGTCCCTCTTGCATCTGGAAAGTATATATATACAAACAATGGATGAAAAAACTTCAAATCAATTCAAATGATAACATTAATTCTTTTTTGGTTTGGTAAGGATATCATTTAGTTTAATTGATGATTGATTTAATTTACTGGGCTTGTTAATTACTAAGCATGTTACCGTGCATGTGTTGTAATTCATGAGACATTGGCTTTTAATCAAAGATAATACTGCTTAAAGTCACTTTAAACTTAAACTTAAAAACTGCTACTTAAATACCCATATTGTTATGACCTTTTGACATCTATGTTGCATTGACTGAACTTAAAGGCGCAGATCTTGGTCCATCTCCCGTGACAGTTGGGGTGGAGCCAGGACAGGGACTCAGCACTATATCGAGGGGTGCTTGGGGTTAAGAGAAGCCGTGAGAGTATTTAAGCAATACAAAGTTTGCCTCCAACTCCATACCACCTGATTACTGACCTGCGAGCACACTGCATCATGGAGCTGACTGTATGTGTAGAGGAGGGGCTGACATCTTGGTCTGTGTCCATACCCCCGGGTACCTTCTGGAAGCTGACCTGGGTCTCACCTACAGGTTCTGAAGTGGGATAAAGAGCACATGTCACATAGCAGAATTAGCCAATTAGGGAACTAGGGGAAATAGTACCAGACTTAAGAATGCAGGAATTAGTATTAGGGTCCTTGGATGAGATAGAGTCGATAACAGAGGCTTTGGAATAGAAGCAGTCTATATCAGGAGCAGTACAGAAATTAACACATCAGGCACATTAGAATGGGGCAGTTAGTTAACCATTTAAGTACGGATGTCACTAAAAGATGACATTAGTCGGCATGATCCACCAATGCAGCCCTCTCAGTAACTAGGAGCTGCATCTGTGCATGTTTCCAACCCCAGGATGAAGATATATGATAGGATATACAGAATGGTCACATCTGTAGTAAACTCACCAGCGCGGCATATGTATTTCGCTCTGCCCGTGCATCGTATGTCTTGCCATGAGTACTGTAGGTGCCGTCTCAATCTTGTACATACAAAACTAGTCTCATTAGGTTCTGACGCTGCCCAGTTCTCGTAGTCAACATCTGTGCCGTCTGACCAGGCCATGCTGGGAGGTGTACCCAATAGTCCAATGAATGCACCAGAAGCTCTTGCCCTTATTTCAAAAGAATTCTGATTAATAGACATTTAGTATTAAGTACAATGAAATTATGTATTAGGTCTCACTGAAAATGGTTAAGGTAAGCCTATGAATGTAATTTGGTTTTACTTATTTATTTGTTGAACTATGCTTAGCTTTACTCTTCACGTTAAGATGAAATTCTGATAACCTAGTTTTATCTCAAAGCAGGTCACATGATTTAACAGATTACAATAATAACCTTCCTCGAAGTTGACTTTTTTACAGGCGAGTCAGCGAGTTCACTGACTCGTCTCGCTTGAAGTCCATTTTCCACCACTTATAATTGTTTCTAATGCCTAAAAAGGTGACAACTTGAAGAAAACATATTATTCTTTGTTAATCCGCAATAATTTACTACTTACATGGTCAAATTAAGGAGGATTGATTGATTTTCGGCAAAGTTAAGTCGCCGAAACTTGACTCGTCGGACTCTTGAAATTTGTCCATTTTTTGACGACAACGATCGATCATGTGTTTTATTTTTATTTTGGCATGAAAATATATCCATAATACATTTATAATGATGGCTTACCGTTCAGCAGGGCGATATCTTCCATATTTAATCGTATTATGCCATAATTCAGCCTTTAATATCGTTCGACACGACGACAATGTAAACAAAATATGGCTATCTCACGGATTCTCGGGATCTCGCGAGATTCAAAATGGCGGGCGGGGGACGCCGAGGGACGATGATTCGGTACCAAATTGGCTAATTTCATGGATTACAGCTCAAATATACAAGGTAAGTCCGCAATTTTTGTTGATATGGATAGATTAGGCTCCCTCCATTTGGGGGGTGAAATTGCGGCCAGCTAAGTAGCCGGGTTATTCCGCAAAATGACGAAGACCGGCCTTTAAACTTAAAACAGAGCCAATGATCAAATGATAGATCTTCAGCACAGTGACAGTGGCCCGATCCAAACTAAAAATATGCTCTAAAATTGTACACAAGGGGGGGGGGTAGCCCCAAAATATTTTTTTCTGAATTCCCCAGTATTAGGCCTTTCTAATGATACGATTCATTAAGAAATCCAACATGTAGAAGTGACTAAACCAATGTGGGTCAACGATCAGCTGATCGCAAGCTGAGCAGCCAACAAGCAGTTTCGTGATACCCCCCAGCCCTATATCCCTTTAGCCTTATGTGGTTGGGGGTGACTTGAAACCGACTCAGACCAGACTGTCATTTCTCAACTTGAATCAAATTCTTGAAAATGGCTCATATCGAAGGTAAATCTCAACCAATATTCACCTTATTAGGCTCGTTAGATGCAGAAATGTCATGTTTATTATGCCCTAGTGTGTCAGCCTTCCACCCCCCCTACTTTTTGTGAAATTTGACTTTGTTTGGGAATTTTGGCGAGTAGAACGCTTCGACTTAGAGTCTTCGGGGTAGCGCCAAACGAAGCGTCTTGGCGAGAGGATTTCAGAAATGTAAAATTTGTCTCTCTATCATGTTTAGTTCCATAGCTAGAGGTATTTGGGGCAGGGCACCCCCTTGAAGAAAAAAAATTGACCCCCCCCCCCCCCCCCCCGTGTCAGGTTTCAGGGTTGACTTTGTCACGTGAGACGCTACCCGGTAGTGCTTTAACATAGCGATGTAAACATGAAAACTGCTCTAAAATATTGTACAAGGGGGGGGGGGGGGCAAAATATTTTTTTCTGAACTCTCCTGTATTAGGCCTTTCTAATGTTACGATTCATTAAGAAATCCAACAAGTAGAAGTGACTAAACCAATAGCGGCAGGACCCTCAAACATGAATACTACTAGAATAACTTGAAAAATTGCTCAAAGACAAGCCCTTTTTTGGGGGGGTTGGAGCAATTTTTGGGATCTGCCCTTAATATGTGGCAAAGAAGACATGTTGAATATCCAAGTTTCCGCTATCCCATTGAAAGAAAAATTCTTTATGACCCCCCAAGCCCCCCCTGAGTTTGGGTCAATTCACCATCCCAACCCTGTTGAAATCCTATACACGGTCTCGTGGCTGATCAACTTGAGTTTGCTTTTTTGGATTTATGGATATTTCGGGGCCCCAAACATTTCTGAGCCTCAGATAATAGTAAAGAAGACATGCTGAAGTACCACCTATTTTTTTCCTGACCCAAAAAGACCCACTTTTGACCCAAATAGAGCAGGCAAGACTCTACCCGGTAGTGCTTTAACACAGCGAGTCTATCCGCGCCGACTGACAGTGGCCAGACTTAAACTGAAAATATGCTCTAAAATTGAACACAAGGGGGGGGGAGCCCCAAAATATTTTTTTCTGAACTCTCCTGTATTAGGCCTTTCTAATGATACGATTCATTAAGAAATCAAACAAGTAGAAGTGACTAAACCAATAGCGGCAGGACCCTCAAACATGAATACTACTAGAATAACTTGAAAAATTGCTCAACGACAAGCCCTTTTTTGGGGGGGGTTAGAGCAATTTTTGGGATCTGCCCTTAATATGTGGCAAAGAAGACATGTTGAATATCCAAGTTTCCGCTATCCCATTGAAAGAAAAATTCTTTATGACCCCCCAAGCCCCCCCTGAGTTTGGGTCAATTCACCATCCCAACCCTGTTGAAATCCTATACACGGTCTCGTGGCTGATCAACTTGAGTTTGCTTTTTTGGATTTATGGATATTTCGGGGCCCCAAACATTTCTGAGCCTCAGATAATAGTAAAGTAGACATGCTGAAGTACCACCTATTTTTTTCCTGACCCAAAAAGACCCACTTTTGACCCAAATAGAGCAGGCGAGACTCTACCCGGTAGTGCTTTAACACAGCGAGTCTATCCGCGCCGACTGACAGTGGCCAGACTTAAACTGAAAATATGCTCTAAAATTGAACACAAGGGGGGGGGGAGCCCCAAAATATTTTTTTCTGAACTCTCCTGTATTAGGCCTTTCTAATGATACGATTCATTAAGAAATCCAACAAGTAGAAGTGACTAAACCAATAGCGGCAGGACCCTCAAACATGAATACTACTAGAATAACTTGAAAAATTGCTCAACGACAAGCCCTTTTTTGGGGGGGTTGGAGCAATTTTTGGGATCTGCCCTTAATATGTGGCAAAGAAGACATGTTGAATATCCAAGTTTCCGCTATCCCATTGAAAGAAAAATTCTTTATGACCCCCCAAGCCCCCCCTGAGTTTGGGTCAATTCACCATCCCAACCCTGTTGAAATCCTATACACGGTCTCGTGGCTGATCAACTTGAGTTTGCTTTTTTGGATTTATGGATATTTCGGGGCCCCAAACATTTCTGAGCCTCAGATAATAGTAAAGAAGACATGCTGAAGTACCACCTATTTTTTTCCTGACCCAAAAAGACCCACTTTTGACCCAAATAGAGCAGGCGAGACTCTACCCGGTAGTGCTTTAACACAGCGAGTCTATCCGCGCCGACTGACAGTGGCCAGACTTAAACTGAAAATATGCTCTAAAATTGAACACAAGGGGGGGGGAGCCCCAAAATATTTTTTTCTGAACTCTCCTGTATTAGGCCTTTCTAATGATACGATTCATTAAGAAATCCAACAAGTAGAAGTGACTAAACCAATAGCGGCAGGACCCTCAAACATGAATACTACTAGAATAACTTGAAAAATTGCTCAACGACAAGCCCTTTTTTGGGGGGGGTTAGAGCAATTTTTGGGATCTGCCCTTAATATGTGGCAAAGAAGACATGTTGAATATCCAAGTTTCCGCTATCCCATTGAAAGAAAAATTCTTTATGACCCCCCAAGCCCCCCCTGAGTTTGGGTCAATTCACCATCCCAACCCTGTTGAAATCCTATACACGGTCTCGTGGCTGATCAACTTGAGTTTGCTTTTTTGGATTTATGGATATTTCGGGGCCCCAAACATTTCTGAGCCTCAGATAATAGTAAAGTAGACATGCTGAAGTACCACCTATCTTTTTCCTGACCCAAAAAGACCCACTTTTGACCCAAATAGAGCAGGCGAGACTCTACCCGGTAGTGCTTTAACACAGCGAGTCTATCCGTGCCGACTGACAGTGGCCAGACTTAAACTGAAAATATGCTCTAAAATTGAACACAAGGGGGGGGGAGCCCCAAAATATTTTTTTCTGAACTCTCCTGTATTAGGCCTTTCTAATGATACGATTCATTAAGAAATCCAACAAGTAGAAGTGACTAAACCAATAGCGGCAGGACCCTCAAACATGAATACTACTAGAATAACTTGAAAAATTGCTCAACGACAAGCCCTTTTTTGGGGGGGTTGGAGCAATTTTTGGGATCTGCCCTTAATATGTGGCAAAGAAGACATGTTGAATATCCAAGTTTCCGCTATCCCATTGAAAGAAAAATTCTTTATGACCCCCCAAGCCCCCCCTGAGTTTGGGTCAATTCACCATCCCAACCCTGTTGAAATCCTATACACGGTCTCGTGGCTGATCAACTTGAGTTTGCTTTTTTGGATTTATGGATATTTCGGGGCCCCAAACATTTCTGAGCCTCAGATAATAGTATAGAAGACATGCTGAAGTACCACCTATTTTTTTCCTGACCCAAAAAGACCCACTTTTGACCCAAATAGAGCAGGCGAGACTCTACCCGGTAGTGCTTTAACACAGCGAGTCTATCCGCGCCGACTGACAGTGGCCAGACTTAAACTGAAAATATGCTCTAAAATTGAACACAAGGGGGGGGGAGCCCCAAAATATTTTTTTCTGAACTCTCCTGTATTAGGCCTTTCTAATGATACGATTCATTAAGAAATCCAACAAGTAGAAGTGACTAAACCAATAGCGGCAGGACCCTCAAACATGAATACTACTAGAATAACTTGAAAAATTGCTCAACGACAAGCCCTTTTTTGGGGGGGGTTAGAGCAATTTTTGGGATCTGCCCTTAATATGTGGCAAAGAAGACATGTTGAATATCCAAGTTTCCGCTATCCCATTGAAAGAAAAATTCTTTATGACCCCCCAAGCCCCCCCTGAGTTTGGGTCAATTCACCATCCCAACCCTGTTGAAATCCTATACACGGTCTCGTGGCTGATCAACTTGAGTTTGCTTTTTTGGATTTATGGATATTTCGGGGCCCCAAACATTTCTGAGCCTCAGATAATAGTAAAGTAGACATGCTGAAGTACCACCTATCTTTTTCCTGACCCAAAAAGACCCACTTTTGACCCAAATAGAGCAGGCGAGACTCTACCCGGTAGTGCTTTAACACAGCGAGTCTATCCGTGCCGACTGACAGTGGCCAGACTTAAACTGAAAATATGCTCTAAAATTGAACACAAGGGGGGGGGAGCCCCAAAATATTTTTTTCTGAACTCTCCTGTATTAGGCCTTTCTAATGATACGATTCATTAAGAAATCCAACAAGTAGAAGTGACTAAACCAATAGCGGCAGGACCCTCAAACATGAATACTACTAGAATAACTTGAAAAATTGCTCAACGACAAGCCCTTTTTTGGGGGGGTTGGAGCAATTTTTGGGATCTGCCCTTAATATGTGGCAAAGAAGACATGTTGAATATCCAAGTTTCCGCTATCCCATTGAAAGAAAAATTCTTTATGACCCCCCAAGCCCCCCCTGAGTTTGGGTCAATTCACCATCCCAACCCTGTTGAAATCCTATACACGGTCTCGTGGCTGATCAACTTGAGTTTGCTTTTTTGGATTTATGGATATTTCGGGGCCCCAAACATTTCTGAGCCTCAGATAATAGTAAAGAAGACATGCTGAAGTACCACCTATTTTTTTCCTGACCCAAAAAGACCCACTTTTGACCCAAATAGAGCAGGCGAGACTCTACCCGGTAGTGCTTTAACACAGCGAGTCTATCCGCGCCGACTGACAGTGGCCAGACTTAAACTGAAAATATGCTCTAAAATTGAACACAAGGGGGGGGGAGCCCCAAAATATTTTTTTCTGAACTCTCCTGTATTAGGCCTTTCTAATGATACGATTCATTAAGAAATCCAACAAGTAGAAGTGACTAAACCAATAGCGGCAGGACCCTCAAACATGAATACTACTAGAATAACTTGAAAAATTGCTCAACGACAAGCCCTTTTTTGGGGGGGGTTAGAGCAATTTTTGGGATCTGCCCTTAATATGTGGCAAAGAAGACATGTTGAATATCCAAGTTTCCGCTATCCCATTGAAAGAAAAATTCTTTATGACCCCCCAAGCCCCCCCTGAGTTTGGGTCAATTCACCATCCCAACCCTGTTGAAATCCTATACACGGTCTCGTGGCTGATCAACTTGAGTTTGCTTTTTTGGATTTATGGATATTTCGGGGCCCCAAACATTTCTGAGCCTCAGATAATAGTAAAGTAGACATGCTGAAGTACCACCTATCTTTTTCCTGACCCAAAAAGACCCACTTTTGACCCAAATAGAGCAGGCGAGACTCTACCCGGTAGTGCTTTAACACAGCGAGTCTATCCGTGCCGACTGACAGTGGCCAGACTTAAACTGAAAATATGCTCTAAAATTGAACACAAGGGGGGGGGAGCCCCAAAATATTTTTTTCTGAACTCTCCTGTATTAGGCCTTTCTAATGATACGATTCATTAAGAAATCCAACAAGTAGAAGTGACTAAACCAATAGCGGCAGGACCCTCAAACATGAATACTACTAGAATAACTTGAAAAATTGCTCAACGACAAGCCCTTTTTTGGGGGGGTTGGAGCAATTTTTGGGATCTGCCCTTAATATGTGGCAAAGAAGACATGTTGAATATCCAAGTTTCCGCTATCCCATTGAAAGAAAAATTCTTTATGACCCCCCAAGCCCCCCCTGAGTTTGGGTCAATTCACCATCCCAACCCTGTTGAAATCCTATACACGGTCTCGTGGCTGATCAACTTGAGTTTGCTTTTTTGGATTTATGGATATTTCGGGGCCCCAAACATTTCTGAGCCTCAGATAATAGTATAGAAGACATGCTGAAGTACCACCTATTTTTTTCCTGACCCAAAAAGACCCACTTTTGACCCAAATAGAGCAGGCGAGACTCTACCCGGTAGTGCTTTAACACAGCGAGTCTATCCGCGCCGACTGACAGTGGCCAGACTTAAACTGAAAATATGCTCTAAAATTGAACACAAGGGGGGGGGAGCCCCAAAATATTTTTTTCTGAACTCTCCTGTATTAGGCCTTTCTAATGATACGATTCATTAAGAAATCCAACAAGTAGAAGTGACTAAACCAATAGCGGCAGGACCCTCAAACATGAATACTACTAGAATAACTTGAAAAATTGCTCAACGACAAGCCCTTTTTTGGGGGGGGTTAGAGCAATTTTTGGGATCTGCCCTTAATATGTGGCAAAGAAGACATGTTGAATATCCAAGTTTCCGCTATCCCATTGAAAGAAAAATTCTTTATGACCCCCCAAGCCCCCCCTGAGTTTGGGTCAATTCACCATCCCAACCCTGTTGAAATCCTATACACGGTCTCGTGGCTGATCAACTTGAGTTTGCTTTTTTGGATTTATGGATATTTCGGGGCCCCAAACATTTCTGAGCCTCAGATAATAGTAAAGTAGACATGCTGAAGTACCACCTATTTTTTTCCTGACCCAAAAAGACCCACTTTTGACCCAAATATAGCAGGCGAGACGTTACCCGGTAGTGCTTTAACACAGCGAGTCTATCCGCGCCGACTGACAGTGGCCAGACTTAAACTGAAAATATGCTCTAAAATTGAACACAAGGGGGGGGGGAGCCCCAAAATATTTTTTTCTGAACTCTCCTGTATTAGGCCTTTCTAATGATACGATTCATTAAGAAATCCAACAAGTAGAAGTGACTAAACCAATAGCGGCAGGACCCTCAAACATGAATACTACTAGAATAACTTAAAAAATTGCTCAACGACAAGCCCTTTTTTGGGGGGGTTAGAGCAATTTTTGGGATCTGGCCTTAATATGTGGCAAAGAAGACATGTTGAATATCCAAGTTTCCGCTATCCCATTGAAAGAAAAATTCTTTATGACCCCCCAAGCCCCCCCTGAGTTTGGGTCAATTCACCATCCCAACCCTGTTGAAATCCTATACACGGTCTCGTGGCTGATCAACTTGAGTTTGTTTTTTTGGATTTATGGATATTTCGGGGCCCCAAACATTTCTGAGCCTCAGATAATAGTAAAGAAGACATGCTGAAGTACCACCTATTTTTTTCCTGACCCAAAAAGACCCATTTTTGACCCAAATAGAGCAGGCAAGACTCTACCCGGTAGTGTATTTAACACTCAGAAAGGTTAATAGAGCTGTCTGTGGTTTAATACATGTAAATACCCAGTAGTGACTTTAAATAAGAGGCCATGGCCAGAAGTGAAAGTTCTTTTTCTGCCATTTTATATGTAAATTCTTATATTTTTGCAGTGAACGTGAGCGGTACGAGCAGGAGTCGCACAGATTGGAGCCATGGGAGCGGGAGTCGCCGGAGTTGCAGGAGCGGGAGCCTTGGCCACGTGGACACAGCACTCAGAACCTTGATCAGGGGCTCTTCAACACGTCTAGGGGCTCCAACCACTCCTCCTCGGGTCAGCATTTACCCAATTTTTGACTTCAGGGGGGGTCTCTGAAATTTGGTCTTCAGAGCAAATCTTAAACTCCACAGTACTGACTGAGCGCCCAATGTGACCAATTTTCATGGGATACTTTCAGGGGGTTAGGCCTAATTCTCAATACTGCCACTAACGCACTGCTAAGTATAGACCTTGAATTTATATAAAAAACAATTCCCAGGTCATTTACCCAATTTTTGACTTCAGGGGGGGTCTCGGCAATTTTTCTTCAGAGCCAATTATAGTGCCAAACGAAGCGTCTTGGCGAGAGGAGTTCAGAAATGTTCAATTTATCTCTCTATCATGTTTAGTTCCAGAGCTAGGTGCATATTAGTGACCTTTCGTCCCCCCCCCTGGTTTGATACATGTCTGACCTTAAACTCCACAGTACTGCCTCAAAAAGGTTATTAGAGTTGCCTGTGCTTTAAAAGATGTAAATACCCGGTATTTAACACTCAGAAAGGTTAATAGAGCTGTCTGTGCTTTAATACATGTAAATACCCGGTAGTAAAGGCCATGGTTCTTCAGAAATTAAAGTTCTTTTTCTGCCATTTTATATGTAAATTCTTATATTTTCCAGTGAACGTGAGCGGTACGAGCAGGAGTCGCACAAACGGGAGCCACGGGAGCGGGAGTCGCCGGAGTTGCAGGAGCGGGAGCCTTGGCCACGTGGACACAGCACTCAGAACCTTGATCAGGGGCTCTTCAACACGTCTAGGGGCTCCAACCACTCCTCCTCGGGTCAGCATTTACCCAATTTTTGACTTCAGGGGGGGTCTCTGAAATTTGGTCTTCAGAGCAAATCTTAAACTCCACAGTACTGACTGAGCGCCCAATGTGACCAATTTTCATGGGATACTTTCAGGGGTTAGGCCTAATTCTCAGTACTGCCACTAACGCACTGCTAAATATAGACCTTGAATTTATATAAAAAACAATTCCCAGGTCATTTACCCAATTTTTGACTTCAGGGGGGGGGTCTCTGAAATTTTTCTTCAGAGCCAATTATAGTGCCAAACGAAGCGTCTTGGCGAGAGGAGTTCAGAAATGTTCAATTTATCTCTCTATCATGTTTAGTTCCAGAGCTAGGTGCATATTAGTGACCTTTTGTCCCCCCCCCCCTGGTTTGATACATGTCCGACCTTAAACTCCACAGTACTGCCTCAGAAAGGTTGTTAGAGTTGCCTGTGCTTTAAAAGATGTAAATACCCGGTATTTAACACTCAGAAACGTTAATAGAGCTGTCTGTGGTTTAATACATGTAAATACCCGGTAGTGACTTTAAATAAAAGGCCATGGTTCTTCAGAAGTTTAAAGTTCTTTTTCTGCCATTTTATATGTAAATTTTTATATTTTCCAGTGAACGTGAGCGGTATGAGCAGGAGTCGCACAGATTGGAGCCATGGGAGCGGGAGTCGCCGGAGTCGCAGGAGCGGGAGCCTTGGCCATGTGGACGCAGCACTCAGAACCTTGATCAGGGGCCCCACAACACGTCTAGGGACTCCACAACAGGCCTAGGGGCTCCACAACATGACTAGGGTCCCCACAACACGTGTAGGGGCTCCACAACACGTGTAGGGGCTCCATACCACGTCTTGGGGCTCCACAACATGACTAGGGGCCCCACAAGACTCATACTAGCCCTTTAAATATGGACTTCATGAGAGGGAATTTCAGATACAAGTCAGGCGTGAAACCCATCTAGAAACTGTTCCACATATCTAGGAAACTCATCCACATGTTTAGGAACTCTTCAACATGTGTATCTAAACTCATCAATGGGTCTAGAAACTCTATATCTAGGAATTCCACTAGACATTTAGAAAGTCTAGGAACTCTTCAATATATCAATCTTCATCCAAGTCAATTGATTGCTGCCCTTTTCATTATTAATAAAATCAGTTTCCATTATAACAGAAGGAATTCCTTTGTTTTCATTTATAACCTCATCAAGTAAACAAATTTCCTCACTAACTCTTAAATAAATCCCAAACACCCCTCCAAATGCCACAACCCTGCATAAATATTAAATCCAGTATCTTCTCAAACAAGTGAGGGCTAGCAAACAGATGTAATCTGTTTGCGCCCTCACTTGTAAATATACATAATTAATCTCAGTATTCCATAGCCTAACCACCAACCAATCTAAGATAAGTGACACTACAGAGAGTCATGGAGCTATGTCATATTGTACTTCCTAATCTATGAATCAACAACAAAGATTAAAATATAAGGGGATACTTACGCAAAGACAGCTAGAAATTCTTGCTCCTCACTGCTGTGGATGCTGGCAAGATGACCTCCATCTGCGACACAGGATGCCTCAGCAGCTGCCCAGCTCCTAACAGTGTTGTACAACTTGAAACAGGATGTTCTATGAACAGTGTATCCAGGTAGGCGAGAACAGATATCTGGAAAATAATATTTCATATAAAGCGAGGGCATCATGTAAAATTTATTTTCTTTCATAGATTAGAAGAGAAAGGTTTACAAAAGATGTAAGCATTACATGCAGTTAACCAGCTCTTGCAAATGTTATAAGCTGTATTTAATCTAAGTGAAATAATATTTACAAATAAGAAATAAATCTAACACCTGCATGTGAAACTGATGCCAACATGATGACATTGAGGAGGAGTAGGAGTTGCCCCATCTCTTCCTGATAACACGTCCTGCTTGGTGGAGCCTCCCTTTAAGTCTGCCTACCTACAACATAGTAATAAACTGATAGAATTATTGTCGGGCATAACTTCCATTGGGGAAGTTATTCCCATATTAGTGTACATACCAGTGCCACCTAGTGCCTCCCACCGGCACCAGCCGTGGAACTCTTCTCCAGGGGAGGGGAGGTAGCCAGCAGCAAGCTAGCAGGCAGCAAGGCCAGCAGCAGGCCAGCAGAGACTTTGGGTTTTTGACAATTTTGAGGATTCTTTTGCTCACATATATTCACATTTTTCCAAAAATTAGCAAATCTTTGGAAAGAACAACTAAATAAATAATAAGATAAAAAGAATTTGCCCTACCTGCCCTATTAACTTTTTTCTCGACCATTTTGTGTGAAAAACACCTTGTTTTTCATGGTCTTAGGGTAAGGGAGAACCTACACCATCATAGCCTGTATTAACCCTAACAGTGGGGTAGTTATCACTCTATCATAAACCCCTTCATGAGAGAGACTTTGATACTTGATAGATATGAGCTTTGAATAAGTGACCATGCACGGGAAAACCAACCTTATGCACCCCTTGCATTAACCTTGTTTTCCTGTGGACAGTCATAATATTTTACTGTTAACTTTTCATTATGTTCATCTCTTTGTTTTGTTTAACCCTTTACAAAGGTTAGGGTATTAAACTCTGATCATTGTTTTTTTCCCTGGACCTTACATAAACACAAAATCTATGGGATATACAATTCTGCTTATGACATAAACAATTCTGTGTTCCTAACTTGATGTTTTCATATAGTTATGTTGGGTCAGGTACTGTGAAACACGCTTCCTATGGGTCTCACCTTGGTGAATACCAACTTATCTGAACATGGCATTGATTGACCCGGGTTGAACTCACAACTTTATAAACTCATATAATGTAGCATCAGTTGTTCAAACATGAATTTGTATGGGGATATGTACGGAAATGTAAGATATGCAGAAAGAATTTGCACGACCTAGCCTACATGTATCACAAAATGTTAACCCTTTCAGGGGAGCCTCATGCAATAAAACATCATGCCCTTGGTCAATGTGATTACGTAATTACAACCCTTGCAAATAACTCACCAGTAATGCATTAAAGCATTATGCAGATCCTACAGGGTTGAGACACTCCTTAAATGATGTCATGATGCACCAATGCAGTACAGGTGATTTACTCGCCAAAACTGCATTTGTGCATAATGATGACAAATGTCATCTTTTGGTGACATGCCATCCTGTCAGGGTTAATTTGTAAACATAGTGGACTATACACAAAGTGCTCAAAGGCTCTACTAATGCTCCTGAGACTATACAAATAGGGCATTGTGATCATATGAATAGCACAGTGTACCAACCTGCCCCTTCCATATCCATAGTTAACAAAGGAAGTTATGTACATACACATATAGATGTCCAGGCCATGATATGGCAAACTCCTGACACATATTGAATAAAATGATACAGCCCACTAATGTTTGATTCTGACTTAATTAATGTTTGTCCATTAGTGTGGACCCTCGCTTTTTTTTCTAAGCACCACTCAACAACTACCCTAGCAACAAATTCTTAGCTCCACTGGATTCCATATTCTATTCCTTACTCAAATTCTCAAAGTTTACCCCCTTAGGACTGTTACCCTCTAGGACAGATCCACCCACCTGTACTTCTACCTTCTAGGACTTGTACCCCTGGGTTCATCTACCCGCTCCACATCATATGACCCAACCATATGGGCATATAGAGAGGGGGGATGTACCTAAGGGGGGGATAATGGCAGTGGGTAGATGTCTGGGGGATAGATGTCCAGGGGAGTAGTATAGTATGTATCGGAACGGGACTATAGTTAAGTACTGTTTATTACTCAATCGACATGCAGCCAATCAGAGGCCTCCATTTGGTCACGTGACCGGAAGTGACCTACTTAGGGGATTAGTGGTGACGTCACGTGACCTAGTTAGCCAATCAGAGGCCTCCATTTGGTCACGTGACCGGAAGTGACCTACTTAGGGGATTAGCGGTGCATTCTGGGTAACCCTGCAGCCAATCAGAGGCCTCCATTGGGTGACCGGAAGTGACCTACTTAGGGGATGGTGCATTCTGGGTAACCTACTGACCTACTTAGGGGACTGGAAGTGACGTCACATGACCTAATGGCCAACCGGAAGTGACCTCATTGAGGATCACGTGACCGGAAGTGACCTGATTGATCACGTGACCGGAAGAAGAAGAAGAAGAAGAAGAAGAAGTGACGTCACGCGACTTAATGAAGAGATGAGCGTCTTTAAGGGGTCACGGGCTTTAAAATGTGATATCTTTTTTTTTGGAGGAGGAGGCGAGTCTCTTATTTTTTTTCGGTAAACTAATAAAAAACACCACGATATAAGTTTTTTTTCATTTTTTATTGTTTTACGAGCGACTGGAAGTGACTTATTGAACTAGTTAGAAGCGTTCTTTAGAGTGTATAAGGGGGAAGGAGGGGAAGGAGGGGAGGGGAGGGGGGGAGGGGGGCCCTTTTAACATGCATGGGGAGGGGGGCGCTTTTAGGATGCATGGGGCGAGTGGTGGGGGGGAGGGGGGGAGGGGGGCACTCTAGGGGGGGGCACTCTAAGGGGCGTGTTTGTCTCTTTTAAGAAAGAAAAAGATTTTCAATCGAGAGACACGCTTCTTCCTCTCGAGAGGAAGAAGCGTGTCTCTTCGTGTTTTTTTTTTGTTTATCACGTGCTGCGATGAGGCGATCAGCTGCGACTGGAGGAAGTGACACTTTAAGAGATCGCGCGTCTTAATTGTTATGATATTTTTTTTTTTTTTTTTTTTTTTTTTTTTTTTTACTTACTAATAAAGAAGACGCATGAAAATAAAACACAACAATTCACATGTCCGTCGTTCTCGTTGTTTCTTGCTTGATAAAGTCAAGTAATATCGCGATGCCGAGGCCAAACTTTCCCATGTCCTCAGTCAACACTCGAAGGAGTTCAAAAGGCGTACCGCCGGCGCCGTCAGCTTCATCTTGCCACATTTTCAACACTCGGAAGGCCCACTCAGCGGGACTTCCTCCGTATTCGCATTCTTCAGCGATCTTATCTAACCTCTCAGGCGACAATTTTAAATGGTCCCCCACCTCTTTCCACCTGCTACCCAGACGTCTGCCGAGGGTGCCCAAGTGCTTATGCATCGCGCGCGAGTCGGGGTTTTCGAAATCCAACCCCTGTCTGTGGAGAAGGGCCATCCACTGAGCCAACAGTTCCATGCGTCTAATGCGGGTGAAGACGCGACCGAGCTCGCCCCATCTATGACGATGCGGGGTTTCACCCCACCACACTCGGAACATCGCCGTACACAGCTCCTCCGGTGTCTTGACACTGCGCTCTACTAGAGCATCCATACGGGCGGCGCTGACTTTTAAGCTACTGCCCAACTCTCTCCAACAGCCGCTCAACTCTTTACCTAGTTGACGAAGCAAGGCGTCGCTATAGGCTAACCGCCGCTGTCCTACCTGTCGGGTCTCCCCATCATCGGTCTGCCTCGCGCCGCGTCTCACGTCGTCAAGCCGCATTAACTTTTTTTCAGGCGCACCGGGCGGTGAAGGGGAGCTTGAAAGTGGAATAGCTTGAGCCATCTCGTCTCGTCTTGGCGGCGGCGGCAGCGGCGGTGGCGGCGGCGGCGGCGGTGGCGGCGGTGGTGGTGGTGGCGGTGGTGGTGGTAGTAGCCGTTACTGGGGTCAGAGGCGATATGTTTTTTTTCCAACAGAAATGAGAGCTTTTTATACAGAGGGAGTTTAATCCCATTTCCAACAGCGCTCCAGCTGTCTAGCGCCCTGTCCGCATGACGCTTTTTCAGCCGCTCCGCTCCTTAAGAGCTTAGATGACGAGGGGGTGTGGCATCGCTATCCGTGGAGACCAGCTGAAAACGGTGTTTTTTCCTCACTCATAGCCTTAATACCTCCTACCCCCTACCCGAGGACGTCTCCCTCCCTCTGACATTCATTGTAACAAACGTCAGAGGTCAGGTGAAAATCGGATTTTTTTTCATGCACAGCCTTAGGCAGCTGTCACCCCTCCCTATTGAACTAGCCGGCCGCCCGCCCGCCTGGCCGGCCCGGTCTACTCACCACGGCAGGAGGTGGCGATTTTTGTCTTACACTTAAGTCGCTCACCACATGCACACGCCTCTACTCACAGACAGACACGTTCGTCTTAGGGGGGTCCTGCTTCACGCCACACGCCTCCTGTAGTTTTTTTTTGTATACACACTGTAAGCTCATCACCGTTACCGTTAATCCTTTATACAGCTAACGCGCGCTGAATGGCTGAACAGGGTGGTAAGCGGCTTAGCTCACCACAGTGGATCCCTCAAAAAGGGATCCAGCTGAAAACGTCATACCTTATGTCTTTGTGAATGGCCGCCGCCGGTCAGTCGACGGCAGGCAGCAACCGCTTAACCCTTTATACAGCTAATGCGCGTTGAATTGCTGAACAGGGTGGTAAGCGGCTTAGCTCATCATCACAGTCGATCTCTCAAAAGAGGGGGGGGGGGAAAGGGATCCAGCTGAAAACGTCATGCTTTATGTCTTTTTGTTTCTCTTTGTGAATGGCCGCCGGCCAGCCGGCGGCAGCTGAACAGGGTCGGTAAGTAGCTTAGCTCTAGAAGCGAGAAGGCGTATATAAGGGGCTTGGAAACCTCCATTCACTCACTCATTCTTTTTTGCTGCTCTCTACAGTCACCACCATGAGCAAAAGACAACAGCTAGCGGCGTTCAAGAACAAGAAGACTACGCGGAACAGCGTTCGTTTAGTGTCAGTGCCTGCTCTTGCTACTGAACATGAGACTACCGCCGCAGCCGGTTGGTCTTATCACCCTCCTGCTGTAGCGAGCGCTCGCGGCAGTAGTAGTAGTAGTAGTAGCAGTAGCACTAGTAGTAGCAGTAGTAGTAGTAGTGGTAGTAGTACTAGTAGTACTACTGGTAGCAGTCGTCGTGCTAGCGACGTTGTTACACTCGCGACGGTACACGTTGCTGCTAAGCGCGCTGCCGCTGCTACCGCCGTCCCGCCTGCCGCTGCTGCTGCTGCTGCTGCTGCTGCTGCGCCTGCTACTGCTGCGCCTGCTACGGCTGCGCCTGCTGAGGCTGCTGCTGCGCCTGCTACTGTTGCGTCTGCTGCGGCTGCTGCTGCGGCTGCTTCTGCTGCACCTGCTGCTACTGCTACTACTACTGACGACAACGCTCCTGGCACAGCGCAGTACTGGCAACCGGGTTTTTACCTCCCCACTACTGTTGATGACTTTGATGACCTGCCGCACGTTGCACAGCCCCTCTCCTCCACCACTTCATCGACGGACGCCCTCGACGCCGCTCGCGCTGAGAGTTACAGCTATTCGGACACTCAGCCCCTGAACCGAGAAGAAGAGGAGGAGGAGGAGCAGCAACAGGGTGAGACAGAGAACGACGCTGACGACGAGGCGTACGAAGAACCCGAAGGGCAAGGGGTGAGCGGTACGTTTTTCGGCTTCCCTCTTCGACCTTTCGACCTCACTTCCTCCACTGCTAGCGCCCCCCCGTCCGGTCCGTGGCGACTGCCCTCACCGCCACCTTACGAGGGCGGCGGCGGCGCTTCATCTTCTACCGCTACACACAGCACGGACGGCGTGTGGCTGCGCTGTTCCAACAACGAGACCTCCGATACCACCAGCGCTGACGCTGCTCCTGCTTTCGGTTATGCTGCTGATTCAGCTCACGCTGATGGTGTTACTCATCCTGCGGGTGTGAAACGTTCTAAGGTGAGTTCCAGAACAACAAGGCCCACTAAGAAGAGAAAAATACAAGAAAAAGAAGGAGATGGACGAGAAGAAGCAGAGAAAACACTCGGGTTAGAGTTCTGCTTAGACGGAGCTTTGACGCTGGAGATCTGGGAGGACGTGGCTAGACTGTCTAGGAGGCCGCGCTACACAAAAGACGGCCAGGTGAAAGAGGCGTCTCTGACCAGAAGCAAGCGAGTGCACTTCACGGCCGACGCGCTGCGCGAGCTCATAGCACGCATCGCCGATATCCGCGCAGTGGTGCGCATACGCGACACAGCGGCCGCGCAAGGAAAACCTAATCACACCCCCTGGTTCGCAGTGCTGGATGAGGCGGGCGAAGTGTACGCAGCTGTGAGCTACTACAGCGGTAAGAACCTCGTCCACGTGCGCAAGTACGAAGGTCCTGACAAAAAACCCACACAGCAGGGGGTGACGCTGTCCGCCAGAGCGCTCAAAGAGTTGGATGACAAAACAGAGATCATTCTGAAATATCTCGGCATAGATTCGGAATGAGAGACGCTCAACGCTCACGCGCGCACACACACAGCGTTTGACGTACGCTGTATGAGACAGACAGACAGACAGACGGATACACAGACAGCAGACAGAAAGATAGTTACATAGACGACAGATTGATAGATGGCTAGATAGATAGATAGATAGTTAGACGGCTAAGTAGTTGGTAACCGAGTGAAAAAAAACATGACACAGTACGTATGCGAAAAGTGTTTCAAAATGTTTAAAAGAGCGTACAACCACGAGAGACACGTAGAAAATTGTAAAGTAGTAGCTAAGTTTTGCCCTCTATGCGGCGAAGGGGATTGCCGAAAGAGCGCTTGTCGACGCGAATCTCTGGACGGGGTGACCGTCCCTCTGCGCATATGTGCTGTACCGAACGGGGAGGAAACGTTCACGGTGAATTGGCCTGCGATACAAACGGGCGTCAGGATGCACGGGACTCGCGTGAGTGTAACAAACTTCAGGCTACCAACCGGGGAGTTGAGTGACGCTGTAGATACTATGCGTCGCATTCACTTGACACAAAGATTCAGATACAAAGTGGGTTTCTCGGTAGGCTTACTGTTACAACACAGAGAAGACAAGAGCAAACTGCGCTACTTCCACGCCTCCCAGAACAACGCAACTCTCATACAACCGCTCCCTACTGTAACTAATTCAGAAACTTTGGAAGAGCTCCTCTCAAAGATGCAAAACACCGTCGCTTGCGAGGAGGTACGGAAACTTTGCGACGCTGACACCAAGTGGCACGTTCTTTTTCCTACCAATTTGAACATCTGCGTTTACATGGGACCGGGGGAATTCCCCATAGGCGGTAGGATCACTCAGGCCGGTCGAGTTGGAAAGAGAAGCGGCGTGTTAGATTTTCCCAACAAGGACAACCTCTGCATCTTCCGCTGCATTTCCTTTCACTTATACAACACCAGCAAGCGCGCTTCAGATTTGTTACGTCAGTTCTGTCCCGCTGCCACACCTGAATCCTTTCCGGGTCTGAACATCCGCGACTTACCCGCGTTAGAGAACCGCGTTAGAGAACAAATAGCGGTTTACACCGCGTCGCGTCAAGTGCCGGGGCGGAAGTTGAGAAGACGCGTTACTCTGATCAGACCGCCTTCCAGAACTGTGGCCGCCCGAGGTAAAGTCAACCTACACCTGACGGCGAAAGGCGGTTTGCACGTCTCTCTCGTCACGGACTTCAACGCGTACGCGGGCATATACGAATGTTGCAAGTGTAAGGCGGCGTTCACCACCGAGTTCTTGCTGAAGAGACACAGGAACCAGCTTTCCTCTTGCCGACAAGTCAAGTTGCGCTACGTAGGTGGCATCTACCAAAATTCGAGAACGATTTTCGAAGCGCTAGCAGACTTCTCCATTTTTCCCCCCGACGGACATTCCGGAATCTACCCTTACAAGATCGCCTTCGATTTCGAGGCTTTCTTCAGACCGTGCAAAGAACCGTCGACGGAGCACGTGTCCCTGCTGTGGGATCACGTCCCTTTGTCGGCTAGCGTCGCATCCGACTTTCCGGGGTGGGAGGGGCCCGTCTGCTTCGTCAGAGCGTCCGACGCAGATTCCGACCCCTTGTTGGACCGAGTTTTAAATCACATAAACGAGAACGCCAAAGCGATCGGGGAAGCTGTGCTAGAACTTTACCGACCGACGTTAGCGAAGTTAGATGCGGCGATAGGTGAAGCTCTCCTGCTGGAGGAGGCGACGTTCACCACCCCTTCTCCAGGCGGCTTCGCTGCGGCTCAGACCAGACACCCGTTAGTTCAACTGAAGAAGCGTCTTCTGAGATACATCCGTCAAGCTCCAGTGGTGGGCTTCAACTCGGGGCGTTACGACTTGAACCTGATCAAAATACGCCTTCACTCGTTCTTCGCCTCCGGAGACCGAAGAAACCAAGAATTCAGCGTCATAAAGAGAAGCAATCAATACTTGGCGGTTTACACACAGCACACGGTTTTCTTGGACGTAGTCAACTATTTGGCACCCAGTTACAACTACGCGACCTATTTGCGAGCTTTCACCAGGA
This sequence comes from Harmothoe impar, assembly GCA_947462335.1. Lineage (NCBI taxonomy): Eukaryota > Metazoa > Annelida > Polychaeta > Phyllodocida > Polynoidae > Harmothoe > Harmothoe impar. The sequence continues at coordinate 82,886,816 of OX381707.1, read as the reverse complement.
ACGAAGAGAAAGGTCACTTTCCTTACGAATGGATGACGTCTACCAGGAAACTGGCAAACAGAACGCTGCCGCCGAGATCGGCTTTCGACAGCGAGCTGACGGGCGTCAAAATGTCCGAATCCGACTACGCCGCATGTCAGAAAGTTTGGTCCGACGAGAAGATGCAAACTATGGAAGACTACTTGATCCACTACAACAACAAAGACGTGAAACCTTTCATAGAAGCTCTGAAAAATCACGCTAAATTTTTCCAAGATCGCGGCATCGACATGTTGAAAGACGGAGTTTCTCTCGCCGGTTTGACTTTACGCTTCCTCTTCCAAAACCTAGAAGACGCGTTCACAACGTTTCCCCAGTTCGACGCCGTCCTCCACGCTCTGATCAAAGAGAATCTAGTCGGCGGTCCTTCCATCATCTTCCATAGATTTCACGAGAAGGGCACCACGCGGATAAGGGAGCACAAGTACGGCGAAGAAGCGAGACCGTGCCAACACATCCTAGGACTAGACGCTAACTCTCTGTACTTGCGCTGCATGAGCGAAGCGCACTGCACGGGCTATTACGCGGTGAGACGGCCCGAGACCGAGTTCAAGCCCGAAATCAGGCAAAGAAACTCTCACAGCGCTTTGGAGTGGTTACGCTTCGTAGAGCACGACCGCGACGTGAAACTGCGCCACGCTCTGAACGGCGGCGAGATGGCGGTAGGCTGTCGGAGAATTCGCGTGGACGGATTTCACGCGGCCTCTAATACGGTTTTCCAGTTTCACGGGTGTTGGTTCCACGCTCACGAGTGCATACCGTCGCACCGATATCAGTGCGCTTCACTGAGAGAGGAGAGACGCGACAGAACGACCAGAGTAAGCGCTTACTTGAAAGCGTTAGGTTACAAGCTGGTCGTCGTGTGGGAGTGCGAATGGCGAGAGATGAAGCGTCGAGATGAGCGGGTCAAGGCCTCCCAACAACGCTGGAAGGTTGACGCTTTGAAAGTGTCTCGAAACGCGATGAGCGAGAGCGACATCCTTTCCGCTGTGAAAGAGGAGAAAATGTTCGGTTTAGTTCAAGTGGACATCACTACGCCGCCTCACCTACGAGAGTACTTCGAAGAAATGACCCCCGTTTTCAAGAACGCGACCGTTTCAAAATCGGACATAGGCCCTCACATGTCAGACTTTGCGCAGGGAGAAAAGCTGTTGAACACGCCTCAGAGATGTCTGATAGGGAGTTACCACGGAAAAAATATTCTCTTGGGAACGCCGCTTCTCAAGTGGTATTTAGAGCACGGTTTGATAGTCACCAAAGTGCAGCTGGTGGTAGAATACCTACCTAAACGCTCCTTTGCCGGTTTCGCGGACGAAGTGACGGCGGCGCGAAGACGTGGCGACGTGAACGAGAACGAGAAAATTCTGTCAGACTGTTACAAGTTAATGGGAAACGCTACGTACGGTAAAACAATCTGCAACAAAGAAAAACACACGGCGGTGAGATACACTGACAGTCGGAAGTTCGAACTATTGGCCAATTCGTGGCGCTTCAAAAAGGCGTCCGAGTTGACTTCCGATCTGTTTGAAGTCGAACTACAACCGAAAACGGTCAAGAACAACCTCCCTATTCAGATAGGGTTCATGGTATACCAGTACGCGAAGTTGAAAATGTTAGAGTTCACATACGACTTCTTGGATAGATTCGTCGATCGGCGCGATTATGCCCTTTGTCAAATGGACACCGACAGTCTTTACATGGCTCTCAGCGGTGCCACGTTGGATGACCTAGTGAAACCTCGCCTGAGAGAGACGTACTTCAGAGAGAAACGAAAGTGGCTTCCGACAGCGGTGTGCGACGAGCACTTAGAGCTTTTCGTGAAGACAAAAACGGAAAGAGTGCGAGAATGGTGTGCGCCGCCCGGCGGATGTTGTGAGAGACGGTACCTTCACGATCTGAGAACTTCGGGGCTCATGAAAGCGGAGTGGGAAGGTGACGGGATCCTAAGTCTCAACCCTAAGACTTACATTTGCTACGATCGAGTCAGCGACACCGGTGAAAGAAAATCCAAAAAATGGAGTGCAAAAGGCGTACAGAAGAAACAAAACCCCCAGGAACCAGACGCCTTCTTGGATGTTCTTCGCCAACGAAAAACTCTCATTGCTGTAAATAGAAATTTCAAAGTGGTGCGAAACAAAATGGTCACCTACACCATAGAGAAAGACGGCGTGCGCTACTTGTATTATAAGCGTCGCGTGCATTCTGACGGTGTGACAACGAGTCCTTTAGAGATATGAAAAAAAAAAAAAAAAAATAAGCGTGTGCATCTTTTCAAAAATAGAGTGTTTATCAAGATTGAAAAAAAAATAAATAAAAAAAAATTAAAAGAAAATATTGTTGTGTTTTTATTATCATACGGCTTCTCTTACTAGTAAGTCGCGCAGTCTCTTAAAGCGTCACTCATGTGACGACGTCGCTTCCAGTCACGGGATCCTAAACAAAAAAAAAACTTCTTCTTCTTCCGGTCACGTGATCAATCAGGTCGCTTCCGGTTGGCCATTAAGTCGTGTGACGTCACTTCCGGTCACGTGACTCATCAGGTCACTTCCGATCATGTGATCCTAAATTAGGTCATATGACGTCACTTCCGGTCCCCTAAGTAGGTCAGTAGGTTACCCAGAATGCACCATCCCCTAAGTAGGTCACTTCCGGTCACCCAATGGAGGCCTCTGATTGGCTGCAGGGTTACCCAGAATGCACCGCTAATCCCCTAAGTAGGTCACTTCCGGTCACGTGACCAAATGGAGGCCTCTGATTGGCTAACTAGGTCACGTGACGTCACCACTAATCCCCTAAGTAGGTCACTTCCGGTCACGTGACCAAATGGAGGCCTCTGATTGGCTGCATGTCGATTGAGTAATAAACAGTACTTAACTATAGTCCCGTTCCGATACATACTATACTATACTCAGGGGTACTTGTCCTAGAACTGTCATGATACACCCCAAAGTGCCTCACAAGCATCCAGTCACCTATATACATGACTAAACCTGCCCTTTTATCAGGCCCCAATAATTGTATTACAGACCAATATGAATAGATATTCTAGACATACATTTAGTTTGAGCATAGATGAAGCTGTTTGGCATGTGACTTCATTTATGTTTCTCACTTTCCTTCTTGCTGTTCCTTTATATTGTTTGTTCCTCCCTTATGAAGCACAACCCACAGTAAAACATGCCTGTATCTCACAGTGGAGGTTTATAACATTTTGTGTAGGAACCCACATCTCCCTTTAAAGTTATTTGTGAATCAAGGAACGTAACAACTGGATTAGTTACAATGAGGGGCTACTCCTTAATGGAGAAGACTTTAAGAGCATGAGGCATCAAACATACTGGGTAATGAAATGTACGCAACTATACATGACCTTAAAACTGAACATCACTGTACTATCCTTCATTGAAAAGGAATATTTCCCATATATATAAAACGGCAATATTTGGGACCAGCGGGCTACCCCATTGAATTAAGCCTGAGTGCTTGCCGGGAACAGATAAACCAAAAGAGGCTATATGCAAGTTTGTACTTTTTTCAAAGCTAACTCGATTTTTCCTTCTAATTTACCTTTAAGTATATTATGGATCCTTTTTATGTGATATTCCTTTTCTCTGTCATAATGGTTCTCAGAAATCCATGGTATTCTAAAGAAAAACTAAATAAATGATGGAAATACTCTCGCACTTTGCATCTAGCAACAAGACACAGAAAATCTCACAGAAATCCGCCATTTTTTTCACAAATGAAAAGGTGCTATATTAACTTATCTATCATATGATGGATGATCAAATATAACAGCATTTGGCCGTAAAAACTCATGCAATCCCCCTCTGTGACTATAATAGAATAAATCCTCTAAAAGACTGAGATAATTGAGCCTAAATTTTTCAATCGGGGCCCTTCCAGAGAATGTGCTTGGAGAGTGAGGCGCCGGTTGACAGGGAAGCTTGGTGATATCGTTATGGGCCAACTGGGGCACAGGAACGCTGCAGTGTTGTCTTCCCACGGCTCCCGCGGTCAGGCCAATCCTGCAGTTGGGATGGGCGGTGGCAGGGGGAGGAAAGGACGGGGGAAGAGGGGGGGGAGGAAAGGACGGGGGTGGGAGGAAAGGACGGGGGGGAGAGGAAAGGACGGGGGGAGGAAAGGACGGGGTGAGGGGGCAGATCGAGTTCATAGTTAGCCTACTGACCTAACGAAGAGCCTATCACGGGATCTCCCCACCCATTATCCCGGCCCCCGAAGGGGCTGGTGTCAAAATAAAACAGTACAAAGAGCCTGAGATAAGTAACAGACCAAACACTGTTCCCATTGAACTGTATATATCTTTTTTATGCCACTTCCCCTTCTTGTCTGTTTGAGATGAACATTCATATGACACAGTAACTTTCTAATATTTGTTTTTGTTTGTTTTGTTATATCTATATATACCGAGTAAAAAAGGAACATAGGCTGGTAGCCCGATATAGAAATGAATCCAGTTTAGTATTTATTATCTTTTTAGAATGTTAATTGAACAGGCTGATTTTGAAGTCTATGTTAAAGGGGTACTTTTTGTTCTTGCAACATGTTTGGTATTAAAAGGTCATGGCTTAAGCCTTTTGAGCATTTTTACTGATTTATTTATAATTTACTGAAACTCCTTTAGACATATCAGCATTACAACATTACATAGTACATCATGTGAACCACAGTGCTGTTCTATAGGGAATATCTGAACCTTTGCGAAACATAGATATTAAGAGCTTGTTTGAAAGCATACGGCAAAATTCAAGATTTTGGTACATGTGAACCCAACCTTAATTAAAGAAGTAGTTTTGCGTATAATGTTTATAAGTATATTTTCTTGTAGTTGTTGGTGGGTGGCGTAGTAGGGGCAATGACACGATACAGGGTGCTGTAGGTCTCACACCAGTATTTCCCGCCATCTTCTCTCATTATGAAGTGCCTACAGTCATTGTCCTGTTGGCACCTGGAAGGTAGAAGGGAAGAAAATACTACCCCATTAAATTCCAATACTAACATGAATAGTGTTTCATTGAATATTACACAGATTATACAGTCTTGGTATTTAATAAAACACTATAGTGCTTAAAGTCACTCCTTAAGCAGTCATTAATACTGCACCAACTGAACTCAATGATGCCAAACCAGTGAATTTGAGCAATAAATAGCAATAGGTTAAATGTCAAAATTCATACAGTGTGGCCTACCGGTTCTGCAGAAAGTAGAAACTTTCAAGAATTATACCTCTGATAGGGGGTCCAATTTGACTCCACTATGGCTTTTACAGTGCACTTTCGATAATTGGAATTAGAGCATGCGCTCCAAAAGAAGTAAATTGAGCCTAAATCTGATAATTAGCTGATTTCTAAGCTGAATTCTATGGAAAGATATTCAATGAAGTAGGTAGCACATAAATTACGTCCAGGAGATGTTTTGGCTAATTGCCGTCACTTTAACCTCAATGTTTATCTCCAATTACTAACCTCGAGGCACACTCTACCCTGGACCTGACCATGTATGTAGAGGAGGGGCTAACAGCTGGGTTTGTGTCCACACCACCGGGTACCTTCTGGAAGCGTGCCTGGCTCTCATGTACAATGGCTTCTGAAGTAGGGCAAAGCAAGGCCATGTAATACAGCAGCAGCAACTAGAGGGAACATTTATTTCCTTTTTATCACCATGTGGACTCAAAATATTAACCAGGATGAAGATTTACAGAATGGTTACATCTATAGTAAACTCACCAGCGCGGCAGATGTATTTTGCTCTGCCGGAGCATTGTATGTCTTGCCATGAGTACCCTAGGCTACGCTTTATTCTACAGCAGCCAGCACTAGTACGATCAGGTTCAGACTCTGCCCAGTTCTCATAGTCTACATCTGCGTCATCTGACCAGGCCATGCTGAAAGGTGTACCCGCTAGTCCTATCCATGGACCATCAGCACTCACCCTTATTGCAAGATAGTCAAGATTTACTTCTTAAAGCTAAGAAAGTATTGTTTTATAGTTGCTTTGTCTCATGTACAATGTTGTATATCATGTCTGAATATGTCCAAAGTGGTAAATTTAAGCCTATAAATCTAATCAAATCACTCCCAACTTTTAAATGGTTTACAACTTAGGGTGCAGTCCTACTATAAAGGGGGCGTGATTTCCTCTTGTTCTAGAAGGGTGTGCCCCACATGGGGTATCTTTTGATGGAGGCAGTCAAACACTTGAGCCAATCAAAGACCTCAGCTGTTGATTTTATTGATCGAAAATACACTAGAAAAGCCCATGGTTGAAGAACATTGATCCCTTTGTGACCTATTAACACACCCATTAATGGCATATAATTGACCCCTATTCCCTAGATATTATACTTTTACAGTGTTTGGAATACAGTATTGAAGTAAGATTTAGATATAAAAGTTAAAAATCAGATATAACCACTATACGCAATTTTAATTAGGATGAATCATACAGAATTGAGAAATTCATGTAATATTGTACTTCCCAATCTGTGATTTGATAATAAAGATTTATATTAGAGGACACTTACACCAGGACAGCTAGAAATGCCTGCTCCTCACTGCTGTGGATGCTGGCTAGATGACCTCCATCTGCCACACAGGATGCCTCAGCGGCTGCCCAGAGCAGTCGGCTACTGTACAGCTTGAAACAGGATGTCCTATGAACTGTGTATCCAGGTAGGTGAGAGCAGATATCTGAAAAATATTATCTCATAAATAAAGCAAGGATATTTACAATTCATGACTTTAATATTCAACATGCTTCGTATCCTCTCCCTGGACACATGGGTGGCGCTGTCATGGGTGTGGTGTATCCGGAATGGTACCCATAGCACACATTAGAACTACAGGAACAAGCTCAGGACATAGATAAGCTTTAACTATTTGCCAGACTGTCAGAATAAGGCAAAGGCATTAGTGTTGATGGCAAGTTAAAGTATTTACCATCGTAACTGTGATATTTATGAAGAATTGTTAAGTCTGGTTGATAGTTTCCTTACCAGCTTTAAAATGGTAATATTTTAACAGAGTGTGATTTGTTCTGATGCGACCTTGGCTCTTTCATCACCCACCAAACTTTCAGCATCAAAAACATTTGTCAATTCCTTATTCATCACTCTCAAATGCAGATTATCTGTAGCTTTCATTCCAAAGCTCCATTCCGTTAAAAATGTGATGCAGATGCATTTACAAATGCTAGAAGTAATATCCAATCTAAAATAAAATACATGTACATACATAGGGAAAAGACATATACCAGCATGTGAAACTGATGCCCAAATGATGATATTGAGGAGGAGTAGGAGTTGCCCCATTTCTTCCCATTACACATCCTGCTTGGTGGAGCCTCCCTTTAAGTCTGCGAACATACCACACAACCTATCAGGAGTAACCAGGTTAAGAGAGAACAGTGTGTGTGTCAGGTATCTTAGCTGCACAGCCCACAAGGGGGGGGGGGGGGGGAGGGGGAGCGAGCTTACCCCTCCACCATAACCCCCTTCATGCAAGACAGTTTCATCCTTATAATCCTATGCAAATATAGCTTTATGTTAATTGTTAGAGTATAAGACTCTAGTGTTTATCATTATGGGTATTTCCTTGAACTTACGTAAATACAAAACCTATGAGATATATGATTCTGCCTCTGCCAGAAACAATTCTTTGATCCTAACTCAATGTTTTAATATATTTCTGTTTTGTCAGGCCGATAACTTGAAACAAGTTTCTGATTTGTCACTTTTACCAACCTGGGTTAGAATTATTTATTTGAAGCACACATTGATTACAGATATATACCTGTATGTCGACATCACACCCCAATGTGGTATAGGATCAATTATTTAGACATGCGTTGTATGGATGCACACAAAGGCACATATCCACCTAGCCTACCAAGGTAGGCTAAGTTGTAACCGTAGTGATTGGTAGAATAGTTCTGTCCACATTCTGCTCAATGGCTATACAAATGCTCCTTTGACTATACCAATAGGATATTGTGATCATATGGATATTGCAGTTCACCCATCGCCCCCTTGCACACCTATAGTAAAGGAAAGGAAGAATGTACACCTGGAAGCCGTTTCACCGTATGTTGATATTAAAAACAACATACGGCCTAAAGATGCGGTCAAGATGCGGACGAAATATCACCAAAGCAAATTTTCCGTTTCTTTGACCCTCCGCATACCCTCCGTATCTTTTTTTTACAAAATATCAACATACGGCATCCAACATACGGCCCTCTCAAGATACGGACATTGTCACCTGTCTCTTTTAGAAAAATGTGCAAAAACCAGTCTACATTCCAGGAAACCCCTAGGGAATTCCCTCTGTGACGTCATAATATGTAGCAACATACCGAGGTAGGCTGGGGAGGGTATAAATAGGGTCCGTATGTTGGGGGAAGAGACAGGGGAGGGACAGGAGAGGTTTTGGAAGGGACAGGATAGGTCGGGGAAGAGATAGAAAAGGTCGGGAAAGGCACCTCTGTACTCTGATAGCTATTGTCTCTTTAAACACAAGGAGTCTGTGGGCAAAGTTTCAGCTCTGTAGGGCCATTAAATACCGAGTTATGGAAGAAAAGACTCTTTTATTTATCATGAAGGTAGAAGTTGGACTTAACTTATTTACTAGGGCCATTTTATTACATATATATATATAGCACATTAAAAAGGGGGACTTTACAGACATGGTAGGCAACACAAGAGAGGTTTCTCCCCTGTCAAAAAAGTAAGGTGTATTCGGAGGACAAGAGGGCTTTAACCATAAAGAAATAACCTTTCAATCTCCATTCCCTTAGGCTATATGGGAGGAGTTGAGGCCAGCATGCGGCATCAGACTTTTAGTGCATGCCTTAGCCTCTGCATATGCCCTTGTATACCTTATATATCGACCTAACCAGCCATCCTACATAATTACCATGTAGGCTATCATGAAGTTTTTCTCACCTAAAATATACATGTAGCAGCACAGAGTCCATACATTTTGGCCTAAGTATGTACGATGGCCGGTTAGGTCGATAAACAGGGGCATACCCACACCCTCATACCCTCTCTTGTGTAAACCCGAGTGCAAATTCCAGGCTGTGTTGGTGCTGGCACCTAGAGGCTAAGTCATGCTGGCCTCAACTCCTCTCATATATATATATATAAGGGAATGGTGATCGCAAGCCAAATTGTGAAGGTCATATGGACCTAAACCATTATTCTTCACCTCTGGGGCCCAGCCAGCTCTGTACTGTGATGGCTATTGTCTACCAGCGTTTATACACAAGGAGTCTATACGCAGAGTTTTAGCTCTGTAGGGCCATTATTTACAGAGTTACAGAAGAAAAGACATTTTTTTGTATAATTGCTTTGAAAGTCAATATATATATATTTTTTTTCTTTGATCATAAAGGTAGAAGTTGGACACATATGGAGCAAAAGTCACATACGGCACACAAAAGACACATACGGCCCTAAAAAACAGGGTAAATGTGCATTTTTTGACATAGCACCCCCCCTACCCCTCCGTATATCTTGTACTAAATACGTCAAAGATGCGGAATTTTTTGTGCTCCGCATGTTGAGCTGAAACACAATTTTTGCCGTATGTACATACGGCGGCCGTATCTTTTTCCGTAAGATGCGGACATGTTGAGCTGGAAAAAATGAACTGAAACGCAAAAAAGACACATACGGCCCCTCCGTATGATACGGTGAAACGCCTTCCAGTTGAATGGAATAGTGCCCGAATATATAATTCATTGCCCAAGATATAAAATTGTTAACTCTTAATATATTTTGAATACAATGATGCAGTTCCCTTATGTTTCATTCTGACTAAAACAATTCATATAAGTCAATGAATGCGGGCCCTTGCAATTGTTGCTAAGTAATCAACTGCCCTAGCAACAACTTCCTAACTTTAATTGATTTGATATTTTATCAAGGGAATTTAAGGAACATTACATTACTTGGAAATGAGGGGGAAAATTACTATGGCAGATTTATATACTTACACTATAGTTTAATTTCCATGCATTTTAGTCTGAACGCTTAATCATCATGCTAATATCACTTGTTACTACTATGTGAATCTTGTTAGTCAACACATACAAATATCCTAATTAATCACCATGCTTTAAATTATTCCTAGGACAACATTTTCTTTGGTTCCCAAGGGATCACTGCTACATAAGAGTTGCTGCTGCAAGGCACCCGCTTGTCTTAGGTTCGTCTTCAGGCAGCCTTGTTTTCAAGTTGGATGGGTTTGGTATTAACCCTTAAAGTTTTTCTAAGATCAATAAATGTGCTGATTAGTATGTGTTTGAACAATATATGCTATACATGTACAACCTCACTTTTCTATAATTTTCAGAATTAAATCACATCTGAGGCTAGGCTGTGCAGCTGCCCTGGAGAGGTTGTCATCATGAAAAAATACATGCACAATATCTATACAAACTCCTGAGTTATAATGCAGTTTCTGCCATTTCAGGCCCTTTTCAGCCTTATACCGCTGGATAATAAAAACATGTTCATCATTTGTTTTAAATATTTGGTATGTGTAAGAAAACATCCTAGACTTTCAAGACTTGAATTATTTTGTGTATAAAAACAGCACGTCTATCCATTTGCTGGTGAACCTTGCCCTATAACACAGAAGTAAGAGAATTGGAGATCTGCTGTGATAGACATTAAAGGTAATAGGCAGTAATACAAGTATGGAACACGTGGACGTGGTCTTCCTTATATCTTACAGCTAGTACATAGTTGTATGTATCCACAAACAAAAGTAAAGTACAATACCAACCGCTATCGGATGTCCTTCCATTGACACCTAATGCATTGGCACTGTAGCCGAGTGCTGCTGTGTTAGGATGAGGGTCGCCAGATAGATTGTCAATGGGGATGCTTGTATCAAGCTGCAGTATGTGTCATATAGCACAATGCCGCATATGGCAGCTGCTGTATCACAGACAAGAACTTACTCCCATAATGTCACCCGGCCTCGCATTGAGAGTGACAGATGCAGTAGAATTTAAATGTACATGGATAGTCAGAAACAACATGTGTAGGGACATGTTCTGTAACAGTTTCATGTAGATTATCACTGTGTTCAAGCAACTGCTGCTGCATACAGAAATAGGTACTTGAGATATTATTGATTTAATGTGTAGTCAAATGCAAGCAGATATTCATAGCTATCTAAATTTTATGAGCAAGCTCTATATCGATTCAAAATAGGTTCCCCAGGCTCATGCAATTTCCAATACCGACTTTTAATGTAAAGGTATGTCTTTCAATGTAATTCGATGCTATTTCAGACCTCCTCATTAGGTAGCTGTTCATGTTGAATGAACCATAACCAGATAGGTAATGACACAATAAATACAAAGAGAGGAACTCATTTCTGTTATCGCAGGTTCATTAAAGCTTTTGTTTCATTAAACTGTGCATTGAAATACAATATTCATTGATACCTTTGGAAATTGTTCTTCTCAACATGACTCCATAACTATGTCACCAATAATTGCCCCATAACAATAACACCTGTCACACTGTGAAGTTTACAGCTCACATTACATCCAACAATGAGGACCAATTAGTGTCTGTAGCAGAAGCACATTTATAAAATGAAACTGTCATGTTCACACTTGTTTTTGGTTTACTGCTGATTTGAAGAATTAAAACACAACATTTTCTTTTGAGATCACATAGATACTTTACCAATCAGCCTGTTTTGGAAATCACAACATTATCATGTTACATGATTTATCAATTATTTAACAGGGACTTTTTCTGCTGCAGGCAAAGTAGCCCACAGGGGAGGTTTCACCAGCAAGGGGAGATTCTCCCTTAATTAACACAGCCTCCTGGTTATCTCCAGAGATAAGGGGCGCCAGGGGAGATAAGAGACACTGCTGGTCTACCCCTCTACACAGAGAGAAGAAGTAGAATCACTGTAACTCTCAAATGAGAGTCCAGCCCCGATCACTGAGGTAGCTCTCCCCGTGACTCCCAATCATGAGAGTGTCTTAGAATAGGAGTCATTATAGAGTTATTACAGAGTCCTTCTACTGTTAGGGAGTCACCTTAGAGTCCTTGAAGAGTTACCTCAGTGATCAAGTGGGGAGTCACTGTGATTCTACTTCTTTTCTGTGTGTAAGGGAAATCTCCCGGTAGAGTATCTTATACAGGTGTGGAGGTGAGGGAGGGGTAAGTGGGGAGTGGAGTTCACATATATAAACATACCTTATTTATGCCATATTTTTACTTTTAAACCATTATATCTCGAAAGAAACAGGACTGTTATACAAGCCCTTTCACATGCAACTAGCTAAATATTGTCTACCTGTATGTAGGTTAATCAATTTCAGCAAATAATGGTAATATAACAGCAAATCAGATTTTCTGATTGAACCTAAAATTGAATGTATATCGACCGAAAATCAAGGGAAGCAACTCCCTAACTGCAATGTATTAAAGGCAGGATTTCACCTACCTGATGTAGCACTGCCTATGAATATAAATGATCAATCAAAAGTTTACATGACTTTCTATTTGATCGCCTAGCTACTGAAGATCTTTCAGACATGGTTATATATTGTGGAACCAGCCTAAATAGCCACTGAAGGATATACAACAGCAGTCTAGATAAGGCCGGAACAGACTTAATGTACCGTCACCAGGGATGTCTGCCACTACAGCAGGAGGGCCCCAGGGTGAAGCCTAATGTATGGCAGCATATCTCACTTGCAGATTCCCTTAATATGACACTTTGGCTGGACACAAAATAGCATTCCTGGCCATGCTATATTTTCAAACCATCATATCTCGAAAGAAACAAAACTGTTATACAAGCCCATTCCCATACGACTAGCTATGTCTACCTGTATATAGGTTTATCATTTTCAGCAAATAATGGTAAGATATCAGCAAATCAGATTTTCTGATTGAACCTAAAATTAAATGTATATAGACCCAAAATCAAGGTGATTACTCCCTCACTCTACTTCCTCCCTGCAATGTATTAAAGGCAGGATTTCCCCTACCTGATGTAGCACAACCTATGAATATAAATGATCACTCAAAAGTTTACATGACTTTCTATTTGATCACCTAGCTACTGAAGATCTTTCAGACTTGGTAATATATTGTGGAACCAGCCTAAATAGCCACTGAAGGATACATGACGGCAGTCTAGATGCTGCTTTGACAGACTTAATGACCTGTCACCAGGGAGGTCAGCCACCACAGCAGCAGGGCCCCAGGGTGAAGCCTAATGTATGGCAGCATATCTCACTTGTAGATTCCCTTAATATAACACTTTGGCTGGACACAAAAAAGCATTCCTGGCCATGGTACATTCCAGTTACTGTGGTAACTGGAGAGAGCAATTGTGAACATCCAGAGGGAAATGTAGAGTTAGCATGTAAAAGGCCCATGTTGGAAGCTGTTTTACATTCCAAGCACTGTAAATTCCTGTGGAAAAAAGCTTGACTCGCATATCCGCTGCACCCCTAACTTTGACAAATAATGCAAGCCACAGGGGGCAGTTGATTATTGTGGCTTAAGTATTGTTATATACATCTTAAAACTTGCATAATGTCAATGGATATGATGACCAGATAAAACATAATGGGGTAGGCCCAGGTACACCTACAAACATGGCATAGCCAGCATTTGTTGCAGTTAGATGCTGTTATTCCTCAGGTTACGGTGGAAGAATTATGTGTCATGTATTGCATATTTTTTTCAGGTGTTAATAGGTAACCTTACATTACCTTATAACCAAACTGTAATATCATTAACTGTACAACTATATTGTTACAGCGTTGTGTTAAACTGAAGTGCATGAGGGGTTGTATTGGTAACCTATATTATGACTAATTTGCAATATATCCCATGAATTAGTGATAGAGGTTTTGGGCTATCCAGCCATGTTATAGCTGGAGATGGTATACATAATGTGTTCATGTACATGAATTATGTACATGAATGCGCATAAACCTGTCAAAAGTGGCTAATTATCCTTTTATTTTTCCATGCATATTTTGCCTTCAGGTACGCATAAGTCTCGGGTCACTGTCACTCTTGTTAATGAGGTCTGGGCCTTGTCTCTTGGCTATATTTATAAACAAACTGCATACCTTTGGCCACTTAAAATAAAAATGGTTTCTCATTACTGTGCACACCATAAAAAATCAGTTTTTGTAAGAAATTTTCTTCTTTTTCTTTGCTAATTTTTGGTGAAAATATGATAAAAATGAAAAATACTAGCATATTTGGTATCAATTTAAAGCTAGCACTGTCAGGAATGCAGTAGAATGGAAATTCTAGAATGCTTTTGGAAGCCATATTTGTGCACAACCCCTGTGGCCCTGACTCAACTGTCTTAATGATTTGGAATATTGTACTTTGTTATTATATATATTTTTAACCATATTTGATATACATTTATGAGATAGCTACCTGTATATAGGCTTTGGGCTTGATAATGAATGGTTATTCTAGATTAAGGAACAACAACAATGGCGGTTTCCAGGTGTGAGAGTACAACATACTTTTATTCACAAGGGTATAGAAGTGATCATGTTCCCATATATAAGTAACAACCAGTATAAAACTCATATACAGGACCCCAGTCCTCTCTCGGAAACCGTGTGTGCTAATTCCGGGTAGAGAATCAGAGTAAACAGTAGGTGTTACTCAGAAAACCCATGGACAGTTTAATAGAGTACCCCTACAATGACAAACTTCAACTAGAATGTTAGTTTTTGAGGGGCTCTAGGATGAAGGCTTCAGGGATATATTTTCTTGTAGTTGTCGCTGGGTGAATGATCATGGGTAACGGCACGGTACAGGGTGCTGTAGGTCTCACACCAGTATTTCCTGCCATCTTCCCTCATGTTGAAGTGCATACAGTCATAGTCCTTCTGGCACCTGAAAGGTATATACATACATCAAGGGTGAAAAAACTTTACCAATACATTCAAATGATAACATAAATTCTGTGTTTTTTTTGGCAAGGATATCATTCAGATTAGTTAATGATTGATGTAATCTACTGGGCTTGTTAATTACTGAGCATGACACCTTGCATGTGTTCTACTTCATGAGACATCTTTTTATCAAAGATAATACAGCTTAAAGTCACTTTACACTTCTGAAAGACTCTTTTTTGACATCTATGTTGCATTGACTGAACTTAAAGGTGCAGATATTGGTACATCTCCAGCAACAGTTTGAGTGGAGCCAGGACAGGACAGGTACTCAGCCCTATATGTTAGGGTGCTTGAGGTTTAAAAGAAGTCATAATAGTGAATTTAAGGATACTTCCTATAATAATTAAGTTTGCTTATGGACCAATGCAGCAAGAAAGGGTGACTTTGTCATAATAAAGTTGTTTTCATGTTGGTTTTAGCAGAATCCTCATAACATTGTCTGTAATGTTTGTGAATATCTAAAATCAGGAGATGCACAGGGCGATTATCTTAAGAATAGTATATATCAGAATGCAGACTCTTGATATTATATATTCATGCACTTGTTGGTCACACTTCAGAAGTATTGAATAACTTTATCAACATATCTACTGAAAAGTCACCCTTTCTTGCTGCTTTGGTCTATAGCAGCCAAAATTCATGCACCCTCCCGCCACATAGCACCTGATTACTGACCTGCGAGCACACTGCATCATGGAGCTGACTGTGTGTGTAGAGGAGGGGCTGACAACTGGGTCTGTGTCCATACCACCGGGCACCTTCTGGAAGCTGACACGGATCTCTGAAGGTTCTGAAGTGGGATGAAGCACACATGTCACACAGCAGCAGACTCTTTGAGTGCGTGCTGTATGTCCACTCATTGAAAACACACTGGAAAAGGCTCTACCTGTGTTCATGGGACCCTCTTAATTGCATCTCATTGTTCATCAATGATATTTTATTGTACCCTATCCTCCAAATATGATTATAAACACATTTTGGACAACTTATAATTCAGAATTCTATTTATTAGAGTTAATGTCATCATCAGATTAAAAACTTGTCAAGCTGACCCCACTGGGCACAGAACTTTGAATCAGTGTTGTTCAATGGTTGATCAATGTATTCTTTAACCAAATTTGAACATTGATTCATTTTTGCTCCCACAAAACACCCCTAGTTATAATAAATCAAAAAGATCAGCCAGGATGAAGAAATATGATAGGATGTATGGAATGGTCACATCTGTAGTAAACTTACCAGCGCGGCAGATATATTTTGCTATGAGCGTGCATCGTATGTCCTGCCATGAGAACCCGAGGACACGTTGTAATCTAGTACAGGCTGCACTAGTCTCATTAGGTTCTGATGCTGCCCAGTTGTTGTAGTCCACATCTGTGCCGTCTGACCAGGTCATGCCGGGAGGTGTACCCGCTAGTCCTATCCATGGGCCACCAACATTCGCCCTTATTTCAAAATGGTCAAGTATTAGTTGGATTTATTTCTCAGGAATTGGAAAATAATCCTGAATTATGGTTGTTTTGTTTCATGTCCAATTTATTTGATTTTACTTATCTATTTGTCAACGGATTCTTGACTTCACATAAGATGAGAGGAAATTTTTAAAACCCAGCTACATCTCAGCGCAGGTTTTAATTGAAAATGTCTCTTCAAATAGATCAAGGTTCATATTCTATGACAGGTGACATCTATAGCAAGCTGCCTTCTATGACTAGCTGATGTCTATGACCGGGTAGCTCGGATCGCTCTTAAATACATCTTTATGCTTTGCAATTAAGGACTGTGCCCCACTATAAAGCGGCCATAATTTCCTCCATATTTAGGGGGATCTGCCGTCACACAAGATATCTCTTGGTAGACCTGGTCATAGACTACAGCAGGTCATAGATATTGATATGTATTGATTTGGAGGGACTGATCCATATGAATGATCTTCATTATTGATTAACTTACCTTCCAGCCAATCTAAGGTAAGTGATGCTACCCAGAATCGTTGAGCTATGTTATGGCATATCATACTTCCTAATCTGTGAATCAACAACAAAGATTTAAATATAAGGGGACACTTACGCCAAGACAGCTAGAAATGCCAGCTCCTCACTGCTGTGGATGCTGGCAAGGTGACCTCCCTCTGCCACACAGGATGCCTCAGCAGCTGCCCAGGTCTTAACTTTATTGTGCACCTTGAAACAGGATGTTCTATGGACAGTGTATCCAGGTAGGTGAGAGCAGATATCTGGGAAATAATATTTTATGTATATATTGTTTTGTTTATATATAAAGCACAGGTTTCATGTACAATTTATTTCTATCATAGATGCGAAAGGTTTCACAAAAGTTGTAAGCATTACATGCAATTAACATGCACTTGCAAAGGCTATAAGCTGCATTTAAACTAAAAAATACCTATGCACAAATAAAAAAGAAATCAAATACCTGCATGTGAAACTGATGCCAAAATAATGACATGGAGGAGGAATAGTAGTTTCTCCATTTCTTCCCAGTTACACGTCCTGCTTGTTGGTGCCTTCCTATAAGTCTGCCTACGTACAACATAGTATTAAACTAATAGAATTATTAGGCCAAAAAAGAAAAGGTGTGTTTCAGGCAATCCACCCTTTGATTCACAAATGTGTCAACTTATGACTTTTTCGCCAATTTTGGGAATTTTTTGTTGTCATGGAAAAATTACATGTTTCTTAAATTCAGCTAATCCTTGGTCAGAAACAACGAGAAATGAATAAGTGATAAGATAAAGAGAAATCGGACCTACCTACCACAAAAGTTTTTCTCGACCATGTTGCCTAAAAACACCTTGTTTTTTATGGCCCTAGAGTAAGGGAGAAACCTAGACCATCACTGCCTGTATTTACCCTAACAGTGGGGTAGTTTACCTACTACTCTATCATAAACCCCTTTATGAGAGACTTTCATACTTGATAGACATGAACTTTGAATAAGTCACCGTCAACGGAAAAACCAGCTTTATGCACCCCTTGCATAAAGCTGGTTTTCCTGTGGACAGTCACACACTGTTAATTTTCATTATGTGTATCTCTTTATATAGAGTTTTGTTAAACCCTATGCATATACATATAGTATCTTGTAAAAGGTTAGGGTATCAAACTCTCATCATTATTCTTTTTTCCTGGACCTTACATGAACACAAAATCTATGGGATATAACATTCTGCTCATGACATGAACAATTCTTTGATCCTGACTTGATGTTTTGATGTAGTTATGTTGGTTCAGATGGCCTGAAACACGTTTCTTATTGGTCTCTGGTCTAGTGCCTACCATTGTGAATACCAACTTAATTGAACAAGGCACTGGCTGACCTGGGTTAAATTCACAAAAGTATAGATTCATATAATATAGC
Source organism: Harmothoe impar (assembly GCA_947462335.1). Taxonomy (NCBI): domain Eukaryota; kingdom Metazoa; phylum Annelida; class Polychaeta; order Phyllodocida; family Polynoidae; genus Harmothoe; species Harmothoe impar. Next base: position 82,868,390 of record OX381707.1, on the reverse strand, counting down.
ATCAGTTGTTCAAACATGAATTTGTATGGATATACGCAAAGACATGCAGAAAATATTTGCACGACCTAGCCTACATGTATCACACAATGTTAAACCCTTTCAGGGAAGCCTCATGTATAAATGCATCATTCTCTTGGTCAGTGTGATGCATAGATGCAGCCCTTGCAAGTAGGTCACCAGTGATGCATTCAAGCATCATGCAGATCCTACAGGATTGAGACACTCCAGAAAGATCAGCATGATGCACCAATGCAGCAGTGGTGAGTTACTTGCCAGAACTGCATTGGTGCATAACAATGACAAATGTCATCTTTTGGTGACATGCCATCCTTTAAGGGTTAATCTTAACCATAGTGGACTATACAAATAGTGCTCAATGGCTCTACTAATGCTCCTGTGACTACACAAATAGGGCGTTGTGATCATATGAATAGCACAGTGTACCCACCTGTCCCTTTCATATCCAGAGTAAACAAAAGAAGTTATGTACGTACACATACCAATGTCCAGGCTATCAAACGGTAAACTCCTAACATACTAATATGATACAGTCCACTAATGTCTGATTCTAACAAAATTGATGTTATGTTTGTTCATTAGTGTTGATCCTTGCATGTATTTTATTTCTAAGCACCACTGCTTACAAAAGTATAGATTCATATAATATAGCATCAGTTGTTCAAACATGAATTTGTATGGATATATATGTACACAAAGACATGCAGAAAATATTTGCACGACCTAGCCTACATGTATCACACAATGTTAAACCCTTTCAGGGAAGCCTCATGTATTGATGCATCATTCTCTTGGTCAATGTGATGCATAGATGCAGCCCTTGCCAGTAGGTCACCAGTGATACATTCAAGCATCATGCAGATCCTACAGGGTTGAGACACTCAAGAAAGATTGGCATGATGCACCAATGCAGTAGTGGTGAGTTACTTGCCAGAACTGCATTGGTGCATAACAATGACAAATGCCATTCTTTAAGGGTTAATTTTAACCAAAGTGGACTATACAAATAGTGCTCAATGGCTCTACTAATGCTCCTGTGACTATACAAACAGGATATTGTTATCATATGAATAGCACAGTGTACCAACCTGCCCCTTATATATCCAGAGTAAACAAAAGAAGTTATGTACCTACACATATCAATGTCCAGGCTATCAAACGGTAAACTCCTAACATACTAAGATGATACAGTCCACTAATGTCTGATTCTAACAAAATTCATGATATGTTTGTCCATTACTGTTGACCCTTGCATTTATCTTTTTTTCTAAGCACCACTGCCCTAGCGACAAATTCGTAGCTGCACTAGATTTCATATGAGGGGATATAATAAACATTAGATGATTCATAAAACAGGGTAGAAATTATTATAGCAAATCTGTATCACACAAGCCATATTCTAATCACAGTGTATTTTAGTCTGCACCCTATTTTATTATCAGAATATTATTTGTTATTTCAACTCTTTACCCGTTTCAAAATATACAGAATAGTTGACTTTTTATTGTAATTATATAATCCACAGGCACATAGACATGCAACAAAGTAGACATCTGCTATTGTCCACTATACAAACATTTCCATATCCAGAGTAAACAAAAGATGTCTAGGCTATGAAATTGCAAACTCCTGACACATTTTAAATAAATGATACAGTCCAATAATTGTTTGATGCTGACTAAATTGATGTTATGTTTATACAATACTGTTCATGTATTCCACATAATGGGTATTGCTCATCGTATAACATCATTAGTACTATTACCAAGGGGTTATACACACCTAACAAGTCATAATATATATGAAACCGGAATTATTTGTACAACCGGCTACCAGTCTAAGTATTGTTTAGTATATGTAGATAGTTATACAAAAAACAGAGAGGGTCACATAAAATATACAGAATTTTAACAATTCTGTGAGGAGAAGTTAAATGTTTGACGTAATGGATTCAGGATTCAAAATCAAGCATTTTTACCTTAAGATGTATGCATCATCACAGACTCTTCACAGGCTTTTTAAGATGGCTTCCCTTTTAGCATCTTGAATAAAAAGCTTTCAGATGCAGACCTTGTTATTCCAGTAATGGAGAAATGTGGCAATGTGGCAGCCTTTTGTGCACTGCATATTTCCCAGGAAAGTAGTTTTTCCTTTAAACATGAGGAGTCAGTTCTAGTTTGAGTAGTTACCTCCTTCATACTCAAGTTCATGAGAGGTTATGGTGACTGAAGTCTTTTCTGTAAAACTCTTAATTCATAATTTAGTCTTAGTATGCCATTTGTGAAGCCCCTATTCCTTTGGATTTTTGCCTTGTGAATCTCTGTACAGGTCTTAACTAGGATACTTATTGAGTTTATAAATGTGTTTATTCCACAAAGTGATTTTCAAAACACAATTACATTTCAAGATGGGAGTTATATCCACAGTCGGTATAAGTACATGTATTAGGTATATGTATGAGACAGGCGATTTATAATATTATAATTGTTACATGTTTAATCATGACAGAATATATAAGTACATTGGTATCATATTGGTATCACAAGAGTCGCTAGCTTTACTAACATTCGGTAGACTGGTATTTTATATATATAAAAAACCTGACTGAATTGGAGGCCTGTTCATGGCTCGTTGTAATACGACCCAAAATGTCTCACAAACACCCAGTCGCCTATACATAATGACATGGATGCCTTGTCCCTGAAATAGGTGATATGATTTATGAAGAGTTTGTTCCAAACGCAATATGACACCATATTTTGAGAAAGGTGTAGGGCAGGGATATGTTAATGCAATTCTGAAACAAATTTTCCTCAAAATTCTATTTTTCATGTCTTTTGGTCCTCTCTGGTGTACACATTATTTCCGAGGCATTGTAATTGACAACTTTGGGAGCCTTAGAGATAACACTACATGCTTCAATTCTGGAATGGATTTGTTGTGTTTTGCAACAAAACTCCTCATATTCAGTCAGTCAATGATAGTTGTGGTGTTTAAAAGCAACATAATCACGGAGTGTGTCCCATTTACTCTGGTACATATCTAGTCTAAGATATGTTGAAGCCTGTGCAGTGATATTGCCCCTTCAATTTTCAGAAAACAACTCACTCAAATTAGGGAATTGTTCATAATCAATCACCGTAACAATGTTTAACTATGTAAACTAACTAAATGATGACTAATTATGAATCAAGGAGCAGTAAATTGACTTTCAGGTCATGATGTGAAGCAGTCATGACACTTTGCACATCAGCTTAACTAAATGCTGGGCAGGAGGTCATCACCAGTTGTCAAAGCACGAGGGATGTGCAGGTAGGTTCATGAGTTTATGATGGTAAAATGATACATTTATTACCATACACAGATTACATGTATATGTTGGCAAAATGAGAACTTGAGGTTAAATTATTGGTTTAATATCATTGTAGAAACAAACCCACATTGCAGACTATAGACAGGCTGCCAAACTCCCAGAAGACCAAGCAGGTAAGGTCATGGTGTCCACTTCTGTTCCTGCTAGTGTGATGGCTGCCCAGGGACAGTCTTGGCAGCTTATTTGTCTTTGTGACACATACCGGACACACATCAGACACACTCTGACCAACAGGGAGGAAATTATTTCTAATCACCTATTCTTCATCCCAGTGCAGAGTTTTTAACCTTGACTGTATTAGTGTGTATTGTGTAACAGGTGGCTCATAACTAAACATTTCTACCCTACAGTTTATATAACAAATAGCTTAACTATTTAGGTGCCATGGTCAGATTTTTTCCATATATTAAATTCTACTTATAATTCAATGTGTTCAAAATGTCATTACAATATCATATTTGGAGGATGGGACACAATAAAATATCATAGATGGGCAATAAGAGGCTATTAGAAAGGTCCCATGAACACAGGTATAGCCTTTTACAGTGTATTTTTCAATCAGTGGACTTTTTTATAGTGTGCACCCCAAAAGTCTTAAACTGAGCATTAAACTCAAAATTACCTGAAATCTAAGCTGAAATCTGGTGAATTATGTTGAATAAAGTAGGTACGACATGAATTATGGCCATATTAAACATTCTGGTTATTTTTTAGGGGAAAATAAGTTACGCCCTTATCATCGGACTATGCCACTTTAAGGTTAGTGATCATTAGGCAAAATGATACAATATAGTCAGGGTCACACCACTTGCTATTGTCAATGTGTTCCTCACGTTTGCATCAGGTTTTAAGGCCTCTACTAACCTTATGATGTAGCCTGGCTGACTCTGACAAAAAAGGGGTAATTGAAGCAATATGAGATCACTCTCCAGTCTAATAAAAATGAATCAATTGTAAATTAAATCTTAATACTGTGGATTTAAGATATCCAACACAAAGCTATTGTGGAAGTCCTCTATTTCCTTCACCTCAAACACCGGATTTTAACTGAAGATGATGTTTTAATAACAATGCCAAAGCAAAAGAATTTGCCCACTCAAAAGAATGCAGTTTATCTGAAATAAATTGTAAATTAATGATACAGTTTTGCGGAGCAGGAAAACCAAGAGTTAGCTTGACCATATCAGATCACCAAGGCTTTTGAAGAAATAACCAAAGGATACAGTCTATTGACTGATCTAGTTCAGCAAAGTATCTGTGCCTATCTCACTACTGTACATTACATGACAATAATGAGACAAGAACAGATATGATCCGAGGTTCCATAGTCAAATATAGATTCCTTGGATCATATCTTTGAGTTAGACACTATCAAGTGCTGCATCCAAGTTCCATGTCAACCCCATGTCATCCTTTAGTGATATTCCATCCTTAAAAGGGCTAATTATTACAGCTTACACTTAATCTCAGTTGACACCGGGGGCAATGAGTCGGTAACGGCCTCTACAACGTGAGGGATGTGAAGATAAATGAATGAGATTGGTAGAATGTGGCTTTAAATTCCCTTCATCAGGTTCACTCAACTATCCATTTCTCTTCCATTACAGAAACAATCGAACATGTATTACCATTAATTTGTTAACATGCCTTTTGTTAAATGTAGGGCGTAATGGATTGCCTTGTCTACAAGTAGAGTGCCAATTTGGGAACTGCTGACTGTGAGCTGCTCTTTCTGTCTGACTATATGGAACAATTTTGGAGGCTGCTCTAGAAGATGAGGACTCACTTTGCACCTTACAGTCTAAATGAATATTCATCAAATCTTTATAATTTCCAGGATTTGCAATTCAAACTTTATTGATTTGATCACTGACCACTCAAGGATTACGTTGGTATTAAAGAGAGGTATTAGGAAAGTGTCTATTGGCAATAACTCAGTCACTGTAGTTGAATAATGAATTAGCAATTCAGTCCAGACACATTCTCTGAAGTCTGCCTACGTTGAAATCATCCTCCCCGACAAAATGGCCCATTGTTGTATTCTCAAAAAGTGGCTTCAGTATTCTCACTACCTTCTCTGGTCCTTTCCTCAAGAAGTCTTGGCATTCCCATATTGCCCACATCACTCACATACAGAGCTTGGGGAGCAGTTCTCATGTCATCTCTGTAAGATCTGATCAGAACGATAACGCCCATAAATCTGGTTTTGTCCTAAGAGAAAACCCCACCATCATTGACTATGAAGGATAGAATATATGATGGCCCATGGTCTCACTCTATATTACCAATGTATGGCTGGTCCATTCTCAGAGGAGCCTCAATAATCTGCTACAGTTGATATTCCGGCTGCCGGTCACAAACAGAGCTGTAGGAGAGGATCTCATCTTGTCTCACTCAGACCACATCAAAGTGCTGCAGGATCCAGGGGCTGCTGTTTGTCAGGGTCAGGTAGCCGTACTGACCTTCATTATACAGTCAATGGGGACCATTGGTTGCCTCAGGTGTAAGGCATACCCTAGGATACTCCCATGGGCGGCGTATTTAGTGCACACAATGGGAAGGAATATAAACTGTAATACATCATGAAACCAAATTTGTATTGTTTTGTGTCACCATGGTTTCCAACATTCAATGTTAATAGTTAACACACAGACTACTGCCCAGTATAGTTCAGAGTAATCATGTCTCTTGTTTTCATAACATATCAATATGAATAATTTATTGCCAGAAACATATATATATATATATATATATATAAATATATATATATATATATATACAGCTACTAGCCATACTCTCCCAGACACATTTTGGTATGTTAGCCAATGTACCAGAGGAAGGTGACCCCATCACCATGCTGGTCTATGCTTGACTAGCTGCCTGTTCTGTAAGTGTAGTGTAATGTAAATTGAAGCCAGCTGTGAGACCGTCATAGGACAGAGAACACAGCGACATCCTGGTCAGGGCTAAACCCATCTACAGCTTCCTGCTTGCTGTGCTGTAAGTGTGGTGACTAGTTCAGCCTCCACACACCAGGAGGCAGGTCAGGGGGAGCTGCTCTGAAGGGAGGGCCAGGACCTGCTTATTACGACTTCTCCGTATCCTTGTTGTAAGGCCAGCCAAATGAGGCAAGGCTATCACCACTTTAGTCAGAGCCCCATGCAGGCTTTTATATCTATAGTACCAGATACTCTTTTGCTCATATTGACTCGCAGAATTCAAAAACTATGCAGACATTAACAAGTTCTTCATGATGACCCCTATGAGACATAGTTATAAATACTGGGGGGGGGGGCACCGTTGCCAAGAACTAGGTGCTTACTATTGTAGCAATAAAGGAAGAAACTTCTTAGACATCATGTTTAATTGAAGAGATCGGTGTGTCAATCATTAAAATGTGAGCAAAATGGCCATCCTACAATAGTCAAAATTTGTGCATGCACATTTTTTTTCAAGTGATTAAGGAAGTATGATTAAACATGTGACATGTCAGCGGGTCATATATTGTAATTTAGTAAGTTGAGTAAATGAATGCTCACTTAATAATTCAAAGCACTATGAGACTTCCCAGGTTAATATTCTTTGCATGCACCTATTCTGTAATCCTTTGGAGAATGTATCAAAAGGCAGAGGCAGGCTGTTGTTTACACCATTCTCCTGCTGTCAGTCATACCCTCTGACTACACCCCCAGCTCATATCTCTTTTTATTATACGATCTGGGCTCTGATCGTGCTTTTTAGGTGATATTCCCGTTCTGATATTGGTGCATACACTTGGGAAGGTGAAATCTGAATGGGGAACTGGATATCAGAACGATTCTGAATGAGGAACTGGATACCAGAACGATTCTGAATGGGGAACTGGATATCAGAACGATCCAGTCTGAAATATTGTCAGCCATAAAATCCGAGGTTTCATGGAGACTCGAACACGCTACATCAAGACTTGAAGTCCGACGCGCTAACCACCACGCCGTGGAGGCACTGGTAGAGGGAGGTGGCGAAACAAGTAGTCTACAGGCGGATTTCCAGCCCTGTAGGACCATTATTTACAGAGTTACAGAAGAAAAGACATTTTGGAATAATTTCTTTGAAAATCAATATTTTTTACTAATTTCTTTTTCACTATAAAAGTTTAAGTTGGACTTTACTTACCTAGTTGTTAGAATAATTCTGCTAACCACCACGCCGTGGAGGCACTGGTAGAGGGAGGTTACTACCACTGAAACACCTGCCCTGCCTGGCTGCAGCAGAGTAGAGGTGGCACAGGCGGCGGCTTCCAGGCCCCTTCACCTTGGTCTGTAATTGGGACCAGTGTAGTGCAGCCAGGTCTGAGCACTACAGCCAGAATCCATTTTACCTCAGTGATTGTGTCCTTGACTGGACTGTAGGATGCCACTGTGAGGACGGGTGGAGTGAGGGCATTCAGACCTAATACTACCACTGAATCTGGCCTAGTGTATATTCGATACCAGTCCAGTTGACATTATGCAGACTGAAATCAGCCAATCTGCAAGTATAATGTACTTCAAACAGTCAATTACTGGCCATAAACACCATTGACAACTCCCTCTACACAGCTACCTTTTCAAAGAATTCAAGTTTGTAACACAATATATGTAGTTGAAACATCGCCACATGGATAGTGAGAATAGAGCGATTGAGGTCGTAAGGGGTAAAACTCCTGATACATTCTGGGTATGGAAGTGTCTGTTTCATATAGGTGAATAGAGTCAAACAGCTTGTAGGTTACTCTAGATCTCATCTCATGTTAATTGGCTGTATTTCCAAAGCAGATTTAAGTGATAATACCGCTGATTGTATCATAAGTTGTGTACCTGACAATAAGTGTGTGGTCATAACAAAGCCTAATGATAAGACCTTGGGAGAGAGATGGCAATATAAAAGTAAGTTAAGACCGTGAGCACATTGCTAGTCATGTCTGAAGCTAAAATTATCTGACTAGGAGCGTGTGCTAATGAGATATTGTAATTAACTATCTCTATGATGACTGGCGATGGGCACTATATACACTATATGAGCAATAAGATACTTGATTTCCTATATGAATCTAAGTAGATACGTCACAATTAACAGACCCCCAGTCTGTGCGATCAGGCTGCTTCTTATAAAAGTGACATATCATGCACCGTCCTCAATGTAACGTGACTGAACTTCTCAGCTAGAATTTATTCATAGCTGTGTAGGAGGCGACTTGAGATGTGTCTTAATGTATCATGCATATCATTCAGATAAAAGATCCAAGTGAATCTGGTAAAAAATGTTTAAAATGTGTCATCCTTTCTAATTCTGTGACTGAATACCAAAGTATGTCCATAGCCAGTTATCTGTGAATCTAGTGCTAGCAGGATTGATCCCCAATACAATATTTACCATATTCCACAGGTCCCTGGAGGTTTTCCATCACTAAACCCCTTCCCCCTTACAGAAATTTTACATTATACCCAGAATTATAGGATCTGTGACCAAGTCAGAACTATTGCAAAATGGTCAGTTCCAGACTTAGTGCACATGATGCTCCTGCTCTCAGCCTGAGTGCATTAATGCTCCTAAATGGCTACATGGTCCTGAATGAAACACACCATTGTCATTCATCAAAGCATAACTTCTGCAGAGCTGGTCTTAAAAGGATGGATCGCTCCAACTGGAACACACTTCTCATGTTAAAACAAAACTACTTTCATTGACATATGAAGTGCACAAATTCCCACCACATTGCCGTTTCCCACTTAATGGTACCGGGTACACAAAACGATGCTTCTTCAAAATTCAGGATATTGAAAGGGAACCCGTCTTAAAAAGAGCATAATGGCATAGGGTATTTAAAACTGATCTTGAAAATTGAATCTATTACATTCATCACTTGTTTTTTCTCTCTTTAAATGTAATAAAATGATCACTTAGGAACATGTGAGAAGTAGCTAAAACACTTAGTAAGAAGTATCATGATTACTTAGTCAAATACGATTTTGCATTGAAGTTCCCAAAAGCTGAAATGTTTTAGTTTTGTGATAAGTTAGGCATGACCTAGGCAAAAGAGAAGTTTTTAAAACACCCAGACACCATACATTAAACTGAACATGATACTACATGCATGCACTGACGGTTAGGTCAGATGGTGCTGATGAGCACAGCCTTAATAGGTTTCCTGATAACCAAGCTTCAAGCGCAAGTGGTGCAATTCTTTTTTATTACTCAATAAATACATGACATCATATTACTTGTGGACTAATTCTCTCAAGAGATACAAGATTTATCATCATGGCATGTGCGTTATTTGCATGAGTAAAAGTGATCTTTAATCAGTGAAGTATAAACAATAAAATTTGTTCATAGGAGCTGGACACAGGAATATTAACGTAAGCCATTTTTGTAATGCATTTACCAAGCAATTGCCTAAATACAGCTTTCTATCCTCCTCTGAAAGTTTGCTTTGAAAACGTCAGCCTTAGGGGCAGCTTATAATGAGGAATTACTGATTTTGAAGTTTCACCAAAAACGTTGCTCTGTTCTCTGCTAGAAGGCAATGCTGGGGATGGTGGACTTGTAATTACTCTCCACAATTCACTGCATCGAATAACAACTGTAAATAACAGTCCATGCCTAAAAGCTGTACCAAAAATAACATGGCATGAGCAGGTGGGGAAATCCGCTTTTTAACCCATTGCAGGGGTAAAGTCCCATGATGGCTTTTCTCCCCTTGATTTGGGTCAATATATATGTAATTTTAGCTTCAACCAGGAAATCCAATTTGCTGATATCTAAACATTATTTGCTGAAAATGATTAAGCTATATACAGGTAGACAATGTAGGTATTTAGTTATATGTGAATTGGCTTGTATGACAGTCTTGTATTTCGTGAAATATAATGATTTAAATGACAAAATATGGCTGAAATAAGGTATATTTATACGTGGACTCTACCCCCCTCCTCACCCCTGCCTCACCACCCCACCTGGATAAAATACTGCACTGGGAGATTTCCCCTTGGTGGTGCGGGCAGGCGGCGGCCCTTATCTCTACCAGCGGCCATTATCTCTACCGGCTGCCGTTATCTCTGTATAGATAAGGGCTGTGCGCCGGCTACAGAGCTGCCTTAAGTAAGGGAAAATCTCCCCTTGCTGGGAAATCTTCCCCTGTCGGGTAATTTACCTGTAGTGGAGAAGTTCCCGGATTTTCCAGGCCTGATGAGTGGGAGTTAGATGTTTTGGGGGAGCAGTGAAAACTAGTGTTTGTTGCAACTAGTGCTGTCATTATTTCCTATCAAAATTAATGTCTGCCTTTATTTCTACCTTGAAATAATATAATAATTCTGTATATTTAAAGCAAGGAGGCCTCAGGACAATGTGGTGACACTGATACTTCCACTTCAATCACCACCTACGCCAACTCTGAAGTCTTTCCCATAGATTGCCTCTGTTACTAGAGCTACTCCTACAGCTTTATGGAGCAGATCTCTAGGCCAATATATACTGTGTGATGGTGTGGTAGTACATAGGTAGATGGGTTACGTTACTTCATGTAAAGGTCAATACCCCACTTATTTACAACCATGTGGGTGGTAGGTAATGATACTAGAAAACCTCTGCCTGTATTGTTTCAATTACCATGAGTCTGAAACATAAACTGAGACAGACAGTGTTTTGGTGCACCCCATTAGCACATGATCTCCTTTTCCAAGAACAAATTTTCAGCTGAAAACACCTTCTATTAAAGGCCCAGAGACATGTCTTTTGTCTGCAGAGACATATTCATTTCTCTTATAACAAGGATTTATCACCTCTGCAATTGCAGTCAGAACCTGGAGACAAACAAATCCTGTCATATGACCACTATCTTTGACCACAAATTACAATAAAGACTCTGCCATACCTTCTTCTAAGAGACTACAGTTAGGGTTGGGGTTAGGGTTAGGGTTAGGGTTCGTCTCTCTCCAAATTCTGAGAAACAATCAGGATTGTTTTGTTGATGCTGCCTTCTTAAAAGAGGAGGCTAGTGTCTCTGGAGACCAGAGACATGTCTCTGGGTTTCTAAAACAAGGATTTTTTCACCTCTAAATTTCTTCTTATAAAAGGAGATCATGTGCTAATAGCCTGTTTTTATGCCGAAGTGGTGGCGTAGCCACCTGGTGGTGCCGCCAGGCACCACCAGAACAAGGTATATGATGTTTGTACTTTGCCAGAAGTCAGAACGGGCGCCGCCATCTTGGATTGTGCGGCCATCTTGGATTAAGGTGTCACAACACAAATTTATGCTATGTGATAACAATAATATAAATCAACCTTTGATAGTTCCTGAGGTTGATTATAATCATAGCTACCCCCCCTAATATGGACCAAAGGAATTCAATGGTTCTATTGGTTTGTTGCTATTACAGCTGGTTGCCTAGCAACAGCTATTCTAATTGTTTATCTGCCTAGCAACACACATTTCCATGGTCCTGAAGTTGATTATAATCATACCTATCCCCCCCTAATATGGACCCAAGGAATTCAATGGTTCTATTGGTTTGTTGCTATTACAGCTGGTTGCCTAGCAACAGCTATTCTAATTGTTTATCTGCCTAGCAACACACATTTCCATGGTCCTGAAGTTGATTATAATCATACCTATCCCCCCCTAATATGGACCCAAGGAATTCAATGGTTCTATTGGTTTGTTGCTAATACAGCTAGTTGCCTAGCAACAGCTATTCTTATTGTTTATCTGCCTAGCAACACACATTTCCATGGTCCTATGGTTGATTATAATCAAACCTACCCCCTTATATGGACCCAAGGAATATAATTGTTGCTAATCCAGCTGGTTGCCTAGCAACATCTATTGTGATTTTTTATCTGCCTAGCAACACACATTTCCTTACCCCCTAACATGGACCAAAGGAATTCATAGGAAATGCCATATTTGAAGTTATATCATCCTTCCCCCTGATAACCCCTTCCCTGCCCTGCTTTTTTGGTGTCTTGAATGGGTTCCCTTCAAACATACCAACCATGCAGACATTATGTTTCTTCGAATGCAAGAAATGCGGTTGTTGCCGCGTATAAAAATGCCTGAGGCATTTTTTACGCGGCAACAACCGCAATTCTTGTTATTCATCTACACTAGGACTGCAAGTTTCTCCCGGGTTGCATTGGTGCAATATGACAGCGAATGTCATATTTTAGTGACATGCCACCGTGAAAGATACTACAGGTACCACAGATATCACCCACCCACCTCAGTGTAGAGTCCCCAGGCAGACCCCAAGGCGCCACTTTTTAACTCGTTGACATTCACACACACCCTCCAGTGTTTTGATGGCAGAAAATCAATAGTTTCTCATGCAGACCTCAGGTAGCCAATCATCAATGCATCAGCATTCATAATCACCATCCAACATTGACAATGCAGGAATCAATTTGCACCAAGAAGTTGGACATTTACCTTATCTAGTACACCCATGCCACTAGCTCTAGATCCTTCAATCTTCTTCACACTAGTGTCACTGTCCAGCTGCTGATCCATGTTTTTTTCTTATCGCATTAGGGTTAAATATTTATGTTTTTGTTTTGCACCACCATGCAAGGGCACAAATATGAGAATCAAAGTGAAGAATAGTACAGAATAAATAGATAAAGTCAGAATAAATGATTATAAGACATACTCTAAAATGACACATTCCTCGAAAAGAAAATACACAAAGTTCATATTTACTCTCTCTGCTTATGGGCTGGAGATACCTCAAACTAAAATGTACTGTTCATGTCTGATGTCAAACTACTCATAGAAATATGCTAAGCCAGAATATATTGCTGTCATTCTACAGCTGACTCAGTCAATCTCTGTCAACATAATCGTGATGAAAATAGGGAAACCATCTACAAAAGCTGGATGGAGTTCTGTGGTCTGTGGTCTGCATCAATTAGTCAACTTTTAAAACTTGTACTACCAATTGTTATCAAAGTGTCCAAAGAAGCTGTTAGTAACATGTGCCAGAAATAGGCATTGAGAATATCTTAGTTTGGGGGAATGGGCAAAATATCTCAGTTCCAGGCGTGGGGTTATTTATATCATTCCTCCTGCTCCTCATTCCTCCAGGCCCCAACTCATCTAATATATATTTTTTGTTTTTTTATCCTTATTTTCTTCTAAAACCTTCTTTATTCTTTCTCCTACACTATACTCTTCACCTCTACTATCCTATCTTACACTACTCTAACTTCCACGAGGCTGTCAGTACCTTGAGTACCAATGACTTAGACTTTAATATTCTGCCTCAGATGGGCCAAGAGCTCATTAATATCTATGATATTCAGAAACATAAATAATTGTTTTGTAAATTAACACGCGGGTAGTAGGACTGTCCAACTACATCCAGGACAGCCCTACATCCCATTACCACACCTCCTAAGAGGGTATGTGGTTTAGTCACCGCTTAACGGAATACTTATATAATTGCATATGCTGTGGAATACAATAATACAATCTATAAGGTTATGTACTTCCTCAGGATAAAAATAAACGAAATAACAACAACAACAACAACAACCTTATTTACTTGTTATCAGTTATGAACCAAGCAGGTTCCCTCAGTACACAAGATGAAAGAGAAAGCTCTGCTTGTCAGACTGACCTCCGGGTAATAAATGAGTAGTACAAGTATTGGACAGGGCTGAGGGGCTAGATGGTGTGTCACTGATAGGATGAATAGGATATTATCAAGAGATAATGCATCATCGGACAGACACCCAAATTATTCTTCTCTCATAGAAAGAGACCACTCCATTAGGACTGTATCAACTCCATGGCGATAACACTCCAGACAGTTAGAATCCATTGGGAGTTTATTCACCTCAAAAGATTGGCTTCATGCGTACATGCAGCAAGGCAAGGCTATAGTCGTACAATTAAGTGTACGCTCTAGATAAGTTGCTGGATTTAGCACAGTAAGAAGGTGAAAACCTCAGGTAATGGTATTGTGGTGTGAAGGGAACTCTGCATTCATATATCCAGTGGGCACAGAACATTCACAATCAACAATGACCAATGGTTGGCAATGTTGATTCAATGTTAATTCAAAGGTGAATTTCGTGCCCACTGAGTATGAGGGTCATGGTTTTATAAATATGATGGAATTGTATCTCAAATATGTGAACACCAATTAACACAAATCAATTAGTTTGTACAATGTTGGGTTTACCAAAGTAAGAAAAGCAGAGAGAAAAGTTTTGCTCTCAGAGCCTGCCATGTAACTAGCCGTATACCACAATTGGCTGGCAAAACAAAATAAATAGTCTGACTGTATAATTTATGATGTACAAAAGGTGAGAAAAGACTCACTACAGTTTGTGGCAAAAGTTGGTCAAACCATTCCAGACCCCTCTACTAAGGATTTTGGATTAGTCACGGCTGAGCACACTTGTCAACTGACTCGTGACCAGCCTAGACTGTCGCCAATATCCTACATACAGCGGACTGTTGTCAGTAGTAACTTGTAAGTAACTGACAAGGGTCCACGACAACAACCGCCACAGACCATGCCACATTACTGGTACATGTAGACATGTGACTTGTAAATAAGTGACATTCCCTCCAAGAGGAGGCGTAGACATTACCTGGTATTGGTTGTCCATGACAGCAACCACCACACACCATAACAGTACATACACTGCTACACTACAGGTAACCACTGCTACATGTCGATGGTAACTTGTAAATAAGTGACAAGAAGAGGCCTGCACACTTCCTGGTATTGGTCGTCTATGACAGCAAGCACTGCATGGCATGACGACCAGTACACACAATCAGCGGACACATAGGTGTAAGGACGTACAGCATCCTGTGACAAACTATTACAATATAGGTAAGCAGTCCTATATCACAGAAATGAAGATGATAATAATTGCTATATTAAGTGCACTATCTTGTAGTACACACTAGATTGGAGCAGTTAATACATTATTGGGTTGTCACATCATTCTTTAGTCATGCATCAAAATGTTCTATACTATCTAGTATAGCAATTTATAAACTATGCTAGATACTAATGATGAACTATAACATGCATAAACAGTTTTCATTGATATTTCTAGTTTTGACAAGCAAGGTCTGATACATACCATGGGAAGATACCAAACTCTCCAACTATGGTTCATTCTCTTCTTGAGTGTGTATAAAGGTAAGTTTACTTTGCCTTCAGCATAAAATCCAGGATTTCCGTATGTCATTAAAACTGCAGAATGTTTGTAGTAGTTGAACTGGTAGATTGTGAACTCAAACATCAACATAGCAACCGAGATATGAGCTGTTGCTACATGTCACCATGCATAAATAACACGTGGTGGACTAAACCAAACGAACAACGTGATTAATGAATGGGAACCTTGCATCATTAAGTAAGTGTAGCCGAGCTCCCACACTGTGATCGATGTCAACTTATTAACTAACCATTGAGTACTGGGAGACCAGCCTAGTATGATTGTGAAGTCAAAGCCTTTAAGGCCCACAGGCCAAGTGAAATACAACCTGAGAATGCAAGTGAGATAAACCAGATACAAATGCCATACAAATGTAAACAAATATCCCAGGCATAATTTTAATGATTTCACAGTTTGTCAATTTGATAAAGTCAAAGGGTCATGAAATGTGATCATTCCCACCATGGGTATCAGAAGCCACCTTTTGTAGAATTATCTCTAACATATGCCACTTGAATATATAGGGACAGTTGAGGGAAAAGGGTCCTCTAAGGTAAAGACTCAAAAATAAAATTGATGTAATCAGCTTTCCAGTGATATCTTTTATTAGCAGGTACCACTTCTAGTTTTTGGGTTCTGACTCTCTGAATATGTGTGGTCACTGTCCAATTCTAAATACTACTAAGCTCTATCTTACTTTGTTTTAGAGATATTCCTATCTAATTAACATAATTATGCTAACGTGGCCACATTCCACATAATAAAGTAGCATACATTCTGCTATATTTTGATCCTTTTTGGCTATTTGGATCCCCCTCGTGGCCAAAGTTGGTACAAAAAATCCCGCATGAGGGCATGTTCCCTTGTTGATCCACATATATGAGTTTGTGATTGACATGCTGCATGACCCAAGCCATCGGGAACAATAGTTATGCTTCTAAAGACAGATACCTTTGTTGAGATATATTAAATTCATAGTAACTTATATCAAGTTAACAATGATGATGTAGGGTGAAGAGCGGTGTTGAATGATCAAATCACATTGTATAATATGAATGATTCATAGCTTATAGATACTCTCCTTCTTTCCCCTTTTTCTGTTACACCCAGGCCACGTGGTGTGTGAGTCTTCATACTACTACTCCCTTATTACGACAACCTGGGATACTGCTAAGCTGCACTGTGAGAACATTGGTGGATACCTCATCAAGTTCAACACAAAGGATGAGCTGACATCCTTAATGAGTGTAAGGTGAGCTCCCAGAAACAACTAGTGTGCCTTAACCCACACTGGCCATTTTATTTAAGTTGACCAGAAAGGGTAAAATACATAGAATGGAAAAATACACTCGTAGTGTGCCTATGCATCATGCCTTGGTTGTCATGATGCATAAATGCAGACCTGGTGAGTAACTGGCCAGAGCTGCATTCAAACATCATGCTAACACTACAGAGTTGAGACACTCCTGAATGGTGCTCTAGGACTGCATAATGATGACAAACCTCATTAAAGAGTACATTGATAAGATTTTTTATAAAATTTTGTATCTGAACACATGCACACCCTACACATCTGCATGATGTGTGTGACTCCCAAAAATATGCTATTGCATTTCTATATAAATATTACAATGTCTGTAGGTCTGACTGGTCGCTGCCACAAGGCTCTTTCTGGACTGGACTGAGGGTCTATGATTGAGGAAACACCAACTACCAGTGGCTGGACGGCACCTCTATAACAGACAGCAGTCTGTGGCATCCTGGTCAGCCTGATTACGGTACACACCACTGTGCCCGCATGCGTTCAAATACTAACCTACTTGATGACACACACTGTTCTTATAAATACAGCTATATTTGTGAGGTGCCAAAAGGTAAACTAGATTTATTTTCAAACTATGTTAAACCAAACCCTTATTTGTATTGCAGTGGCATTTTATCCATCAGCATGGTTGCCATGGCAACTATTCTCCTTGGTAACACTACAGAATGAAAATCATTATTTACTGATGGGCATTAAAAGTTTTTGATGAAAGATCAGACTATTCCGAGATCTCAGGTATGTCAGATATTGTACATTTCAATATTTCCCATAAAAATTGTGAGAAATATACTTATCAACTCTATGGCCACTTAGCATAGGAGGCCTAAGTCAAATTTACCTCCCTATTATTTAGCTAGTTGATGCATAACGTCACTAGCTGTGAACAAGTTTAGGATGATTTTGTAACATATTTTGGAAGAAATGTTGGTTTATAAACGTAGGGGGGAGATTGAAAGAAAAGGTGATCATGGAAACAGGGGTCTGCGGTACCTATAACATTAATGCGTATGGTGTTTTCAATGTTGCCATGGCAACCAAATTGAAAAAGAATTCTCAAGATACCTGAGAAACATGCTGATATATTTTTTATAAAAAGTAACATTCACTTCACACAAAGTCTTAAATCATGACTCATGCCTCTATAGTATTGTCAGTGGATGATAGTGAGTTTTCTGAAACACACATGTATTGTGCACCTAACACATCTAGTCAACCTGTGAAGACTTGTTAATGTATGCTTATGGGTTAACTGGTTTAATGGAGGATCTGGATCTTTAATGTGATAACCAACCATCCATGCTTTTCAAATTTAGTCAATTGCAATCGGTGCCCAAGACAATGTCAAACCCTCCAGCTAGGGGAACAAGAACTGTGTAAAGCCACCATTTTAATACAGTCGATTATCAACCACTCATTAAAATGAATAGGTTGACAATATTTAAAATGAATAAGTTGACAATAAATGGACCCCATTATTTTTCTGGGTTGTTGTGAGGTGTCTATGGGTTTCATTACCAACCACTCATAACAATTAATGAAATCAACAATGTTTTGTAGAATCCCCATTGGCTATTTCAAGAGCAGACGTCAGGTCATGCTATCTGACATATGACATCATTTGTCCTGTAAATGACACTGAACCACAAGGTAAGTATCCAAAGAAGAAAAAGTTTCCGGCAATTGGTGCTGTTATTAATCAATAATTGCAAAATCCTTCTTTGATAAAATATCACAAACATCAGCCTTCCCACTAATTCCATAGCTCCTTTCCCCCCAAAATTTCAAGTGTGGTATGTTTTCTGATAATAGTTGAAACTTGTAGCTCAAAGTTGAGCTTGAGCTTGAAGACAATTGTACAAGTAGTACGCTCATAATGTAGATATTTTGGCCTCCAGAAATGAAATGACTAGCTCACATTAAAAAAAGGGGTTCTTGTTCTATGTTTTACATGTTCTCACTTATTGTATTGACAGCTTGGGGCACCTGACAAAGACAAATATGCAAGGAAACAAATCAAGATTATTTTCACTATATATCATGAATGGACTTATATGTTTAAGCATCTAATTATTCTGTTGGTGAGAAATAGCAGAGGGGTGGAGTGGACATCTGTAAGAGGTTTCTAAAAGTGTTTTCTCTATTGCCAAAACCAACCTTTAGACCTTGAAATGGCTGGTATTCATAAGATATATTCGGACAACAGTATGATTTGTCTAATTATATTAACCAATTTTCCCTTGTTGAACTAGTGCCACAGGAGAGCTGTGGGCCCACTGGGTCCTCATTCTACTACTCCCAGGTTACAACCAGCTGGGATGGAGCCAAACACGAGTGTGAAGATATTGGGGGCTATCTGGTTCAGTTCAGCAATATCTTGAAGTTAAAAACTGTGATGGAGACAAGGTGAGGAACTGCTGCTTACATACATGGGTAACAAGTCTTTTGTCTTATATTTCTTGTTTTAATTTTTGTTTTTGGAAATTTGTCCAATTCATTTTTTTATGATTTTATGTGACTGCTGAACCATTATGGACCAACCATCTCTTGAAATATAATAGAAAAGATGTGTGGAATCGGAAAGGCAGCAACCGTTTGTGGGCCATCTAGGGCAGTGGACTGACATATTTAGGCTGAGATTCATTGACCTAGTTATTGCAGATGATGTGTGACTACCAAATAACCTGGGCCATTGCTGTATAACTATATACAATATCTTCAGGTCTGACTGGTCGCTGTCACACGGCTCTTTCTGGACTGGACTGAGGGTCTATGATGGAGGAAACACCAACTACCAGTGGCTGGACGGCACATCTATAACAGACAGCAGTCTGTGGCATCCTGGCGAGCCAAATTATGATACACACGACTGTGCCCGCATGCGCTCGGATACTAACCTACTTGATGACGCACACTGTTCTTATAAATACAGCTATATATGCGAGGTGCCGAAAGGTAAACTAGATTTTCTTTAATCTATGTTAAACTAAACCCTTATTAGTATTTCAGTGGCATGTGGATCTTCTTGTGAAGTGAATCTTTGTGTACTTCAACAAATGTTAAGTCCCTGGGTATGCAAAATAGTATCTTTGGACTTTTATCCATCAGCATGGTTGCCATGGCAACCATTCTCCTTGACAACACGAGAGAAAATGAATAACTTCTTACTGATGGGCATTAAAGTAGTTTGATGAAAGATTCCTAGATCTCAGGTATTTCAGTATTCAATATTCCCCTTCACATAAGAGTTGTGAGAAATATAGTAATCAACTCTATGGCCACCTAGCATAGGAGGCCTAAGTCAAATTTACCTCCGTATTTTCAGATATTTGATGCACAAAGTCACTAGCTCTGAATAAGTTTAGGATGATTTTATTACATAATTTGGAAGAAACGTTGGAATAAACGTGCTGGGGAGGTGGAAAGAAAAGGTAACAGTGGAAACAGGGGTCTGCGGTACCTATAACTAATTGCAGCAAGTTTCCATGAATGCTGTTACAATCAGCAGTGAACAGGGTTACTAATGTCAGGCCTGGTAAGATGAACACATTTAGCATTGCCTGCTTGGAAGATATCTGGTGTTACTACACAAACATTAAACATGACAATATAGATGTATCTCCTCCATTCTTAGGGTATCAACTTAGATTTAGTTGGGGTTTTAAGGCAACCACTTGCCCAAGCAACACAACAGCAACATCATAAAAATGTTTGTCATTTATCAACAAAGCGATGAAGTGGCCCTATTTTCACAACAATACATCTGATGTTTCTAGATATGAAACTGTCTCTTTGGCACAAATGGACAGTGTTGCCAATATAATAAGGGTACTGGAATGCTTAATGTCAATATAGGAGAATATACCTCCTATGAGATGCAAAAAAGAAATGTGATATGTTAGTTGCTAAAGCGATTCATGAAATGGCAGTTGCTGCTTCGCAATTCCAGTTGCTAGAAACTAAATGTTTTGAAGAAATAGAATATTTGAGACTGATATTATGAGGGCAGTTTTACCATCTGACAGATTTAAATGAACTTTAGGGAAGCATTTGAACTGATGTATGATGTTGATACACCATATTTTGCTTAGCATTTGAGCTGATGTATGGTGTTTTCAATGTTGCCATGGCAACCAAATTGAAAAAGAATTCTCAAGATACCTGAGAAACATGCTGATATATTTTTCGTAAAGAGTAACATTCACTTCACACAAAGTCTTAAATAATGACTCATGCCTCTATAGTATTGTCAGTGGATGATAGTGAGTTTTTTGAAACACACATGTATTGTGCACCTAACACATCTAGTCAACCTGTGAAGACTTGTTAATGTATGCTAATGGGTTAACTGGTTTAATGGAGGATCTGGATCTTTAATGTGATAACCTACCATCCATGCTTTTCAAATTTAGTCAATTGAAATTGGTGCCCAAGACAATGTCAACCCCTCCAGCTAGGGAACCAAGAACTGTCTAAAGCCACCATTTTAATACAGTCAATTATCAACCACTCATTAAAATGAATAAGTTGACAATATCTAAAATGAATAAGTTGACAATAAATGGACCCCATTATTTTTCTGGGTCGTTGTGAGGTGTCTGTGGGTTTCATTACCAACCACTCATAACAATTAATGAAATCAACAATGTTTTTGTAGAATCCCCATTGGCTATTTCAAGAGCAGACGTCAGGTCATGCTATCTGACATATGACATCATTCGTCCTGTGAATGACACTGATCCACAAGGTAAGTATCCATAGAAGAAATTGTTTTCAACATTGATTGAATCTAACATACCAGTTCTCATATTTTATTGGTGCTGTTATTAATCTATAATTGCAAAATCCTTCTTTGATGAAATATCACAAACATCAGCCTTCCCACTAATTTCATAGCTCCTTTTTCCCCAAAACGTTCAAGTGTGGTGTGATTTCTAAAAATAGTTGAAACTTTTAGTTTAAAGCTGAGCTTGAGCTTGAAGACAGTTGTACAAGTCGTACAATCATAATGTAGATATTTTGGCCTCCAGAAATGAAATGACTAGCTCGAATTTAAAAAAAAGGGGTTCTCATACTATGTTTTACATATTCTCACTTATTGTATTGACAGCTTGGGGCACCTGACAAAGAAAAATATGCAAGGAAACGAATCAAGATTATTTTCACCATATATCATGAATGGACTAATATGTTTAAGGTTCTAATTATTCTGTTGGTGAGGGATAGCAGAGGGGTGGGGTGGACATCTGTAAGAGGTTTCTAAAAGTTTTTTCCCTATTGCCAAAACCAACCTTTAGACCTTGAAGTGGCTGGTATTCATATGATAGATTCGGACAGTATGAGCTGTCCAATTACATTAACCAATTTACCCTTTTTTAACTAGTGGCACAACAAAGCTGTGGGCCCACTGGGTCCTCATTCTACTACTCCCAGGTTACAACCAGCTGGGTTGGAGCCAAACAGGAATGTGAAGATATTGGGGGCTATCTGGTCCAATTCAACAATATCCTGAAGTTAAAAACTGTGATGGAGACAAGGTGAGAGACTGGTACTTACTTAAATGTTCAGCCAGTCTCTTTTCCTTTTTTTTCTTGTGTGACTTTTTTTTTGAGATTTGTCAAACATTGTCATGATTTAATGTGACTGCTGAACCTTTATCTACAACGAATAAATGATGTGTTAAATTGGGGAGGCAACAATTGTGTGTGGTCCATCAAGGGCAGTGCATTGTCATGGCTATAGCATGACTCATTGGCATAGCTATTCAAGATGAATAAACCTGAGCTCTGGTTGTCACTAGATATAACTGTTACATTTTCTGCAGGTCTGACTGGTCGCTGCCGGACGGCTCTATCTGGACGGGGGTGAACATCTATAATGGTACAACCACCAACTACCAGTGGCTGGATGGCACCTCAGTGACAGGCAGTGTTTGGCATCCTGGGGAGCCTAATCACAATTCACACCTCTGTGCCCGCATGCGTATAGATACTCACCTTCTTGATGACACACACTGTTCTTATACACACAGCTATATGTGTGAGGTGCCAAAAGGTAGACCAGATTTATTTTCAATCTATGTTGAACCAAACCCTTATTTCTATAACAGGGGCATGTGGATTTTCTTGTGAAATGGATTCTAATTTGACCCAACACATGTTAAGTCACTGGGTATGCCAAATCATATCTTTGGATTTTATCCATCAGCATGGTTGGCATGGCAACTATTCTCCTTGACAACACTACAGAATATGTAAAATTACTTACAGATGGGCATTAAAAGTTGTTTGATGAAAGAGCAGACTATTCCTAGATCTCAGGTATTTCAGTATTGAGTATTCAATATTCCCCTCCACATAAGAATTGTTGGTGTAGGTTCACATTACTAACCACTCATTAAAATGAATGACTCAACAATTTTTTTCTAGAATCCCCATTGGCTATTTCAAGAGCAGATGTCAGGTCATGCTATCTCACATATGACATTATTCGTCCTGTGAATGACACTGAACCACTAGGTAAGTTACCAAAGAAGGAATGGATTCCGGCATTGATTAAATCTAATAGCTCCTCAATTCTCATATTTTATGATTTTATTGGTGCTGCTATGATTTCTCCCCGTATATAATGGTACTTAATACCAATATGCTTCGCACGTCCATGGAACTGTGGATTCTTCGACATTGCTATGGCTGACTGACTGTCATCGAAGATGGTGGTAGCTTCTTCAATGGGACCATCCAGTTGCCTTAATAGCTCATGTAGCCATACAGCTTCTTGTGCAGCAGATGCCAACGCGACGTATTCCGCTTCTGCTGTAGACAGAGCTACGCACGACTGTTTCTTGCTTCTCCAACTGATTGGAGCTTCAGCTAGATTGAACACATAACCGGATGTAGATTTGCGGTCACTCCTGTCTCCTGCCCAATCAGCATCACAGTAACCGATGATGTTCTTCTTGGAATCTTTGCTGTACTTGATTCCTTGTTCACTGGTTCCTTTGAGGTATCTCAATATCCTCTTAACTGCTTTCCAGTGCTCCATCGTTGGGTTACTGTTGTATTTAGCAACGGTGTTCAGGGCGAATGCAATATCAGGTCTTGTCCAGCTTGACAAGTACAGCAAGCTACCGACTGCCGACTGATAGAGCAATGCATCTACTGGAGGACTGTCACTATCAGTGTCCATCTTTGAACTGATATCCACAGGTGTGGAGACTGGTTTTGCGTCCTTCATCTGATATTTGTCAAGAATTCTGGAAGTGTAACCCGGCTGACCTATCCATATCCCGTCAGAGGATTGCTTGACTTGCACTCCTAGAAACGATGTCAGCTCACCCAGATCCTTGACTTCAAACTTCTGAGATAGACTCCTCTTCATCTTGGTCATCATCTTCTCAGTTTCAGTGGCAATGAGAATATCGTCAACGTAGACAGCCACTATCACTCCTTCTGGACCAGTATAGATGCAAGGATCAGCACTAGACTGCTCAAGATTGATACTTTTGAGGTAGCCATCAAGAGCGTTGTTCCAGCACCGAGGAGACTGTTTCAGTCCATATATGCTCTTCTTCAACTTGCACACCAGATTCTCCTCACCCTTCTTAACAAAGCCCTGGGGCTGTTTCATGTAGACCTCTTCTTCTAAGGTCCCGTTAAGAAAGGCAGTAGTAACGTCCATCTGATGCAAGAGGAGGTTCTTGTTTGCAGCAAGAGCAATTACTGCACGAACGGACTCAGTCCTGACGACTGGACAGAACGTCTCGTCGTAGTCCATTCCGTACTTCTGACTGAAGCCTTGCGCGACCAGCCTGGCCTTATGTCGCTCCACGCTTCCATCAGCTGATAGCTTGGTCTTATAGACCCATTTGCTACCCACTTGTTTCCGACCTTCAGGCAGTGGGACCAAGTCCCAAACAGAATTCTTCTGTAACGACTCATACTCTTGATCCATGGCTGCTTGCCATTTGTCCTGATTAGCTTTCATTGCTTCCTTATAGCTCGTAGGTTCCTCAGCAACCATCACCCATTGACCGTAACGATTGGGTGCTTTTGTTGGACGACCAGATTTCCTGACACCTTCTTGGTTGTTGTCTGGAACAACAGGATCTTCTACAGGAACCTCATGTGGCATCTCAGCTTCAGCTTCAGCTGGATCTTGGCGTTGAACCTCAGCTCCTTCTTCCTTGACTTCTGGAGATTCGATGATGACATGGCGACTTTCCTCAGTCTCATCCAGACTATGCTCATCAAAGATGACATCCCGACTGTGTATCGCCTTCTTACGGTTCAAGTCATACAGACGATATCCCTTGACACAGTCACCATATCCAAGGAAGATGCACTTTCTGGATTTCGACTCGAGCTTACTGCGCTCATCCTTTGGGATGTGTGCATAACATGTCACTCCAAAGGGTTTCAGATAAGCAACATCTGGCTTCTTCCCTTTGAATGCCTCATATGGTGTCACATCTGGAACAGCTGCTGTCGGACTCCGATTTCTCAGATATGCAGCTGTTGACAACGCTTCTGCCCAAAAGGACCGAGACATATCTCCCAACATTGCTCGAGCCATCTCCACCAAGGTACGATTCATTCGTTCAGCTACCCCATTTTGCTCAGGGTTCTTCGGAACTGTGACCTCATGTCGAATTCCCTCCTTCTTGAGATACGTCTCAAACTTGCTAGAGGTATATTCCCCGCCATTGTCGGTCCTTAAAGTTTTCACCTTCTGACCAGTCTCCTTCTCAACCAAAGCTTTCCACTCCAGGAATTTCTCAAACACCTGATCTTTGGTTTTCAGGAAATAGACCCATGTGTACCTCGACTTGTCATCAATGAAGGTCAAGAAGTACTGAGCACCACCGATCGATGCGGTCTTCATCTTGCCACAAACGTCACTGTGCACAAGACCCAAAAGTTCTTTACTTCGCGTACCACTGTCCTTTGGGAACTTTGTTCGGTGGTTCTTTGCCTCAGCACAAGGCTCGCAGAAACCCAATTTCTTGGTTGAATCATAGGTGAAACCTTCTACCATACCATCCCTTGCCAGTCTCTTCAAAGAGTCTTCATTCAAATGGCCATACCGTTTATGCCATGAGTCTTCATGCTGGATGGTTGCAGCTGAGTGAGACAGACAATCGACATAGTACAACGATCCTGCTCGAATGGCGGCTGCCACTACCTGACCATCAGGCTTCTCTATATGACACTGATTGTTCACAAATACTGTCCGCAATCCTGCTTCACTCGCCCTTGAGACGCTAACCAAATTGTATGCAAGATCTGGAACATACAACACGTCCTTAAGCACACATTTCCTCACGATACCAGATATGTTCAGCTGAACGGTCCCAACACCAGTAGCCTGCAAGATATGACCATCACCAAGAGTGACATCAGATGCTTTGGTGCTGTGCAGCTCATTGAAGAGCTCCTTCTGGTTGCACATATGAGCTGTTGCTCCTGAATCTACGATCCAACTATGTCCACCTCCTCCAGAGGTTGAGAGTGCATGCTGTGCGATGAAACATGAGTCGTTGTCAAAGGAGCTTGCATGGTTGGCTTTCTCCTTACCATGCTTTCCAGAGTTTCCTCCTGACTCCTTCTGACTCATTTTACTTTGAAGCTTTGGACAGTCTCTCTTATAATGACCACTCTTTTTACAGTAGTAGCAAATACCACCTTTGTTCTTACCACTGCTGCTATTACCACTGCTACCACTGCTGCTCTTACCACTATTGCTCTTACCACTATTGCACCTACCACTTGCACTGCGTGATGCTAAAGCAAATCCTTCTTCTGACCTCTCCTCAATTTTTCGCTCCGCGTGTCGTAGTCGCTCTGTGACTATCTCCATAGCTGGAACCGTATCAAGAGCTTCAAATGCGGTGACTAACATTTCGAACGCATCAGGCAAACTTGCCAACAGATGAATCACACGGTCCTGTTCATCGAGTTTATCGCCAACAATCGAGAGTTCGTTGAAAATCTCCGTCATCACTCGAATATGATCATCCACTGAACAACCATCCTCTAATTTCAGTGAATAAAGTTTGCGGCGCAACCGGAGTTTGTTAGTCCATGATTTCTTTTGGAACTGATTGTTGAGAGAATCCCATACCATTTTAGGGTCTTCAGGGTCCTCCCCTAGAATGTACAGCAGGGCTGGGTCTACCGCTAAAACTAGGTTTGCGCAGGCTTGATCCCTACGCAATACATACTTTAGTCGGTTGTCAGGTTGGTCTACTGGAGGCACTGTTTCTGTTCCCTCCACTATTCCCCATATCCCATCCCTCTTCAACATGCACCTGGCTTGAATCTTCCAAGTTGCATAATTGGATCCTTTCAATGGCACTATGTCTGACTTCCTGGTAGCCATGGTTGAAACTTGAACTTAAATGCCAGAACAATTCCAAAAAAAAAAAGTTTGTAGCTGAAGGGTCTAAGTCTTAAACTGTCACTGTATATGGCAGTAGCAGTGTGTGGTAATGCAAAGTCATCCCAATGTCATGGCAATGTCAAACTGTCACAATGTGGTAGAGCCAAAATATCAATATCTCAAAAATGGCAATGTGTGGTAAAGCAAGTTTATATCAATGTTAGAGCAATATCAAACTGTCACTGAGTGGTAGAGTCTAAAAGACCAATATCTCAAACTAGCAGTGTGTGGTAAAACAAAGAACAGTCATGGCAGTGTCAACTGTCATGCCACTGTCAAACTGTCACTGAGTGGTAGAGTCCAAAAACTCAAACTAGTACTATGTACTAGGCTCACATACAAAACAGACAAGTATAAATGTCACTGTGCAGTCAACAAAAAAGTTTTCCTTAAAACTTGGCAACTTAGCTGAGTATTCCTCCTTTGTGGTGAAGTCAGTGTGAAGAAGTGTTCTGGGCCCATAACCTATAGAATGGCTATGACTAAGAAGAGAAGACTGAACACAAGAGATGTTGCCTTGTCTGAGGTCTAGCAGTCAGTGAGAACTACTTTATTGTGCTGAGTCAGCACCTGTACTTTTGAGAAAAACTGCACTATTGGAACTGTTGTGATATCACTACATAACACCAGGGGGCTCTACTGAGAGTTCTATGTAATGTCACTTCTTGACACCAGGGGGCTCCACTGGCACACTGGTTTACTGAGAGTTTTATGTCTATATATATGTGCATGTATGAAACGTCATTTTCAACACTATGGTTGCATTATCCTTCTGCTATGAAAGAATCACAAACATAGGCCTTCCAACTAATTACATAGTTCTTCCCCCCCCCCAATGTCCTGTTTGATATGATTGAAAGCTTGGGGCATCTAACAAAGAAAAATGTGCCAGGTTTCTAATATTTAGTTCCTTATTGCCAAAACCAACTTTAGACCTTGAAGCGGCTGATATTCATATGATATATTCGGACAACAGTATGATTTGTCTACCTATATTAACCAATTTTCCCTTGTTTATCTAGTGCCACGGGAGAACTGTGGGCCCACTGGGTCATCATTCTACTACTCCCAGGTTACAACCAGCTGGGATGGAGCCAAAGAAGAGTGTGAAGATATTGGGGGCTATCTGGTCCAGTTCAACAATATCCTAAAGTTAAAAACTGTGATGGAGACAAGGTGAGGAACTGGTGCTTTCATACATGTTAAGACTTGTTTCCTTGTTTTAAAAAAAATTTAGATTTGTCAAATCTTTATTGTGACTACTGAAAATGTATGGACAACAAATAAATGACTTGTTGAATTGAGGAGGCAACAATTGTGTGTGGTCCATCTAGGGAAGTGCCTTGTCATAGCAATACCGTGACTCAATGATCTAGCTATTCAAGATGATGTGTGCGTATACAAGATTACCTGGGCCCTGCCTGTTACTATAATATGTCTGCAGGTCTGACTGGTTGCTGCCCGATGGCTCTATCTGGACTGGGCTGAACATTTATGATGGTACAACCACCAACTACCAGTGGCTGGATGGCACCTCAGTGACAGGCAGTGTTTGGCATCCTGGCGAGCCTAATCACAATTTACACCTCTGTGCCCGCATGCGTATAGATACTCACCTTCTTGATGACACACACTGTTCTTATACACACAGCTATATGTGTGAGGTGCCAAAAGGTAAACAAGATTTCTTTTTTCAAATCTTTGTTGAACTATATGTGTTTGTGTATTGCTGGGGGATGTCACTTTTTGTGTGAAGTGAATGTAAATTTGTACCATAAAAAGTTGTTTGATGAAATATCTAATTATTCCTAGATGTTTTTTTACAAATGTTTCCCTGGCCCATGTACATAGCATGAAACTACCAGTCTTGAACAAGTGCAATTTTTTCACAGCAAGGTAGGGAGGCAGAATAAAAGATATAATTATAATGCACAAGCATAGGTTCAATCAAATCAGATACAGGAACATATCAGGCACTCTTAGGTTCTTTTGCACATAAATATACTTTCTCATTATTCTTTCAGGATCTGACTTGGCTCTATCAAGGGCAGACCTCCTTTCATGTTCCGTCATTAATGACATGATTCGTCCTGTGAATGACACTGAATCTAAGAGTAAGTAATCAAAGATGATATACTCTGCTTCATTAAAAGAGGATGCTCATGTATACATAGATGCATAGACAGCTATCAGCATTGATGTACACTGCTTCTGTTATGGGCCTTACTTCAGGCAGACCAGAGGGTTCACAGTATTCTTATCTAAAACCCAGCAGAACCTTAGTAGACAATCCCAGAGTGTTCTACTGTGATAGCGAAATTGAGGATTGTTGAGTGAAGTTGAGTTTTGATGCACCAAACAAACAATGTCTCCAATATGTAACATATTTCAGTCCTTTATACTGGAAGAATCTCATGACCTTAAGCGGACCTGATGTCTACTGTAAACTGGGAATGGGAACCTAGCCTATATAACCGCTAGGCTAGAGGCTAAATGTGCTCTATATTTTATTGCTGCTGCTCATCAGGGTTAGGCCAAATAAAAAAAAAGTTTTGTTTCAGGTAATATGGGATGAAACTTTAGGGTCGGTAGGTTGGATTTTTTTTCTCACTTTTTCTTTTTACTTTCCCTCTAATATTGACCAAAAAAAGTGTAAAAATGGGGAGTTCTTTCCAAAATTTTGTTAACCTAAAATTGACCCCAAAAAAGTATTAAAAAAATC
Source organism: Harmothoe impar (assembly GCA_947462335.1). Taxonomy (NCBI): domain Eukaryota; kingdom Metazoa; phylum Annelida; class Polychaeta; order Phyllodocida; family Polynoidae; genus Harmothoe; species Harmothoe impar. The sequence continues at coordinate 82,838,315 of OX381707.1, read as the reverse complement.
TTCAAAATTGCATTAAAAAAACATGGGGTAGGCCCTGTTTAGATAGGGTCGGTCGGGTGAGCTGAAACAAACCTCTTTTTTTTTGGCCTTAGGTTAACATTTAGAATAAACTGGAAAATGGTAAAGCTAACCAGAAAACCTTTTCTTTTCTGTTGTCCAGTTTATGAGTTTGTAGATGCAGACATCCTCCGTATTGAGGGAGGAATAACCGTCAGCTGCCATGTGGGCTGCATCTTCACAGACGGGGCAACCACCAAGACCTGGATGTGTGCAGACATTGATGTAACATCTAGAGCAGAGGTCTGTGTATGTCCAGGTAAGGTTTACAATACTGTGGAGATATAGCACCAGATATCAAACGATCCCCACTCTTAAGCGCTCTTGTCAGGATACAAGTGTCTTGAGCACGAGAACAGGGTATTTAAACAGTGCCTGCCTTGTATAAGTGCCTGGGTAACAGCCCAGCCATTTCGAACAGTGCCCTGGCAAAGTGCAACAACTGTATGGTATTGCCGATTTCTCTTAGCAACAAGGGGTCATTGATTTCCCCTCACCTACTGTTAGGGGTAAGAAATCCTCAAGGAATGCCTCAGCTAATTGTGTCTGGTCAAGTTTAACAATAATTTGAATCATTATTCCTTGGAGCTGTGTCTTACAAGATTGGGCCAATGTAAAAGTCTTAGACTGGGCACAATCTTTGACCTGGTGCGATCTTTGACATGGTGCAATCACTGACTGAGTGCCATCTTTTACCAGCTTGATAGAAGACTGTTAATTTAGGGCAGATGAAGATATAAATGGGCTAGTAATTACTAATTTGAACTGTTATAACAACTATTAACCTTTTCAGCCCATTTATATCTTAATCTGCCCTGAATAAACAGTTTTCTATCAATCTTCATCTGCCATAAACTGATTATTTTCTATCTAGCCGTTCAAAGATGACACCCAATCAAAGATGGCACCCTCATTTTGATTTTGTTTTACTGCTAAGCTGGAACTTGGAGAATTCTGGAACCGTGGCTGGGATCCCTGAATGCATCCATACTGCAGGATAATGACAACGAGACGTGCCTCACATGGGGAAGCCCCATGCAGTTCCTGACACTAACATCTGACAAGATACATGATGGACATATTGAAACTCAAGTCGTCCTTTCACCTGACAGTGAACACCAGAGAAGTGACGCTATCCATGTGTTTACCTCCACAGACCTCAGCTCCCCTGGAACTACCTGTCAGTTGTCAGGGCCACTGTCCAAGTGCAAACACGTATCAGGACCAACGTTTGCCTGTACATGTAGTAGTCCCTGCCATGTGTATGTTAGGGTGTATCAGCCTGAATACAGAAGTCTGCCACTCAACTTGTGTGAGCTCAGTGTTGTGTAGGGGGATGGTTTGTGTTTGATATAGTGTGTGTGTGTGATATAGGGGGAAAGTGTGTGTGTAATGTTTGGGGAGAGTGTTTGTGTAATATAGGGGGACTGTGTGTGTGTGATATGGAGGGAAAGAGTGCCTGATATAGGGAGAATGTGAGTGTGTCATATAGGAAAACTGAGGCTTTTTACTGATAGATATACTTGACTTTTGGGTTAGGTTTACTGGCATATGAGAGGGCAATGATAGTGTAGATATTGTAGGCTATGGGAAAGCGGTACTTCTTAGGTACATGCTCGACTATGGAGGGCAGGGGGGTTAACAGTTGGCAGGAGTTGGCTATGCAGGATTTGAGGGGTAGATATATTGGGCTACGGGAATAGGGGTCGGGAATTGTTATGCTAGATTATGGTACTAAATAAGACAATAGGCATGTTATGTAAACATTATTGAAGGGTATCCTCTGCTCTAGCCCCACTCAACTAGTGTCTGAGCGGGTTTGAAAATCTACCAGGTGTTGATGCAATACCCAACACAGTGACCCAATGCCCAGCGCACTAACCCAAGGAGTAGGGTCAGGCGTTAGGTGGAGGTAGGGTTGGGTGTTTGGTAGGGGTAGGGTCAGGTGTTGGGTTGGGGTAGGGTCAGGTGTTGGGTAGGGGTAGGGTCGGGTGTTGGGTAGGGGTAGGGTCAGGTGTTTGGTAGGGGTAGGGTCGGGTGTTGGGTAGGGGTAGGGTCGGTTGTTGGGTAGGGGTAGGGTCGGGTGTTGGGTAGGGGTAGGGGTTGGGTGTTGGGTAGGGGTAGGGTCGGGTGTTCGGTACGGTCAGGGTCAGGCGTTGGGTAGGGGTAGGGTCGGGTGTTGGGTAGGGGTAGGGTTAGATGATGGGTAGGGGTAGGGTAAGGTGTTGGGTAGGGGTAGGGTTGGGTGTTGGGTAGGGTCGGGTGTTGGGTAGGGGTAGGGTCCGGTGTTGGGTAGGGGTAGGGTCGGGTGTTGGGTAGGGGTAGGGTCAGGTGTTGGATAGGGGTAGGGTCAGGTGTTGGGTAGGGGTAGGGGTTGGGTGTTGGGTAGGGGTAGGGTCGGGTGTTGGGTAGGGGTAGGGTCGGGTGTTGGGTAGGGGTAGGGTCGGGTGCTGGGTAGGGGTAGTAGGGTCCGGTGTTGGGTAGGGGTAGGGTTGGGTGTTGGGTAGGGTCGGGTGTTGGGTAGGGGTAGGGTCGGGTGTTGGGTAGGGGTAGGGTCGGGTGTTGGGTAGGGGTAGGGTCGGGTGTTGGGTAGGGCGAGGGTCAGGTGTTGGGTAGGGGTAGGGTCATTTGTTGGGTAGGGTTAGGGTCGGGTAGGGGTTTGGTGTTGGGTAGGGGTAGGGTCGGGTGTTGGGTAGGGGTAGGGTCAGGTAGGGGTTTGGTGTTGGGTAGGGGTAGGGTCGGGTGTTGGGTAGGGGTAGGGTCGGGTGCTAGGTAGGGGTAGGGTCGGGTCTTGGGTAGGGGTAGGGTTGGGTGTTGGGTAGGGTCGGGTGTTAGGTAGGGGTAGGGGCGGGTGTTGGGTAGGGGTAGGGTCGGGTGTTGGGTAGGGCCAGGGTCAGGTGTTGGGTAGGGGTAGGGTCAGGTGTTGGGTAGGGGTAGGGGTAGGGGTAGGGTCAGGTGTTGGGTAGGGGTAGGGTCAGGTAGGGGTTGGGTGTTGGGTAGGGGTAGGGTCAGGTGTTGGGTAGGGGTAGGGTCGGGTGCTGGGTAGGGGTAGGGTCGGGTGTTGGGTAGGGGTAGGGTTGGGTGTTGGGTAGGGTCGGGTGTTGGGTTGGGGTAGGGTCGGGTGTTGGGTAGGGGTAGGGTCGGGTGCTGGGTAGGGGTAGGGTCGGGTGTTGGGTAGGGCGAGGGTCAGGTGTTGGATAGGGGTAGGGTTGTGAGGTCCCTTAGTCTCAAAAAGCCCCTCTCCCTCAAATATTTATTAGATAGGGTCCTTTTGAGATCCCCATATGTCAAAAGGTCCCTATCCCACAAATATTTGAGACACAGGGACCACATTCTAACAACCCCTATCACACACAAAATTGAGGGATAGGGACCATTTGAGGGATAGACACATATCCTTCAAAAAACCCTTAAGTATCAAAAACCCTATCCAGCAAAGCAATATCTATAAATAAATTCATGGGACTATTTCTTCCTTTTTCAGCAAGAAAACAGACTTTAACTGAGAATTGTCAAGGGTCCAAGGTTGAGAAATGGGACCCTAGAGTAATTGATCCATTTTGGGGATATGTTCCCCCCCCCCATTCAGGACTTTAAAGCCCCTTCCCCTGCCCTTCAGGAGGGGTCAACATATGTTACACCCCGTTGCAAATCCACCAAGGTCTTTTTTATTTAGTGGGTTGTGATCTACTATTAACCCATTCAGGCCGGCCAAAGAAAATTTATTTTAGCCAGGGGGCCAGATTTTTTTCCGGAAATTTTCACTGGGGCTGGGGGTTTCCTAAATCCCATAGAGTTAAGTCATAGTCGACATCCGGCCATGTATGGTGTAGTAAAAAGTCGACATTTGGCCTGGGATGGATGTAGAGTATAATCGACAATCGCCCTCAATGGGTTAACAGGGAGGCCGGTGAAAAGTCTCAAACCCTTCTCAGGCAAGGGGGGGGGGGGGGTAAATTAGCTGGGCTATGCAGGGTATTAGGCCAGACAATGAGGGGTAATAGGCTGGGCAATGAGGGGGTTAAATATCTGGCTACAAGGGTTTGAAAGCCTAGACTATCAGAGGGTAGATTAGCTATGTGTGGGAATATAGGCAGGGTTGTTAGGGGACAAATAGGCTGCCCTGTGATATAAGTAAGTAAAGAGGCTTTGTTATATTCCTCCATTTATATAAGGATCAAACATAAAAAGCGATTTTGTAGTCCAAAGCATATAGCTAGGTTGAGAGGAAAAGCCCTTTCTAAAAATCAGCTAATGTAAAACTTGAAGGTCTCAATTCAGACGATTGAATTTAAACAATGTTCCACATTTCATTACATTGTGAGTAAAAGGTTCACTGCACTGTATAGGGGTGATGAAAACACCAGAATGATTTTATGTTGTATATCTGATACTACTGATGAGAAGCAAAATAAAATTACAGTGGTATTTTAGTACTAGAATCACAATATCCGAAGCCCCTCATGAGAATACAGTGTTACCCTATTCCATGACCTCTGAAGTTATTAAAAGAGTGCAACTTTTCAAAGTGTTGCACAGATATAAAGGCCCCTTCTATGAGGTCCATATTCATTTTCCTCACTTGTTGCCATGACACATAGCACAGCATATTCATAGGCTCAGCCTCCTGTGATATTGCATGATAAAGGATCAATTCACATGGATCTTGTACCCTCGGTCCTTTGCCTATATATTGTATATAGATCTATCGAATATATATTATATCATAAGCTTGGTTTGGCCTTGAAAACATCCCTTGTGAAATTGCTTCTGGCAAATTGGGCACTTACTGCAATCATTACAACTAATGGGTACTGTATATGTCTACACTGGAATTGCCCTCTACACTACACTCGTAATACTGATACAATATAATATTGATGCTAACCTTTAGCATAGTACATAATATACTGCCAGGTCCAAAGGTTAAGAGCATATTGCAATATTGTGGACACCACAGCAGTGACCCCTGGTGCAAAACAGTAAGAATTCATCCCGGCCTCGCCGTATTAACTAAATGACCATCTACAAGTCTCCCTTGATGGTGATCTCTGGTTCCAGAAGGAGCCAAATTCCCCCTGAGTGGGACCTGTTGTCATGGTAACTGCATCATGACTGACCAAGGAGGTGCTTACAGCCATTTAGATAAGTGTCATCACCCCAAGGTGCCCCCACTCCTCGGTGGGTGTTGGGACATTATTTGAGAAAGTCTCAGGACAATATCAATGTATGACCTGGTTTAAGGACACCCAGGTCTCACTGTGGAAAAGGCTGACTATTATCTTATTTACTTTTGACATAGCCAATCTATTTTATTTAGGTTCATGGATGACAACCTTAAGGCAAACATCCTTAATACCAATGTCAATAATGCACTATCATTGTTGTTGGTTTGCAGACTGTCATGACTTGAATGGACCTCTATCAATAATTACCCGAAGCTTCTAATATATATCTCCTCTGAAATGGGTATATATAATTTCAGTTGCCAAGAGTCAAATGCTTTAATGCAAAATGGATTATAACAATCAGAGCTACATCTTTGTTTGAGAAAACAAAAGCTTGGCCAACAATCTGCGACACATTGTGGGATATAATAGAGGCAAACTAATTTCTCTACTAATGACTGTACAGTATAAAGTAATTTGGCCTACTGTGTGCAGACTTTTGTAAAGATATAACTCTTACATTGATCTACTACATTCACATACTTACATCACCATGCTGAAAGTGGACATCAGTCCCCGCAGCAGTCGGAATACCCACTCTGGACATAATGTCATGAGTTGCTACCTCTTTATATTATTCAACTTTGCTGTGTGAATGATTAATTTACTAGGAAAGGAATTGAGTAGTCAAGGGATGAGATGCAAGTCACCTGGTACATCATTCTCTTATAATTGGCTTTGCACAGTGATATGTATTAAGGTGAATTCTACTTGTTGATTTCCTTAATGTTGGAATCTGACTTGACAAGTGGCATTGGTTACCATGTTATAGCCAGACTCACCGTGCACCAAATGGTGACTACTCCTTTGTGAAGGTGTGTTCGGGGTAAAGGTCAACATTCCAGGCTCTGTCAATGTACCCTGAAATGAGGAAAGGGAAACCATGGACCCTGAGAAGGAATTCACTGTTTTACTTTTGTAGGTACTTCGTAATTCGAGACTAGGGTAATCACTGTGCCCCTCCCGTATCTATGCAGTCAGGTGGAACGTGTGTAGGTGGCCAGAGAGGTCTGTGGTGTAACAGTCTGTATACTGGAAATCAGTGCCAGAGATCAGGGTTTGATTCCTGGTGGATCTAGGTGAAAACCACTTTTCACCTATAAGTGACCTCATTCAACCCCATTAGATTGGCTTAATGCTTTAACGCAGCACTGGCAATATCACTCCTATACAGTTAGAATTGAGTGTATGCGGGGTGTACGCTCACTAAATATGATAGGATTAAATCTGAAACGTGTGAACAGCAATTAAATGATATTAAAGAAGATTGTTCATACCAATGATGAGTGTACCGAAGTGAAAGAAAGAGGGACAAATATCTTACTGTCAGAACCTACCCTGTAACCAACCATAACTGAGAGGCAGACTTGTCCTCCTGGTGCCTGTCAATCCTTTTAGTGCCTTTTAGGAAGTACAGACTCCTAGTTGGTACTTCATGTAAAACAACATATTGATATAGACCTCCACAGAAGTGAACTGATGTAATCAGCTGGTCAACTGTCGGTATAATACTATATTTCTATACAGGAATGAAGATGGAATAAACCTTAAATAAAAGATTACAAATGGTTTTCATTCAAAAAGGTTTTGTGGAAGTGCAAGGTAACTGAGCGTATTGAAATGAATATTTGCATCTCAAATTCATAAGCACTGGTCTTAAGTGCAGAGTATATGGTAGGATAACAATGTATAAGGGCAGGTTTGCTCAATCAAGTCACTTTGGTATTTGTTGTTGTATAAAACCTAACATCAGAGTCAGAGTCACAGCAATAGTCGAAAGGGTCGGAACATGATCAATAAGCAGGATCCATGTTGTCAGCAGTAAGTAACTGACAATGGTCCATGACAACAACCATCACACACCGTAACAGTAGGTACAGACACAGCTACAATATAGGAAACCATGCTACATATTGACAGTTTATGATGGTTACTTGTAAATAAGTGACAAGAATTTCCAGGTATTAGTTGTCCATGACAGCAACCACCACACACCGTAACAGTAGGTACAGACACTGATACAATATAGGAAACCATGCTACATATTGACAGTTAATGATAGTTATTTGTAAATAAGTGACAAGAATTTCCTGGTATTAGTTGTCCATGACAGCAACCACCACACACTGTAACAGTAGGTACGGACACTGCTACATCATAGGTAACCACTGTAACATGTTGATGGTAACTTGTAAATAAGTGACAACCTTTCTAAGAAGGGGCCCGCTCCTTCAAGGTATTTGTCGTCCATGACAGCAACCACTACACACCATAACAGTAGATACAGACACCGCCACACTGGAGGTAAGCCCTGCTACATGTTGACGGCAACTTGTAAATAAGTGACAAGGCCCGCACATTTCCTGGTATTGGTTGTCCATGACAGCGACAAGCACACAGCATGACGACCAGTACACACACTCTGCTGGCACGCAGGTGTTAGGACGTACAGCACCCTGCCACAAACTATTGCAGTATTGGTGAGCAGTCCTGTATCAAAGACATTGAGGTATTTATAATTACTACATTAAGTGCAGGCTCTTGTTTTACACACATCTAGATTGGAGCAGTTGATACATTACTAGGCTGTCTCATCCCTGTAGAGTCATGCATCAGAATATGAGAGCTTCTTCTTCAAATGCGTCAATAGGAGTTATGTATTTCTGAGCTTTTATGACAATGAAATTAAATGAATCATAACCTAGGCGACTATCATGCATACAATCGGGTGTCGGGCCAATCAGACACTATGTTATATATTCCTCAGATTTATCACATAGGCAGTTCTCCTTTATGTTTTCAGGTTTGACAGCAAGGTCTGGTCGATACGATGGGAAGCTATAAAAGTCTCCAACTTTGGTTCATTCTCTTCTTGAGTGTTTATAAAGGTGAGACTTTTTTCTCAACTCGACATCCCCGATTTCAATAAATGATCAGAACTACAATGTCAGCAGTTGTTGGAGTAGGTTGTGAACTCAAAGATAAACCAGCAACCAAGATAGGAACTGTTGCTCCATGCCCCCATGCATAACTAACAAGGAGGTGGCTAAACTAAACATACAATATAATCAACGAACCAGAGCCTTGCATCATTAAGTATGTGTAGCTGAGCTTCTGCACTGTGATCAATGTAACCTAAATAATTGACTGTTAAGTGCTGGAAGACTGATATAGATTTATGTTTGAGCTCTGTTGCCATGTAGATTGAACAGTGTTAACCCCTAAGTGGCCACCCCTGTATGAATGTGAATTCAAAACCTCAAGGACATAAGCTGAGTATAATGCAACGTGATATAACAAGTAAAAAATCCTATTCAACAATCTCAAACAAGTGTTCCTTATGTGTGAAATTAACCTCACTCAGTTTATGATAAGAAATAATAGTGTGTCCCACACAAATATAAACATTAATGTCTGGCATGATTTTTATGATGTCACAATATGTTGTTTTGAGGAAATCACAGGGTCCTAAAGCTTCATAAGTGAGACTATTTAATAAAGTTACTCATGAGCTGAGACCCTAAATAAGCTAGTATTTGTCAGTGTGTAACAGTATTGCATAATTATCCTTTTGAAGTTAACCTGTGATAAAAATGTCTTGAAATCAACTTCATACTAAGGGTAGATTCACCACGTCCGGACACTCCTTGGCAGTGACAATGTGACTCTTTTTTCTCTGGGCTACAATAATGTTAATACTTCACTTGGAGCTATCATTTGGCTACCTATCGAAAACGGAGTTTTGGGACATTATAGCCAACAACGAATTTTTTCATCATTTGTACATTGGAATGAGCCATTTGTAAAAAAATTAGGATGAATCATGCTTTTTAATGCTAAAGGTGTCCGGCATAATTGTGATTGACATGCCATATGACCCATGCCATTGGAATTAAGAGTAATGTACTATTACTAAACATATATGTGTTTGTAGAGGTATATTAGAGGATCAAATCCGTGGATATCAAGTCAATAAAAAAACAACTGATCATATCAGATTGTTAAGTATATAATACATAGTCTTATATGTATAATATATAGTATTTATATAATACCCCTTTCCCCTTTTCTTATCACACCCAGGCCATGTGGTGTGTGAGTCGTCCTACTACTACTCCCTTATTACGGCAACCTGGGATACTGCTAAGCTGCACTGTGAGAACATTGGTGGATACCTCATCAAGTTCAACACAAAGGATGAGCTGACATCCTTAATGAGTCTAAGGTGAGCTTCTAGCATCAATGTGAGATTTCAAATAGGTTTGAATGGGCTGCTATATTTGGTCTGAGGGGCTATCCCTCCCTAATTTGGGGCTAATCTGGTGTGTGTAGAGCCATACAGGTGCGAAAACACGGTCAAAAACAAGGTCAAAGGTCGAAGCCACCATCAAATCAGAAAATGTATTTCTAGGGGCAGTGCTCAGTGAATATAAAAAGGATTGATTCATCATTATAGAACTATATATACATATGTGACACGATCTGTGAAAAAGGCCTTTAGTGCAGGGTGCACTAAGGTGCCTTTTCCCAGTATATGCCACATAATTATATATATATATATATATACATAAATATATATATATATATATGTATATATATATATATATATATATATATAATATATAAATATATATGGTGTACATCCATGAAAAGGGGATATGACCTTGACCTTCTCAAGGTGGAACGTCGGTGACTAGTCCTAGGACTAGTTAACGAGGCTCAGGGGGGTTCCACTGCTAAACCATCTGTGACAAGTATGGAGGAAGGTTGGTTTTTTTATACCACAACCTGCCTACTTCACCTGCCAGATTTCCAACTGAGTTGTGAATCACTCTCCACCAGAGGTTTGGTGGGGGTGTGACTAGTGGGGGCACACAGCTATTGGATTAGTATGGACCCCTGCTCTCCTTGGAGAGTGTGGAGACCGCTCACCTGGCCAGACTGTGAGTCTGTCCTGGTGTGGACTAATACCAGACTCTTTGTTGTAAATTTTATTTACAGAGGAGTCTAAAAACCTTAAAACAGGTCCTAGCCTGGGTTGTGTAGTAACCCAATGTGTCCCAACAGAATGGTTTCGACATTAGTCTCATCAGTAGCCTTGTGGGAAGGTGTTTTTGGTATGAAACCAAAAATTATAACTTATATAGGAACACAGTCTGTAGACTTGCTCCTGGTCTTCAAAATTTAGAGGATTCCCCATTCATAGTGTATGTAACTGTGGTTGGGGACAACTCAGGTGGTCTGGGGACTCCCATTTAAGGGGTCCTTGAAAGGTGACAGGTATAAATTGTCGGTCCACGGGGGAAGTGCTGTTGACACATTCATATGTGTTACTTTTCAGGTAAAATAGTGCTCCACAGGCGAATATTCAATATCCACCAAGGGCCGGTAGATCCTGGGTGGATCATGTAAATACCCACAACTAGTGGGTGTTTAATTTTCCCTGAAAAAGGTAGAACGTGGCAAAATCGAAGTCATATGTTACCCTTTTTAACAAAATGGGTCCGAAGTTGCATATCAAAAATGCACTGATATTGTCATATTCGTTTACCCCCCATCAAGAGCTTTCATTTGGTAAGTGACATGTAGTATATTAGCCAGTTTTTACCCTTTGGCGATATTTTTGGTACTTTTTTGTTGAATTAATTTGAAATTGATTAATATGAGATAATTAACATTTAAATTAGATTTTAACTATATTAATCAATATGATTATGAATGATTTTGGGAATAACGGGAGTTGAAATCTGGTTTTTAACTTACCATAATACTTTGGTCATAAGTCAACCTTGGTTATAAGCTGAATGTGAGTTTGGGAAGAGAAATATGCTTATTATGAAAGTGCTTGAAATTTGGTCTCACTATGTTCCTATTAAAACTCCTAATGGGAGCAGGCTTGGTAAATCCTGACATTCATACCGTGCAGGGAGAAAAAAGATTGAGGGGGTTTCTCCCCTTGATTTCAGGTTAATATAAATGTAATTCACAACATCCAAATTGCTGATATCTAAACGTTATTTGCTGAAAGTGATTAACCTATGTGCAGGTAGACAATGTGGTTATCTGGGTATATGTGAATGGGCTTGTATGTCAGTTTCGTATTTCGTGAAATATGATGATTTGAATGACAGAATATAGACAAAATAAGGTATATTCATATGTGGACTCCCCCCCCTTTCACCCCTCCCTCACCACACCACCTAGATAAGATACAGCACTGGGAGATTTCCCTTTGGTGGTGCGGCCGGCAGCGGCCCTCATCTCTCCCAGCGGTCCTTGTCTTTAGAGATAAGGGCCGCGGCAGGTCCGTACCTCCAAGGGGAAATCTTCCCTCACTGGTGAAATCCCCCCTGTCGGCCTTTATCCCTGTATTGGGAAAAGTCCCGGGTTGTCCAGGCCTGGGGAGTTTGGCTTGTAGCAAATTAAAAGGCCAAAAAAATTAGGCTTGTAATCAAGATTCTACGGTAGTTTTGCACTATTGATGTGTTAGAAAAATGTCAAAAACTCATTTTTCAACATTTATATTGTTTCCATCCTATACTTCTTCAAGGGCCCCATATCTAGGCTCTTCAAAGTGTGACTTTTTTTAAACGGGTCACATATATATAATTTCTTTCAATACTTCCTACTCATAGGAATAGCAGCCTAGATATGATTTTTTATGTTTCCATGATGCTAATACATAGACAAAGGCCCATAGCCAGAGGATATTTTGGTATTGTTCCCCCTGAGGTGGGGCCGGGTCCATATCCCACGAGGCCGCAGGCTGAGTGGGATGCAGTCCCAGCCCCACCAAGGGGCGAACGAAAAAAACAAAAAAACTCTAGCTATAGGCCTTTGCCTTTATTTCATGGTTTTTATTCTTCAAATGTGTTTAATTGCATATAAATGGCCAAAATAATTTGAACAAATGATGTTGTCACAGTCCATGGCATACGGGAACACCATATCCCATGGGGGACACTGGATACAGGATTTCTAGTACTTAAGCATAGTGGTCATCGTATCCACCTTGAAATAAAGCTGAAGGACAATATCACTTTGGAATTTTTGAGAAATATCAAATATTACCATGGCAACAGCTAGCCATTCACAAAGGTCAAATATAGCTTTCCTACCAGATAAAAAAAGAAACAAAGGTCCTGATATGGGCCAGGGCTTGATTAGTACTGATAACATGAGTAGCATTTTGTGGCATGAGAGGTATTCATGGGGTCAACTTCAACAAAAATTGCTACATGATTTTGGCTAAGGTCAAGGTAATATTTCTCAAGATCAGACATTGAAAAATTATATTCCATCTTTCGATACTTTGTACTCGTAGGATTAGCATCCAAGATATGACTTCTCATGTTTACATGATGCCAACATATCTAAGGGACAAATTTGATTTGGAATTTTTGAGAAATAATAAATATTACTTCGGCAACAGCAGGTAATTCACCAAGGTCAAATATAATTCCCCAAAAGATCAAATCATAAAATGCGCTAATAGGGTCAATGCTTGGTTAATACTGAGAGCATGAGTCTCGCATCTCAACAACCTAGTTACTCAGATCAATTAAGCCTATTACTACCCATGAAGCAGGCCATACTGAGGTTACTTTTGCAGTGAGGGTAATTATATACAATATCTGCAGGTCTGACTGGTCACTGGGACACAGCTCAATCTGGACTGGGCTAAAGGATGTCGATGGTACAAACACCAACTACCAGTGGCTGGACGGTACTTCAATGACAGACAGCAGCATGTGGCAGCCAGACCAGCCCAACGCTGCACAATACCACTGTGTCTATGTTACAGATACTTATGACCTGCTTAATGATGGACCCTGTGTTTCTATATACAGCTATATGTGTGAGGTGGAGACAGGTAAAGCACATATATGTTACATTTATATTCAACCAAAACTGACTTTGTTCATTGTTGAAACTTCATTGCCTTAATGCAACAATCCACCAAACATTCCTTGCAAATTTAGACTCATTGAGACCAAGGCACTTAGGATAGACAACTGTGCTAAGGCCATATGGTTAAAAAGTGGTAAAAAAATGATTAACAACCCTAAAACTATAGCCTAATACAGAACCTAGTTCCATTCCATTAGACATACAGCAAGGTCAATCTCAGAGTGCGGCCAGGCTAGATTTACCTGTCATTAAAATGCTAAAATATGACAATGTTTTTTCTAGAATCCGCAATGGCTATATCAAGAGCAGACACCCGAGCATGCTATGTCACATATGACATTATTCGCCCTGTGAACAGCACTGAAACACATGGTATGTACTGCTTTCCGTTCAATTAAACATATCACCGGGCTCATAGAAATCTTTTGTATGATCATATTAAAAATATTTGTTAGTTGGTGTACACAAATTGCTACCTCATAAAAAAAAGTGTTTTTCTAAGTTATGTAGTATGTATTCTAAACTTCAAAATTTTGTTGATTTCCCCCTAACATTCATGAACTAATAAAATCAAGATTTTATTTCTCCAGTCAGTGAGGGAGAATAGAGAGGGCCTGCATATTTCTAAAATATTTGCAAATTTTGTGTTTTAAAAACCCATTCCTAGAGCCCGAAGCGGCTGGTATTTATCAAACATATTACCTGTCTACCTGTACTGAAATGTTTCGCCCTTACTCATCTAGTGGCACAACAAGGCTGTGGGCCTGCTGGGCTCTCATTCTACTACTCTCGTGTATTGGCCAGCTGGGATGGTGCAAAACAAGAGTGTGAGGACATCGGGGGCAATCTGGTCAAGTTCAACAGTATGCTTGAGTTGAGATATGTGATGAAGACAAGGTGAGAACCTGGTACTCCTAAACAGTAAATAATTTAGTGTTATAATATACTTTACATTTTCCACCCATTTCCTTATAGACCCAATTTTAGCAATGTCAAAGACGTCACCCAGTCAGAGACTATCAACTTTTATAGATTTCCTGAGACACTGCCTGTAGCTCAATGACTATGAATGTGACTATGTACAATTTTGGCAGGTGTAGGGGCGTCCGGGTGTGTCTCCCCACAGGGGGTGCCATAACCGTAAGTCATTGTGCATCGTGCCCTGTGTGTCCAAGAGACTTGTCCATGCAATCCAGTAAAGTAGGGAGCGGAGAGTAGTCAGGCATGGGTTTGTAGTGTAACGGTTAGCACATTAGTCACCAGTTTGAGAGGTCTGTGGTTCGATTCCCGGCCCATCCAATGGCTAAGTTTTCTGCGACCTCTACACAGGTCTGACTGGCTGCTGCGAAATGATCATATCTGGACTGGACTGAAGGACATTGACGGTACAAACACCAACTACCAGTGGCTGGACGGCACCTCCATTACAGAGAGCTTTATGTGGCATCCTGGTCAGCCAAATGCTGCTACACACCACTGCATCTTTGTTGACGATACCACTGACCGGCTTAATGATGCATCCTGTACTTCTAAACACAGCTATCTGTGTGAGGTGCAGAGAGGTGAGGCTGATATCTTTTACATTTATGTTCAACAAAAGATTTATTTGTTCATTGTTAATGGATAAAAGGACACACACATATACTAATTATGTTCCTGACGAATAGACAGAGGCTCATCCCAATTAGTTAAGTTAGGTGAATGCCTTAAATGATGCAGTGGCAATCTATGTACAATAGTAAATGTGCCTTCATGGTTAAACTAATAACATGTCTTAGCTGGATCCTTAATCTGCAATCCAACATCCATTCCTTGCAATTTGGTCCCATCAAGATGTAAAACAAAGGCAATTAGTACAGAAAATTGTGCAAAGGCCAGATTATTAAGTGAAGAGTGGTCAAATATGATAACTAAACCAAAACTATAGGCCAGTACAGAACAAAGTTGCTTTGAAGTGCACATCCAGCAAGGTCATTAACATGGTGTGTGCAGGTTTTATTTACCAATCGATAAAATGTATAAAATTGAATTTTTTCCCTAGATTCCGCAATGGCTATAACAAAAGCAGACACCCGAGCATGCTATCTGACATATGACATTATACGTCCTGTGAATGACACTGAATCATATGGTATGCACTTAAATATTGAATGGTTTCTTTTCATAGATTTTATTTAATAGCTCCTCAGTCTTGTGTTTAATGTTACTATTGATGCGGCTTTGAGCCTATGATGACCCATCTCGGATGCATTAATCTTTTTTCTACAAAATAATCACAAAAAAATCCTTCCCTTCACCCTCATGGCTCTTTCTTCTCAAAATGTAAATAGTCAAAACACTACTTATAAATATCCAAATTTGTTTGTCAAAATTGGTCTCCAGCTTCAAGACAGTTTTTAATTTTTATGATCCTAGGCCTACTTTTTTTAATCTTGTTTAGAAATAACCTAATTTTGGACACCAAAGTGGCTAGTGTTCATCTGAAATTAGTAAACCTTTCTTATTTTTGTCAACCTGTATTAAAACATTTCCCCAATTTTAACTAGTGGCACAGGAAAACTGTGGGCCCACTGGGTCCTTATTCTACTACTCCCAAGTGACTTCCAGCTGGGATGGAGCCAAACTAGAGTGTGAACATATTGGAGGCCATCTGGTCAAGTTCAGCAATGCTCTTGAGTTGAGATATGTGATGAAAACAAGGTGAGAGATTGGTACTTACATGCTTGCATAGCCAGTATTTTGTTTCAACTAGGTCACATCTTTTTCTTGAAAGTGAAATAAATTCTTAGATTTACTTACTAGGGTAATGTCCTATGGGGTTTACTTACACAAATAATGCAAAACTAGTAGATAACAGGTAAGCAGGTCTACAACGCTCACCTCAAGGTTTAGGTATAGAATTATAGTCTGACAACTCATGTACAAGATCGTGATAAGGTAATTGGTAAATATTTCCCTGTAGCAGAGAGGACTTCTACAAAGGGATTGACATGTGTAACAACTATGGGTGTGCCATCTAGAGTTCCAGCTTGTCACAATTAGACGATGACTAAATGACCTTGTTACTCCATATCAAGTATCTTGCTACCAGTAGCTCTTCTGACTGAGGGTATTTTTGTAGTAAAACAAACTTTCAGTAAGAAAGGCTATATAACTATTCTGCAGGTCTGACTGGTCCCTGCCAAACGGCGCTATCTGGACTGGGCTGAAGGACATTGACGGAGGAAACACCAACTACCAGTGGCTGGACGGCACTTCAATGACAGGAGTTAGTCTGTGGCATCCTGGTCAGCCTAAAGGTGTTACCGACAACTGTGCCTACATGCGCTCAGATACTAACCTACTTGATGACAGAGACTGTACTTCTAAGCTCAGCTACATGTGCGAGGTGCACCAAGGTATACTGGACATATTTCAATTCATGTTTTACCAATGCCTTATTTGGTTATAGTCAAAGGACCCCTTGAGACCCCAAAACCATCATAATTGGGAGAATATCAGCATCTGTGTAAAAGCCAGCATGTTAAACGAGCTAACACGTCACAGCTGTGCATTATTTCAACCTGTCTATGTGTAGGGAGAAAAAGGATTTCAGCCCCACACTAGTGGCTGATTAGATGACCAGCCCAAAGCTATGAGCAATTGTTATCTTTGCAACATACATAAAGGTCATGCTGTGATGTGTTCTAGTTTAGTTCATCATTCATTTTGTAGTCAATTGTGATATTAACAAACCGGGTTCTGATTTGGTTTCCAACAACAAATCTTTATTTAGATGGCCTGCTTACAACAGCTAATATAAGTGTTGCTCAAATCTGAGGGACAAGATAACACAAACAGAGAGTGGTTCAATATTGGTTCGGGCTGCGTTCTGGACAAGGATGGGGATCAGGTTCCCTAGGGCTGGTTCGGGACTGAGACTAGTGCTGGGATCGAATCCCGCGAAGGGAGGAAACAGGGACTGCTCTCGAAGGGACGGGTTGGTAAGATGCCTCCACACAGGGCAGTAGTGGGTAATAACCCATGTAGGGACAAGGCGGAGGGGGGGGGGAAGAGAGGCATCGAGGCATTTGGTCCAACCTACGCTTGGACCAAAGACAGGACACTGATCAGGTGAAACGGCCCGCCTTATATAGTAGGGTAAGGCGACCGGTACTGACCCCTAGGACGCATCCTGGTACTGAGGGTAAGTAAGAAAAAGTTACCTGGAACCCCATATGGAATGGAGGGTACAGGTAAATCCCCAAACCAGCACATGGCTAACCAATCCCAGGTGACGGCTGACACAATAACTAGTCACCTATAGGGTAAGGTCAACGACACCTATACCAGAACGGCGGGGAAAGGGGTATACATGATATGCATAATGTTTGGATGAATAGTAAACCCCTACAATTTGTTTAAATGAAAAAAATTGACATAATTTTTTTCCAGGATCCCCATTGGCTATATCCAGAGCAGACACCCGAGCATGCTATCTCACATATGACATTATTGGTCCTGTGAATGCCTCTGAAACACAAGGTATTACCTAAATATGGAATGGTTTCCTTTCATTGGTTGAATTTAATATATCTCACCAGTTCTCATATTCAGTGTTATTATTATCAGTACAGCCTTCAGTTTATGATTGTACTACCATCCTATCAATAAATTATCACAGGAATGGTTCTTCCAATTATCTCTTACTTTTCACAAATCCAAATGTAATGTGACTACTAATGAAAATCTAAATCTGTAACTCAAAGTTGGGCTTTAGCTTAAGGAAGTTTACATGGCATTCATAGAAATCATCTCAATATCTTTTTTTGGTTTCACTACCTGTAACAACATATTTTCCCTTGCTTAACTAGTGGCACAGCAGAACTGTGGGCCCACTGGGTCCTCAATCTACTACTATAGCCAGGTTACAACCAGCTGGGATGAAGCCAAAGAAGAGTGTGAACATATTGGGGGCTATCTGGTCCAGTTCAACAATATCCTGAAGTTCAAAACTGTGATGGAGACGAGGTGAGAAGTTGGTACTTACTTACATGTGTAACCAATATTCTTTTTAATCTTCACCTGTTTAAAGCAAAATTGCTTGAAAGTGGTCACATCCTTTTCAATATTTGATGTTACTGCTAAGCCTCTATGGACTGATAAATAACCTCTCATATCCTATAGTCAAGGTAAAGTCTTCTTGAGATAATTCACATATAGAGTTTAATTGTAGTAGATAAAGAGTAGGCAGTTCTATAACACCACTTGCCTCAACGTCTTGGTTTAGAATTAAGGTGTGACAAAACATGTTCAAGATTGTGATAAGGTAAATGGAGACTTTTTTCTGCAGCAGAAAGAACTTTATAGAAAGTACCTGACATGCGGAATTGGGGAGGCAGCTACTATGCTAAACCATCTAGGGTATTGAACTGCCCTAGTTACACAGGACTTGCTGACCTAGTAACTCCAGATGATATGTGTGCCTACAAATTAAACTTTCATATTACAATGCTATTACACCATGTGTGCAGGTCTGACTGGTCGGTGCCTAATAACAATATCTGGACTGGGCTGAGGGTTTACGATGGAGGAAACACCAACTACCGGTGGCTGGATGGCACCTCAGTGACCAGTAGTCTGTGGCATCCTGGTCAGCCTCAGAATGGTGTAAATGACTGTGCCTACATGCGCTCGGATACTAACCTCCTTGATGATGGAGGCTGTGCTTCTGAATTAAGTTACATGTGCGAGGTACAGAAAGGTAAACCAGATATCTTTTGAATCAATGTTTACCTAAATCCTTAAAAGTATCAGTATAGCTACCATGGTAACCCTTTTACTCTTCTTACAAATATGTTTCCATGACCCTTGGCTGCCTTGCACCAGCACTTATTAATTTTTACATGGGCCTCTTTTATTGCTGACTGATCAATTTTATTGACTTGTGGTCTTCACTGGTACCCTATCCTTCTTAACAGATTAGCTACTACCAAGCATACAGGAAAGTCATTGCAAAGTGTTGTTTTTTAAGAATCTCCATTGGCTGTATCAAGAGCAGACGCCAGGTCATGCTATCTCACATATGACATCATTCGTCCTGTGAATGGCACTGAATCACAAGGTAAGTATCCAAAGAAGAAATGGTTGCCTTCATTGATTGAATGTAATAGGTCTTCAGTTCTCTTTTTATCATTAGTATTGGTCCTGCTATAATTGAATAATCTGTCTATTATAAATCAATCACAAAAACAGTTCTTCCCAACTTCTACAGCTCTTTCTTACCCCAATTTTAATTGTTATTTCATAACTAATAGAAATGGAAATCAGTTTTGAAATTTCTATGATCACATTGTTTTGGCCTTTTGTAATGAAATGGTTTGTCTGCCTATGTCTAACTATTTTCCCTTCTTTGACCAGTGCCACAACAAAACTGTGGGCCCACTGGGTCCTCAATGTACTACTATAGCCAGGTTACGACCAGCTGGGATGGAGCCAAACAAGAGTGTGAAGATATTGGGGGCCATCTGGTCAAGTTCAACAATATTCTGAACTTAAGAACTGTGACGGAGACAAGGTGGGGAACTGGTACTTTCAAACATGTGTAACTGATATTTTTTTTGTAATTAAGAAAATTATTTGAAATTTGTCAAATCTTTTTCACAAACTTATGGGACTGCCTAAGCTCTATGGCTCAATTGGTCCCTTGAAACAACTGCTAAGATTTACTAATTTGGGTAAAGTCCTGTAGAGATAATTTACTTATAAAACTGAGAAGTAGTCGATACGCGGTAGGCAGTCCTACCATTTACCTCAGGGTGTTGCTGTACAGTTTCAGTCAGACATAACATGTACAGAATGGAGATAAGGTAGTTGGTAGAATACTTCTGCAGCAATACATGACATAAGGAATTAGGGAGTCAACTTTGGGTGTGTCATTCGATTGTGCTAGTTATAAGCTGACTCAATGGCCTAGTTACTCCATATAATGTATGCGACAAAAAAAAACTTGAGGCCTTGGTGTCATTTATAGCTATTGCAATTTTTAGGGTATTGAATGGTTCTAGTTTCACGATGACTCAATGACCTAGAAACTCCAAATGATATGTGTGACTACAAGAAAGCCCTGGCTGTCATTTCATATTACATAACTATTACAATGTCTGCAGGTCGGACTGGTCGGTGCCCAATAACAACATCTGGACTGGGCTGAGGGTCTACGATGGAGGAAACACCAACTACCAGTGGCTGGACGGTACCTCTATAACAGACAGCAGTTTGTGGCATCATGGTCAGCCTAATAATGGTGTGAACGACTGTGCCTTCATGCGCTGGGATACTAACCTCCTTGACGATGGAGGCTGTGCTTCTGAAATGAGTTACATATGCGAAGTGCTCCAAGGTAAACTGAACATTTTCTTAAAGGACACAATTATATTACCACAGTATACAAGATGTAGTGTAAAGTTTATTGTATAAGGCATAGCACCAGACAAGTATAGTTTAATATTAGACTGAAAATCAGCAGAGGGAGAAACTTTATGATACACAAGCATCTCAAGATATGATACACTATGATCTCATTCAAACAGGATATAGGAATACTTCAGGTTCCACTCCATTTGAATATTTTACGTTATTATTTCTTCAGGATCTGAGTTAGCTCAATCAAGGGCTGATATCCGTTCATGTTATGTCATCAATGAAGAAATTCGTCCTGTGAACGTCACTGAATCCCCCAGTAAGTAATCAGAGACATGTTGTTTTGCTTCACTGAAGAAGCTAAATCCAAGAGTTACTCATACATATTATTACAATGAACACAGTACATATATTTGCACTGCTTTACCTGATCATTTTCACATGTGTGCATATGTATTTGTTTATATATTGATTTACATTATGGCTTTACTCAACTTGTTTAAGAAACTACTAGAGACTGTACTTATATTAGCACTATAACAATCGAGTATGTCTCATCAGACATCACATGAGGACACCGGACACTGAACTTCCCAAAGCTGGGACCAGTTATTCCGATGTAGGCATCCAAAAGTGATGCAGAACAAATAATACAGTGTATATACCACGGAGACACCACAACAAGGTGTTAAACTGTATTGTCATGTTCTACCATACGCATATCATGAGATATTTTTTTAATTATGTTGTATTTTGAAATTTAATTTATTGCAACAAATTCAAACAATTCAATGTACAGATGTACAGTAGCATAACATATAAACTTCCATTTAGGGGGGAAGAGCTTCAATATTTAGAATGTAAAAGACTGTTTAGAGACTAAACAGGTGTAGTTATTGATATGTAATCAGGTGTTTACTTGAGTTTTGGTAGATTTCAAGCACACTGTATATAAGGTATACAAGAGGTGTTGTGTACATGACTTAGGATACATTTTAGTTGGAAGAATTGATTCCCTGAAATGGAGTGGATGTCTCCTATAAACTGGGAATGGCATCTTAGACTAGATGACCACTAGGCTAGAGGCTCACTGTGCTTTATATTTTATTGCTGCTGCTAATTAAGACCTACAGTGAGATGTGTATGTTTTATGAACTGAAAAATGGTAAAGCTAGCCAGATAACCTTTTCCTTTTCTGTTGTCCAGTTTATGAGTTTGTAGATGCAGACATCCTCCATATTGATGGAGGAATAACCGTCAGCTGCCATGTGGGCTGCAGCTTCACAGACGGGTCGGCCACCAAGACATGGATGTGTGCGGACATTACTACAAATTCTGGAGCAGAGGTCTGCCTATGTCCAGGTAAAATTTACAATTGTCATATAGCACGAGGAAACGAAAGAGCATGAGCCTTGTATAAGCGCTGTTATCAGGAAACAGGTGTCTTAAGCACTAGAACAAGGCCTTTAATCAGTGCCTGGCTTGTATAAGTGTCTGGGGTAGCAGCCCAGCCATTTTATTCAAACAGTGCCCTAGCATAGTGCAACAACTGTAATTTTCTGAGTTCCTAGCACCATCTTAGGGATGGGAAATGCACAAAGCATGCCTCAAAAATGCATAGGGCTAAATGTGTTTGATCTTGAAAGTGTGACATAGCTTTTGATCATGACTAGATTAGAAATAGACATTTTAGTTACAAAAGGTACTTTCATCATCTAGAAAACAAATTTGCAGATGCTTAAATACTTATATTCATTTAATTCAATTTTACCACACAGTTCTTTGGAGTATTCTTGAACCATGGCTGGGCTCCATGAATGTATCCGTACTGCAGGACAAGGACAACGACACATGCCTGACATGGGGAAGCCCCATGCAGTTCCTGACACTAACATCTAACAGGACGTATGATGGATACATTGAAACAGAAGTCGTACTTTCACCTGACAGTGAACACCAGAGAGGCGATGCTATCCGTGTGTTTACCTCCACAGACCTCAGCTCCCCTGGTACTACCTGTCAGTTGGCAGGGCCACTGTCTAAGTGCAAACACGTATCAGGACCAACATTTGCCTGTACATGTAGTAGTCCCTGCCATGTGTATGTTAGGGTGTATCAGCCTGAATACAGAAGTCTGCCACTCAACTTGTGTGAGCTCAGAGTAACATAGGGGAGATGTATGTGTGTTATTGGGGGGGGGGGGCTGAATACCTGTATCATATAGAAGGTAAGGTGTGTGTGATATAGGGGAATGTGTGAGTGATATGGGATGTGTGTTATATAGGGGGATGTGTGTGTAATATAGGGGGATGTGTGTGTGATATAGAGGGTTGTGGATTTGATATAGGGGGAACCTGTGTGTGTGATATAGGGGGATGTGTGTGTGATATAGGGGGAATGTTTGTGGGATATAGGGGTAAATGTATGTACCATATAAAAGGCAAGGTTGTATGAAATAGGGGAATGTGTTTGATATAGGGGGAATATGTGAGTGATATAGGGGTGTGTGTGTGATATAGGAGGATGGATGTGTGTGATATGTGGGTAATATGTGAGTGTGATATAGGTTAGAATGTGTGAGTGATATAGGGGGATATGTGTGTGTGATATAAGGAGAATGTTTGTCTGTGATATAGCAGGAATGTGAGTGTGGAATATAGGGGGATGTGCATGATATAAGTCCAAAACTCCAAGGATATGCATCTAATATGATTTATCATGATTTTGCCCCTCAGGAGGTAAGATCATGATATTGTATGATTGATCATATTTAATCATGGTAGGAGAAAATGTGACATATATGTGTGTGTGATATAAGGAGAATGTGTCATATAGGGGGATGTGTGTGTCATATAGGGTGTGTTTGTGTGATATAGCAGGAATGTGAGTGTGCAATATAGGGGGATGTGTGTGATATAAGTCTAAAACTCCAAGGATATATGCGTCTAGATCATGTACGCCTTGCATATATGACTGTGTTGTACGGCCTCGAGTGCATAGCTCTCTCGTGTTACGCCCTTGAGTTGGTACAACACAGGCACACTCTTTATCACATACATGTGTGTGTGTGATAGATATATAGACAAATGCCAACGCCTATTGTATAGTATTTGACCTGCGGCTTCAGGGGATATAGCCCCCAGCCCTCATTGCAGAGAGTTATCAATAAAGTTTGCATTTGCTTTTGAAAAAATTGAAGCCATATAATGAAGAAAAAACTGCTTTTTCTTAGACCATTGATTGCGGCAAAATGGTATTCAATGGGGGCATTGGACTGTTACATTTGTAAATTAATATACAGGATTGAGAGGAGTAAATAGTCTAATATGTGTGTAAGTAAATACAATGGGCTCTGAGGGGATAAATAGACACAGCTATACTGAGTGAACAGGCTAGGTTATCGGTAGGCAAATAGGGTTAATGAATGAGTGCATGCCGAGGCTGCAATCTGCTGCAGCACGTAACATTGAAAATATGTTGTTCGCCCCATTTCTCAAATTCATTTGATATCCAAACATAAGCTTTGGTTGTGTTGTTCATAGCATATTGTTTAATCAATTGAAAAAAATACATCTTGGAAAATCAGCTAATGTAAAACATAAAGGTCCTCTTTAATATCATTGTCTGTCAAAATCCTTGATGTTCAAATGGAGACAACATTCCATTATTTTTATACAGTAAATGCACTATTTACTGTGCCTGAATAAAAAGACCAGTCTAAGTTTATGCTGCATAAGTTGCACATGTCAGAATATTGCTTATTGATGCCAATGCTACTGATCAAAGGGAGCATGATAATATGCTGGCCTTTTAGTACCATGAGAATACAATGTAGCCCTACCCCATGACCTCTTAAGTCACAAGGAGAGTGTCATTTTGAATTATTTAGTCCATATGTATGTTCCTCACTGGTTGCAATAGCACATAGCGTAGTACAGTCGAGTATTATGCTGGGAATTTTGGTATATCACGCTTAGACTTAGTTGATACAGCCCAGGTTCAAACTTTTGAGGAACGATGCAAATGGACCTCAGACGCTTGGATCTTTGTCTATATAAGTCATAGTTTGGACTAGAATTGGAATAGAGTTAGAGTTATTCAATTATTCATTGCTTTGTAAATATATTAAATCCACATTAGAATTATTCTTGCCTTTGCACATTTGAGAGTTAATTGAAGTTTATACATTTCCTGGCTTGTTGTGATATCTAGTTTAACATGTTGTTCATATTCAAAGCTCTGTCTTGAGACTCATCATTACACTTTATGTGAATTTTGAATAATTATGCAACAGTTCAACTCAAAAAGTTATTACATCATAGTGCACATGATTTTTGTTTGAAACCACAGAACAGTTTCGCAGACTAGAAGTGATCATCTTGGTTGGACAATCATTTATTTAGCCAATTTATATCGAATTGTTTTAATTTATATTGACATCACTTGGTCAAGGCTGGTTTTCAGTTTGTTAAATCTTTAGTGTCACCGAAATGATAAGTGTGAGATTATGAATATAGTTTTCCAATTTAGATATTGTTGTATCTTGTGTCATGCCCTAGCTCAAGCTTATATGCTGCATAGTGATATTCATTAGCAGAGTATAACTCATGTCATCAGTTAATACTTATTGCAAGTTCTTAAAAAATATATATATATCTGTAAAAAGTCCTCAAGGAGAGTTCCCGTCCTGACACAGGGAATGGTTTGCAGATTGCAAACTGAGCTTGGTTTAAATTTTATGATATCCCTCATGAGTCTGCTTCCGGGAAATTTGATTGAGGACTCCACTGCTATCATTATAACTAATGGCAATAGGCCCAACCCTCTATCTCTACATAGACATTTACCTCTACACTACACAATTATACTGATACTTTATTGCTTTAGACATACCATGAGCTAATGCCATTCCATGCTTTGTATGGCTACTATATGTAATCTGAATAAACAATCAACCTCTTGTTGCATTGGTGAGGATTCCAAGACTTATTACACTGAAGCTATTAGATGTTTGGGCAAGACGCCCTTGGCATTGGCTCCAACTGTACATTGCTGCACATATATATAAAACTTGGAGCCAGTATTGTATACTTCAAGAATCATAATGATACTGTCCTAAGCCATAAATCTATTACATTTTTTTTGTTGTAACCTACTTATAATGGATCTTGAAGAATACAGTATTAGTTCTTACCTTTAACATAGTACATATAGATGGAGCCACAGGGTCCAATAGCTGAGAGCAGCCTGCTATATTGTTGACACCACAGCAGTGACCCCTGGTGCAAAACAGTAAGAATTTATCCTGATCTCGTCATAGTACCTAAACGACCATCTACAAGTCTCCCTTGATGGTGATCTCTGGTTCCAGAAGGAGTCAAATTCCCCCTGAATGGGACCTGTTGTCATGGTAACTGCATCACAGGTGACAAAGGAGGTGCTTACAGCCATTTAGATAAGTGTCCTCACCCAAAGATGTCTCCACCCCTGGGTGGGTGGTTAGACATCATTCAAAATATTCTCCTGGCAACAAAAATGTATAGCCTTGTTTTAGGATATCTCAGTTTCCTATGAAGAAGACCGACTTTTATCATACTTTTGGCCTTGCTAATGTATTATTATTAGCTATATGGATCAAAACCTTCAGGCAAACACCCTTAATACTAATGAGAACTGAGATAGACCTGTAGAAGTGGTAGCACCAAGCCCGGGCTCGTTCTAAACCGTTATTCAATGGTATGTTTGTCTTAGGGACAACATTGCTTTAACTATCATGTGGAGTGGAAGTACATCATGAATATGGGAGTAGCTCAGGGCCATTGAGATCAGATCAGCCAGAGATAGTTGTCAAGGCCATGGGAACAGAAAACAGGACCAGAGGAAATTAGAAGGTCAATTAGCCACCAACTTCTATGTTGCTACCTCTTTTATCTTTATTGAAGAGAACTGTATAGCTTTCCAAGACTAAATTTTCCTGGAATCATTGTAATAAAATAATGAAAGTGTTATACTTAGGTTTAAACTTGAGATCACCTATTGGGTATCTGGTAGGATATAGATACAAACACATACATTCTTATGTTAAGGAATTGAGTAGCTTTGGTGATGGGATGACAGTCATCTGGTAGATCATAAGCTTGAATAGGCTTTCTTCCACAGTTATTCGACTTGTTGATTTCCTTAATGTTGGTGACTACTCCTCTGTAAATGTACAATAAGCCTATAAGGGGTCCACATACCAGGCCCTGTCACATGTTAGAGTACCCTGAAATGAGCAATGAGAAACCATCTACACACCAGATCAGGGATCGCGTCTGCCACACTTAGACCCTGTACAGAACAGTAGTTCTTCTAGCAATATATATAACCCCCCCTCCCCCACTACCGCCCTTTAGGATATCTACATCCTACAGTTCAATCAAAGAGTTCCGTGGAGTAAATAGCGGATGTGGTGATCAGACCTGGCTGCACTACACTGGTCCTAATTACAGGCCCAGGTTAAGGGGCCTGGAAGCTGCCGCCTGTGCCACCCCTACTCTGCTGCTGCAGCCAGGCAGGGCCCAGACAAAAGTCTTAGACAATTTGCTCCTTCCACAGGATTTTTCTCATTGAAATGTGAGTATCTTTTTGGTGTAGATTAAATGGATACACACTTTAATGGTATTATATGCCTGGTGACATATCTAAGAGGGGGTATGTGTGAACAGATGTCATATATGAGAAATGTCCAATATTACTCCTGACAAGTAGTATGACAAGTTTCTATCTGGAGAATCTAAATAAGATCAGGAAAATGCTTGATGGCGGTATGGGTAAAACACAGACACTAGTATGGAAATCAAAGTATGACAGACACCTATTGTATGGATAAAAAATGAAACATGGTGAAATATGACATGAAAGCAATTGATTATACAGTATCAAAGTAAGGCTACAGCGGCTATCAAGGATAAGGAAGGATTGATTTGTCTTGTGTACTTGTCATTGCTTTTTTTCAATTTATATAAAATGGTTAACAATAGCAAAATGACAAGGACCCACCAGATGGAAGAAAGACAATGCTTGTAAAAGAAAAAAGATAAGGACATGATTTGTCTGTTAAAAAGGGAGCAGGAGACTCTCATTGATTTATGAGACAGCGAATAGATAATAGAATACATGAGCAGAGAGGATTTTAGGCAATGACAATACTGGAGAACATAATAAAGGCTAATAAAGAAGACTGCATATTTGGATGAGATGATGAATAAATGAAATCAATACAATAAATAGACCTGCCACTTTACATTGTCCCGTCATCAGGCGACAGCCTCTTTTATTTCTAAAGTTTTAAGGCCCTTATACATGGGTACCCAACCCCACAAGATTAACATAGTTTAACCATTTTGCTTTGATGTAAAAAGTATTATATTGCATTCCAATCCATTGATAATATCTTATGAATAATACCAGTATTTATACCTAGGAGCTATCACATAAGTGATTAAGGCTTTTTGACTGGACAATTAAGACTGGATTATTTATGTTTCTTTAACACTGACCCTATTTGTCTGTCCCCACTACCATAGATACGGCTTGATATCTCCTGCAGTGCTGTATAATTATGTGGGAAGGCAGATAACAATCCTTCATCATGGTGATACTCATTTAAACAGGCATAGAACTCATTTAATATATTTTGCACAGACATACCAAAGGAGAATTACATATTGTTACCACTGGCATAATCTTACTCGATAATCCCGTTGATACTATCTTATGAATAATGGCAGTGTTCATACTGGTAAGCTACCACAGAAAATCACAACTGTAGATATCACTGTTATAGAGTGTGCAGTTAAATGTAGTTTATCAGCAGCCGGTGCATTGTATATGATAAATAAATATGTTTGCTTAACCCTCATCTTACATCTTACTACCTGGGGTCCAACCGGACCCAAGTCATGTCATTTCTTGTAAAAAAACATAGAAGTAGTGTTCCAAACTTTACCAAATTTTATGAAATTGTCACAAATATTGTTTTATTCAAAATGCCTGAATATCATATGCAGACCCCCAGGAATTTTTTTGCTGGATACAATAATCCTCTGGGGTCCACGCGGACCCCAGCCAAATCCATTATAAAAGAATATATACTTTGGTTCTAATAGAACATGGACAAATGTGGCCACTGCTGCTGATGGGGCCAATGATGATGCCCTCCGGGTTGCTGGGGGCCAATGTTACCGGATTTCTGGTCCCCCTCACCTGGTACCCTGTTGCTGTCTAGGCCCGTCCCCCGGCCGTCGAGGTGAGGCCAGCCCGGTGTTGAACCGTACCTGACGGGTGTACCGTAACCGTAGGCACCGCCCGGGTACATAGACGTCTGAGGTCCCGGGAATTGACGACCCGTGAACATGTGGCTTGCAGGAGGAAACCTCATCTGGGGCGGTGAGAAAGATCCAAGGCCCTGATAAGGAGAGTATCCACTATACAAATTGTGGAAAGGTGGGTAGGCACCACCTGGCAAAGGGACATGGACTTCCGTGCTGGTATCGCCAGGCTCATGTCCCCCCGGAGGAGAAGGGTCCGCAGGAGGTTCAGTAGTAGGGGCCGGGCCCGCAGGCGGTTCAGTAGTAGGGGCAGTAGTAGGGGTCGGTGTGCCGGCGGATGCGCTGGCACCGCCGCCATTTTGGGCGCAATCTTTGATCGACAACCTCTCCAACAACTCACCCATACGGGACAAGGTACTCTCCAGTTTCCCTACGACTCCCTCCAGGGCACGATTGACGACCTCACTGGACTCTCCCGTCGTCTTTTGCTCGTCAGAACCGTCTAGTTCATGCAGGCTTGTGTTGCCCATGAACTCCTCGTCGTCGGTCTCCTCCAAGGCACTCTTAGTGCGCTCTCTGATGTCAAAGAAAACCGTACCATCGTCCTTTGAAGACAACCTGACAACCTTGAAGTCTTTGCCACCTTTACCAACAGTACCCTTGGACTGACATTTTGGACATAGAGCGGCCACCCGGCCGTCCCAGTCCAACTTGCACTTGGCACAGTGCATATTCTAAGGTGCTCACAGGCTGAGGAGAAGGAGACGAATGCGGAGACGCGCACCAACGTGGGGGGTAGACCCTCACTGTGCGGACATTGATGAGGTAAGATGAGGGTAACAGTCAGTGTGGGTGAATATATCACCGTAATTCATATGACCAATTACCGTACACATATACTTTGGTTCTAATAGAACATGGACAAAGGGTCCGCTGCTTTGCATTTTACTTTGATTACACCTATGTATCATTTTGAACAACACAAACCTAATTGTAGACAACCATTTATTTTAATTTACGTCACAATATGTGGTATTTCTGATTTGTGGCGATGTCAGATCTCCATGCATTATATTGATATCCTTAGACAGATGCTGGAACTTTCTCCATTCCATTTTTTTTATTGGGGCCCTGAAGGTGTCAATATGTAGGGAAGACACTTGGGATTAGGTTAGAAAGAACATTCTGCACAGAACAAAAAAGGCTAAGTGAGATCCTATACATTTGTTTTCTAGTACTGGCCCATGATCTACTGAAATGTATGAAATCTGATTAAAATATGTATCCCTCACATAGAAAAGTCTTTTATTCAAGTACAAGTTGCTAAATTTGAACTTCTGAAGGCCAAATACAGCACCAGAGCCATTTAAGTGGTTTCTCTGCTTTTAGGACCAATAAAACAGGGGTCACGGATGAAATGACAAAGACATGCATTTTGGCAGTGAATATATGTGAACAATGGAGGTATCCTGTCAAAGTATCAAAGTCACAGTTAACTACAATGCCTTTAAACTGCTGATCTAAAATTAAGATGTACTTCCTTGAAAATGCTAAGGATGAGGAAGTGGTTGTAAATAAATGAGAGTGAGTATCTCGGGAAGAGTGAAAACTAGTCAGCGGTTAGATCCAGGTGGCATTAAAATGTGTATTCAGCATTGTGTCTAACTTCCTCCCTAATATAGGAGCGATAAAAATACACAGTGCATCCTTTTACTGTATTTACATCATAATTACTTCCTCATAAATCACGAGTTATTGGTTACATTTCCTTATTCAGATGCTATTGCCTTCCCCTGTTCTTTGCTCATGCACATTTTAATCAGAGTCAGTGGAATGTGAGTCACTGTGTGCCTTACTTGTATCACTGCTTATCATTAGCCATAATGTTTATAGTTTCATGGAGAAGATCTCTTGTGTTTGTCATTCTGGTAAAATAATGTATCTCATGAAGTGTGTCTCATGGTATTACCTAATGTAATTAAAACCCTCGATTCGGGCTGCCATGATAGCAGATTTGGCCATAGGTATCCTGTTACATTGCACATTGTACAGATATTAGCTACATACTACATTTGTAGGGTACACCCTCAGACAAGTAGTAGTCATTGTGGCTAAAACTACCCTCACCTGAGAGTCAGGCAGTGCTGTCGTCTTTGACCGGTGTAGTCTTTGACTGGGTAGGGATTAAAATGAAGAAAAAAGTAGTAAATAGTAAAGAAATTTAAGCTTCAACTTCTTCATGTAATAAACAGTCTATGGTTGTTTTACCCAATTAAAAAAAAAATTAATGCACATATTAAGGGTCCCTTTTGGGCTTTTTTTCTTCAGCCGGTCAAAGACGCCACTTGATATTTTTCTTAAACTTTAAACAGCTTATTATCATTATTGCATAATACTTTAAACAGCTTCACTGTCCAAAGTATTATGCAATAAGAAGTGCCACCAAGTACATTACATCATATACACATAAAATATTTTTTTAAAATGGAAAAAAGAACTTTTCTATATACCCGGGCAAAGACGACGCCGGTCAAAGAGGACGCCGGTCAAAGACGACGCCGGTCAAAGACGACGCCGGTCAAAGAAGTTTCAACTGTTACAAACTCATGAGACTGAGCCATCAACTACATATATTGTGTAACAAACTTGCAGAACCTTGTAGGTATGGGGAATTCTGTGAAAAGGTAGCTGTGTATAGGGAGTTGTCAAGGGTGTTTTATGACTGTTTGAAGTACATTATACTTGCAGATTGCCTGATCTCAGTCTTCATGATATCGACTGGACTGGTATTGGATATACACAAGGCCAGAGTCAGTGGTAGTATTGGGTCTGAATGCCCTCACTCCACCAATCCTCACAGTGGTATCCTACAGTCCAGTCAAGGACACAATCACTGAGGTAAAATGGGGTCTGGCTGTGGTGCTCAGACCTGACTGCACTACACTGGTCCCAATTACAGGCCCAGGTTAAGGGGCCTTGACCTCTATGGCATCATGGGGTGCTGCTCGATATGGCCCGACATTGTCATGCTATGTTGATGTAGCCGAAAAAGGAATATATCTCAACGTTGATGTAATAGACAAAATACAGGGCCCAATTTCCTGTATGCTGCAGTCAAAATGTGAAATATTGAATTGAATTGAATGACATGACAACAAATTACATTAATGGCAGTCCAACAAAAACAGTCCTGTTTTTTTTGTATGCTTCATTAGATGGTACTTTAGTACGGTCAGGGTATTTGGTACATGATATCCTCTAACACCATAACTGCCAACACTATAGAAGTAACCCTTCTATTACTCTAAACCCATGACATCTATTTAAAAGGAAGCTACAAAACAGACCCACCAGTGAGGTGCACCTCTCCCAGTATAAGATCAAACCACCCTCACCAAGCCCTATAACGCCGTACCCTGCTCCTCATATTATTTTATGTATGAGGGACCAGTCAGACAAGCAGGCTTCCTCTTTCATCTGGTACACTGAAGGACCCTGCTGGGTAAATACCAGATAAAAGGATATATGAGCTGGGTGTATAGTCATGGGATATGACTGACAGCAGGAGAATGGCATAAACAACATCCTTCCTGCAACGTTCAGCCTATTCTCCCAAATGTTACCTAGTAACCTGGGATATTCCACATTATTTTTGGTTTATTGAGTATAATTTTGTCAAGTCATGCACACATCATACAAAATCAATTCTACATGAAAAATATGCAGGTATATATATTTTGGAGTAACTGAATTGAAACTCAAAATGTAGCAAAAGGCTGCACTTAATTGTAGAATTATGTATATTATTATTCCCAGTATGTTTATACAATTTTGAATAATGTAAGATGACCCTCTGAAACCTTTGGTTGTTTTTAAAAATCAAATACTAAGGTAGTAAGCACCTAGCTCTTGGCAAGCCTCCATCGGGCTAACATTGCCCCCCTTAGTGGTGAAACCAATGTCCAATGTTGTAAAGAGCTCCTAAACCTGTTAATGTCTGCCTAATGCTTTACATCTGTGAGTCCATATGAGTACTAAAAGAGTACCTGGTACTGGTCACATTAAAGCGCTTATTGGGCTATCTGACTAGTCCAGCTTTAATCGTGATAGCCTTGTCTTCTTTGACTGGTTTTACAACATGGATTCCGAGAAGCTGTAAAAGCCTATGTCTTGTTGGGCGGCTCCTGATGTTCTACTATGAGCAGCTCCCCCTGACCTGCCCCTTGTGTGAGGAGGCTGAACTATTCACACACAGGCAGCAGGACGCTTAGACTGAGATGGTGATGTGCTCACTTTCCTCTGAACCTGAGACATTGGCTTACATTACATACCAAAATGTGTCTGGGAGAGTATGGCTAGTAGCTGTTTTGTTTCTGGCAATGAACCATTTATATCAGTATGCTAAGACAAACAGAGCCTCTAGTGATATCAGAACAAAAGTAGGAACAAGAACAAGGACCAAAACTCTAGATTATACTGGTCAGTAGAGCTTAATAATGCCATTATATTTCGGTATTCATTGAGCATCTGGCCGCTGCAGTGTATGGCTGCGGTATCCTACAGTATATATATTACATCAAGTGATTGGAACTGACAGCAGCAGACTCTGCTACCCACGATGCACCACCTGACATTGTCTATTTTGAATATTGAGCAGGACAGAAACAGTGTGCTTCATTTGATTTGGGTCTGGTTCCCTCACAATGTGCTGAGTGCTGAATCCTGCTAACCTGTCACACCAGGTGATGTCTGACACCTTCAGCGGGTGTCACATTTATGCTTACACTAGTGAATTCTCCTGTCCTGTCACATCAGATTCTGTCTCATAATCCCCAGGGGTGCCATATTGATGCAGAGAGACCATTCTGTAGGTTGTCTCAAGCCATAATTAAAGCCTACCTTGGATAATTTCATGGATTCTTCATATAATCATTATTGACAGATACATTTTACAATGTAGTTGTACTTTTGATGCTTTCAACATAATTCAATGAAATTACTTATTCCTATATAAAGCAGCAATAAAAATTTTGCATTGAGACACTAATGCATGGTGAAGTGGTAGCATTCTTGCTGGCAAGCGTTGATACTTTAACTTGATCTATTTGAGTGACATAACATAGCAAAGAAAGCTCTTATCATCACCCTTCTACTAAATAAGACAAATGATGAATTAAAAAACAAAACAAAGCCTGTGCAGTAAACTAAGCCCTTTCCTTAGGGGAAAGCATGGTGATACTAGACAACACAAAATTGGTTTCATGATGTATTTCATCTTCTGTCCTTTTATGCGCACTCAATACCCCAACCATGAGTGTCCTAGGGTGCAGCATAAACCTATGAGTGGTCCCCATTGACTCTATAATGAAGGCCAGTACGGCTACCTGACCCTGAAAAAAAGCAGCCCATGGATCCTGCAGCACTTTGATGTGGTCTGAGTGAGACAAGATGAGATCCTCTCCTACAGCCCTGTGTGTGACTGGCAGCCAGAATATCAACTGTATCAGATTATTGATGCTCCTTGGGGAATGGACCAGCCATACATTGGTATTATAGAGCTAGACCATGGGCCAACATATATTCTATCCTCCATAGTCAATGATGGTGGTTTTTTTCTCTCGGGACAAAACCAGATTCATGGGTGTTAGCATTCTGATCAGATCTAACAGAGATGACATGAGAACTGCTCCCTAAGCTCTGTATGTGAGTCATGTGGGCAATATGGGAATGCCAAAACTTCTTGAGGAAAGGACAAGAGAAGGTGGTGAGAATACTGAAGCCACTTTTGGAGAATACAACAATGGGCCATTTTGTCTGGAAGGATGATTTCAATGTAGGCAGACTTCAGAGAATGTGTCTGTACTGAATTGCTGATTCATTATTCAACTACAGTGACTGAGTTATTGCCAATAGACACTTTCCTAATACCTCTCTTTAATACCTACGTAATCGTTGAGCGGTCAGTGATCAAATCAATAAAGTTTGAATTGCGAATCCTGGAAATTATAAAGATTTGATGAATATTCATTTAGACTGTCAGGTGCAAAGTGAGTCCTCATCTACTAGAGCAGCCTCCAAAATGGTTCAATGTAGTCAGACAGAAAAAGCAGCTCACAGTCAGCAGTTCCTGAATTGGCACTTTACTTGTAGACAAGGCAGGGTCAATCCATTGTGCTCTACATTTAACAAAAGGCATGTTAACAAATTAATGGTAATACATTTTCGATTGTATCTTGGATGGAAGAGAAATGGATAGTTGAGTGAACCTGATGAAGGGAATTTAAAGCCACATTCTACCAATCTCATTCATTTATCTTCACATCCTTCACTTTGTAGAGGCCTAGATTAAGTGTAAACTGTCATAATTAGCCCTTTTCAGGATGGAATATCACTAAAAGATGACATGGTGGTGATGAAACAATGCAGCCCCAGCACTGATACTCCATTGGTGCTTCAAGTCAACCCTCCAAGCGTGTCTCAGCCCAGTAGGATTGACATGGAGCTTGAATGCAGCACTTAATAATGTCTAACTCAAAAAAGAGCAGATATGACCCAAAGAATCTGTATTTTATCATGGTACCTCGGATCATATCTGTCCTTGTCTAATTATTGTCATGTAGTGTATAGTAGTGATATAGGCACAGATACTTTGCTGAATTAGATCAGTCAATAGACTGTATCCTTTGGTTATTTCTTCAAAAGCCTTGGTGATCTGATATGGTCAGAGTAACTCTTGGTTTTCCCGCTTTGCAAAACTGCATTATTAATTTACAACTTATTTCCCATAAATTATATTCTTTGGAGTTAGCAAATTCCTTTGCTTTGGCATTATCATTTATTACAGGGGATTTAACTTAACTTTAATTATGATGTCACCTCCAGTTTAAACCCGTTGTTTGAGGCAAAGGAAATTGAGGACTTTAACAAGAGCTTTCTGTTGGATATCTTTAATCCACAGTATCACGATGTAATTCACAATTAATTCATTTTCATAAGACTGGAGAGTGATCTCATATCGCTTGAATGACTCACTTTTAGTCAGCCAGGCTACATCATCAAGTTAGTAGAGGCCTTAGAACCTGATGCAACCGTGAGGAACACATTGACAATAGCAAGTGGTATGACCCTATCTATATTGTATTTTTTTTGCCTAATGATCACTAACCTCAAAATGGCATAGTCTGATGATTAGGGCTCAACTTTTTTTTTTCTAAAATTGAACCAGAATCTTTATATGGCCATTCTTCATGTCTTACCTACTTTATTAAACATAATTCCCCAGATTTCAGCTTAGATTTCAGGTAATTTTGAGTTTTATGCTCAATTTAAGACTTTTGGGGTGCACGCTATAAGTCCACCAATTGAAAAATACACTGCAAAAGGCCATACCTATTTTCATGAGACCCATCTAATTGCCTCTTATTGCCCATCAATGATATTTTATTGTGTCCCATCCTCCAAATATGACATTGTAATGACATTTTGAACACATGAAATTTTAAGTAGAATTAAGGACATGGAAAAAATTTGACCATGTCACTTGAATAGTTAAGCTATTTGTTATATAAACTGTAGGCTAGAAACGTTTAGTTATGAGCCACATGTTACACAATACACACTAATACAGTCAGGGTTAAAAACTCTGCACTGGGATGAAGAATAGGTGATTGGAAATAATTTCCTCCCTGTTGGCCAGAGTGTGTCTGATGTGTGTCCGGTATGTGTCACAAAGACAAATAAGCTGCCAAGACTGTCCCTGGGCAGCCATCACACTAGCAGCAACAGGAAGCGGTCACCCTGACCTTACCCGCTTGGTCTTCTGGGAGTTTGACAGCCCGTCTATAGTCTGCAGTGCAGGTTAGTTTCTACAATGTTATTTACCTAATAACTTGATCTTAATACCAAGGGAGGATCTTTTTAAGAATACTCTGAATAATGATGGGTAGTCAATATGAGTCGTGAATGCAGAGTGCATACTGTTTAGATGGATCTGACCATAGGTCACTTCAGTTATAATTATTATAAACTCTATGTCTGAGCTAACAAACTCATACATGTACATCTTTTGCTTAATGGCTAGGTCTTCATCACAAGATACAACACAATTGGAATTGCTTGAGTATCAATCTTTGGATTGCTATATGTAACGTTTTCCCTGAGAGATGCTTGTATGTAGATTTATTTATTTGACTGATTATGGGAAGGCAAGTACATAACCAATTCCTGTATTTGGTCCATGTCCAGTTGGCAGCATGTAACATGTTCAGATCTGAGGCCAAACAGTATTTATCAAACTCCATCCCTAGGACAAAATCTTTTCCGCAACCAGATAATTCAAAAAAGAAAATGAGCATTGTAAAAAGGGGAATTGGAACAGAATCATATGGTTTGTCAGTCTGGAAAAAGGAGTCACTATTCTCTTTAATGATCTGGCATACAGCTAGCATGCCTGGCTCCCTGCCCAGGCTGCAGCAGCAGAGTAGGGGTGGCACAGGCGGCAGCTTCCAGGCCCCTTAACCTGGGTCTGTAATTGGGACCAGTGTAGTGCAACTAGGTCTGATCACCACCCCCTTCCATGCACTGAACCGAGTCAGTATCTTCTGCATATTCTCAAAAGTAACATTTCAGTGTACCATAATGTATTACTTTAAAAACTGCATCAGGAGAAATGTATAGTTCCCAGTCGGAATTGAACCTCAGTCCCTCACCCACTGCTCTATCGACTGTGCTAGCGGGACAGTCACTAAGATTGCTTATCTGTTATATACCTCTTGTACTTCTTGATGCAGCTCTTAAAGCACACACAACTTCAGCCAACAGCTGTGTGCACTCCCCAATCTCTTTAAGACTACTGTTTGTTCTGATTGCTTCAAGGAAGGAAAGCTCATTTCTTAGATGCCCTGCATTACTAAGAGTAATTACAAGTTCACTGCCTACAGCATCTTCTTCTTGCAGAGATGATTTTTTAATGCAGCACTTTTCAGTGAAACTTTAAAAGCACTATTTGGGCTGTGCCTTTTAGGAGCGGTAGAGTATTGGCTGTTTGGGGAGGCATGTCCGTTATGTGTCAGGAAGATGGACGACCTTCCAAGGCTGCATCGGGGCAGCCAGCAGACTTACAGGAACCAGAAATGGACTCTGACGTCCCACTGAGGGCAGGCATGTAATCTGACAATCAGGAACTCCAGTGCAAAATCTTATTCAACTATTAAAGCATGTTTTCAAGGATCATTCATAACGCTTCTTGCTCATTGGGAAATGTTATTACCTCAAGAAGTATGCATTTAGCCATTATCTCTAAGGCAGTCTTTTAAGATTGTTAACCTTTTAATATTTTGGATGAATAGCTTTTGATCTGTTGAATAAATTGCCTTCAGAAGCACCACCCTTTGTTCTATTACAGCTCACGATTAAATGCCATTCAATTATCATTACAACTCAACTTCCAGATGACACCTGGGCATTAATAGGACTTGACTTTGTGCCTCTCCATTTGGCACAAGACAGCCAAAGGAAAATAGGTGGCAAAACATGTTTGAGTATCATTGTGTAATTGATGAAAAATGACCAGTTTCAGGAACCTGATGAATGAATTCACTAGGAACGTGAAGACACATTATCCTAATCGCATGAATCCTTCATGTTATGACAACTTGTGATGACTTCCTGACCAAACTGTCATCATTGGTTTTGTTTAACACATTGAGAGTTAATTTAGAAGACTAGATTAGTGCTAAAAATGTGAATTTGCTGTGCTCGTTGATTATGCTGATTTTAAGAACCAAAACTCTCATTGATAGTATAAATTGTAGAGACATAATTATCATAGTAGATGGCTGGTAGATTAACTGATGTTCTAACATTGAGTACGGATTAGGTTTAACGCCCCTGGCATTGCAGAGGACTGGCACATAACACCTTCTATAGGCTCTGCCAATTGAGAAGTAGACTGTTTTCTGCTGTTGAATTTAAGAAACGTTTACTGACTCAAAATCAACTTATACTTGTGTTTTAGCTATTTTTACAAATTAATCCAATTCTATATCACTGAGCAGCTTTATTGTTCAATGAAGAGTGGTATGCCATGTTGACATAGGGGACAGGTTGGGGAAATACTACCTTGTACCCCATGCCGGGAGAAAAGCAAGTAAGGGGGTTTTTCCCTTTGGTTTTGGGTAGATATACATGTAATTTTAGGTTCAACCAGAAAATTCTATTTGCTTATACCTTACCATTATTTGCTGAAAAACATTCACCTACATACAAGAAGACAATTTAATTGGCTAGGTATATGTACATGGGCTAGTATGAAATTCCTGTATTTCTTAAGATATGAGTCAGACCCCCGATACACGTACCAACTGGTGGTCTTTTGGGGTTTTTCACCTTCCAACAGCCATAAAAATAGAACTGCCTGCACCATACTTTTACCTCCCCGGCCTCTGCCGCCGCGTCCCCCGGGGCGGTTTGCGGCGGAGGCGGCCTGCGTTTTCGCGGTCAGAGCCGCCATGGCAGCCTCAAAAGCAACCGTTTTCTCTCCCCCTAGAAATGAATTTATGGAGGGGAGATCGCCACCTATAAACTGGGGGATTTTCTGGTCTATAACTCTGGACGTAACTTCATGTTCATACTCGGACAGAGCCGCAGCCGTGAATCCCGTCACCTTCTTCAAGCACACAAAGTGTAGGTGATCCACGTAAGCGACTGCCGAGTCGAGATCGACTTTGCACAACCTCTGTAACACATTCACCATGCCAAAAGCTAGCTCGTCAAATGACATGTAAATGTACTCTTTGTCTTTGAAAATGTGATAATCAGGTCGAATCCAATTGCGAGATCGAAGCCTTTTAGCTCCATCAGTAAGCATTTTCATACCTGACATCCAATCGTGATCCTTGAGGGGGCCGAGGGACTCCAGGTCCTCGGACAGCAGATTCAATGTGTTGTGACCGACGTGTGCGGCTTCCAGGCCGGCCTGCAGTGTAGTCTGGCCGGCCAGCGTCTTTGCCGGGTCCCGTCCCAGGGCGCTGAATGGCGGCGGCCCGCCGGCACCCTTTGTCTGTGCCCCGGCCGCCGCACTGCGCTGACGTAACTCCTTGGCTCGCTCGTCATTTTCCAGTTTCATCTGGAGGAACTCCTCCTGCAAGCCGACTAGCTTCTCCTCTTGATCAAGAAGCTCTTTGCGCAGCTTCTGCTCCTGCATCATGCGTGCAAGAATGTCCTTTTCATTTCGCTTACGGTCCAGGTCAGTCTCAACTGACGCCATGTCAGCCTGAGACGAGGAGCTGCCTATAAAGCGACAATATTTCCCAAACGGGGCTAAATGTTTAAGCCCACATCCAGACACACAATTCTTCGCGTCCTTGTGAGTTGCTTCAATGCTTCTGGTGTCTTCCATGCTGGTTAATCCATGAAAGAATATTGACCGGTAGTACAAAAGAACCTTCTATGTTGCCTGGTGTTTGGTGTATTGACTGGTACGACACAGGTAGACCAGGGGTGTAAGGTAGAGCCACCTAGTGGCGGTATTGAGTAACACTTCATTTCAATACTACCAACACCCCGGTGTTAGTACACATATTATACCCACAGCCCCAACACATCATTCTAGAGTGTTAAAACCACAGTGGGTACTTGGATTTGATAACTGCAGGTCAAAATGCTTGTTTTCGTTACGGACTTTTGTTTTCGTTACGGACTTTCATTGGTGATGAGAAAAATACTCATAGAATTGTTGATAATCAACTTATTTTCCTCATTTCTGGACTAGATGTCAAAGGGACAGCTATTCTAACTATCTGAGCACTAAAAGAAAAAGGAAATCTGCTTTTTCAATTTGTCAGGGTAAATTTTGTGTTTAGGAAAGTCTGTAACGTTAACTCTTGATTTGAAAAATATGTACTTCCACCTGGCCAATCGTCCTAATATTTTAACACAAGATGCCCCTATGGTACTAACTTCATCCCAAATAGTCATTTCCTGAATACTAAAAGATTTATTTTTGACCTTATATGCCTCATGTGAGTTTTCATGAAGAAATTTAGAAATTTTGTCTTCCAAGCGAGATTGTATAGACAGAATCTATGATAACATGGGTTTTATATGGCTAATTTGCTAGTCCAACCTGTTTTGAACACATAGATATAAGGTAGATAAGCATGGAAGATGTTTGAGATGTGTGATACCTATTGTGCTATGAGCTTCCAATTCCGGAAAGTCCGTAACGAAAACTCTGGTTTTCCTGGACTCGTGTACCTCCCGGTAGATGCCTAACTATTCCACTAACAACCATAGTATGATGGTTAATGTTATTTTTTCTAATATAGGACATGTTTGTGTCATGTAATAAGGGTAAACAGGTGCTTTTGTGGTATTTCAAAATTAAATGGAGCCTCTGTTATCCAAGTACTACGAAAAACCGGAAAGTCCGTAACGGAAACTCCATGAATATGGCTTGTTATACCAACACACACAGAGTCTTCACATATGCAAAACTAAGCCTAATATTGATAGCAGACATGTTGCAGATAACACACAGCCAATTTAATGATAAACAGAGCATTTTAAAAGAAATTAGAGTAAAGTTGGCATTCTTATCTTAAAATTTCACCAAAATCCACGCATCTCGAAGAGTTGGTCGCCTCTTAAAAATAAAAGTCTTTGGTCTATGGTTTTCAAACTTTGCATGCCTAATTATACATATTGTGGCAACATATGTACCAGATTAGAAGTTATTGTAGTGTTTATTTACAGTTTTACACATGGTTTAGTATTTTTGACGGAAAGTCCGTAACGATAAC
This sequence comes from Harmothoe impar, assembly GCA_947462335.1. NCBI lineage: Eukaryota > Metazoa > Annelida > Polychaeta > Phyllodocida > Polynoidae > Harmothoe > Harmothoe impar. Next base: position 82,796,606 of record OX381707.1, on the reverse strand, counting down.
TCCGGGTTCTGTTTGATGGTGAATAAAAACAGACCCCCTGGGAGATAAGCTCTCCCTCAAGTGGATTCTGGGACATGAGATACATGTCTTTTAATAAAATAAACTTGCATAAAGATGCATTGAGTTTGCCTAAATTTTGTTGTGATCCAGAATAGGGACCAAAATTGGGTCATTTTTCGGATTTCTGACTCATATAATTATTTAAATGACAAAATATAGCCTACATAGGGTACATTTAAATGTGGACTCCTACCCCCCTCCTCCCCCCCACCCCTCTCCAGCCCTACTGTATAAGATACTGCACTGGGAGAACTCCGCTTGGAGGTGCAGACCGGCGGCGGCCCTTATCTCTACCGGTGGCTGGCACTGGGCAGCCACAGGGTCAAGCCAACAGGAAGTGGACACCATGACCTTACCTTTATGTTTTTGGGGAGGTCTGACAGGCTGTCTATAGTGTGCAGAGTTTGTTAGTTTTTACAATCTTTTACCTAATGACTAGATATAACTTGACATTTTTGCAGAATACTCTGAATAAACCTTTGTGGTCAGTAGGAGTCATGGATGTAGAGTCTACACTGTCTAGATGAACCAGACAATAGGTCCATTCAGTTATATAAATGTTATGTTTGAGCCAACAAAGTTATACAGGTTAATCTTTTTACATCATCTTTAGTCTTGATGACTTTGCCTACATGACAGAATTACAAGGTACAACACAAGTTAGTACGAGTATCAAAATCTGGATTGTTATATTTAATGTTTTCCTGAGAGATGTGGATTTATCTATTTGGACTGATTATGGGAAGGCAAGTACATAAACTGTGTCTGTAATTGGGGGCAGGCATGTAGTCAGTTTAACGTATGGTGTGTGAGTGTTTTTACAAACTGTTAAGCAATCAGGAACTTCAATACAAAATCATATTAAACTAAGCATGTTTATAATGACCATTCATAATGCTTCTTGCTCAAGATCAAACGTTAGTAAGCAGGCATTTAGCCAATTTCTCATAGGCAGTCTTTTTAAGATGGTTAACCTTTCAATATGTTGAATGAAAAGCTGAGAAGTTTGTAATCTGTTGAGTGATTATCCTTAAGAAGCGTCACCTTTTATACCCTTAAATGGGAAAATAAGGCTGCAATTTGTGCATTGCATATATATGTCTCAAGGAATTTATTTCAAAAGATTTATCATACACTATACCCTTTTGTGATAAATTCTTTTATATAGGGGCCTTTGTCCCGACCATAGCTTACAAAATCTTTATCTCAAGTCCTCGCTTTGCCAACATATCCATGTAGTCTGTGTATGGTAACTACCCAAGTAACATGCCCAACTGGCGCCCAGTTGGGTTTACCTTGGGAAACCTTGAGCTAGACTGGGCTGTGTTTTGATCTGGGCAAATCCATGGGCTTCATTGGGGCCCCGGTTAGGCTAAGTGAATATTATAACATGCATTGTAAATATCCCTGACATCTTGAATCATGCTCTCTATTGATAAATTTCCAAGTATGAACATGTTATATGCACCATTGTGTAGGAAATGTATGATTGGGCTTTAGGTGGGCTTGGACTGGGCCAATTTTCTTTTTCAGAAATGCTTTATGGAAGTCCCTAAGAGTTAATTCGAAATTTTGTAATGGTGATTTTGCTGGAAAATCATAGTTGGGCTTTCGTTGGGTTTGATGTGGGCCTCCCAACAAGTAGTTCACAGCGTTAACACTAGATGGCCATGTGGTTCTAAGCTTTGACACTAGATGGCCTCTGTATACCATGTAGAGAGAAATCCTCCAATTCAAGATCACTTCTTCATAAATACAATTCAGCCAAAATATGCCATGCAGTTAATACATGTATAAGAATGAATATATTTCAATGCAGTTTGAATAATATATGGAAGTTACCATTATATTGTGTAAAGTAATGTAGAAAATGGAAGTATTAACCTGGAGACCCCTATCCTGTGGTTCCTAAGGAACTATAAGACATGGGCACACATATCCCTAAGATATCAGCTAAAGATTTGATGGCTAGGATGAAATTGTATTGACTTACTAAAATAGCCACTTGCACAAGTCCCTACCTTTGCTGACTTGAACCTGATGAATACATTTTCATGTAGAAAATGTATGACATTTCCTGCAGGGATACTCTAGCTGAATCCTACTGGGGCCAGCCCAACCTGTGCCCATCTTAAGCCCAGTTAGATATTAGTCATTGAATTAATATATTGCTATATATTAATTAAAATCAATTACTAGACTGCCCTATTATGTAAGTTGTAAACCTAGAATATGAAAGTGGGGCCCGTCCGGGGCCCAGTCGGGGCCCAGTTTGGGCTAGCCCACTTGGGTCCGGACATTTGCCCAGTGCCCGTTCTCGCAGGGCCCCAGTCGAGCAGCCCAACTGGGGCCCAGTTGCAAGCCCAACCGGGGCCCAACTGGGGCCCAGTTAGGTTTGCTTCTTGGGTATTCAAACTGGAACTGACTCCTAGTAATTGAATTCATGGCACAAACCCATGCAGTTCAGTTTTTATTGCCTCAAGAAGTCGATCGTCATTATTTCAGGTGATTCTGAGATTGAAAATACATAGATATTGATTTTTTGGTGTTAAATACATTATTGCAATTCATAATTTTGTTGACAACCTGGTTTACAACTATCTATACATGTACAAAACATTGGCTGAGTCCTGGGTATATTCTAAAGCATTTGGTACCTTTTTACTATGTGCACCTTCTAATATAAACCCCATTTCCTGAATTTCAATCTCGGAATCATCCATAACCAGCCATTGGACATAACCAAACTCCACCCAACCGCCCGAAACTATCTCTACATGTACAAAGCATGTGTTGGCAGAGTCCTGGCTATATCTAACTAGATTTGGCACCATTTTACTATATGCAGCATCTCTTATGAAATAAATTTCCTTCATTTCTTTAACTTTCCTGAGATTATGCGACTCGATACAAAAATAATATCATCATAGTCGTACTCTGTATACCTGCATACCTGTATGGCATAAAGTTAACATGTCTTCTATCAATTTACACAGTTACAAAGCCACTCTCAGAGTCCACATATGCATGCTATCCCTTCTAATATATATCACATTTTAGGAATTTCCATCTTGGAATCACCAGGTGATTCCGAGACGGTAGATATGTATACCAATCCTGGAGGCTAGATCCGTCGATTTTGCACTAATTTATATTTTTCCAGCATAAGATAAAATAATTACCTCACCATCTGAGGTACAATGGATACAGTGTGTATCTTCTTCTTACTATATAGGGGTAGCTACCTAAAGAGACATGGGAGACATGTAAAACATGTTATTCTTAGCGTTTTTGATGTTATTTGGGGAGTTTGGGGCCTTTGAAGGACCAGAAGATGGAAAAATTGGGCCAAAATACACAAAAAATAGTAATTCCTGAATTGTTCGGATTTTTTCTCACATATACCAAAAATTTGAATAGATTGGTGCAAAACTGGTTATGCTATAAGGGTAAAAGATGCATGGACATTAGAATATGGCTCATGTAATACAAATTTGCCATTATGATCTCTCCCCTGATTTCCAAATTATCTAATGTTCCTTATATCCCCTAGATTTATAAAATATTAAACCCAGTGCAGCTAAGAATTTGTTGCTAGGTTTTTTGTAGAGTGGTGCTTAGCAAAATTATATATGCGAGGGTCCACACTAATGGACAAACATGACATTATTTTAGTCAGAACCATCCATTCGTGGACTGTATCATTCTATTGGAAATATGTTAGGAGTTTGCCATTTTATAGCCTGACCATCTATATGTGTATGTACATAACCTCCTTTGTTAACTATGGATATGAAAGGGGCACGTGGGCACAATGCGCTATTCATATGATCCCAATATCCTATTTGTATAGTCACAGGAGCATTAGTAGAGCCATTGAGCACTATTTGTGTAGTCCACTATGTTTACAAATTAACCCTTAACGAATGGCATGTCACCAAAAGATGACATTTGTTATCATGATGCACCAATGCAGTCCACGCGAGTAGCTCTCCGGTACTGCATTGGTGCATCATGACAACATTTTAGGAGTGTCTAAACCCTGTAGGATCTGCAGGATGCTTTAACTCATTACTGGTGAGTTACTTGCAAGGGTTGCAATTAAGCAACACATTGACCAAGGGCATGATGCATGAGGCTCCCCTGAAAGGGTTAACACTTTGTGATTATACATGTAGGCTAGGTGGTGCAAATTCTTTCTGCATGTCTTACATTTCTGTACATATCTCCATACAAATTCATGTTTGAACAACTAATGCTATGTTATCTTACATATCCGCACACACCTCCATACAGATTCATGCTTGAACAAATGATCCTTTATCATATGTCTCTGTATTGTTGTGAATTCAGCCCGGGTCAATTAATGCCTTCATCAAGCTGAGATCCATGAGAAGCATGTTTCACAGCACCTGACCTAACATGATTATATGAAATCATCAAGTTAGGATCAAATTATTGTTTATGTCATTAGCAGAATTGTATATCCCATTTGTGTTAATGAAAGATCCATGGGAAAAAAAGGCGTATTTTTGAGAAAAACAATAACAGGTAGGTTGATTTTAAAAGATCTTGTTATTTATTTAGTTCTTGTCCGTTCTGACAAAAATTTGCTAAATTTGAAGAAAAAAAAGAATATTTCAGGACAATAAAGAATCTCTAAAATTGGCAAAAGTGCCAAAAAATAATTGACAAAATTAAATCCAAGGTGCATGAAATTCACCTGTTCTTTTTTGGCCTAATTATCCTCTTAGTTTAACACTGTGTTGAACATAGGCAGAAGTAAACGGAGGCACCACCAAGCAGGAAGTGTGATCAGGAAGAAATGGCGAAACTCCTTCTCCTCCTCAATGTTATCATTTGGGCATCAGTTTCACTTGCAGGTATCTGATTTATTTCTTATTTGTGTGTATCAATGTTTTAGATTAAATACAGCTTATAACATTTGTCAGAGCTGGTTAATTGCATGTAATGCTTACAATTTTTGTGAAACCTTTCTCATCTAATCTATGAGAGGAAAAATATTGTCGCTTAATATGAAATATTATTTCCCAGATATCTGCTCTCACCTACCTGGGTACACTGTCCATAGAAGATCGTGTTTCAAGTTGTACAACTCTGCTAAGACCTGGGCAGCTGCTGAGTCATCCTGTGTGGCAGATGGAGGTCATCTTGCCAGCATCCACAGCAAGGAGGAGCAAGAATTTCTAGCTGTATTTGCGTAAGTATCCCCTTATATTTAAATCTTTGTTGTTGATTCATAGATTAGGAAGTACAATATGACATGGCAGAGCTCCAAGACTCTCTGCGGCATCACTTATCTTAGATTGGTTGGTGGTTAGGCGATGGAATACTAAGATTAATTATATGTATGTATCATGTTACCTGCTTTGAGATACAACTAGGTTTTCAGAATTCCCTCTCAACTTGAATAGTAAAGCTAAGCATAGTTCAACAAATAAATAAGTAAAACCAGATTACACTCACAGGCTTACTTTAACCATTTGCAGTGAGACATAATACATAATACCATTGTACTTAATACTAAATGTCTATTAATCAGAATTCTTTTGAAATAAGGGCAAGAGCTTCTGGTGCATTCATTGGACTATTGGGTACCCCTCCGACCATGGCCTGGTCAGACGGCACAGATGTAGACTACCAGAACTGGGCAGCGTCAGAACCTAGTGAGACTAGTTTTGTATGTACAAGATTGAGACAGCGCCTACGGTACTCATGGGAAAACATACGATGCACGGGCATAGCCAAATACATCTGCCGCGCTGGTGAGTTTACTACAGATGTGACCATTCTGTATATCCTATCATATATCTTCATCCTGGGGTTGGCAACATGCACCAATGCAGCTCCAGCAAGTTACTTGCCGGGGCTGCATTGGTGCATCATGCCAACCAATGTCATCTTTAAGTGACATCCGTCCTTAAATGGTTAACCCACTGCCCCATTCTAATGTGCCTGGTGTGCGTGTCTCTGTACAGACTGCTCCTTATATGAAGTGCTTCTGTTCCAAGGCCTCTGCTACCGGCTAGCTTTAGTCCAAGGATCCTGCTACTAATTCCTGCATTTATAGGTCTGGTACTTTTTCCCCTAGTTCCTGTGGCTAATTCTGCTATGTGACATGTGTGCTTCATCCCATGTCAGAACCCTCAGAGATCCGGGTCAGCTTCCAGAAGGTGCCCGGTGGTGTGGACACACACCCAGCTGTCAGCCCCTCCTCTACACACACAGTCAGCTCCATGATGCAGTGTGCTCGCAGGTCAGTAATCAGGTGGTATGGAGTTGGAGGCAAACTTTGTATTGCTAAAATACTCTCATGGCTTCTCTAAACCCCAAGCACCCCTCGGTATAGTGCTGAGTACCTGTCCTGGCTCCACCCCAACTGTCACTGGAGATGGACCAACATCTGCTCCTTTAAATTCTGTGAATCAAACATAGATGTCAAAAAGGTCATAATAATATGGGTCTTTAAGTAGCAGTTTTCAAGTTAAGTTTAAAGTTTAAGTTTAAAGTGACTTTGAGCAGTATTATCTTTGATTAAAAGCCAATGTCTCATGAAGTACAAAACATGCAAGGTAACATGCTTAGTAATAATCAAGCCCTGTAAATTTATTCAATCATTCATTAAACTGAATGATATCCTTACCAAAACCAAAAAAAAATTCATGTAATCATTTGAATTGATTTGAAGTTTTTTCATCCATTGTATTTATAAATACTTTCCAGGTGCAAGAAGGACAGTGACTGTACGCACTTCAATATGAGGGAAGATGGCGGGAAATACTTGTGTGAGACCTACAGCACCCTGTATCGTGCCATTACCCCTGATCATTCACCCATTGACAACTATGAGAAAATATATTCCTGAACACAATTAAGTTGAAGAAGAAACCTGATTTCTATGGTGTGCACGGTGATGAGAAACAGTGATAAGTAGCCTAAGGAAGGCTATTTGTTCATAGATATAGCCACGAGACATGGCTTAGACCCCATTAACAAGAGTAACAGTGACAAAAGACTCTTATGCGCTCACTGAAGGCAAAATATACAGGGAAAAATAAAAGGATAATTAACCACTTATGATGACGAGTTCATGTGTGTTCATTTTCATTAACACATCAAGTATACAATGGCTGGATAGCATGAAACCTCTGACTGTCTACAATAGTAGTTTAATTCACTAATTCATGAGAAAGGTTGCAAATTTATTATAACATAGGTCACCAATACAACCCCTCATGCACTTCAGTTTAACACAACGCTGTAACAATATGGTTGTACAGGTAATGATATTACAGTTTAGTTTTAAGGTAATGCATTGTTGCCTATTGACATCTAGAATAAATCTGCAGCACAAAACACATAATTCTTCCAGGCTAATCTGAGGAATAACAGCATTTAACTGCAACAAATGCTGGCTATGTCATATTTGTAGGTGTACCTGGGGCTACCCCTTAATGTGCTATCTGATCATCATATCCACTGACATTACGCAAGTTTCTAGATGTATACTACAGTATTTAAGCCACCATAATCAACATCCCTCTGTGGCTCATACTACTGGCTTAGAGGTGCGGCCTATAAATATGTAAGTTAAGCTTATTCATGGAAATTCAGAGTATGCAAAGTAGCTTCCGACATTGGCCTTTTACATGCTGACTTTACATCTCCCTCTGGATGTTCACCACTCCTCTCTCAGGTTACTACTGTATCTGGCATGAACCATGGTCAGGAATCCCATTTTGTGTCCAGCCAAATTGTCATAATAAGGGAATCTACAAGTGAGATATCCTCCCATACATGAGGCTTCACCCTGGGGCCCTACTGCTGTGGTGACTGACCTCCCTGGTGACAGTACATTAAGTCTGTCAAAGCCTCATCTAGAATGCTGTCATGTATCATTCACTGGCTATTAAGGCTAGTTCCACATTATATTACAATGTCTAAAAGCTCTTCAGTAGCTAGGCAATCAAATAGAAAGTCATGTAAACTTTTGAATAATCATTTCTGTTCATAGGTTGTGCTACATCAGGCAGGGGAAATCCTGCCTTTAATACATTGCAGGGAGGAAGTAGAGTGAGGGAGTATTTACCTTGATTTTGGGTCGATATACATTTAATTTTAGGTTCAATCAGAAATCTGATTTGCTGATATCTTACCATTATTTGCTGAAAATAATATACCTATATACAGGTAGACATAGCTAGTTGTATTGGAATGGGCTTGTATAACAGTCTTGTTTCTTTCAAGATATAATAGTTTTGAAAATATAGCACAGATAAGGTCGATTTATAAGTGAACTCCACTACCCACTTACCCCTCCCTCATCTCCACACCTGTATAAGATACTGTACCGGGAGATTTTCCATTAGAGGGGTCGACCAGCAGCGTCTCTTATCTCCCCTGGCACCAGGAGGCTGTGTTAATTAAGGGAGAATCTCCCCTTGCTGGTGAAACCTCCCCTGTGGGCTACTTTGCCTGCAGTGGAGAAAGCCCCGGAATGTCCAGACCTGCTACATAGTACTATTTAACAAAAATCTCTCGGAAATGGATCAGTTGCCTAGGTAACTGAATACAAAAATGACAAATGGTGTGCTGATAGATAAATTAAAACTCAAACAGACATTAATCTATAGCTCAAAATTGTTGGCCATTTCAACACAAAGCAGAGGATTGGTTAAGAATGGTTCCTAATGAGTATTTTTTTTTCCATCTCATTGTTTTAATGAGATTAGTCAGTGGGCAGTCTTTTTCTGGGCAATGTCTTGTGTCTACAGACAGACTTTAACCTATGGAGCTACTCAATGATTGGTGCTTCTATCATTCAACTATTTGGGCTGCAACAGTTTTTTTTTAAATATTTCGCGTTTACAAGTATAATAACCAGCAAACATCAACGCATTTCAATGATGTACAATCTTTAAGCAGCCAACACCAAGTGGCTATCCATTCCTTAGCCAATGAAATAGCCAAACCTAGCTATAATGAAAGACTGTATCATAGACACCAAGTGGTACAAAACCAGTAATGAATGTCTTGTCAGTGCACAGAGCCTGTTAGATAATTGATAAATCATAAAACATCTCACGATAATGTGTGTTTTATCTTAATTTAAGCTTATCTAATCTAAGCTCAAGCACAATGTGAGAAAAACCATACTCATTATGGAAAGAGAAAACATATGTTGTGATTTCTGAAACAGGCTGATTGGTAAACCATGTATGTGATCTCAGAAGAATGAGCTGTGTTTCAATGCTTGACAATCAGCAGTGTTACTGTTACAAGGCAATTACGGCTGACACATGGAGTCATGTTGAGAAAAATAATATCCAAAGGTATCAATGAATATTGTATTTCAATGCACAGTTTAATGAAACAAAAGCTTTAATGAACCCGCTATAACAGAAACGAGTTCCTCTCTTGTGTTTATTGTCTCATTACCTATCTGGTTATGGTTCATTAACATGAACAGTAACCTAATGAGCAGTTCTTTAATAACATTGAAAGACATACCTTTACTTTAAAAGTCGGTGTCATAAGGAAATTGCATAAGACTAGGTAACCTATTATGAAACGATGTACAGTTTGCTCATAGGATTTAGATAGCTATAGTCCGTGGCACAAAGAAAGGGACTGCCAAACTATGTTTGCCCTTTTGCATTTCACGTCATGATCCACTACTTTGGCACTAGTAGTCGCATCATCTTTATGTAAAATATGTTTTTTAGCCGAGACTCTGGAGTTTAAGGTAATGACAATGTCATGTTTCTCTGGAGAAATGTGGGTAATTGTTAAATTTATTAATACCCTAGAAACATTTCTGAAATGTTGTATTTTTTTTGACTTTGATTTGCATTAGCACCTATAGAAATTGAAATACACTGTCAGAGATGGAATTAGTCATCAAATAAATGAGGAAACAATTTTTTTCTTCACAATGGTACCATTTAGAACATTCTGGTTAAAGAAATGCAAATGTGAGCCCTTCCACAAAGTGAGATCGGAATGTTCAAAAATTGCTTAAAATCAGCATTTTGGGGAAGTTTTGATGATATTCCCTATACTTACAGTGTGCCATAAAGAGTGTTTACTGATATTGTCATGAAACTGCACTTTACAAGCAAGAGAATGAACAATTTACCTGATTGTAAACATTTATTCCCATGTGTATGTGTCTAGCTCTTCATCAGGAAATATTTTGTGCCCATTTGAGTTGTTTCTACATGTTATTTCACATAGAAAACAAGCCTAATTTAATAGTCCCTTTCTTGGTGCCTAAACTAGACTTGCATTGGACTACACATTCAAGCAATAATATCTCAAGTACCTATTCCTGTATGTAGCAGCAATTCCTTTAACACAGTGATAATCTACATGAAATTGTTACATGTCCCTACACATATTGTTTCTGACTATCCATGTACATTGTAATTCTACTGCATCTGTCACTCTCAATGCAAGGCCGGGCTACATTATGGGAGTAAGTTCTTGTCTGTGATACAGCAGCTGCCATATGCGGCATTGTGCTATATGACACATACTGCAGCTTGCCACAAGCTTCCCCATTGACAATCTATCCTGGGGACCCTCATCCTAACACAACAGCAGCACTCGGCTACAGTGCCAATGCATTAAGTGTCAATGGAAGGACATCCTCTAATGGATGGTATTGTACTACTACATATAAATATGTGCTAGCTATAAGATATAAGGAAGACCACCAGTATTCACAATAGAAGGCTCATTTGCTTACTGTTGAAAGGCTGCATCGTGCATCAATAAGGTATATCCTAAGTTCTTCACCAGCATTAAAGTATCACTCTCCGCCTTTGGAGGGGACGGGGTGGGGAGGGGGTATTAATTCCAAAAAGTCAACTCAAAACTTGATTGCAGCACTAACCAGTTACTCTGCAGTTATGAACAAAGCATTTAGCTGAAACCGAGTCACCAAAATCCTCAATGAAACATACCTTCAATCTGTGATAGCTACTTTGACCTATCAACAATGATATATTATTCCTGAACCAATAGAAAAAGAAGGAAGGGAGGGAATGGAAAATACTAGGATGATGCATAAAAGGATGGAAAGAAGAATCACTGGAATATCAAAGGGAAGGATGAAATAAATGATGGAAGGAGGGAAGGAGGGAACAACATGAAGGAAAGGCAAGAAGAAAGTAAGAAAGTCAGAAAGGAACATCCATAAGGTCATCATTTATGCCCTGACTATGGCAATAAAATATCTATTGTGATTGGTCATATAACAAGGTCTCAAATAAACGCCTTTGTAAAGGCATGAATATGTCTGTAAATGAAGGGCTGGTCTCACATTAGCGTGGGTTCTGTAGGGGAGTTAGCTCATGGGCGTTTCTACGGGCCAATATCTCATGTATAGTCATTCATTCACACCGATGAGGAAGCAGAGTGTGCTACCTTAATAAGGTCTGTGGGTGAGCTTGAGTGATAATTGTCTGAGTAGCACTTGGACTGATGGGGAGGTGTCAGGTGACATTGTCTGGTGTGTGAGAGAGAGAGATGGAGTAAAGGCTGTATAACACAGTTCAGTGGTACTAAAGGCTCATATTAATAGAGGGTTCTAAACTGCTAAGATGGTTCCAAAAAGTATTTACATTAATCTATACAACCTTTTGGGCCAGAGAAATTCACTTTTTAGAAAGGGTCATTTAGCATTACAGCAGGTACGGACAGCGTAAAGGCTCATATTAAGAGAGGTTTGTAGTAAAACATTCCTTGATATCAAAGAAAGAATGACAATGAAGCTTGATCTTAATTGCTTACATTTCTGAAATCAGCTATGAACCTGATATGATAAACCATAATTACTGAGAACACTATATCCTAGTATAGGTTTGCACTGCAAAGTGCCTTTGTGTTGCCTGTGACTGACATCAAATGTCTTAATTAAGCTATTTCTATGAGGAAAGACATATATTGAGTTAAGGCACTGACTGACTAGACAAGGCTAAATCAGATTTAGAAAGCAATGTGAACTAAATGAACTTGGAGTTTGGAATTAGTAAATTAAAACATCATGACAGACTCCATCCTATAAATAGACTTTAACTACAGCCACTAATTACCCTAGGCTAGGGGATGTAGATCATGCATAGTGAGAGAAACTTTTGCAATACTGTAATTAAAGCTGACAAAGGAACCTGTATTTACGAGGACATTATTCAAGGAAGCAGCTGATAGCTATCTGTAAATGCATGTGTAGTGTCCATTAAAGATTCCTTTGTAGTTATGGATGGTAACATCCATAACTACAAAGGATACCATTCAGTGGTGGATCCTGAATGGTATGCAGGTGGAACTATTTTTGTAGTTTAGCACATAATCTACCCAACAACATAATCCATTGACCATAGACAACTCCATTATGAATCAATGGTTTGAAGCACAATCTCACTTATTTCTAGAAAAATCCTTCAGTTGCACATGTTTTACTACAATAAAACAAACAAAAATAAAAAAGCAAATGTAATGAACACTCCTTTTTGTCTGTTCACTCACTGGGTTGTTTCACTTGTTGACCCTGAAGCCGCATTTCACTCCCCCTAAGGCCTTGTAAAATTCGCTATACAATGAGACTTGTAGTTGATTCATATGTACACATGTCTAATTGCTATAGAAATACTATTTTGATAATTGATTTCCATTATGAAAGTATTATGTACTAAATAACATTTTGACCATGGACATGGAATAAAGAAAATGGAATTCTCTTGTTAAATACTGCTTCATACGATTTTAAATCCAAGCACATATTGAATCAAAGATTCTTAACGAGGAAGTTTTCATGGAAAAAATGCTCTCAAGTTGGTTTCAGTCTCAGTGTGTGGGATTTAAGAACAGTTCTTATGCTGTTTGAAGAACAATTCAAAATGTTATGCTGAGCTGCCCCTTTTAAGTGTGCTGCCTCTGTCGAGGATTTTCATTGTTTTGTCAACCACGCCCACTTCATGCTTTCTATTGGGGAGAAAACCAACTAGATTTATATTTTCAGCAGGGAACGCTGACATTTGGTTTTCTTCCAAAAGTGTTAATCCATCTTTGTTCAAGATTCCAATACTGTGGATGCAATGTTGCAAAAAGTCAATTATACCCTTGCCATCTTTCTAGGTAAATGTTATTGGCTAGAAGCCAAATAGAATTTATATTTATCAGGCAAATGAATGACCTACCTGGAATCGGGAAAACAGGACATGGAATCTGGCCCACCATGCAAAGCATCCTGCCAGTCTGACAGTCAGTAGTGTTTAGCTTTAAGCATTCATGAACTCCAACATTTACATGTTATCAAACTTAGGATATCCTCAATGCCTATGCCTGTCACATGTTACTCATAACAGGTTTTTTTGACTCTTTGATAACAATTGGTAGTACAAGTTTTAAAAGTTGACTAATTGATGCAGACCACAGAACTGGACTCTCTATCCAGCTTTTGTAGATGGTGTCCCTATTTTCATCACAATTATGTTGACAGAGATTGACTGAGTAAGCTGAAGAATGACAGCAATATGTCCCTGTTCTGGCTTAGCATATTTCTATGAGTAGTTTGACATCAGACATGAACAGTTCATTTCAGTTTGAGGTTTCTCCAGCCCATAAGCAGAGAGAATAAATATGAACTTTGTGTATTTTCTTTTTGAGGAATGTGTCATTTTAGAGTATGTGGTATAATGGTGTTCTCTCAATGACAGCTTGATATTCAAATATGTGTTTTATTTACCCTTACCTCTTTTCCTCTGCATCATTTATTCTGATTTCATCTGTTTATTCTGTACTATTCTTCATTTTGATTCTCATATTTGTGCCTTTGCATGGTGGTGCAAGAATTAAAATTAAAGTAAATATCTAACCCTAATGAGATTAGAAACAAAAAAGATCAGCAGCTGGACAGTGAAACTGGTGTGAAGGAGAGTGAAGGATCTACAGATAGTGTCCTGGGTATTACTGGATGAGGTCAATTTTCAACCTCCTAATGCAAATTGATTTCTGCAATCTCAATGTTGGAGGGTGATTGGGAATGCTGATGTGTTGATAATTGGCTACCTGGGGTCTGCATGAGAAACTATTGATTTTCTGCCATCCAAACAAGGGAGGGTGTTTGTAAATGTCAGTAAGTTGAAAAGTGGCGCCTTGGGGTCTGCATGAGACACCACTCAATACTGTCCTCTCTGCTCACAGAGGCTACCTTGGGGACATGAGCACGACCTTACACTCAGAAAAGTCAGCGTCATTATCGCTAAAACACCTCTCACCTGAAACTCAGTGTGCTCGCTTTATGCTGAGATGGGTGTGTGAGGATGCGTGTGGTGCCTGTTCTGTGTAAAGCCTTGAAGGGGGGACCAAAGGAATTTTGACCTCTCAGGTGTGTAGGTGCTTTTACAAATGTTATTGGCCTATGCTGAATTTTTCATAAGAATAAACCCTTTTAGTGATCAGGAGTTTCAACGCAAAATCTTATTTGAATAATCAATCATAGTGTTTCTTATTAAGTGTTTTAGCCACTTCAGACAAGTTTCTCAGTGATCATTTTATTACATTTAAAGAAAGAAAGTCAAGTGGTTAATGCAATAGATTCACTTTTTCAAGATTAATTTTATTTACTCTGTTATGTTCAAAGGCAGTCTTTTTAAATGGTATCCCTTTCAATATTTTCAATGGATAACTTCTCAGAGCATAGCTTTGTGTAACATAAAGTTGCAGTTTTATTTTCGACATATAACAAGTGTGTTTCAGTTTGAGAAGTCACATCCTTTAACGGCCAGCTTTAGAGAAGTTATGTTTTTATGTTGATTAGTGTTAACATCAGCATCGGTTATTGCTAAGCAGACTTGGTATGGCCATAACTGCTCAACAAGAAAGTATGGCTTACGTTTTTTATTGCCTTTGTGGTGATGTACCATTAAACACAATTATACTAGACCTCCTTCTAGTACTGCCAGCCCAGCCCGGCTAAGGCTGGTCCCAGCTGGCATTACTTGGTTGCAGTTCCTGCATGGACACACAGCCTATCCGGTCAGGTCTGCCAGAACATCTAGCTGAAGTCTATAGAACAGACTGAGTGTGGCCGTGACTTATATTGACTGTGAACTTTGTCTACTTCACCAACATCCTTACACTGTACAACCATCTGTCTAGGTTCCTTGGGAGAATAGCTAGAAGTGATACAATCCTTACAGTTATTAGTAGTCAGATATTTGGACGGTTCCCTAGTCCTAGGGATCACTACACCTTCATCAGTTATGTTATTTGTTGTTAACTGTTGCTTATGTGTGTTTCCTATAGAATATCACATTACTTTTGATTTCTCTGCAAGAAAGCGGTATCCATATGCATGGGTATGTATCTTTTTCATACACTATGGATGCGATACATTTGGTACAAAAAAAAACGTTTGGAATTATATCTGCAGTGCAGCTAATTCTTACTGCAAAACTGCAGTATGCCTATGTCACTTTGTTACTTACCTAAAACTAGACCTTGTATAGTGGCTGTAATTTCACCACTCACAAAGTAGGAGAAAAAATCTCTGTCTTGTCTTGGGATTCTACATAGGGGTCCCACTCTTGGGATTGATGTCTTATTTTCTCAGAAGCATCTTCAAGCATATCATGTTTTAGATGAGTGAAATCCTGATCAAAGAACTGTGGTGAGTCTCTATGGAAGTTGGCGAACTGAAGTTTTGAGAACTAAAATTCTGTAGGTATTTTGTGTAAACTGATCCAGTTATATATACATATACCTTTGAAGGTTATTTCTCAAAGACATTTTCTTTGAAAGATAATTTCTCATAAAACAATTGCATACTGATTTCTGTCTTTGTACTAGTTTGGCTAAAGAATAAGTTCTTGTCTTTCAGAACTTTGTTCATTTATAGGTTTTCGCTTTTGAAGAGAAAGTTCCCAAAGTTTTGAGCCGATGCAGTGATGACTAGGCAAAAATACACAGTTTCTTTGGAAAGTCAGAGATATAAACTCAGCTTTATTTCATATACAACTAGCTTTGAGACAACATGGGAGAACCTGACGATTGCATTATTGTGTATAAATATGGCATTTGATGTCGGCTCAATCTAGACTGTTGTCATATGAATGCTGCACATAACTCTGAAAGTCTGACACATTCTAGTGGCTGTGTCTCACAAGATTGATGAAAGTTTAAAGCTAATGACCCGTGCACCTCTATGACCAGCACACTTGGGTAAAGTTGGCAATAGGTGAGAATGATGGCCCCAACATTATAGATATCACTCAGCTCCCTTTCACCAGTGTATTTCTCAGGATAGGAAAGGTTATGCACATACTTCATTCAATTAACACTGGGTGGCAGTCCTGAGCCAATTCATGCCCAGTGTGCAATATCAATAGCAGTCCAAGATTTTTAGCTCAAGATAGGACATAAGGTTAAACAAAATCGGAACAAGCCAATTTTTGGACAGGAGATGCCCAGCAGGGTACTGAACCACATACTAAAAGTCCTCAAACATTCTCCTTGTGCT
This sequence comes from Harmothoe impar, assembly GCA_947462335.1. Classification (NCBI taxonomy): domain Eukaryota; kingdom Metazoa; phylum Annelida; class Polychaeta; order Phyllodocida; family Polynoidae; genus Harmothoe; species Harmothoe impar. The sequence goes on along the minus strand of OX381707.1, from coordinate 82,780,000 downwards.
CGCTCGGGATATTAATCAGAGATATTTATCTACAAATATCTCTACTCCGCAACATATCCATAAAGACATACTAGTTCCGGGAAATCCTCCTTGTGCTTGCTCAGAAATTGAAGATGGCGTCCAGGATGGGCAATATGAACTATTTCCCTAATTCTTTTTATATTTTGACTTTCCATAGGCCAATCTGAAGTTTACCTAGCACCCCTAAGCCAATTTCAAGTTTTTCAATGGTCTTATCCTTTTGCTGCTAGGGCTGGTGGTTGCCTAGCAATAGGCATTTCATATTCATATTCCCTACTTACTGCATCTAAAGTGACCCCGATGGAGCAAGGATGACATAAATGATTTGCTGTAGTCCATGGTTACCTAGCAACCACCTGGAAAGAGTGTATTTGGCTCTTTGGAAGATATTACTAAGGTTGGGATATCACACAAAACCAAGACACAATCGTATAAAGTATAGTTAACTTTTTATTAGCTGAGAAATACAAGGTGTTGGAAAGTTGCTCAGTAAGCATGTAGGATGAATCAACGTTTCAACCAAATTAATTGGTCTTCTTCAGGATGTCTTTGGAAAATACTTTGGTCTTATAACACATTGGTTCAGAGGTAGATATCTGATGTTGCTAGGCAACTTAACACCATACCAACACATCTCATTATCCCTATTCATCTGAGGTCCATTAATATGCAGTAGTTGTAGTAGAAGTATGTCTCTCACTAATATTTCCCCTGGCTCAGGGGAGTAACAATATAGAACGTGTTGCTAGGTAACTACTTACCTCTGTAACCCCAAAATAACACCATTGAAAAAGGTTTCCGATAGTTTGTGGTGATAGGTGATCCTACAATAGCCCTTTGTAAAGCCAAATTATATTTTAGAGGCATAAACACTCTTAAGAAATGGTTGTTAGGAGAATACCTGCTGTTGATAGGCAACCATGGACCATAGCAACACATATGTATCATCATTGCTTCATTGGGGTTACTTTAGATGTAGTTAGTATGAGTACATTACTGTTAATCACCCTAGTTTCTAGGGAAATACACTATGAAATATCTGTTGCTAGGCAACCGCCATCTCTAGCAACAAAAGGATAAGACCATTGAAAAGCTTGAAATTAGTTTAGGGGGCTTAGGTAAACTTCAAATGGGCCTATGGAAAGTCAAAATAGAAAAAAAATGAGGGAAATAGTGCATATTGCTCATCCTGGACGCCATCTTGAATTCCGAGCAAGCACATGGAGGATGTCCGAGGAGTTTTAGTATGTGGTTCAGTACTCTTCTGGGCATCTCCTGTCAAAAGACTGGCTTGTTCCGATTTTGTTTAACCTTAAAGTCTAAAAATCTTGGACCATAGGTAGCATTGGGTAGTCATTGAAAAACCTAGGACTTGAGAGTTGTCATGGGGTTTTCAGTGAACAACGGTGTTTGGAATCTAGATCAATGTGTACCTAATGTGATTCAGTTCCTCTGATTGCCATAAGATGTTGTCTATGCTTCACTTATAAGTATAGGCCTTAGTGTGGTTTCACTGGAGACCTGACAGTTGACTTGTTGCCCCTCTCACCCAACATCAAGTAAGGTTGGTTTCTTGAAGTAAATCTTTAGTTTCTGTTTTCAATCACTCATTTTTAAATATCAGTTGATCCGTCTGATGAATATATCCCTATGACTAACCTACGATAGCTACAACTGACTTATCACCCAACCATACAGTGATAATCAGTGTGGATGGATTGGATCGTTGCTTGCACTCCTGGACATCTGCAGGTTGCGTAGACCTCCTCAGGGTGGCCCTTGGGTATCCTCCAGGCAGCTTGTTCTAGTGGATGTCAACATGGCAGGGGGGAGGGGGTGGTGGGAGGTTAGTTATTTTCTATGGTAAGCATAACATATCATAATGGAACTCCCCCCCCCCCCCAACAAAAAGCACAACAAATTGAGTTCAGGGCAAGTTCACAAGATCAGAAGCTTTGTTTTTATTAGTGCAAAGATGAAAAAATGTAGGACAGGTAAAAGAATAGAGTAAATAACAAAAGTCTCTTGCATAAATGTTGCAAAAGTTGTGGTTTTATCTTATCATTGAGAAACTGGGGTCTCCTGATCTTACTATTACTAATTTAGACTATACATACGTTAATCACCCTAAACGTATACAAAGCTTAATCTTCTAGATCTAATATGCAGATAGCCCAGAAAAAAATTACCATGATATTATAAGTGTAATTTGAATTTATATTCTTGCTGAATGGGCCTATCTAGGTAAAGAACCATTAGTACTGCAGTTCCTGGTATGATATAAACACAGTTATTACAGCGTAGGTCTGTGCGAACCTCTCACCCTTAACTTTCACTACACAATGCGGACATCAGACAGATGCGTAAATTTTCTCCACATATGTTATACTAGATAAAAAGCTCTCATTCCAATATGTTCTACATTTTATCAATCATTCCTTAAAGATTACATTAACGGTGTCAGTTGAAGCAGGTCGAAGAGAAGGTGTGTGTAGAAGAATAGGTCTGCCCCTAGTTTTGCCAGTCACAGCATTATGGAGACTGTTAGGTCATGTTGTACTGGCCAGGTGGAGCCACGTCCATCATAACGCGGACCCTCCATCAATCCATCCTGTAGAAGAATAAAGAGAAATGTCAGCTGCCATTTGAAACAGTGAATAATCCAATGAAAATAGAACTTGTGTTCAGCAAATCTTTAGGAAGTAATATACAAATGTATGTCCCTAAAAGAGGGTAGAGTATGTATTGATAATGATTATTTGCAGACCTGGTCTTCCTGGAATTTTATGATAACACTCTTTGCAGGCAGTTTACAATAATACATCGTGGCACTTAGTTATAAAATAAGAATATTAGCTCAGATTAGTAAGCCATACTTTTGTTAACAATAAAAGACTTTCTCCAATGTGACATATGTAGCTTATAAATAAAATAAAGCTGCACTTGGTAATCACTTTGATGGACATGGCTTATTTAAATAAAACATGAAATTACAGGACTGGTGATCCAAAAGGGAAATAAAATGATTAGTCGCACAAGATAGGTTCCAAGGAAAATGCTTTATGGCACCATGTTGAGATGCAGACTGCCCACCCAACCTATCTCATTAAATGGATGTGATACACGAGATGTGGTTAATGTTTTTCATTAGTTCATTTTGTTAATATAAAAGTGTATTAGTAGTAAAGCCTCTTGAGTTTATATCTATATGTACCAAGGCACTGAAATCACTTGAGAAGTAAATAATCAAGAACAGGCTCCATGTTTAAACTTACCATTTTCATTAGATAAGACCTGGAGTGTATGAAGTAATTCGATCATGTTAACAGTGCTAACAATACGTCATCAATAAGCTGATTAGTAAGTTATGTATGTTCTTGTTCCTTGCCATAAGGCTTAAGGCTAAGGTTATGAATATAACTCAGACACCAAAATTGCTATTGTAAATTAAATGTCAGAGGTTCTAGAACATGTCAGGATCACCCTCTTGATAACCTCTCAACTACCCCAACCCCCATATTCTTCATCCGCCAGTTGCTTACGGATCACAGACATTTTATCATGGATCAAAACAGACAGGTCTATGATAGGTCTGGCATTATCTATTAAGTACAAAAAAGTAATAAGCTGTTGCATGCTTTCCAACAATGATATACATGTCACGTCCCACATTTATTAGCAGTTTGTCTTTGACCGGCTGACTTCTTTGACCAGGTGCCATCTTAAACAGGTGACGACTTAGACCAGCAAGCTTTTTATTCACTGAAATGGGGCTTATATAGAAATAAACGGGTGGAAAATCTTAAAGTATCATAACATTATATATCACAAATTTCCACCCATTTCTTTCTAAATAGGTTCAATTTGAGTGATTTAAAAGATTGCTGGTCAAAGATGTCACCTAGTCAAACACGTCACATGGTCATACACGTCACCCAGTCAAAGACTATTCAATTGTATCGATCTCATGAGACACAGCCTTAATTATAAATGATTGAACATGAATTACAATGACAAATTTATAATTCCCAACTTACGATTGAGGCACCTTGAGTTAAGTGTGTCAAAGCAACAACCCCTTCCCTCGCAGGAAGATTGCGGAAGATTAGGGAACTGTAAACAAATAGTTTTCATGAGACATATTGGACAGTAAGTGAACACTCACAGTTATCCAGTAAAGCAATATGGTTTTCTATCTCACTCTTCAAAGTATATTATATATATGTACGGTACTATCATGGTACTATCAGGATCTAGCTAGGTTTGATGGATTAAACAGAGAGAACACAGTACCGTGTCTGGCCCCTATTGAATAAACTAGATGACAGCATAACAATTATTCATAAATCCTACATAAATCTCCACCTAAGTGCAAGAAACTCATTTGGGTGCAGTGAACAGAGCCTGCAAGACCAGGCTGATAAGGCACCATTCTTGAACTTGCCTGATGACGATGTTATTGATTGTAGGAAACAACAGCACTTATTTTATGGTGGATACGATGACCACTATGCTTAAGTACTAGAAATCACGTATCCCATGCCCCCCATGGGATATGGTCCTCCTGTATCACATGGCCTATGACATCATCATTTGTTCAAATTCTTATGGCCAATTATATGAAATTAAACATATTTTGAAGAATAAAAACCATGAAATCGAGGCAAAAGCCCATGGCTAGAGGATTTTTGGTACCGTTCCCCCCTCAGTGGGGCTGGGGCGCATCCCACTCAGCCTGCGGCTTTATGGGATACTGCCCCAGCCCCACCTTGTGGGGAACGATACCAAAATATCCTCTGGCCATGGGCCTTTGTCTATATATCACTTTATAGCTTACCTGGTATCCACCGATTGTACAGTTCTTTGAAGCTGTGAGAAAAATTAGTATAGACTTCATCATTATACAACAATCATCATGTCTTTTTTAGCCAGGGTTAAATTACACTAAAAACCCAGCACTATGGGAAGGTTGTCACTGCAGACGACTTTAGGGTCGTCATGCATTGATGACGACCCAAGGTAATCATATTGACGACCTAAACTTGTCAGATTTCAGCCACCAGGGGTCCCTACTATACACTGATGTGTTTTCTGCGAATCATTCTGAATAATTGCCATGTTAATATCAATCACAAATCATACATTGCTCAATCATACAGGCAGCATAGAGGATGTTTAATATATCTAATTAAGATGTTACCATAATTGAATTTAAGAGGTTTCGTCATAATTTGGATAGGAATTACTGCACTTAACTTATAAACACCTCTATTATGTATTAAGGTATAGGTCAAAGCATTATAGGTCAAAGCATTAGCAACTATATTCATCAGTATTACATACAATTCCACATGTCTTCTATGTGGATGCTTTCAACAAAGCTTTATGATGGGGAAAGGGGGCAATTATAAAAATAAATTGAAAGAACTTAGAAATCTAATATTATAATATTCACAAATCCATGACCTAATTAATCATTAGTGATTACTTAGGGTCATCAGCCTGATTGCACAGTTTCTTCTCTAATTAGGTCAAAAATGTGATCAACATGACGACCTTGGGTCATCACTTATGGGGACCTTAGTGATGAGGGGGTTCTCCCCCACCACCCCAGCATGGTGAGTGCCCCAAGGTGGTCACCAGTGATCACCTTTGGGCCCTATGGGGGTTTCAGTGTAAGACCAAAAAATGTGGGAAATTTAAGATATGAACCTCAGTCACTTTAACCCTTTCTTTCTATAATGGTGTCAGCCCCAATGTTGTCTATACTGATTGCATGTAATACAAAAACACTCTAGATCCTTAGAAAGATTTCAGTTTAACTGATTTGAATTTTTTATGTGCTGTCTTAGTTGGAAAAAGGCCCCAAAATCATAATATCAGTGCCGTAGGAAAAGGGGGGGGGGACAGGGGAGCCAGGCCTCCCAAATTTGCCAAGACCCTATATGAAAAGAGTTCCCAAACCTTAGCCCCCCCTTATAGGAAAATCGGAGGCCAAGGGGCCTGGGTCCCAAATCATAACCAAAGGGGCCTCAAACACAATTTTTCTATAAAATACTCTTAAAACTCTATGTATGTGCCATCATGCAAAATATAATGCTTAAATTTGGTTGAATTGGCCTACCCCTAGGCCCCCCGATGAAGATTTGCTTCCTATGCTCCTGTAATCTTCACCTTATTTCACAAGTTGAATCTATCCACCATGTCAACCCAGACAGCATATCTTATTGAGTTATGATGATACGTGATACATGATGCCGTAGTGGCTTGAATAAGTGCAGGGGTCTCAAATAAGCACAGCTCTTTAATATGCACAGGGTCAAAGAAGCTTTTGATGAAAAATGTCAGCCATTTGTGTATCTTGAATAAGCGCAGGTTTCTATAAGCGCAGGGTAAATGGTACCATCAAAATCATCAAGGGCAGGTGCACTTATTCAATCTACTACATCATCTACCACTTAAATGTTGAAGGCACATTGTCAACATTATGGTCAGATATGATATTGCATACTACAATAGTATATTATATACATTTAGCACTAGATAATCTGGATATATATTCTATGTAAACAGTCAGCAGTGCAATTAATTTTGAGGCATAATGCAGTAGTTGCAGCATTAAATACTAGTGATAAAGCGGAGTTGATATTGTCTTTCTTACCGCATGTCTCTGGTATTATGGAAAAGATTGACAAGTTATGACTTTATCTTTGGGTAAATAGATAGAGCACATGTATAAGACTGTATGATACAACTTGTAGGGTATACATAAATAGTAGCAGAGTAGGGATGTTTAAAGTACCCATGGCAGCAGGTTGTATACTTCATCAGTATTCTGGGTAATTTACTGAATCCTTGAATAGAGAATTAATTTACCATGTTCTTAAGTTACTTAGGCTAATTTGTTTTTTACAGTACAAAGCAATTTATCATTGGCTGGTTGGGGTAGATCCAATAAATCTACTTACCCCAACATTGACCAGCTGAATCCATGCAGCATTGCTGAGGACACTGCTATAAATGTATAATTACTGTCGTCATTATTGTTTGTAACCTGAGACAAGATGTGTGGGTAAGCTTTCTACACCTCAATTCATTTCTCCTTTTTAGATGGTTTAACTGTCAGAGCTGATTGGTCATATCCCATATTTAGTCTACATACAGTGATTTTACCTCTTAAGCAATACAAAACAATCTTTTGTACTAATTCTTCCTTAGAATATACAATTCTTAGATTTGCCAAACTTAAGATATTAGAGAACTCACTTGTGTACCCGAGGCACATTGAACGGAACTTTGACCTACAAAAGAGTCACACATCAGTATAAAGTGGGTAGACCCCATAGTTTAGAATTATTTAGATTTTGTCAGGATTTCGCCATGAGGCCCATATTATAAGAAGTCTCAAATGATGTAAGAAAAATAGGTGGGTCCCGAGCTAGTTTCTGAGATAGCGCATTAATTCATATGGTTTGGTCGGCATGATGCATAAATTAAGCCCTTTCGAGTAATTTGCCAGAGTTGCATTGGTCCATCATGACATCCATCCTTAAAGGGTTAAGAGGAATGTCACTTACTGGAACTGCAGTAAGTCCCTGATACCACAGAAGTAGCTGCCACCAGGAAGGCGGTCAGAAGCAGCATGGTGCATCTGGTCATGGTGAGACTATTCAGAGAGACAAACATACATAGATATAGACAGGGACAAAGAAAAGTAAAATAACAAGAGGGACAGGCCTCATCAACTTGTGTATCTTGAAAATTAGGGACAGTTCGCCAGGAATCAAGGGGAGTGGTAACAGTTTATTTTGGACTTAATCATACTTGAAATATCCAACCCTGAAATGCATTCAAGTACTTTCCTGCATTACAGTTGAAAATGTGTATCAACACATTTTATTTTAAGAAAGAAGGAAGAGTCACGGCTCACTCTAACCAGATCGGTGCAACTATTATTTGGCCGTACATGATCGGTGGCTGTACTGGATCGGTGGCCGTACATGATCGGCAGAGTACAAAATCCACTTGTTACCCCCTGCATAAAGATATTTAACTAATACCTACAGGCTGTAATGTATCTTTGGGGGGTTTATTAGAGAAAAAAACTCCCAAAAATTATATAATGGGGCCAAACGGGGGGGGGGGGGCCTCAATCTACAACCGATCATGGGAGTCACATGACGTACATGATCGGTTTGGAATGTCGGTTTGGAATGTCATGTAAACTTTTCTCATTACCCACTGCTTCACATGTCTCTGATTATACACATTTAGACCTACATCCTATGTACACCTTGCTATGATTAATTTATCTTTTAAACATGGTCAGAAAGGGGCCAAGAGAAGAGTGGCTCAATGCACAACCGATCATGTACGTCACATGACGTACATGATTGGTATTGAAATGTCATGTAAAATTATCTTAAGAGTCACATTTATACATTTCTAACATATTACATTTCAAGACACACATCATATGTACACCTTGGTAAGGTTTATTTACGTTTTATCATGTTCAGAAAGGGTAAGGCAGTCAATATATCACCGATCATGTACGTCACCGATCATGTACATCACATGACGTACATGATCGGTATTAAAATGTCATGTAAAATCGTCTTAATAGTCACATTTTTACATTTGCTAACATAATACATTTTAAGATACACACCATATGTACACCTTGGTAAGGTTTATTTATATTTTATCATGTTTAGAAAGGGTAAGGCAGTCAATAGATCACCGATCATGTACGTCACCGATCATGTACGTCACCGATCATGTACGTCACTGATCATGTACGTCACCGATCATGTACGTCACCGATCATGTAGGGCCACCGATCATGTACGGCCACTTTTCGGTTGCACTGATGTCGTGAGAGTGAGCCTCACGTGATTTTGCCTTTTACCTTCATACGGATTGCCCATTAAGATAAACCTAAATTGATACACTTTATCATTTTAGGACTTAGATGGTTCGATGTTAAGTCCAGTTAGCAAGACTCATACACTTGGCAGTTGTACCTCCTCCCCCGACCCATCTGTACCGCCTGCACCCAAGCGGCACCATCCAACAACTCACTAGCCAATCACAGCCCACCTTACATTTCTCCCTCTCTCCTAAAGCTGGTTAGGGTACCAATTACAACCCAGCCCCCCTCCCCCTGCACCACACAATGTTTGTATGTAAGAGAGGATGGGGGGCATTAGATCCAACCATGGCTGCACAGTCTAGATTTATCCAAGACTCTTTCAGCTATCAGATTGTGAGGTGCATTGGAATAAGTTTCCTCCCATGTTTACGCTTTACCTGTCCTTCCTTGTATGTAGGACTAGTAGAGCAGATCATTTGATGATATTTGTCCTAAGTAGTACTGGGGGTATGTATGAGGGGGTTCTCAGACCCCTTGTCAGTTAAATGTCCTATGTCACTTTTTTCTTGTTTAATCCTCCTATTGTATCTCTACCCCTTCCAGGGCCAACAATCCCCTCCCAAGTCCACTACTAAGGTGGGACAGTGTTGTCCCACCTCCCTGTATGAGGGTCTGAAAACTTTTCTGCCCTTAGTCTCCCTCATTTGCTTGAGAGATAACCCCTGATACGATGATCAGGTTCGTTCAAGAGTAAGTGACACATGTCTTCAAAGCAGGCCAAACTCACCTTGGTTGTTAGATTTGGCAAAGAGGGAGATACTTCTTAGCTTGAATTGAGAGGAGACTTGGGTACCTGGTGTTGTGGCTGATGAGGTGTCTCGTGTTCCTGGATGCAGCAGCACTACTGATGAAGGTGCACACTTACACCTAGTTAGGCCCAAACCTCCCTCACTGCAGATAGAAATATGTCACTCCCACCCCAGGTGATATCTCCTGACAACCAATCATTTTCCTCCATTTCACAAGGGGTTGGACATCGTTTGAATCAGAAACCTGTTCTGCCTCTCACCCCCCCCCCATCATCTTTAAAGAGCTGTATAGTGCTTTAGTGAATTATGTCCTTGGTTACAATAAAGCTTTAATGTAGCAAGTCTCCTTGTCAGGGCTACATCAGTGCATCATGGTGACCCTTTGAGAGATCATGAACCCTTCAGGGTTTGCATAATACTTAAATGCAACACTGGTGAGTTACTCACCAAGGCTGCAATTGTGCATCATTATAATGCAGGGGATAGTATATTCTAGCTTATGTGGTCCTTAAATGGTTAAAACCTGAAACAACCAATGACATACCTCCTGGCTGTTGTCTGGGAGAGGGGATATTTATAAATCCTAGCACAAATAAATAGGTGATAATTGGTCTCACCTCCCTGAACTAAAGTCTCCAAGATTAGTTATATAAAGTGCCTGACCTGTTTTCATTTCAGTCATAATTATACTAATTAGAATGAGTGTATGTAGAATCTGTGCTAAACCCTCTCATGGGTAGCAGGCCACTAAAGCAGCCAGAGTATCTAATCTACTGAGCCAAATGAAAACATTTTACAGTATTCGACGTAATAAGTGCTGTGATGCGCTTAACATATTATTATGAAAATCTTTTAGTAGAGTTTAATTATGGTAAAAAGTTGAAATATTTGTGGTTATTTCTAGTATAAGAATTGGCCAAAAATGGGGTGTGTGCTGATTAGGGTGTGTGCGCTGATTAAGGTAAATATGGTACTCAGAATTGTGGACATAATTTGATATTGGAATCCTACTGAGCTTATTTAATGGAGGCAGAACTATTGGGCTGAAGGAAAATATGTCCCTTTACTTTATAAGTCACATATGGCTTAGTAAAGACTGCTAAAGGCACGATTTGGCCACAGGATAGGCCTCTGTCCAAATCTGACATGAACATGGTCTGGCCCTAGCTGGGACCACTCTCCACAGACAGAAAAAGTAGAATCACTGTGACTCCCAACTTGTTCGCTGAGGTAACTCTCCCCAGGACTCTAAAGTAACTGCCTAACATTAGCAGGACTCTATGATAACTCTATGAAGAATCCTACTCTAAGACCCCCTAATGATTGCGAGTCACTTTAGAATTGTGGGGAGAGTTACTGCAGTGATCGAGTCTGGACTCTGATTGGGAGTCACAATGATCCTACTTCTTTTCTCTGTGTTTGTTTGCTACAAGGGAGGAGTAGAACTACTATATTTTGAGAATTAACCTTTAATGTGTCTGATGGGAGCAAGCTAAAACACATAGTTCTTGATTTGGTGAAAGGTTGCATGGGGCATGACTAACCTTCCCCTTACAGCAGAGTCTGAGGTTGGTGCAGAGATGAGGAGTAAGTGTGTCTGTGTGGCAGAGTGAGGTATTAAATCTTAAATTCTTGAGCATAGAACCTTCTCCACTGTACTCATAATTCATGTGACTCAAAGAAAAATTATAATATTGCAATTATCATTTACATAAGAACCATGCCAAACACATCCCCCTGTGAACTCATTACTCCCGCAAAGAAGGGGATGGTTGTTTCTATGTCTTGTTAAATGCTAACAAGGTCACCTTGTCTAAAATGGTAAATTAACCCTCTCACAACCAGCAGGTCATTAAAATGCAAGAGCATCCAACCTACTGAGATCAATAAGAAAATATTACTCAAGATTGATGAAATATTTTATTCTAAAGCATCCTAAAGTCAATTTCTGATTGAATTAACTATCGGGCCTTGTATCATTGGGGGTAAAAGTAGTGGCCTGACAACAATTATCCACCAAAACAGGTTAATTGGCCAGCAGCATTTGGTTTAATAAAAACTGATCTAATCGCAAGTTGACTACCTTGGGGCCACAGCATAGGCCTCTGTCCTAATCTGACATGAACATCGGGGATCATATTGTTTTTGCTACAAAGGAAAAGCATTTCTACTATATTTTGGGAATTGACATTTATTGTGCCTCGTCGGAGCAAGCTTAAACACATAGTTTTTGATTTGGTGTTAGTTGTAAGGGGCATGACTAACCTTCCCCTTACAGCAGAGTCTGAGGTTGGTGCAGAGTTGAGGAGTAAGTGTGTCTGTGTGGCAGAGTGAGGTATTACGTCTTAAGTTCTTAACATGAAACTGTATTTATGAGGCAGTGTCTGCCCCTTTTGCACTCATAATTGAGTTAAACTGAAGAAAAATTATAATTATAACTATGATTTACATAAGAACCATGCTAGACACATGCACCTGTGTACTCGTAACTCCCTTTATATGGCTGTGGAGCAAGGGAAGGTTGTATTTAGGTCACCTTGTCTAGAATGTTGAATTAACCCTCTCACCGACAGCATTTTATTAACATGCATGAGATCAGTGAGAAAATATTACTCAAGATTGATGAAATATTTTCTTTTAAAGCATCCTAAAGTCAATTTCTATTTTTTTTTGAGTGGAAAACAACTGCTCAAGAATGGATTGAATTAAACGCATATTCCCCAAGGAGGACATTAGGACTCAGAGATTGAGGAACTTTCACCAAAAAAGAATTATAAAAGTTTATCATAGTCTCTCAATGTCCCTCCACCTGTTATGTACCGCAGGTGGCTGTACCTAAATATTGTATTGACACAGCCGGTGTAGACGTGGACTAGTTTTACTGAGTATCTTATATAACGGTTATAAATCATGACAGCTTAAGAGATCCGTTCACATTAAGACCTGTGAATAACGTGCTTGAGGATGAATCTAATTACGTTCCATACTCATCAAAGGTAATTAGAGAGATGCTATATTAGCTCGCCATTAGCTGCTGAATGTGGTATGACACATTGGGGAAGGAGACTGATATTACATTACTAAATGTATGGCCTGCTTTCAGGTGACACCACTTTTTCTTCTTATATCATTCTAAATAATTGGTCTAAACTCTTCCCCTTGTAAAAAAAAATCGATGTCCAATTACTAAAATAATTACCTGTGTTATAGGTCATAAAAGTAATTTACTGATAAACTGTGCATGATGTGCCCTATATAACTATCATCATGTCTGTATTTAATTGGAGTTGCAGGCATCCACATCTGGAGCATGGTTAACATTCCCCTTCTCCCTTGCCTGATAAAGAAATCAACCTGTCAAGAACCTTAACTCAATTGTAGCATCCAGTCACAGGCCAATGCAGCAAGAAAGTCTGATTTTAACAGAAGTATAATACTATTTATGTTTGTAAACATATTATAAGATCTGCGGACCTGTGATATTAGATTTGAGAAGCTGGTTTATCCAATTGGTGCAAACCAAACTAGAGGTAATACTGACCTACATATATATGGGTGCCATGGAAACCTGACCTGCCTTCACTTGGCTACTATCCAAGTCAATAGTCTTCCGACGAATATATTAAAGGGGGACTGGCAAGGACACTAGCAAAGATGGTTACATGCCTTAAGATCTTACATCTGACTTTCCAAGGCGGGTATTCTTAGCAATGCTCGTTCCGAAATCATGTTTGGCCCTATGGAATTGATACAATTGGATAGTCTTTGATAGGGTAATGTCCTTGACCAGGGGATATCTTTGAATGGGTGACCTCTTTGTTTGGCATAGTTTAAAAAGGCTAAAATGGGGGTTATGTAGACAGAAATGCTGAGAAAAGGAATACGTCTATACTATGTATAACTTATTTATTTGGATTTAGTTATGATTGTAGGCTGACACAATCAGGTACTGTAATTTGTCATTGTATTTATAATATTTATTGGCTGAAAGATATTCAAAAATACAGTGAGTTTTCCATCAATTAGCCAAAAAATGAGAGAATAGTATATCATTAATGTAGAGTCCTTAAAAATACATTCACTTATCAATACACAGCATTCTGGAAAGTTTTAGTGTAAATGAGTTTTCTGATTGCAGGATCAAGTAGGAACCAAGCAACAACCCCTCGACATAGCCGGCTCTTTTCCTAGACATCACTCTTAGATTGCATCACCCTCAACTTGACCCTAGCATTTCCACGGAGCACTCAAGCTACATACCCCCGGCCACAAGCGTTGTGGGTATAGGATCTTGGTGCAGGAAAAGCTCTGGTTTTGCGAGGACTTTTTTCCTTGCATTCCCTTGTGCTTAATATGTTATTTATAGAGATGATACTGCATAGTGACCAGCTTAAACATATTCCTCACCTTTGTATGTTTTTACAATTTTTAGTTTATTAATCATTTCCACACATAAGAGGAATTTGAAGAGGGTAGTCTTTGCAGGCAGGAAGCCTTTACTGCATTGAAGACACCCATCAATTGGTCTAAACATGTCTATAATTACCAGTTTGTACATTTCACCTCACCCAATTAAGGCCCTTAGTAGCATGAACAGACACTCATAATCTGTCTTGATTGGGTTAGAAATCGACATGATTGGTAAGAATGTACACAACCAGTAGAAAATTGACCCTTCTCTCCGTAACTCTCAGACAGCCCCGGCCCCATCTGAGAGTTACAGCCGTAACTCCAGCTGGGGTGACTACATTGTTTACATCTAGGGAGTACTTGTGTATGTAGCCTAGCAGCTGAACCTCTCTCACTGCATTCAGTTTTGGTACACTGTTCCTTGTGTCTATGTTTACAAGCCGGGGTTCTCTAATTTTCTCAGACCCCAGCTAATATATGTTCACTTACCATTATTACCATTATCTTTTTTCTGAAGTCTTTGACCCTTTGGTATATCATTATTTTATCATAGTAAAAAATATATTAAATGGTTCATTTCTTCATTGTGTTTTAGTTTGTTTATACCCCATGATTATCCTAAATGAAAAAAAAAATTTCCCCACCCCTCCTTCTCCCCGTCAAAGGCTCCTCAAAAGCGACATTTAAGAGTTTTGTCCAGACAGGTCAATGTAAGTTTGTAGAAGAATAGTTCTGCCCCTAGTTTCGCCTGTCACAGCATTATGGAGATTTATAGTCCACATCGTGCTTGCCCGGTAGAGCCACATCAATCAAAATAAGAATCATCCATTGTTCTGAAAGAAAAATATAGAAAACATCAAATATCATTGTTCATTTGAAACAAAGAATACTCATACAAAAATAGTACATCCATTTGGAATTCAAATTCACTTGTTTATATTCAACATGATTAATTTAAAAATCTTCTTGTAAGAGACAGTTTTTGCAGAAACAGAAGCTGTTTAGATTCACTCAGTGAATTAGGCAATGCGATACAATGGCCTCGCAGTTGACAAAATTGTCTTACAACATTAAATTAATTGAAATCCTTCACAGCTTATTAATGATTCCATTACAAAAAGAACACCTCATGCAAGCTTGTTCATAAGTAATAGTTAATATACAATATCTAGGTAGAGAAATATATAGACAAGCAACCTAAAGCCAACTGCGGGATTTTAACCTGTTCAGGGGACTTAAAAATCACCCTGAATATGTGGGATAATTTTCAAAACAAATTATTTTATTCCATTTCTTTATTTTTGATTGTTGATGTAGAATACTTGGTATAAGAATGCTTGAACTTACCAATTTCTACTTCTGCCCATTACCATGTGTATCTGCAGTGTATGAAAATATTTGATCATGGTAACTGTGCTTTATGTTTAGAACAATAATTCACTTTCTCTGCTTGCAAGCTGCTGCTCTACAAGTGACATATACTACCGTGCCTGACAAACAACTATCCCTTGAGTTACTAAAGTGGTTCACTGTGTAAGCATCTAGACACAGAGCGCATCCCCTACAATCTATCTTTAACTTTAATGCTTCCACCTACCGCAATGTGTTGAAAGAATTAGACCATTAAAAGAAATGGTCATATGTTTTTTTCTTGAGGAATAATAACAGTAGGACCACAGAACTATGTCTGTACACTCACTGTAGCAGTATCCATCTCTTAGACAACATTCACCACCGGCGTCACACATGGTGTAGGGACCCTCAGCACCCTGAAAACCCTGCAAGGAAGACGCTCAAGTCTGAATATCATTATTGCGATTAGACTCTTCTTGGAGTTTGACATAGACCCAATTTTCATTAGAGATTTTCAAGCAGAATTATTATGACATAAACATGTACATGTGAGACACTCAACATCTTTCTCATGAATATAAATGCATTTATTAATGCATCTCTTCGTGTTTAAGCTAACAAAGGTCTACCCATTTTGTGGAGTCAAAGTACTAGGGGTGTAATGTTTGAAATGACTTACTTCGATATGACATCTTCGGTTTGAATCTGTAAAATATATGTTGAACTTTCTTTTATCTCACTATCAGCATTTTGGGACATGTTCTGCCCCTCTCTCCCCTCAGTATGTGTATGTGACAAAAGGAGAACCCAAAATAACAATCCTTGCAGTCTTTGCGAAAACATGCAGGACAGTGCCAATGTCCTGCTAAAATGCCACCGGTCCATTACTATTTTATATAGAGATTCATATATTTTTAGATAAGTGGCTATCTTGTCTTACAAAATTGCAGCAGGTCCTGCATCATTGAAAATTTGCAGGACAGAATGTCATGTGGGATGAAAAAGTTTTCGCAATGACTGTCCTTGTGATGATTATATGATCAAACACCTGCAACTGCTATCAATATAGTTAACTGCAGTAAGTACATTTACTAGAAAGTAGACAGCCATTCCAGTTAAGGGCTACATAATGTTTTGTTCCAGTAGTGCACAATTGTTATCATAGCACAAATGAACTAACAGTTTCATTTAACATGAAAGTAGAAGTTATTTTAGTAGTAAGACATTTTTAATTCTATAGGGATATGCCTATGATTACCTTTATGAACATAAAAATAAAACTGAAGACATCAGAAAATCTTGAATGATCAATTTGATTTCAAGTTACTAATGGAATTCTGTGCAAGCTTTGATCAGCCAAGATTTGAAATACATGCAGGAGTGATCCTTCCGCGTGATTATTCTAGTAGTTAAATTTTAGTTAGCATATTATTTGCATTTCTTGGGGAGGCATATCATACTAGTGCATATATTTATGTTTGGCATGAGAGACAACTGTGAAGGGCTTAGAGATTGGAGAGTGAGGGAAATCGATCACTGAAAGCTTCCATGTCTATAACTCTATGAAGGATGTGCATGATAAAACTATAATATTATTACTTACCACACATGTCTGGTAGGACAGAAATAAAAACTCATCAGTAATAGTTTTATTGACTAAATATGGGAAGACGATGCCTAAAGCAGGAGAGAGCTAGTTTAATATCAAAAAGACAATGGTCTATGGTACCCAAAGAGAGACTTTTGAATTACACATCTAATGTACCAATTTCAAGTTGCAGTGTACTTCATCTTTTTGAGTTTGCTTTTGCTGAATACTTGAATTAATTTCCTTGCTTCTTACTCTAATATGTTGGTCATACTGTGGCCCCTGTAGAAGGCATAAATCTGAACCTATTGAGTCTCTTCATTGGTTACTGATGCTGATATTTTGGTTGTATTCTGGCCCCTGTAGAAAGCATGACCTGAACCTTTTCGTTGGTTACTGATGCTGAGATCTTTGATGGTGGTAGATAAACCATACTTACGCAGACATTCACGTTCACTACTGTCCTCTACCTGATGCCAGCAGCACCCATCTGGACATACCTGCATGTACAAAGGTTATTTACTGATAGTCAAGTGACCTGCGAAAAAATATAGAGAGAATAAGCAGTATTTGAAAGAATTGTGTTTGCTAAATCATTCTATCAATTTCTGATTTCGATGCACTGAATTTTACCTGGAGAGCAATACAATTTTCTTTCTGCTACAGCAAAAACAGGACAAGGAAATTTCTATTGTGCAATGTTTATATTTGCTAAACTATGTCAATGTGGCAAGACCACTTACCCCATTCACAAATCCAGAGCAATCTCCCAAGTTAGGATGTTGGACTATGATAGAGAAACAAGTCAATTTTAGAACAGAACATGTGTACAAGATGTTATAAACAGATCTTTGTTCTTGGCTGTCAATGCTGTTAAAAAGGATATATTTAGTATAAGTTTTTGCAAGCATAAGTTTTTGCTAGAAAATGACATAATCAATATCAAATCAAATCTTCTGATTGAACAAATGATAGAATCTGAGAAATTGAGAAAGATTTTATTAAAGAGGCTTGGTAAATCAGCATTTAACAATCATACTCCTCTCTGCTAGAGAGGCTTTGGGTTAAACATTGTATTTCCTATCTTTTGGGTTGACTGTGAAAACCTGAAAACAGCAACAAAGAAACAACTGTTTATATTCTTTAAGCAAAGAAATGTTACTTACGGCACTCCTTGTCTGTAGCCCGCACCAAAGTTATGGTCACAACCAGGAGAATGGTCAAAACTATTATGGTGTATGTTGTCATGTTGTCAACGCCTCAGGAAAGTATCTACATGAAGTATATAAAACGTACTATAATAAGAATTCAATTCTAAATGCTACAGTGGATTTCCAAGCATCTACATGAAGTATATAAAACAGCATTAGTCTTGTGCTTGTCTAATACGTCTAAGGCTGTAGCGGAGAGTTGGTGCAGAAGGAGGGAGAGTGAGACAAAGAGATAGAGACAGAAGGAATGATACAGAGAGAGAGAGTGAGATGACACAGACCAAGACTGATAAAGACTGAGAAGAAAAAAAAGAGAGATGCAGAGAGAGAAGGAGAGAAACAGAAATGGAAAGAAACACATCAAGTTTGGGGGCAATGATTATATAAATACGTGTGTATAATTGTGCTATGTGTCATGTCTAAGCATCACAATTTGTTAAAGCTCCGCCCTCTTAGATATAATTGCCTGGTAAGGTATGAACACCGGGAATGGTATACGAACAGATAGGGTATAGGTCCTAAGCAGGGTATTATTGCCAGGCACAGTATAAGGGTAGGGCGCTGTAAAATGGCTGGGCACAGTGTGTAGAGCAGTGTCAAGGTGGGCTGGCACGCTGTCCGCATACCTGCCTGTATGCCCATGTACCATTTAGTGGAAAATCATCATATATCTACGTATCACCTACTATGATATTTGATATTAAATGGTTGTGTTAGGACCTTCTTAGCCATACAGTATAGCATACCTGTTACGGAGTAGTCATTGAGCGATGTCAATCGTAGCATGGATTAAAGCAGGAGGATAAATATAGATGTGTATTTAAAAAATGTAACGATCACGCTTCGGTTATTCTTGGTGCAGCTATATTAAGCAGATTTAGGTCAACTCCATAAGACTCCACATTAACAACACCTGTATAAAGACTGTCCTGATTCAATTTACTTTATTCACCACATCTACTTCTATGCTGCATAACCTTTTCATGACCACATAACACACTAGGTTAATGCATTATGCTTGTTATCAACCCTGATGTCTTAAAGTGACATGGTCCGATTTTTTTTCATATCTTAAATCCTGCTTAAATGTGTTTCAAATGTTAATACAATATCATATTTTAAGGAGATTGCCCAATAAAATGTCATGCATGGGCAATAAGAGCAATTAGACATGTGGCCCAAGTATAGCACTTTACAGTGTATTTTCAATAGGAGAATTATAGCGTGCACTCCAAAATTAGTAAATTGAGCCATAATCTGATAATTAGTTGAATTCTAATCTGAATTGTAGGGAATAAGATTACATAAAGTAGTAAGCACATAAAGTATGGCCATAGGGGACATTCTGGTTCATTCTAAATTAAATTGATTTTTGAGCCCTAAACATCGGACCATGTCACTTTAAAATTAATTTCATCAACATATTAAATTCTATTATTTATTTAGTAGCTCAGGTCACCATAATTAGTGGCCTAATTTGCCTCACTATAATTACTGGCCCAATTAATCTGAACCACTTCAATGCATGGCTGAGCATGGCGGCCGAATTGGGCAGAATTAGGTCAGCTCCGTACAGCTGCACATTAACAGCACTTGTATAAACACTGTCATAATTCAACGAACACCTCATCTACTCAATGCTTCCATTTAACAGCCACATTGTATTATGCTCTTATTATCCTGATGCATGGAACATAATTTCAGCAACATATAACATTATATTATAATACATTTAGTGGCTTGCGTCACTTTACTTAGTGGCCTAATTTACCTCACTATAATCATCGGCCTAATATACCTGAACCACTTTCATGCATTGCTATGCATGGCTGGCTGTTCGGATAAGAGGCCTCTGGTTCATTTTGATATCTTCATAACAGGTCTCACTGCATTAGAATGTGTTGAACGTTGGGCAAGGTCCCGCGCACCATTCACCAAAATGACATTTGTGAATTTGCAGGGCCGTCACACAACCCAAGTAGCAGACATGCCAGCGATGGATGAAAGGAATAAATATATTTATATAATAGGTGTAGAATAAATAGGTTTATATCCAATAGGATTCAAACCAAGTACTGGTATGATAAAAAGGACAGTTTCACTTCTTCCTTTATAATTCACAACTAGTCATTTCAATTTCATTTCATCACAGGCTTCTTATACTTTTCCCATTGACCTTTTAGCTCATCCCCACCTCCTGCCTGTGTCCACTCTGCTTTTGCCACTTCAGATCATATCTGAAGATAGTTCACTGTATGCCACACCATATTTATTTCACACATGCTATAATAAGAATTCAATTTTAAATACATCAATAGGCAACCAATCTGAGCCAAGGCCCCTCAAATGAGCTTATTCAGTGTGAAGCTGGGTGCCCCAACGGGCCTATTAAGGTTTTTTTCTGTCCAAAACTGCCAGACAGTCTTTTGGGGCATGAGTCCAGTTGCAGATGTGGGGTTAACATGTAACCTTTTACACTGTGGTATAGGGACAATGCATGCATTTGGAAGACTCAGAGCCGCTACAGATTATCATAAACTACAAATTATGGATATGATGAATGGAAGACCTTTAAAGTGTCTTTGATAACCTAGTTGCATTTGTTTTCTCACTTTATGCATTTGAGTGCAAGTGAAAGGAGGCTCTCTGACAAGTGCCCCATAAAGGGGGATGGTCATAACTCCTTTCAAATATTCCCCAACCAAAATCCAACATAACATATGGCTATATTTAACAATCTCATGATGGCAATGGTACCCATTTCTGACCTTTCCAGTCAGTGTCCAAACTCTCGATCAGTACTTATTTTGAAATATGACCCTCCAAATATCTTTGTCTGTCAGCATATTTCCACTGACATTCCAAAATAACTTTATGAGCCTTCAAGGGGGAATATCACCATTTACACTTAACCACATAGTAGTCTATAACTGTACTAGAAATGTGAATGGGACACGCTTGGTGATTATGCCACTTTAATAGGTATCAGTCTGAAAAGCAATTGACCTTTACATTGATTGTACTGAAAAGCCTCCCACAAAGTGCCCTGCCATGCTCAGTTACAGATGGGGCCTTAGGTCCTGGCCTCTTACCAGCCCACCACAGCCCACACCGAACTAAGTGAAAATCAATAACCAAGTGCCGGTGTGTAATGGCCTTAGTAGGGCTGAACCTGCCCCAACAAGGACATGCTTTTATCCAGCAGTGATTCCTTCACCCTGGTCTCCATCTCCAAATACCAAACTGGTACTCCCAGAAGGCATATACTTGTACGGAGGGGATTTGTTTTAATTCATATCAGCATCAAGGCATTTTACATCACATTTTACAAAAGGCTAGGTAGATTTTTATGATATACCATCATTTATGGAATTACTTATTTGTGTTTTTTTTATTCTTATCCAGTTATGTATATGATAATCATTTGCAAGAAGCTCCATTGGGGGCTCTTTTTGGATGACTTTTTTTTTATTTTCATCATGTTCCCCTATACCATGTGCCTATAAGGCTAAATGAGGAACTTGAAACCTGGTATTTCTCCTTTAAGCTGTGCATACAACCATAATAGCAAAACACATAAGCTCTCACATGGTATTCATAGGTCTTCTAAAGAGCCCTCAAATCAGTATTTCATTCAAATTTCATAACAAATTGCTTTCCTTTAATAAAAAGGCTGTCAGTTAAGGATAAGGAAGTCTCCATAAGATTTATTTCATGACTTGATTTTGGGTTGGTTGATGTGGTAATGTATCATTGTCAGTTTGCTGTATTTGTGTATTCTAGAATCCTGTTGTCGTAACCTGTTGAGTTTATATGGCAAATTTGTGGTGACTTAGCCTTAAAGTTACATTTTGAAATGTTTGTGGCCAAACCGTACAACTGTTACAGTGCTACAACCTAGACAAAGTTAAATGAGAATAATATAAAGTTGAATCATGAATGGGACCAAGAAGAGCTTTGTGTTGTAATGTTTAATCTGAAGTGATTGGTCGGTAAACTTAGTTGGTGCCCTGTTTTGGTCATTGAAATTTAGCAAGAGGAGAAAAGTGAGACATAAGAAGAAAGATGGCATTCATATGATATTGTTGAGGGAGTCCATGGTACCAAAGAACTTGTTTGAGTCCAGATACAGCCATTCCCTGACATGATAACCAGATTCACTTTCATGTTATAAGCGTGACAGTCTTGTCAGGGTGCGTCCTAACCAAATATCTAGGATGATACAAGACATGCCTGATCTTATCACGTTATCTATTCACTGACCATGACACCTTCAAAGTGACCACAGGCTGCAAGATAGCCTTCTGCTAGTTCCCTTCCCACACACCAGGAGGCCTGACTCAAAGATTTAAAGTGCCTGTTGTAAAGATGGGCAAATTGTCACTAAGCTTGTGCACAGACAATGTATGACATGATACAGTCCCAGTGAAGCTGAAGTTCCCCATTTCCATGGATATCTGAGAGTGCTGTCTTCTGCATTATTGAATAAAGTCAGAGCCGACAAATCACATCCTACCACACAGACACAGAGGCCACCTTGTGACAGACAGACAAACCACACATGACAAAAGGGGATGGGCAAAGGGCATGTGGGTTATGGTGTAAAGGGCATGGGGGTCGTTGTGTAAAGGGCAAAGCTCAGATGGTGGACAATGGGGGCAGACATCACTCCTGCCACTTAGTGTTAGATATCAGAGAGACCTGTTGAGTGAACCCATGTAAGAGCAAGTGCATATGTTAGATTAGGTCAATACATTACGCTAAGGAGACAGATTTCTCCTTGTTCATATCTATTTAAAAAAAAGTAAAAGTATTAGGTGGGTAATTCAGCTCACTATTTTACACAAGAAAAAGGACCACAGTTTCTCAGTCTTCTACAGATTGCTATTCAGGACCTATCCTAACTCGGTGTGCCTCCTGTGCAGGTTTATTCAAGACCCAGATGAGCTATTCATTGAACACAGGTAGACTAGGAGGCAGTGCTTAGATTGTCCCCTATACTTGGATAGAACCAATCAAGGAGAATGTGTGGGGGCCTGTCCTGAATTCTAAATCCAATACCTAGATCTATCAGGTGTGTCTCTACATCAACTCTTTATGAATGTATATTGACAAACAATGACTAATAGTTTCATGCATTTCATTTTAGACTGTTCCAGTTTGAACTAACATTTTGAAAAAGTACAATTCAACATTCCCAAATGTAATTGTAGATGTAGGTAGGTTGTATGTGACAGTGAAGCTATCGCCGCTTGGTTATTGAGATGTGATGCTGTTAGATATCTTTGCTGAGATGACCCAGACTGATGCTGTGCCAAAGCATGTATGCTGGAGCTAGTTACACACAGAGTCTGGTGTTGGAGTTCTAACATCAAAGCACAGCTGGATACAGTAAGATTGTACGACTGTATGAAGTCTCCTAGTGCTCCCTCACATCTCTCAGCAGACATTACCGTATGTTTACAAGTGCATTGGCCTATGTACTGTAAACAGCAGCATTACCACAGATAATATGCAGGGATTTCAGGCAACTTTATATCATGGACATTAGTCTAAAAGGTAAATGTAGAAGTCTTGAAGATTTTTAAGGGAAGTCAAAAGTTGTTATATCTATATCAAGATTATCAAAGATTCCGAACTTTATCTTTGTTTGAAAGGTTCCTGTGAGAATAAAATGTAGTCGACTACAAATTGCTCCAACTTTGTGATGTTAATTATAGTAGGGAGAGACTAATACAATAGGATTTTTTCCATGTTAGGTTTTTATATATTGACCAGCAACCTCTCAGATAGGCCCATTGACTCCCTCTTAGCAACACACTCTATGTGACAGGAGATCTCACTTCTCACATATTGTTTTTATATATTTATGCTGTATGTTTTACAGATAAACCCCCTATACTCCTTTAAGCTCAGTTACTAATGGTGCCTGGAATGATCCACCAGACCACTCCCTCAATACCAGGCTGATGGTGGTTGAGTGAAAATACATCCTCTCAGCATGGGGGTAGATTGGAATGGGAAACATTCACCCTTATGTCTGATATGAAATGGTTTATTATCTATCCCCTCCATCTCCAAATACTGTAGACAAACATATAGTGCAGTTCTAATTGTGTACATGCATGCCCCACTCCACGATCAGAGTGATTCAGATCTCAATACACAGGAGACCAAGACGGTAAGGCCATCTAGCTGAATTACATAATTGTCCAGGCATGACATTGTTTGCCATATATAGCAATGATATAAAATATTCCTCAATATTATTTGCTGAGAAAATGTATCTAGATATGTTCTCCAAGAGC
This sequence comes from Harmothoe impar, assembly GCA_947462335.1. Classification (NCBI taxonomy): domain Eukaryota; kingdom Metazoa; phylum Annelida; class Polychaeta; order Phyllodocida; family Polynoidae; genus Harmothoe; species Harmothoe impar. The sequence goes on along the minus strand of OX381707.1, from coordinate 82,755,425 downwards.
GCTGATTCCAGAAGCAGCCATTGTGTGGTATGATGCCAAGCTAACCCTGATGTCATTAAAGTGACGACCAGGTGCTTCCTAACTGATTATAAAGTGGATGGGGCTAAGGGTACCTTTGACAAAATTACATTACATACCCCAAGGGTAGTATAAAGCAGCAAGTTTTCGAAGCACAAGTGTCTGACCCATCACCTTATCTATTCAGTCTCCATGATAGCATCCTGGTTACCCCACACGGCAAGATGGCTTCTCACACATGACAAGCTGGTTAACAGGCATCTAGACAGGACTAAAACAACAAAACATGACAAAACATCATAAGGGAGCAGTCTACTGATGGAATATCCCATGATTTTGTTGGCTGGAGGGGATTTGTACATAAGCTTAACTTTCATCAGATGACAACATTTCAGCCAACCAACATTGGTGAAATACACGCTATAGGAATATCAGTTTCAAATATATTATTTACCAACAAAAAAAGAATTAAAAAAAATGCTTCCTGAAAACAGCAATTTAGTAATTTCAGAGAAGCAGCTGAGGATGAGGAGAAGCACAAAAATATTTTCCAACTCTTACTTAATTCCAACCCATCGACATTGCAACAGATTTATATGTTGCAGAAACTTTCCAGCAACAATTGAATCGTGGTATTCAAGCACAAGCCTTTAAATCAATTTAACCCTTTGAGGACAGCACGATACTTTAATGACCCATAACTTGGTCAACATGGTGCATGACTGCAGCCCTGGCAAGTAACTTGCCAGGGCTGTATTCAAGCATAATGTCTACCCTACACTCCGGCTGTGTCGGCGTTATATACCAATGCAGTAATGTTGAGTTACTTGCCGGGGCTGCTACAGTGCATCATGATGACAAATGTCATCTTTTAGTAACATCTGTCCTTTAAGGGTAAAGGAATATTTTCATCAATATAATTCTAGTTGGATTTAGCTGAATATCCATAGCTAGAATAAACATAGCATATTCATTCAGTTACTTGCTTTTATCAAACCGTATAATTCTACATTTTTAAAGCAGCATTGCCATTCATATAATCTTTTTGGGTAAATAACTTAGCTAAGACTAACCCACATAGACTCTAGATTGCCTGTCAAACTCCCAGAAGGCCTTGCTTGTAAGGTTAAAGGTCAGGATGTCTGAAGACTGTCCAGTGGCAGTCATAGCAGGCCATTTGTCTTTGTGACAGATACCGGACACACACTAGACACCCATGACAGCAGGGGGGAAATCATAACTAATCACCATTCTTCACTACATCGATAGTTCTTGACTGTTGACTGAGTCCTAGGTACTGAGTTAGAGAGGTGCATGATTCAAAGTTTCAACCTCCCTATTAAACTGCCTATAGGTAGTTCCGATGAAAATTAAAGCTTCTTACCAGTCGTTATTGATGTGTTCACTTTACTGGGCTGAGGATGTAGCACTAGGAAAGACTAAAATTCATCAGCACAAGGCAAATAATGCAATTAGCAGACTAGAAGGGTTCAAACGTTGGTCATGTACAGAGACTAGCCTTAAGACACAGATATGGATGGGTTCCTGTAAATGTCGTCAAAATGAACTCACCACAAAATTAAAAGCCAATTATTCTAAATGAATCCCAATTTAATGTCATTATTCTTCAAACTTAAGAACACTTCATTCAATGAGGTTGTAAATGTGAGAAATAATAGGAAGTGGGAATGCAATAATGAGGTTGTATTTCAGCATCAAATGTCTCCAGGAAGATGTTCATCGTGTTGAATAGTGATGAAGGGCTGGTAAATGGTTTTGTGTTAGAGAAGTATTTAATCAGAGTTTATAATGTTCTCAGTGCGGCCAGGTCTTTTTGAAGTTCTGATTATGAATAATGATGAAAAAGCCAAGGTATAGATGGATGTAATAGTTTGGAGCCCATCAGCTATCACCTGGCAGGGAAGGAGGTATTGTCCTACTGAAAAGTGCTAGGAGTTGGATATAGATTGTCACCATGTATACTCTAATTACACCCATACTAACTAATGGCATAGCCAAAGTAAGGACCTGTACTCAAGAGTCAAATGGATTCTGGCTGTGGTGATCAGATCTGGCTGCACTACACTGGTCCCAATTACAGACCAAGGTTAAGGGGCCTGGAAGCTGCCTCCTGTGCCACCCCTACTCTGCTGCTGCAGCCAGGGCAGAGGGCCAGACATGCTAGCTTGCACTACTGAACTAGGGGGCAGGAGGGCAGTAATAGTGGTTGACCAAAGCTAGCACTGGAGGACGTCTGTCTACTAAGTCAGTATTAGCCAATGAGTACCCAAAAGTATACAAGGTCTAACAGTGAGTGCCTTACTTCTTTTGGATGGCCTTACAACATGGAGTCCTTAACAACTTCTCAGTATCCATACTGAGAAGTACTTCATCTTCATGTTGAGCAGTTGCAGGTCCAATGTACTCCCTATATCTGGGTTTACACTGATTACACCTTACTGGTAATAGGCTTGCAACATTAAGCTAGTTTAACCCTTTCACATCCTTGTAGTAACTCAATTAGAAGTCACCATACTTAGCCAATAAGTACCCAGTATGAGGCTGTCACACTGCTTTAACATTAACACTGATTTCCCTACTTTATTTGCATGGCCTTACAGCACGGATACTGAGAAGTCGTTCATCTTGAGCAGTTCCAGTTCCTGCTGAGAGCAGCTCCCTCTAACCTTTTCCCTGTCGTGTGGACACTGGACTAGTTACACCACACTTAGAGCACAGGAAGCAGGAAGCTGTAAATCAGTACTGCTCAGACATGAGTGTAAGCTGGCCCTACCTCAACCTCAAACAGTGGAGACAAAATCAGTATTGAAAACCAGTTATCAATGATTCTGTGCCGACTGAAATAGTGTATAGCTGCTTCCTCCTACATACATTAACTGCCTTTGATATGAAATGATATAACACAAATGGGGTATAGTAAAAAATGATGACCTCAGATACCTCTTAAATAACTTTGTTAGGATCCACTCTCTGGTTGACTCAGGTAATGGGTGAGTGAGCCAAAATACTATGTTGTTTGAATAAGACTCTGCTTCCATCCATACGGCCCTATCCACACTCCTTCAAAAAACAACCAGTTAGAGAAGCCAGACTTCCTCTTTCATCTTCTGTACTGAGGGACCCTAGGCACCCTGCTGGGGAAACAGCAGATAAAAAGGGGTGGGGGGGCAGGGCAGATGACGAAGGCATGATATGCAATGTCACTGATAGCCGCAGGATGCTGTAAACAATGTTCTGTTTGCTAAAACTTTGGTAGAGTGTTATGTACCCTCATGACCTTGGAGGTATCCAAAACATTTGATATTTGATATGAGCTACGCCACTGAAAATGTGCTGTTAGGTGAAACGGAATAGAGATGGAAAAGAACCATTCCCTAACTGCAACCATTGAAATGGATATTGACCATGGTTTTTGTGTTTCCTTTTTTGTAGATCTTTTGTCATATTGCCTCAGAAGTTCTAAGGTAAACATCTCCACTAAAGTAGATCTCTAAATTTAGATGCAATGAGTGTGCTTCAAACTCAATTTTGTTTTCCATGGGTTCAATCTGCCCTGTTAATATTGATTTTTTGACACAAAAGCTATGAATATATTGCCTGTACAACTTTCAATAACATATCCATTTCCCTAAAGTTCTAGCCAATTTCGTAGGTGGCCAATTTTGTGACTGAGTGCAATATCATATGGATTGTACCTTTCTAGAGTATTTTCATCAAGAAGAATGAGATAATGTTTTTTTTATTTGTTTTTCATAGCAGATGGTATGGATGGATCAACTGATGTTCTAAATTTAAGTACTAACCATATTTTGCCTTTGGATCATCATTTGACATTGAATCTGCTCACTCAAAATATTCATGTAGTCATTGAAGATACAGTACCTAGGGTGAAAAACTTGAACTGAAGTTGAATGTACTCCCTATAATGATGAAAGTTTGTCACAACCCTGATTGACCCTTTAAGGAAGGCATGTCGCTAAAAGATTAAATTTATCTTCATGATGCACCAATGCAGCCCTGGCGGGTACTTCACCAGTGCTACATTGGTGCATCATGCAGACCTTTCAGGGGTGTCTGAACCCTGTAGGGTCTGCATAATGCTTGGATATGGCACTGGCGAGCTACTCACCTGGGCTGCATTCATGACGACCAAGGTCATGAGATTGATGAATGCATGGTAACTAACTTTGTTCTAGGTTTGAGAAGTATAAAACTCAGATCTGCAATGCTCTTTGAGGGACTTAAAACTAGCTTGAAATAGACGGTTTCAGCAAACTTCAATTTTATGAAACCATCTGTGATAAAAGACAATGCTACAAGCGCTACAGCTGTGAGTAGGTTCAACAATGCCGCACATCTAAAAGTGGTTCTTATAAACATCAAAGCCATGAAGACAAAGAGGCTGTGTGGGAGGTTCTGTTGGTGCATCCGAATAGGTTAGGTATTACTGTCAGGTTTACTGTTGGGTTTACTTAACCCTTAAAGGACGCATGTTGCTAAAAGGTGACATGTGTTGTCATGATGCACCAATTAATCTTAATGGCAGCACTTGAGATGTAGGACTCCTATAAGGGGGGCCTTTTTATAATATGAAGGCTCTGTAACCCTGGATGAAAATAATGTATGTGGTCTAAGTCAACCTCTGTGTGGAGTTATCTGATACAGGATCCCCGGCTACTCCCACACTGTAGACCTGTTGGACAGAATACTTCACCCTGAGGTGTCTGCCCTCCACCTGCGCTACTTGAGATACTCATATTACTACATTTCATTAGCATTACAAGGCATCCTGTTCTAACTTTGCCAATATCTTTATGTAAGGCTTGTTTCAAGTCACCTGACCGACCCTATCAAAACAGGGCCGACCTTAGGGTATTTTTGTATGCAATTTTGAAGGAATGTCCATATTTTTATCCTTTTTTGGGGTCAATTTTAGAAACTTCAGAGAGGCGGACTAGTACTTCTATGTTTCAAAAAACCAGACCTACTAACCCTACCTTTTTTACATGTTACTTGAAACATACCTTGTTTTGGCCTAAGGCATCACCGCGTAGCTGTAAATAGGCAGACTGGTCAGATTACTTCATGTAGAGTCTATGCCTTACCCACCACTCCTACCACCATGTGGTTGGTGGGTGTGGATAGCAACAAGTTTCTTCTTGTATTTCTCACACCTGTATTCCTTACTTATACCTTTTATTAGTCAGCATTATTGAGGTACTGGGTGGTAAGTGATTATAGTAGGATATCTCCTCACACCGATATTCCTTACTTTGGTATACATACATAAGGCTATATATAGCCTTGTAATCAACGTTATTGAGAAGGATGTCCATTTCTTATCATAGTAGCATCTCAATGAGTTGATAGTTATGCATTGCAGGATCAATCTCATGAAAGATTACCTTAGTAAATAAATGTATACAAAACTTGACAAATACAAAAGTAATCTTTCCTTAAATCGGCTCATAATGAAAAAAAGATTGAGAGTAGGCTCAGATGTTTTGCATTCATTCTTCGCAACAATCAATGACATTATGAATCAACATACTATGTGGGCCTGATATCCTAAATGCACATAGTTTTGGAAAGTATTTTGGAAGGTCCTTTTCTGCCACATACCAGACATACCTAACCACTGAACGGACATGAGTTGGTCATGATCATGACTTTTTGTCTGCTTTCTTGTCTTATTGATATCGGTATTAAAGGAATTGTTGATAGCCTTTCTGAAATCACTTGTGTATTATTTCCTGCTTTTAAGTTTAAATCAAAAGGTTGAATAGTTATAAAGGTGCAAGGGATAAATTGTTGATCTATTTGATGGCAGATACTAGAAATAGGACAAGGATGGGGAGATGTAAGACATATACCAGTATTGCAGTCAGGTATTGGGAGAATACTTTGGTATGGGACAGCATCTTTAGACTCCAATGTTATACTGATTGGCCTTCTTTCCTGTGGAAAATGTAAAGTTTGCTTTGTTTCTCCCCAATAGGAAACAAGATGTGGGTGTGGTGGACAAAACACCTGAATTATGAATGAGGTGACGGATCAAACATGCAAGCTCAGCACTTCTGGTGTGTTCTGTAACAGCTGCAGAACTCTGTCTGAATCCTACTCACTCACAAATAAACTCACTCTTGTAAAAATCCAATCCCGGGCTCTGGCAAATTAAAGCGAGAGAGAAAACTTTGGTATATTTCTGAACCTTTCTACTCAGAGGATTGCTTACTTGGTAGACGCTTCTCATACTAGTCATATTTGAGGTGTTGTTCTTGATTGCACTTCACCATGTTGAGGCCTAGGTCCAGCCTACAGTTCTACGTCTTATGGTATTTTTTTTCAAAGATAATAATGTGTGTACTGTTCCTGACGGAAACTGATACAGCATTCCGTAAATCCTGTTTCTCTTTTCTGTTTGAAAGGTTGCAAAGATTCACGAATGAAAATCTCAAAATAGTTCAGACTTACTGTGATCATAGCACCTTATCTGATCTACCACACCATGACTTTACACATTGTTATTCAGTTAATTTTAATGAAAAATACCAGAAAATAAAGTTTTACCTCTAGATTGACGTTGTCCTTGGCCTTGAATCATTTTTATATGGACAGATTAAGAAGGTATGACATTGGAAACATTTCCTTTGGTGTTGAAATCAAGATTCTTGACCTACATACTTTTCCCAGAACTCAGGCCAAAAAACAAATGAAAGGTCTGTTTCAGGTTACAAGGTCTGAAAATCTAGGGTATGTTGGAATCCTTTTTTAAGATTTTTATTCTACTTTTAATTTTTCTTTCTTTGGCCTGAAATGTCATTGACGGATCCAGGGGAGTGGCAGGACGGGCCTTGCTCCCCCCCCCCCCCCCCCCCAGAGAGATGGAAATGATATCATATGACATATCATTTCAGCGGAGAATTTCAGCGGAGTATAAATGACCTGGATTGGGAGAGGGGCTGAGGCTTAAAATATTGTGTCCTAAAATACACCATTTCATGTCCAGTCTATCAACATTTTCTTGGGGGGGGGGTGGCATGCCCCCAAGCACCCATAATATGGCCCCTGTGCTTCGCTTTCGGGAAACAGAAATTCACTACAGGTTAGCCAGGTTTGGGCCCCCCCTCTAGACAATCCTGGATCTGCAACTGAAAGTGGCCACAAAGGAACTTTCAAACTTCAGCGCCAACTTGACAAGAATCTGAGTCATGGATTCATGAAGCCACTCTAAAATAACCTAAGAATTACTATAAAAACAAAGTTTTTATTTCCAGGGTCGGGTAACATAAAACGCCCCTTTTTGTTTATTTGGCCTTAGCATTTCATAGTAGACTCAGCATAAGCTACGTGCATCCTGCTATCTGATAAACCCTCTGTGCCTTCTACGAGTTATTGCCTATATTTTCTCGCTATCCCTCCCTCCTGTATGAGCCTCTCATGAGCATTATATTCAAAAATACAGCAGGATGTGAGTTCCTCTATCCCTTCCTTATATTAATCCTCATTATTAGAAAAGTGCTTCATAATGCTATAGAAGAAGAAGTTTTCATATATAACTCCTGTGTAATATGTCTTAGCATGTCTACTTAAAGAAATATTGGCTATATTGTTTGATGCAATGTCAAATACCTCACATTATAATCTTAGTTGTTACTATAAATGTCAGTTAACCAGGAGGGAAATAACTTTTATTAGTCCACAATGTTGACAAGGAGATGTGGGTGTGTTTACGAGAACAGTAACTACCATGCAAATACTGCAGTGGTGCATGCTAATAAGCTTCATACAAAGGCAATGAGACATAAAGACAACACATCATTTGGCATACCCTTTTATTACTGCTTATCTATGACAGAAGGTGTTTTATTACATTCTTCATTTGCATTTAAATACAACATACAGCCATGCTGCAGTAGATTAGCCTCAGTCTGTCACCTTTTTCAGAAAGAATATCTTGTAATCTTAGTTGTTTCTATAAACATCAGGTAGCCTGGTGATAAACAACATTTATTAATCCACCTTGTTGTCAAGGTTATCTACCAAGAGACTGTGGGTGAATTTCCAAGAATAGTAACTACCATGCCCCGGTAGTGCCTGCTAATCGGCTTTATACAAAGATAATCAGACAGTAACGACAAAAACATCATGTGGCATGTATATTCTCTGTTATTGCTCATCTATAACAGTGGCTGTTACACTCTTCATAGCACTTAAATACAACACACACCCATTAAACATGTTATGCAATGTTAACTAACGTTTCATCAACCATTTGCTGGGATAGCGCTAGGGCATTTTATGGGTTAGCCAGTCTGGCGAATTTGAGCCATGATTGATTAGCCAGATTGGAAATGAATTCGCCAGATTTAACTGATCCCTCTTATCAATTTAGGGTGTTGACCATTATTAGTAAGCATGCAAAGAGAACCCTCAGTAAGGCTACTTTATTCTGATAACTTGGATTATGGATCCGTTGCCCTCCTATCTAGTTTTTTTTAAAGAATTTGACCTCCAAAAAAAGGAAAAGAAAAAAAAAGGTATGCTAAGGGTTGCCACTGACAAGGCAGTTTTAAATTCCCTGACTTTTCCCTGGCATTATATCAAACTTCCCTGACAATTTCGACATAAGACCAATGTTTTTAAATGCCCTCCAACTATGAATATGCACTCTTTTAAAAGTTATCTTCTACTTGGGCGTTATATGACAACAGGGGTTTTGTGCATCGCATGCACGCAAAAAATGTTACCCCTGTAGTTGGTCTCTTACTACGGTTGTAACACTTGAGTACAAAAACCAGACAAGGTAAATTAGACTGTAATATACGGCGACTTTATTATAAAGGAAACTCTTGGTGTATTGTAGTACAAGTATAGCCAGCGGATAAACAAGATCAGTAACAGATATATAATACAGTAGGCAATCCTATAGCATAGAGTTAAGCCCGTGAGCACAGGGTGGTCATGTCACGACAGTCCCAAACCTGACTGACTTCCAATGGGGAAGCAGCCGTCTTATATACAGCGCTGCGTAGGCCACGTGACTGTACTAGCAGCGCCACCAGTTAGGTTTAGTTATGTAAAATGATTATGTAACAACTACCGACGGTAACCGAAGGTGGTACCGGTACACTACCGTATATAACCGAACTAGAGGAGTCGGTGTATGTAACGAACCGACGACACTAGTTATATGAATAAAACAGTTATTTTACACAATAGAACCGTGTTGTTTTACATCTTACAACATACAATAGATATACAACGATAACAGTTAGACTTATAGTCAACCTGTTACACTCCCTTCTTTTTGAGGATTTAGATATTTCTCTCCCTTAAAATCATAGTAAAATACAGGCGTTTCAAAGAAAACAGGTGACTTTGTTTGGTATTTCAAAGATTTTTCCTGACAAAATATTATTTTCCCTGACATTTTCAGAAAATATCATTTTCCCTGACATTTTGCCAAAAAATCTGAAATTCCCTGACACTTCCCTGACCTGAAACAAACAATATTCCCCCCGACATTTTCCCTGACGGTGTCAACCCTGTATGCTGACTAGTAAAACCTCAACTACTGACCTTTCAAAATTGGGATATTTCTCAATACACCTTCAGATGATAACCCAAAAGAGGGATTTAGTAAACTGCTTTCTTTTTTACTCCGCCCTTTGGGATTTTTGTGACCCAGCTGCGGATGTTTTGCCCTTCCAAAAGGTTGGGAGTCAAAAACTGTGTGCATCGTTATGTTACAGGGGTGGCCATGACTTCAAAACAAATGTGCTGTACGTTTAATATGGTTCTAAGGAATATGTACATTTGAACAAATGCATTTATTTTAGAGAAAAAAATTGCTAGTACTTTTAGTATTTTGTTTTAGAAAATTGGGAATTTTCAGGTTCTCAATATATTTAAAAGTGATATACACGGCTGTTTTTCTCTTGATCTTAGCTTTCCAACGATATATTATACAAGGTATTTCCTATGATGACAATGACATTCTGCTGAGGAATTCGCCAGTCTGGCGAATTCCATATGAGATGAGATCGCCAGATTGAGTTTTAACTCGCCAATGGCGATCTGGCGAGCGGCTAGCGCGAACCCTGAAATTTGACTGTCAACCATTCCCTTGACTGATGCGCATCAGTAATTCTTTCATTAGCAGTCTTTAGAAATAAGACCAGAGGCTGGGTTCCTTAAGTAATGACTGCAGCAATCAGGGTGGGTGTGTTAGAGTTAGGGAATCAATGCCACAGCAAGACTTCTTCATTTACACTGCTTAAGTTGGCTGCAGGGTTTCAATTTCTGGACTAGTCATCTATATCAATCAATACACAACAGTTGATTCTTTGATGATCAAAACTACCAGAGTATAGTCCTTTCAGCACACCAAACTGGAAGCTACAACAAAAGGCATCTACAACCCCATCTGTCCCATACATCTCTGACCATTGTCCAATCACTACTTACACACATGATGAGGGCTAATCAGTAGTAGAGAGCTCACAGGTCACACACTAAAGCACAAGAGGCCGGAGGACGACAAGATAAACACACTCCTACACTGACACAAGTCAGGGCTGGATGCCAGGAAAAGCTTTGTGCTGTGTGAGTCTGACAGATGTGGCAGAGATCAGGAGAATGGCAAAAACCTGACACTCGTTGTAAGGGGAATGGGGAAGGTTGTTGCCTGGGGGTTAAACAAGGGTAAACTGGCATCATTGGAAAAAGTTCACAATGGTGTGAGTTGAAAATATCTTATTTCTTGAAGTAGTCCTCATTTTCCTCCATTTCTTCATATATCATTGGCACTAATGTTTATGCTGCTGTTACTGCTTTTGCTTCCATTGTTTTAAAAGTATCTTTAGGGGGCACAATAGGGTAAAAAGGTGGAACAGTTAATCATGTATATTTCAGTAGAATTGTGTTAAAACTAAACATATCATATATGGTTATGACCATATGTAAGGCCTTCATCAAATTCCTTCCATTATTTTGTGTTGCTATGGCTGTGGAATATTTATGGAACAAAAACGTTCTTTTTTAGCTCCTTTTCATTAGAATGGCACTATTGTAAAGAAAAATGGTGTAATTTTAGTATTTTAAAATTTTGAGGGGATTTTGGTGTGCTTGCTGAGGGTGGTTTTTCTTCTTTTAGCTATATTTCAAATATTAAGGTCTATAGAGCCTTTCAAAGTTGCATGGTTACCAAAAAATGGTGATTTTTAAGGGAAATTTGAGAAAATCACCATTTTTTGGTAACCATGCAACTTTGAACAGCTCTGTAGAGCTTAATAATTGGAATATCACTAAAAGAAGAAAAACCGCCCTCAGGAAACACATCAAAAACCCATTAGAATATTAAAATATTGAAAATGTACCATATTTGTATACAATAGTGCCATCCTAATGAAAATGAGATAAAAAAGAACGTTTTTGTTCCATAAACATTCCACAGCCATAGCAACACCAAATATTTGAAGGAATTTGATGCAGACCATTTCTATGGTCATAACCATGTATAACATGTCAAGGTTTAACACATTTCTATCGAAATATACATGATTTACTGTTCTCCTGGATCTACCCTATTGTGCCCCCTTAAACAGCTGTCTTGAAAACGAATTCCTAATTATTGTAACAGTCTCTTTGTTTACACAACACTCTTAAGTAAACACCTCTGTGTCTTATTCATCTACAGTTTACCCTGATAATGTGGTTACTGGAAAAGCTACCGTGGGATTATCTCGAATCTCCATTCATCATCAGTATAGAATGAAAGATAATCTTACAAATACTAGGTGCTACATGTAAACAAATTATCCATCAATAATGACATATATTCTTTGGATAACTTCTTAAGGCAATAGATGATTTTAGGGCATTTGCACCTGTAGGCTGCATAAGCAATCGTCTTAGCCAATTTCACATATCTATTTTACATTGCATCCATTTGTAAAATTCCATTCCTGGGATATCATTCAAACATGGGGTTTTATATATCATTGGCCCAAGGCCATTTGGCGCTGTTATGGCAAAATATTGAGGTTAATTTGTAAGGCAGCCAACATAGTTCATATAGCACAGTAGGGAGGGAAACTGATGCCCTTTATATCAATGTCTGTGCCTTGTTTGAAGTCTGGCCAATACATCATGAATCTCCATGGCCCTACTGGCCTTGTCAGACAGCTGTCTATGTTTGACATCCACAATACATATATACAAATCTAGGTTGACACCAAATCAATAACTGCAGGATACAGCATTATGCAGACACCGCAGTGGGGCTGAGTGGAATGGGCAGTAAACTGTACAGTTATTAGGATTCATTTCCAGACCTGCACTTCTATACTATACTCTTGAAGAAAAATCATGTTGTTAGCTTGAGAGAATGCTATCTCTCTAAGGGTGGCATGATGCATTCATGCATTGTGCCCTTGGTATTCACATTGCATGAAAGCAGCCCTAGTGAATAACTCGCCAGTCCTGCATTCATCCTGACCTTAAAACAAAGACTAAAAAATTACATTTGTTGTCCGATGCAGCCCTGGCGAGTAACTCACCGGTGCTGCATTGGTGCACCATGCCAACCCTTCGGGAGGGCCTCAACCGCACAAGGTTGGGAATGACTTGCCAGGGCTGCATTCATGCATCATGATGACCAAGGGCATGATGCATTAATGCATTATGATATCCTTAAAGGGTTAATGCAGCTTGCCACCATGTATTACTGCCTCACCCACAGGAGGAGCTGCAGCAGGGTGTGTGCTTAGTCCTGATCAGGAGATACATGGCAGTACAGCAGAAATGCTGTTAGTGCTGAGAGAGAGATAACGTTCATATTGAGGTTTGTGCCTTGTTTGGAAGTCTGGTCAGTACATCAGTAAATCTCCATGGCCTACTGGCCCTGTCAGACAGCTGTCATTGTGTGACAGCAACAATTTATATACCTAAATCTAGGTTGACACCAAATCAATAACTGCAGAATACAGCATCATGCAGACACCGCGGTGGGGCTGATTGCCGTAGGCAGCAAACTGTACACTTATTATTCACATTTCCAGACTTATGCTCCCATACTGCACTCTTAGAAAATAGAAAATGAGTTGTCAGCATCTTCCTGTTAGTAAGGCAAAAGAAAGGTGTGTTTCAGGCAACATGGTCCAAAAGATTAGGATAGGTAGGTCGGATTTTTAAAATGTTGATACCTGAAATAAGTCGTGAATCACCAGATCTACTTGCGGATCATCAGGATGACTCACCAATTTTTAGAGTTACTAGGAATATCATTAAATTCTTGTTAAAAAGCTGATAATTAATAAGCTATGGGAGTTTCGAAAATCAGGAAAAAATGCTAGGGTCAGCACTCTTTTGGATCTAGGGTTAAAAACACCCATTTGGCCTTATTATGACGTATCATGAGGATGCTCAAGTTACATCCTAGGTAGTACTTAATGTTATCCCGGAACTGGAGATGAACCAATCAAGCACAGTGTATGGGAGCTGTGTGTTGAATTCTAAATCAACTTCAAATAGTTTCCTAGTTTTATCAACTGTACAAAAATAATGGATGACTAAGAATAAAACATGGTTTCTGAGGAAAAAGAAAACATCTACAAACATTGTCCTCATGAATCATTGATGGTTTTTTTTGTTTGTGGATTTCAATTATTTAACCCAATACTACGAGAAACACAAGCTCCTCTTTGATCATCTCTCACACACATCCATTAAACATGTTGATCCTTGTATTAAAAAAATTAAAATGCTGCAGAACATGATTGAATTGTTAATGATAAGCACTATTGCTACGAAATGTTACCAAATCCCAACATGCTACACTTAGTGCTCATGCTGCCTCTCCTTGATGAGACAAAGTGCCAGACTAATTCCTGGGCGAGCCAAGTTAGGCCCACACAATTCTACACAAAGTCAGGCCAAGCTGCAGTTAACCCTTTAAGGGTGGCATCACGCCTTAATACATCATGCCCTTGGTCACCATGACCTCACCTACCCTGATCTGTATGCTGTAAGGGAATCTAAATGTACAATTAACTGATTGGTGACGTTTAAAGTTAAGAATTTTCTTGCAAAGGCTTTGATCAATATAGAAATCTTCTACACTCAGATCTAGCTCTGCTTTAATCATGACCATTACATAATGCTAATGACTAATTGATAACTAATAGAAAATGTGGTGTCTTAAACAAAGGCACAGAAATACCTCTTAGTGCAAGTAAAAGTATATACAAAGAAAAGGGCTTGATTAAGTTATGTCAAGTCTAGTCATTCCAGGTTTTGACCTTGTTAGACAGCTGTTTTAAAAGTGCTGACTTCAGAATCTAGTTTCATATTAAACACAGTTTAAGGAAGGCTAAATAAGGTTTCTGTCAAATCAACTATGAAGGAATACACTCATCCCACTCTCATTCTCATAAAAGTTATGCCCTTTGCATTCTCTATGTAATGGTACTCCAAACCCGCCTTTGTCCCTCACTTAGATCATATCCCTTTTTGTGAGGTCTATTATAGGAAATTAAAATGTTGTGAGTGCAAACTTTTAACAAGGACAGAAGGTCATAAAGATCCTAAGGTAATATGACAGTAGTGATATCAAAATGTGCACAATGCAGGGACTTCATGCAGTAGACACCCTCTGCCCTTTACAAAAGTTGTGAGATAAACACTGTATAAACTGTGGACGTGAGAGATCAATAGGCAGCCCTTTTCAGTAAACATGTTTTTCACAGTAAACTAACTGTGTGAAAGAGATCTCACCTTTACAAATGTCTCAAATCTCCGTTAAACCTTTGAGATTCCCTAGAAAAAGCAACTCCGTTAATAAGTCATGCTATTTTCACTATTCTTTTACATTTTAAGTAATGGTTAAAATGATTGAGTCTTGGAGGTAAGGGTGTATAGTTTATTGTGATGGGCCAGTGTGAACTCTATTTACACACATGGAGGGTAGGGCCAAAAGAGAAAGGTGGGGTTCTCTCAGCTGGGGGTGAATCAGTTTTCACACCACATGACACAGTGGTTTTTGAAAGACCTGGCCTGTTTATAATGTACCAATGCAGCACCAGCCAGTTACTCGTGATACTGCTGCTGTTGTTGTATTGTTTGCATTTGCAAAAAGATTCTATTTACAATGGAGGTCTTGATAATGCTGATGTTTGGTTTCTTCAGTTATAAATAATGCTGATGTTGATTATGTAGCTCCCATTGTCCCACACAATTCTACACAAAGTCAGGCCAAGCTGCAGTTAACACTTTAAGGGTGGCATCACGCCTTAATGCATCATGCCCTTGGTCACCATGACCTCACCTACCCTGATCTGTATGCTGTAAGGGAATCTAAATGTACAATTAACTGATTGGTGACGTTTAAAGTTAAGAATTTTCTTGCAAAGGCTTTGATCAATATAGAAATCTTCTACACACAGATCTAGCTCTGCTTTAATCATGACCATTACATAATGCTAATGACTAATTGATAACTAATAGAAAATGTGGTGTCTTAAACAAAGGCACAGAAATACCTCTTAGTGCAAGTAAAAGTATATACAAAGAAAAGGGCTTGATTAAGTTATGTCAAGTCTAGTCATTCCAGGTTTTGACCTTGTTAGACAGCTGTTTTAAAAGTGCTGACTTCAGAATCTAGTTTCATATTAAACACAGTTTAAGGAAGGCTAAATGAGGTTTCTGTCAAATCAACTATGAAGGAATACACTCATCCCACTCTCATTCTCATAAAAGTTATGCCCTTTGCATTCTCTATGTAATGGTACTCCAAACCCGCCTTTGTCCCTCGCTTAGATCATATCCCTTTTTGTGAGGATTATGATTGGAAAGTAAAATGTTGTGAGTGCAAACTTTTTACAAGGATAGAAGGTCATAAACATCCTGAGGCAATATGAAGGTAGTGGTATCAAAATGTGCACAATGCAGGGACTTCATGCAGTAGACACCCTCTGCCCTTTACAAAAGGTGTGAAATAAACACTGTTTAAACTGTGGGCGTGAGAGCTCAATAGGCAGACCTTTCAGTAAACATGTTCTATGCAGTTGACTAACTGTGTGAAAGAGGTCTCACCTTTACAAATGTATCCAATCTCCATAAAACCTCCGAGAATCCTGAGAACATATGAATAATACTGCTTCATCTGATTTTACTACATTGATGGCGCTTCTGTAGACTAAAATTTGAAAAAATTAGATAACAAAAAACAACTCTGTTAATAAGTCAAGCCATTTGAACTATGCTTTTACCCAATTGAATTCACTATTCCAATTAGATTAAGATTTTTTCAAAACATACACTTAACATAGCCTGGATGAACTATTTACACAAATGAGAATAAACTGAATGGCACTGAACTTATATGGATATGGATGTAAGTAATGAGAAAGCTGGCAGCATAAACCATGACATGTACAGAGTGTGTACTCTGAGAAGATTTACCTAAAGACCAGAAACCTAAGACTTTGTTTTTGAAAATATAACTTTTAGAAACTCAGTCGGACAGCACTGAGTTAAATTAACATTATCCCATGGCCATTAACAGCATTAACAGTGCGGTTCCATTAGTGCATCAAGAGCTTATTGTTCATTTAACAGGAAGCCCTTCAAGTTAATGCATTCTGAGTTTGCTTGTTTCAGCCTTAACAACAATTACTAGATCTCACTGAGATACTGTGTTTGTGTGTTCAGGTGTGCTTGGTCTCAGCTCTTATTCTGGTGCATTTTCCTGAAGATTCTGTCATGATGTATTAAAGGGTGCCAAAATTTCCTTTGTCATCATGATGCATGAATGCATTCCTAGCAAGTAACCCACCAGTGCTTCATTGGTGCATCATACCGACTCTACGGGGTTGAGAAAATCCCAAAGGGTTGACATGATGCAACAATGCTGCACCTGCAAGTTACTGGTTGGTCTGCATTGTCAATACGAGATGGGCAAAGACGAAAGAAACATGTGTCTAGGTAACTAACACACAAAAGAAACCTGTGTTTGTAGGGGTGGGATTGGAAATGTAGCTCATCCAAGGTATCAAGCATCCTGTTGATATTTGTGTTGTTTTAAGGTTGCTCAAAGCTCCTAAAGGAAGGCAATTTATCTGCTTTAAAATCAGGGTGCCAGATTTGTGATGATATGCTGTTTTTTTTGCTTGCCACATCGTCTTCCCCCAAGACTGAAGAAGCCCATCCCTGCCCAGAAGCCTCCTGGTACCTGACAGGGGCCTTATGACTGATGGCTGAGGTGGAACCACAAGTGACAAGGTCAGACATTTTGATCGCTCCTTTACAGAGTTAATAAATCACATCGGAAGATGACGATGCAACATGAAAAAAGCAATCAGTGAAGGAACATGAGGCAAAGACGATTGAAGCCCTGGAGAGAATAAGAGGATGTCAAATAGTTGCTGTAAAACCATCAAAGTGTCTTTTCCCAATCAGCTTAATTCATTGGATGGAAAATTGAAAAGTAATCATATTTCTAATGAAGCCTTGATGACTGTTCTTTGGTGATTCAACTTTATCACTGCCTCAGGATTTCAAAGTCTGGCAACGTTCAATCTTTAGCAGCTCCCTTCAGGTGTCTTTCATGAAAAGCTATTGTTTTTGTAGTAGGTTGTGACGAGAGTGCCAAATATCCTTCACAAAAAAGATAATTATTCATGAGATCTTTGTGAGTATATTACCTTATTCAAAATGCAAGCTACAGTAAAAGTAACAATGTAACTTGATTATTCGATATTTCCGCTTCTTACTTTCCTTTGTTGTGAAACATATTCATCATATCCTCGAATCTGGCGCCTCAAATGAGTTCCCTTTGTCATGGATGCAATCAAGATATATGTATTGAAATGTAAGGACACATTTCCCCCCCTACCTGAGATCCCTTCTTGTTCAGCTTTGCCTTAAGCATTTACCTCCGATTTATGGCCACCAGTTAATGCAGAGTCCCTCCCCAGTGGGCATAAAATTCAGTCCAACGTTGATTCAACATTGTATCAACATTGAATCAACATTGACAACCATTTATCAATGTTGACTCGATGTTCTGTGCCCACTGGGTCATACTTATATTTAAAACAAAAATCCCTTTTCAGTTCCCAAACTTAACCGAAGCATCACGATGCACTGTGTCTAGAAAACCAAGTTCCCAAGTTCATCCAAGGCCAATTATGTTAGGGTAATTCAGGATATATTGTAATGAGATCCCCGTAAGCTATCTCCAAAGCTCATTAAGCAATTACATAAAGCTAATAAGAAGGCCATGATTGCTACTGAAGCAGTAAATGTCATGGACAAACAACAGCTTTCAATACTAATTTAACTCAAATACCCGCAACTAGTGAGAGTTCTACCACTGAGATGACAGCTAGGCAGGTATGTTAACAAAAACAAGGCACTGGGCAGGTGATCTGACAGATCACTGCCCAGTGGTTGTTTCTGTTTAAGTAGAGCAGGGTTTTATGTCAAGAAAATGTTGTTTTCAAATTATTGTGGTAGAAATTATGATCAAATTGCTTTGGTAGAATGATCACCCCCTCAGTGTCGGGTCTGCCTGAGGCTGAAACCTCTCCAGATCAATTTGACTATTGCCAAGTACCTAAGACCCTATCTGGCTAATACCTCCAAATGATTACAACTATGTATAGATCTACTTGATATTAAGCAGTACCAGCTGGACTAAGAATATATATATACTACTACACTATCACATTCCTGAATGTATCCCCGGTGGGGTGTAAAGAATTTCAGTAAGGCACATCCTCCTGTTTTCTTTATAATTGATGAATGATGCTGCACATACACTCTGATACCTGGGTGTTCTAACACGATCTATGACCTCTCCCACCTCTCTACCTCTCTATTTCACTGTAACATGTCCAATATTCACATTAGCAGTTCTGGAGCTTCTTATACCCGTGTTATCCGGGTAGCCCAATAAATGATGTTGTCTTTACCAGCTTATACATTACCTTGCCATTCACTTCAACAATAATTCTTCTCGCCAACCCTACCTATCACTACTAAGATGTCACATGTAACGGTCGCTGACCTAAATATTAGCCTTTAATTAGGCTAAGATGCGACCCGTCTTTTGCTAAGCCATATGATAAAATGTATTTGTTATTAAAATGTACAATCAGTAATAAAGACAAATTCAAACTCAACCTCCTTATTTACCATGTTTAATGTTTTTCCTAACTTTGAAAACATGTCTGTGCAGAATATAAAGGAGACATAACAGAATTCAAAACAAACATGAAACGAATAATAGTTCATTCTCCAGTTAGATTGATTGGAAATAAACGTGTCAAACTGTGCCAAAGACAAGGCTGCTTGATTTATCAATTTACACATAAAAAGATAAGTATAGCATGAATCAGAAGTGGGAGACCTTTTACAAAATCCTCCTTGCATGTTTATTAGAAATTTAGAAACTTGAATAACGTTTGATCATGGGAAAATATAGCAAGTATTTGTCAGGACGTAGTTGGCAGATGTATTTTACTTCAAGAACTATATTTCCTTTACAGTCATCCATTTATGGGTACAGCTGATAAAACTAGGAAACTTCTGGTAGTTAATTCAGAATTCATTGCACATCCCCCACACACTGTGCATGATTGGTTCATCCCAAGTACAGGGAACACTCTAAGTACTACCTTCCTAGTCTGCCCGTTCAATGAATAGCTCATCTTGGGCCTCCACCAAGCTGTACTGGAGGTGCATCCAGACAGGATGGGGCCTGAATATCAATCCGTACAGGAGAGATTGATTGGGTAGAAATGCTGGTCCTATTTTTAGCTCCTATCTTAAGCTCAGGTTTTTAAGTGATTGTACAAATGTTTTTAATGGAGTACCCTTGGTTTGATTATTTCTGAACTCATGATGAGAAATAGTTTGATTATTATTAGTCAATTTAGACAAAATAGTTCTTAGGTTTTTAGTGAGCATTGAATGACCACTACAAACATCTTTAGGATGGAGTACCCTTGATTTAATGATTACTGAACACATCTTTAGGATAATTTCTTCTCTGATGAAGTTACAGAAAGGTTCGTTCCGCTCTGTCACTGTAGATTACCTTATTACTTCATACTTCCTTCCTGCAGAGCTCTGTAGGAAGGTGGGGTAAATGGCTAATCTAGAGCAGCAGAGCGGAAGGAAGGTGTTGACAGTTGTAGAAGGCATGGCTTGAGTCTTCCGGGTAGAACACGCAATCAGACAAAGAGGCAGGAAGGCTCAAACACAGAGTATATACAGATATATAAGTAACATCAAGTAGCATATGGGGCAATCAAACTACGCACTAAAAGGCATCAGAGAGAATGAGATGTGAGCTTAGGCACTATGGACTAGCCTTTAACAGCTATACATGCGTATTAAGAATGAGCCTATCCAGGCTATGCATGAGCCTCCTATATGGCCTATAACTATGGACTATTTATGACCAGATGGACTGATCAGGGTCAGATTGGCTTTTAGGGCATCTAAACTGCTGCAACAGGAAAGTGCGTTGAAAAATGTTAATGTATGTAGGTTTAGCCTGCAAAGTGAGGGTTGGAAGGTATAGCACCCAGATAGCTAGCCTCATGCACAACTCGACGAGTTAAAAAACATGGAAAATGACACACTATGTTATGCATATATTCCAAGCCTTTTCAAGCTGCTGTTTTGAGAACTATCCATGTAACCATTCTGATGTAAATATTCTAAAAGAGCTTTTTGATTTTTCTGTGTTTCAGTGTGGCATTTGGATATCAGTATTGGTGCTAAAAACTACTAAATACAAGTAAGGTGGTTGTTGTCTGCTTAGAGAGGGAGGTCAACCCTTCTAAGCCCATTACACACTGGTACTGGATTTATGGTTGTACCACCCTAAATGCCTAGTCGCTAGCTATTTATATATGGAAGAAGGGATGATATTATTTCAGGAATCAATCTACCCATACCTACCTTGTGTATACTATATAAAATCATGTGGCAGTTTGAAAATATAGGAAGATAATTCTTTAGTTTTCTGCAGCATCTACGTACACCAGCTGTAGCTTCTGCATACTGCTGTATTCTGAAGCTGTGTGACAGGGCTAGAAGGATGGTACACATCATGGAGATTAATGGTGTATTGATCAGACTTCTGAACCAGGCACATACACTGCTGTGGGCGATAGTAGGACAACAAACATAGCCTTAGTCTTCTTTGGATTTTATTCAAACTATGTTTTACCAACCCAATCTATGTGATATTAATGGAGCATATGAAGATACATAGATATAGATGACTGGTATTTATTTTCGTTACGATCTGATTGCTCAATTTTGTGCTATTTAGATACATTGTGGTGAACTTAGCAAACTGCTTTCCCATGTATTTGACATGCGTAACTATCATTGAATGTAGCAGAGACCACACATATTGATGATGTCACTAATGATTGCTAAGTAACACTTTCTTTACAGCTACATCTATGTATACGCCCACATCTACATTCAGCCTGTCTAAAACCCCTAAGTGGAAATATATTCCCTAACTGCTGTGCTGTATGTGGTTAAGAGGATCGCGTTTTTAAACCTGTGCAGATGCTCAATAATCATCTTTTGCCTTAAACATTTCTCAAACGAATATGTGTTATCATTGATCAGCAATTTGTATTCAATTTGCACCTTGTATTTGTAACATTAGCCTTCATTTGACACCAAATCAACCCCAGGCAACAACCTTCCCATTCTCCCCAAAGCAATGTCTGAGGTCCACGCCCTTCTCCTGATCTCTACCCCTCATCACTCCCACATCTCTCTCAGTGTGACACACCACATTGCTATTTCTGGCATCCAGCCCTGTATTGTCTCAGTGTGGGAGTGTGTTTATCCTGTTGTCTTCCAGCCTTGTGTGCTTTAATGTGTGACCAGTGAGCTCTCTACAGCTGATGAGGCGGCATCATGTGTCTAAGTAGATATTGGACAAAGGTCAAAGATCTATGGGTTGTTAACGTCTTAAGGTGTAGCTTGTAGTGGGGTGCACTGAATTGACTATACTCTGGTAGCTTCTACATAATATATTAAAACTATAAATGGAGAAATCACTGAATCACTTGAATTCTTTTTTGACTGACATAGATGACTGATCCAAAGTTATAGCCCAGCTACTACCTTAATGCAGCATGAATGAACACGCCTTACACTGGTATTGATTCTCCTACCTCTCTCATGTTAACCATATTTAATATTGGAACACATTCTCTGCTCTGATTCCCATGGACTATTGATGCTTTAATTACTGTTGCATGCACATCAACCAACAGAAGGATTGCCAGACTGTTCTATTACCGCCCACCTCATGGGAACCTTCATAAACCTGGCCCCATTTATGTAAAACCAAGATACGTTTTTTCAAGTGCCATTTTTTGATTATATATTTGTTTCATCTTTCACTAGGATTTACATTGATTTTGGATTGAGGTTGTTTCATAGTACGATCAATAGATATATCCTGGTTTTGCAAAATACATCAAAGCATTGAATAACCAAATATACTTCCATTTTCCTTCTAAGTTATTGGAATGTCCTTCAAAGACATAGCCAAGTAAAGGCTAGTTTTTGTTCTGGAATGGAACTTTAAATACAGATTCCCATTAACATGTGATTTGATATGAGAATGGACTGATGTATGCCATTGGTTTTGATGAGGGTAGAGGCAGGACTAAATTACTACGCTGCAGATCTAAAAATATAATCTTACTGATAAAACTGACTGAAGGAAACCGCTACAGTAAACCGACTGCAGTAGGGCTGTATGCTGTATTCAAATGCAAATGAAGGGTGTAAAAAAAACACATAAAAAGCAATAATAGAGAGATGAGGCAAATGGTATTTCTGAATGGACTGTCTTATTATCAGTATGTTGCATGGTAGTTACTCTTATTACACGTACACCCACAACCTCTTGATAAATATCCCAGTCAAAATTTGGACTAATAAATATTATATAGCTCCCGGTTACCTGAAATCAATTATGAGAACTATGGTTACAATGTGGGTTAGTTGCCTTTTGTGTCAAACAATATTACCAGTATTTTCATTAGTAGACATACTATATTGGACCTATAAAAGTAAAGTGAGACCAAGTGATCAGCTCCATGGTGCTATAGACATTGTGGCTAATAATGAACAGTAAAACAAGTAAGGCAAAAATAGGCTTGAATCCTGCTGACAATGATTATCATGTACATGGACGGCTCATTCAAGTGGGGGAAGGAGTTTATTAATCAGGAAATATAGCCAATAACTCAGAAAGATGAGTATATGGAAAGCAGGATCAACATGGCAGAATCCACAGATTCTGCCAAAATGTGTCTTTGTCATTTATCTAGTAAATTTAGATGCAAATTTGGATCCGTTTACAGTACCAAAACAGGATAAGTGAGGTTCGGGATCTCCTCTATTTCACTGGGGCTTATCTAGGGTTTGTACAGAAAGCTCTGGGACTAATTGAGCCTACTAGGGATTGAGTCTGACACCTCGTATTATCAATATGAACGGGTATGTATTTGCCTAAAACTAGTTTGCAGTAAAAGTGCTGCACCAGAGCTTTATATATCTGGATGATCTTATTCATGAAAACATTTTTTCAAGTTATGATGTGAGGATCCACAATTCTGCATTGATGTGTGAGACACATGATTGACTCGAGGGCTACCTGGGATATTGGGTTAGGACGCACCCTGACAGCATTATCAGGTTCATAACATGAAAGATATCTAGTTATAATGCCAGAAAATGGTGAGTCTGAACGCCAACCTGTACTGTGGTAGCATGGACTCCCTCTCTACTGATATATCATGCATAGCATTTCCCTTTAATGTGGCACTACTCTGCTCTTACCTCTCTGTGGGACACACACAGGGCACCATTAACTCACTCACCCATCACCTCAGACTGAACTTTATATTAAAAAGCTGTAATTTAACCAAACCATTGGCAAGAGCCTTGTATGAAGTCAGCTCTAGACATAGTTTTTTAATAGATCACATATGTAAAGCTGAGCGAGTTGTGTATTATTACTTTGCCTGCTGCACACTTGTATCTAATTGATCTACTTCAGTGAAGTAAACTTGTTCTGACTTGACTTCTCTGATGTAATGACGTACAGGCACTGCTAAGATGTGCCGGTGTCTGAGTCTAAAAGCTTTGTCATGTTTTATTTTGTTAAAGAGCATCATATATGCCGACTAAGTAAGTTTACAAACTCCCTTAATTTAGCACCTTGTAAGTCAGTTGGAAGTAACTCAACACTTTGTGCTATACTTTTTCCTGTCTCTGATTAAAAATATAGTGTAAGCCTTCATCATTAATTTTCATCAGTAGAGCATAGACAGGTTAACAGATTATAACATAATCCACATCTAAAATCAGGCCACATTTACTATCAATGTATTTCTATCGTTGATCTACTCTTGATGTAGTATGACAGTTCTCGGCTGTTTCCTCAAAATACTATAGCCTTGCAGCGACATTGTCTAATGAGACTGTATTATCGAGCATATACGCAGTCTCATATGGATACTATCATAATATAGGTTTTGAATCCTGAAATGTAACATTTATTGATACATTTCAAAATGATAACAATCTAAGCATAACACTTCAAACTGCAAAGCTATACAGAAGTTACAAGAAACAACTTAATACTACCCATTTTGTAATTAAAATGAAAAAGAGACACTATGCTGGGATCTAATTATCACTTTCAGTTAAGAACAATAATTAACAAACCACCTTGAATTCCCAACTTAGCTCAAACGTATAAAAAAAGAGAAGCTCTAAAGACCTAATCATTAATGGATCTCTCTTTTGAATTTGATGCAATGATTACCAATGATTGCTTTAATTGCAGCTCAAAGTATAAAGGGTAGAAGGCACACTCACAAAGGGCCTGACATGGACCAGTCAGGAGTCCCTCAATCAATAAAAGCTTCTCTTTTTGTCTAAGGTCACAGACATTGACAGCCTCACTGCATCTACTGCATGTTTGTGATGCCCCTCCGTGACTGGACCTCGTCACTCTGCTCTGTCAATCCTGAGGAACTCTGCACTTTGATAAGCTCCCGCATTATAGAGGATGGCATCTATCAGTCAATACTAACTTGCTCAATCAGACTTGGGAAATTTGCTAGTCCTGCACTAAACCCTTGTTTGCCACATGCCTCAGGGCTAGTGGTTGAAATGCACCAGTCATTTTGAAATACATTTGCTGCTCCTTCTCATAACCATACCAGTTAATGTGTTGTACCTGAAGCAGGGCTCATGGCTTTTATTTACAATGAGTCCCTAATGTGGAGTATACAAAAACTGCTGCTTTCATAGCTCCCTTCCTACCCCCGCCTTCACCATGATGATTGAGTTGTAAATTGTAGTAACCGTTTACTGTTATAAACCTACCAGACCTCGGTAAATGCATCTTTCATGATATACTTGGCTACATGTTCTTTTTGCATGCAGGTAATTACCTTCAATACACTAATGATTATAATTTATCACACATGAAAAAATAATTAGTTACCAAAAGAAATGAGCAGGTTTATTATAATACAAAGTTTATCAATAATTATTGCTAGATTGATTATATACATTTCATAGAACATGGCGACCAGCTAGACGCATGCATAAGCGGAGCGCGTATAGGGGAAGTATCATTTACTTAGACTGGGTTTAGGTAGGTATTTTCTTGACATACGGTACTATTAATGTGACTAGCCCCCCTGTAGCTTCCCTATTTTATCCAAGACTCTCCCCACCCCGCTCTACGAGCGAATACACATGTAGGGCCTGACTGTGGATGTCATGTCACAATCCAACATGGCGATCCCACCGGGAAAGAAACGCAAGCGAGACCCAAACCCAACTGACCCACCGAGCACTAGATTTAAAGCCAAACTGCAAAATCTAGCAAGACAACAAACTAACCTTGACGGACCTGACAGTGAAGCCTCAGATTACGAAAGCATGGAGGAATCCCAGCCTGACAGCACCATTGTTGACATTGCACCTGGCCCGGTGCCGGGGTCTCCCACTGACCCCTCTCTGAAGCTATTTGGGTCAAACGCTACTGACCCCCAGCTGGAAGCAAATACCGTAGAATTAAATCTGACCCTAACCACACCTGAACTTATAGACCCTAACAGTCCACCCGGTGCTAGGGAAAAATACCAGAACAAACAATTCACTGAACTGATGGGGTGGATCAAAGATATTGCCAAAAGTGTACCAACCATCAAGACTGACCTAGTTAATATCAATAACAACCTGACGGGCATTCAGAATGACATGGGCAAACTGGAGCAGTCAGTAAACACCCGACTAGGCCTACTAGAGGAGAGTTTTAAAAGAGAAACTCTAGAACTCAGGACTGACATTGACAGCAACATGACAGAAATCTCCCAACTAAAGAGACAGGTAACCTCTAACACCTCTGACCTACATACCAAAATTGACAATGCTTCTTGTCACATCAAAGATGTCGTCATGGCAACCATCACAGATGACGTTACCTCAATGTTAAATGACAAACTAGGGGAAGAGCATGTCAGCCTACTTACCTACATAGACTCCTCTACTGAGGAAAAGATTAGTGGTGACATAACCAAAAAGGTAGTTGAAGCCAGTGACAGACAGTGGGCTGAACTACAAACCACCAACTTCCCCAGCTATGACCGCAGCCTGATCATACATGGCTTAAGGCACGACCCCAGGGAGAACCTAGAAAACATACTAGGTCACATGTTCAGAGATGCCCGTATCATAATTAAAAACATAGACGTACTGGGCTTTGAGAGAGTAGGAAAAAAAATGACAGCCAAGCCACCTATCAGAATGGACTTCTCAAACCTTGAGGTAGCCAACAAAGTACTCGCCAACTCTCAAGAAATTAGGAGCACTCATTGTTGGAGTTCCGTCCAGATTGAGAAATATGACACAAATGAAACCCGCAGAGCCAAAAACATCTTCAGAGCCGTACTCGATGCCAACAAAGGCAACACCGAGAAAGTCTTCAAAATGACTAGTGAGGGTCTACTAGTTGACCGAGACTTCTACCCCTTCGACAAAGTAGACACACTCCCCAGAGAGTACCTACCCGGTAGAAACACCTGACCGAGGAAACACGTGTTGAATCAAAACAAAAACAAGGAAACCCCGGGATCCCGGATGGTGGCGTCATTAGCGATAAAGACAGGCGCGTTCGACTAACTGAATGCGGCCTCATTTTCAACGGGGAAAACGCCCCTCTTTCCAACTTTGCCCTCGCCCCTTTCAAAGTTCCCATGGGTGAAGGAACTGATGATAAGCAATTTAAATCTGTAGAACAGTTCTACCAATGGTCCAAATGTATAGAACTGAAAGAGATCGAGAAAGCTGAGGCCATCTTGAAATCAACGGCACCCGCCAGAATTAAAGCAATCGGAGACTAGATTGACGTTAAAGCCGGCAGTAAATGGACCAAAATCTGCTACAATGTGCTCAAACAGGGCATGATGTACAAATATACTCAAGACAAACCCTCCAGAGCAGCTCTTATTGAATCCGCCCCCCATTTGCTTATCGAGAGTACTGTTGACGTTTATTATGGTGGAGGTTTCACCTTCACCAGCCGCGTCTACGATGACAAAGAATGGTTTAATTCTCACCTACGCAGAGGAATGAACAGAATGGGTGTCCTCCTCATGTCCGTACGTGAAACAATCATCGAACGCACCAGAGACGAGAAAAGGGAAACCCCGAGCGATGACGTCACCGCCGGGGATATCCCCGGCGACATCGAGGCGGAGACAGCCCCGGAAACACCCGAGCCCGAGCCGAACTCAGCCGAACAAGGTACGGAACCCTCCGACCCCGTCCCGAAAAGACCCGAGACAGGAACGGAATCGGCCGACAAAGACCCGAACAAACCCGACGAGATCGCGGTAAATACCGCAGCCCCGCCGAAACCTACCGAAGTGACGCACTAGAGCGCGAATCCGCTTGAAGATGGCGACCGGTTGGAACAACAACCCGCACGACGGCGTAAACATGGTCCACCAGGATAACCTATGGACCCTAACCCCACTAATGAGTAGCCTCACACTGACAGAGTAAGATTGGTATCAATGAATAATACTTTTTATACTTAATCATAATTTTTAAAGCGAGCTAGATACGCCTTTTCATAGGACCCCCCTTATCGCCCACCTGTTGACATATCGCCCCGAATATAACGACCTTTATAACTACTATTCAACTAAGCTGGTATATGTTTTACACCCTGAATCTAATTCTAGTTCTCTCTAATGTATCTACCCCAATAACTATCTCCCTCACATCCTCCCTTTTGAACACAGGGCGCCTGAGCACCCCCACTACAGGACTCTGGTCATTGGTGACGAGCGTGTGGCCTGCATGGAGCCCCTCATCAGCCTACTGGCCGACGATGACATAAAGACCAAAGTCATCAACAAAGCAACCTACACTGACGTGGCGACGTGGCTGGCCGACCCCAACAACCGTGAGTTAATACCGACCGACAAGGTTTATATCATAACCGGACTATGGGACCTGGTCAACATCAATGACACTGGAGTAATAACCCACCCAATACACAATTTCTGTGACACTCATGAATACACACAAATAGCAATTGCCGAAGGTCAATTTGCCATTGGTCTGATTGAAAGTATCTACCCCTGGCTCACGATCATACTATG
Organism: Harmothoe impar; assembly: GCA_947462335.1. Lineage (NCBI taxonomy): Eukaryota > Metazoa > Annelida > Polychaeta > Phyllodocida > Polynoidae > Harmothoe > Harmothoe impar. The sequence goes on along the minus strand of OX381707.1, from coordinate 82,726,632 downwards.
CCCCCTCCTGCCTATGGGCATTGCCAAATACAACTGGAGCCTGGGCTACTACACTCCTAATGAGGAATATCAGCAATACATGTGTGGTGGTTCGTAGTTAACTCTAGGTTAAAGAACAACGATCACGGCAGTTTCCAGGTGCGAGAATATATCTGTCTTTATTCACAAGAATAACAACTCTAGTTCCTTTACTAGGGAACGATCAGTGTAGAATTAATACACACAGGTAGATCAGGTTTCTCTATAAATAGAGGAAACGGTCAGTATACAACTCTTAGCATACAACTCTGTCCGCACGGTTGGACATGTGAAGTCTCTCGTCAGTCGGGCCTGCACTGACTGCCGTTCCAGGTAAACACATGGGTCTTATATAACACCGGCTCTTAGATCACGTGGCCAGGTGGGTGGGTCGGCCGCCCACCTGAGAGCGGCACACGGTTACCTGAAGAGGACCTGCGCCCTCTCCTGGGAACTGTGTGCACTAGCTCCAGGTGGAGAAGCCGAGTAAACAGACGTTACCCGGAAATACCGTGTATGAGATTAATATGTAATATCATGCCCCTTCACTACCCCCCCTAGACAAAACTAGGTGGTAACGAATATATGTACGGTTTTCCTAGTATATAGAAAACACTTTAGACCAACGACTTTACAGTTATTGTCTATACAGTAACTAGGGGCGTAAACATATTATTACGACATACTACACAAGCGAGATCATAAAACTCAATATAAATATGGCATTACACTGTAATAGCAACCATAATGGATGATTTATGACATGTGAATATAATATCATACATTCAATCGAACGGCTTGACACATTTCGATATGACTTCCTTATGAAGTTACCTTACTCGGTTATTAAAAAAATGTGCGTGGGGTGTGTTTATATTTAAGTTGAACAGAAAAGTTATTAAAAACCAGTCCTGATAAGGACTCACAACCACCAGCGTCTTACATTGATTTGTGATTTAATGAAAACATTCACACAATGGATAACAGTAACCACAGCCTTTGTTCTAAGCCGGGTAATCCGATTATATAACCGGAGTATTAATATCTCTCGCAACATACAACAGAGTCAACACACACGACAATACCATGACGGTATATTTAGTATATACACATAGTCTTAACGACTTCATATAAGCATTACGGGTAGCCACGTTTCCTAGCTTATCAGATCATACAATCTTCATATATAGCATATTATGAAACTCGATTCATAAGGTAAGTATGAGAACACCTTATTGGAACACCTGAGGTGATATGTATCACCTAATAATGATATATTTTATATATTAAAAACGTTTTAATGAGTAACCTGGCAGTGTACCCGGAAACCTTTACAATTAAATATAGCTTACTGGTGATCTAGTTGTGGTCAAGGTGCTCTCCGCTTCTAATAGATGAATGAGTGAGGTGCTCTCCTCTTCTTAATACTGTTTCTTGGATAAATATCACCCGAAGGTAAGTTCATATGTATACAGCTCGATAAGTATCCCGTCCTCGCTCCAGTAAAGTTCATGACATATATAACTATAATCCGGCTGGAAACCACGAGTACTGTCCGTTTAACACGTAATCCTAGCTCCAGGAATGTTCATGAAATATATAAGTAGAACTGGAACCACGAGCATTGTCTGTTTGACACGTAATCCTTTGGACGGGAACAGTTTATAACTCAGCATAATAGTATCAGGAACACATCATGGTAACTTATCCCAAAAGTTGATTTCAGGGACGTTAGTTTGGTAGCTTCCCGGTGGAGTCCTGATTCCCCATCGGTAGGCTATAGTTGAGAGTTGAGTAGTTAGGTAAGTCCAGAGCTTCCACGGAAGGTTCCCCCCGCGTTGATCCATATGCATCTAAAAAGATGCCCCTCCCTTCAGAAGGGAAACCCCGTCATAAACAATTTATGACGTCAGATTAACTGAAAGAACAATTAATCTATCCGGAAACTATTATAGTTTCCTCCTCTATTCCTAAAATAATTAGAAATAGACTCAGAACCTTCTGTTAGTCTTTTAACCTAAAGGTTCATCTCTTGCCCTAATTAAAGCAAGCGCGTGCTCAGCTGTGCCATCCCAGGTATCGAGAGTCACGCCGAACACCCCGTAAAATTTTACGTTCATGTCTTGTAACCGTTTGGTTAACTTCTCGTTCTCTTGACGAACGAACCCTGCGGCGGCCTCAGCAGTCTTTTGGCCTGAAGCAGCTTCCCTTGACTTTTAAGCCAAGTAGTCAGCATTGCCGACAGCGACCAATGCTTTCTCTGACCAACCACTGACTGGGTTCAGTCTGAGGCTCCCGAATGTCGGGTTTCCGGGGGGTTTCCGAATAACCTTTGTTACTAGGAAGCTTCCCGGAAGCTGGGGTTGAGCTAGATTTTTGTCGACCCTTGAATTTCAGGGCGTCTACTCTCTCCTCCCCTTCAGATTCTTTCGCGGAAGAATTGTCTGCATCTAAGGAATGTTCAATTCCAGAGACGCGCTGCCCCCTATTAGTGGGTATCATACCAGCCAACAGTATCTTCTTCTTGTCATGTTGATCAATCGCCATGAACAAATCTGCTAGGGAAGACCCAGCTTCCCAAGCTCTACCACAAACTTTAGCATGTTCGGGATCACTCAATCCACTAATAAATCTTACAAGTAGGGATTCTATGTAATATTCAGCATCCCTACTCCATTCTGGCCTAGCCTGCCGCAATAATCGCTGCAATTCTAGCCCAAAAATTTTAGCAGATTCCTTTGGTTTCTGCGTTCTTCTCTGAAACAGAGTCCAGTGATCTACTGTCACCATTTTCCCAAAGGTATAACAAGCTAATACTTCCAGCTGGTCGTATGTAGCTTCCGGCCCGTAAGTGTCTCTCCATTCTTCAACCACTATCTTACCCGGGCCGTCACTCAACCATATCACAAAAGCTCCCAAGGATTCCTCCTTGTTCCAGCAATTGTACTTACAATCATCTAAAAGTGATTGATATTCTTCCTTCCAGGGTCGTAAACCCCTGTAAGGCTTAGTCATGCGTGCAGTTCTTTTAGCGGCATAATTAGAATGCACTAATTGACCCGACATGCGTCTACTCCAAGCCAGTAAGTCTGTACCGTCTTGACCTCGGCTGGAGCAATCTAGTCCCAAATTACCTATGGCTGGGTCTCGATTATGTAATCGGTGTTCCGCCGGGGTCATTGTTACCCTTCGGTTCAAAGGAACCTTTATCTTGGGTATATCGTCAGAAGATTTATCTGATTCCGAGTCTGTACCCTCATCAAAGCGTGGGCCTTGATAACCGGACAATCCCTGAGTGTTTTTATGCACTGGATTTGACCTTTCCTTCGTTTTCTGCTGTGACCCCTTATTCAGACTACCCCTCGGCCTATTTTCAGGGTCCTTATTGACTCCCGAATGTGTATCAGTGGGCGGAGGTGGATATGAATAAGTTGTATCCGGGCAATATCTATAATTACCCTTGCTATCATAATCTCCCGGGTTTCCATACTGAGCTGGATCATCCCCCGAAAAGGGGTTCAATGAGCCATAACTATGGTTCACGACTTCATCTCGGAATTTATTTTTATAATGTCGAGACACTTCCTCCTCTGGAGACATTTCCCTGTTAACCTGACCAATACTGGCATGATTAACTGGTTCCCGTTCAAGAGAGCGCCCGGTGATATTCACTCTCTTTGAATCCTTCCCTCTGTTTTTATACACAGAGTCCTCCACATTCCTCAATCCATTATCATTAATAAATGGATCGAATTGAGGTAATGCATCCACCTGCCTAGCAGCAAGAGTGCTGTCCAGAACAGTTTCCGGCCCGATAGCTGGAACTTGTTCCCCCCCTGCTGTTCCGTTGCCTTCGACAATTCACTCCGCAGGAGAGTTTTCCTGGCTTCCAGGGAACAGACAGCCTCCACTTCAGCTTTCCGTTTCCTTTCTAACTCTTCCGTTTCTTCCAGGATTTGTATCCTGGTGGATTCGTTATCCTTCACCAACTGGTCTCTGCCCTTCTCGAGCTCTTCTGTCCCCCTCTTCAGGGCATACCATTCTCTAGAGTATTTTTTCAACTCCCTCTCATACCTCTCCTTAAGAGATTCGGAGTGTTCATTCTCTTTCTGGTTTTCAGCAATCTTTGCTTGAATCTTTTGGTATTCATGCGATTCCTGAGCAACCTTCTTTTTCATATACCGGTTGTCTTCTATCAACCGTTCTCTCTCTTCTATCAGAGTTCCTTTTACCCTCTGATTCTCAGAGAGGATCTCGTCCCTTTCTTTTACCAGGGATGTCAATTCCTCAGTCAATGCAGCATACTGATCTTCCATTGACTGCTTGTCCAATCGGACATTCTCCCAGTAGAGGTCATCCTCTTCCCGAGCCAAACGCTCGTCATATTCCCTCTGGAATCTCTCATCCCCTACATAGGGTTCCACCCAGGAAAGATCCTGCAATTTCCTCTTCTTCTGTTCTGGCTTCAAGCCCTCCCCAGGGTCCATCCCTGGCACCTCCAGGCGAGTTGATTCCAACTCCCCTTCACTCAGCTCTGGGCCAGAGCCGCCCAGGCTACCACCGGTAGCCATTGTCTGTCCACTAAAGGACTGTCTGTCCACCTAAGGACTTCCTGTTCAGTATAACCCGAACATATTCCCGAACAACTAACTTGTTCTGCTACCTTCACTGCTACTGGTCACGGCACCAGTGTGGTGGTTCGTAGTTAACTCTAGGTTAAAGAACAACGATCACGGCAGTTTCCAGGTGCGAGAATATATCTGTCTTTATTCACAAGAATAACAACTCTAGTTCCTTTACTAGGGAACGATCAGTGTAGAATTAATACACACAGGTAGATCAGGTTTCTCTATAAATAGAGGAAACGGTCAGTATACAACTCTTAGCATACAACTCTGTCCGCACGGTTGGACATGTGAAGTCTCTCGTCAGTCGGGCCTGCACTGACTGCCGTTCCAGGTAAACACATGGGTCTTATATAACACCGGCTCTTAGATCACGTGGCCAGGTGGGTGGGTCGGCCGCCCACCTGAGAGCGGCACACGGTTACCTGAAGAGGACCTGCGCCCTCTCCCGGGAACTGTGTGCACTAGCTCCAGGTGGAGAAGCCGAGTAAACAGACGTTACCCGGAAATACCGTGTATGAGATTAATATGTAATATCATGCCCCTACACATGCTTGACGTCATGATCATGCAACTGAACAAAGAAATACAGGGAATAAACAAGTCATATGGACTCACCACCCCCCGCTATGACAAGCACATTTATCACTACATGAGCTCAATTTGCACCTGGAGAGTCTGGTTCCAAAAACTGGACAAAAGGGAAGGCTACCTTCCTGATGAGACCTTTGTGAAAACTGTCGTTGAAAAACTGCTGCTAGCCATCAGTAACAATGAACGCTAGTGTCAGAATTGACCAAAACCACCCAGGTCAAGAGGCCCTGGCCAAACCAATAGCGTTAATGTAATTAGTTATTTAATCTAACCTATCTTAATTTAATTTAATCAGACCTTACAAGCATCTTGTTTTAAAATGACTCATTACATACCCCTGGGTGGCTTGGTACATGAGCACCCAATTACTCATTCATAACTAGTCGTAGTTACATGGTGATTATGGTGCATTAATTTGCGTGACTGTTGTCCCTGGCAATATGTCATCACCTGTATTCAAATAATACGATCCCCCCCCCTTCCTTTTTCATTGACACTATTCTAATTTATTGACTCACTTCAAACCCCTGGGTGGCTTGGTATACAAGCACCCTATCATTTATTCACCGTCCGGCATATATGCCTAGACTCGTTAGCCCCCCCCCCCCTACGTTGGGCAAGCCTATACAGGCCTCTCCCCCACCACCCCCCCCTCCTGGTTTGGGTTGATGGTTCCCCCCTTAACTGCGCACCGCTTATTACTCACCCTTGCACCCTAAGACATGTTCACTAACCCGCGCACACTTTTCTCTGAAGCCCAAGGTACTTGTATGGCTCAGATAAGCACTGTACTCACAAAAATATTGGCCCTAGGTGTAGGTTCTCCAGGGATATTAGTTGGGTTCACCAGACGTGAGGGAATGATGAGGGTGGGAACACGGTATTTAGGGAACCATGGGTCTGACCCACCATAATTCCGGGCGAGGGTCAGCCACCAAAAGGCTTCCAAATTATTTTCTTGAATGCCAGGAGTATCTATTACAAATTGCCCCAAATCATAGGTGAATTCCCAACTGCTAACATAGTCTGCGCCAGCGAGTCGTGGTTAAATGAAACACACGGGGACGGGGAACTAACATGGCCTGGGAAGACCCTATTTAGAATGGATCGAACTAGTGATAAAGCTGGAGGTGTTTTGATGTTTATTGATAATGATCTCGCTAGCCATGTCACTGTCATAGATAAGGGGTCTTTTGTAACTGAGAACACTGAAATTCTTTCCATACTAATTGATAAGCCTAAAGTTAGAAGTAAACTTCTGCTCTGTGTTTACAAACCCCCAAAGGGGAATGTGGAACAATTCTCTAAAGATATTGACAATACGCTGGATGACCTAAATACCTATGATGTTGATATCTGGGTGGGCGGGGACTTTAATGTAAATTTCCACCCCGGGGAAGATGAGCGCCTTCTGCACATTGATAGTGTCATGAAGACACACAACTTAACAGCCTTGATAGATAAGGTTACCCGACCAAAGGAAGATAAGATTAGTATTATTGACAATATACTCTCTAATGCCAATAACATTGTCTATTCTAATGTACTGCCGTGGTTAATAAGTGACCACCTACCTGTAGTGTGTGTGCAGAAAAAGCCTAGAAATGAATGCACGGTGCAAACTTTCACTGGACGGAGCTACAGAAAGTACAACTGTAACGACCTCCAAGAGCTATTGTTATATAAGGATTGGAAACCATTGTATGCAAATACCGCTACCCCTGACTGTCAATGGAATATGATCCTTGACGCAGTTCTTGAGTACCTTGATGTAGAGTGTCCGGTTAAGACTATGAAAACCAGTGGCCTAAACCAAGAATGGCTAAATAGGGAAGCGAAAGAGCTCATTGCTGATTGAAACATGCACATGTCTCAGTACCTCAGGTTTGACACGGGTGCTGACCTACGGACAGCTAAGAATTTACGTTGCAGAATTTCTAGAACCTGTGACAGTATTAAGAAGAACAAAATTAACACGGCCTTCAATGACGTCAAGGATGGTCATCAACAGTTCTGGAAGGAAATAGCTAATCTAATCAACCCTAAAACCTCAGGTACTAGAGCTGAATTTGTACACCATGATACTGGGCAAAAAGTAACCTTAACTGACTCTGCTAATTATTTCAATGAATTCTTCGCATCGGTAGGAGAAAAGATGTGTGATAGACTGAATTTTGTGTACAATGACAATAATGTCAACCTTGTCTATAATGTTGTGACTGAGTGCCCGAAGCTCACCATCAAAAAATGGTAGATAATATTAAAATAAACAAATCTAGCGGTATTGACCAAATAAGTGCTAGGGTCCTTAGGGACTCCCTTTCTGTGCTGATACCTCAACTACAATGCATTTTTCAGAACTCAATTGATAGGGGTTTTTTCCCAGACGCTTGGGCGGTCAGCACAGTTGTCCCGATTCCCAAAGCAGGCGACCTTAAAAATATTAGTAACTGGAGGCCTATTAGTCTCCTTCCCATTCCGGGTAGACTCCTAGAGAAATCCGTCCATACACATATGATTACCCACATGAATAACAATGACATACTCACCAAGGCCCAATATGGCTTTAGACCTGGACTTGGGACATCTGATGCTATTTTCGATTTTGTGACTAGGGTCTTTGATAGCCTTGACAGGGGCAAACAGCTATATGCCTGCTTCATAGATGGTAGTAAGGCCTTTGATTCTGTACACCATAAGGTCCTCTTAAGCAAATGTAAGGCAATGAAATTTGACCCGAATACTCTTAGATGGTTAGGATCTTATCTTAGCAACAGAAGACAAACCACACTACTCAATGGTTTAAGGTCTGATGAACACCATGTAAGGTTTGGGGTACCCCAAGGTAGTACCCTAGGCCCGTTATTATTTCTTATATTCTTTAATGACTTCCCAATGTTTATAAATAAATCTCATGTTTATATGTATGCCGATGATATTGCGATATTAGCGGAGGGGGACACTTTTGAAGAAGCTGATCGTCAATTAAACATCGACATGGTCACTGCTAACTCTTGGTGCATTAAAAATTGTTTGACCATAAACAAAAAAAAGACTAAGGTAATGCGCTTTGTCAGAAACAGGCAAAGGGGTGCCATACCCCCTCTGAATGTTACTATAGGTAGTGATAATCTGGACGAGGTCACTGAATACCGGTACCTTGGTGTAACTCTCGATAAGAAGATGACCTTCAAGCCCCAAGCCCTGAATGTCATAAAAAGCATGGGTCATAAAAATAGTCTCTTAGGTAGAATCCGCAGGTTCATGGGTATGAACCAAGCGGTTTTAGTTTATAAACAAAAAATTGTGCCTTATGCTGATTATGCTAGTTTTTTTATTGATTGTACTACACAAGACCTGATACTCAAGATACAGCGCCTTCAGAATAAAGCTTTATGTATCTGTAAATTTAAAAACATGTATGAACGATGTTCAGCCACTAGCCTACATACAGAATTTGAACTGTCCACTCTCGTCGATAGAAGATACCGACAACTGCTATGTCTCATGTACAAAAAGTCACACCAGTTGGGTTACAGCATTGCCGAAAATCTCAGAAGGACGCGCAATGACAGGAAGTTGAAATTTGTTAACCGGGTCAACCACTTTATCAGCTCTGATCGCCCACCTTGGTCGAGAGGTATACTTGAGTGGGACAAACTAGACCCAGCTACCCAGCGAGCAGATAAGATTTGTATCTTCAAGAACATGATAAAAAATCTCAAGGCCAAGGCCAAGTAGCAATGATATGTAACATTTCTAGGGTAGGTTTGGTACACAAACTACCGGGCTTAATCTCAATCTCATACACAAAAACGTCTAAGACTGGTTTGGTATACGAACAGTCCTCATATAGTATAGATACATATTATATAAACGGCTGGCTGGTGCACAACAATCTCATACACAAAAATGTCTAAGACTGGTTTGGTATACGAACAGGCCTCATATATACTATAGATACATATTGTATAATTGGCTGGTTGGTACACAACAGCCCCCCCCCCCACCACCCTCGCCTGCGGCTTAGTCAGTTTGTGTTGTTCACCAGACTGGGGCAGTTGTGATATGCACCTGGCAGACTTGAATAACAGTGGGCACTGCATAAGTCCATACGATTAACCACTGATGTCTTTGATCACTTAGCACTGGAATACCGGTAATAGGGGAGTACGGCTTTGTCTGTTCGAATTTTCTATGATTTTTGTATGATTTTTCTCCTTGCATTTTGTATTTCTTTGTACACCTCATTTTATATGAGCACTGTTTAATTGTACTATCTTATGCCCAGAATGAGGCGAATGGTTTAGATGCCATTATTGTATTAGCTAAAAAGAGCTTACCAAATGGTATGTGCCTTGTAGCATCTGCGTTAGCCAAACTCACATCTAGACCGCCATATTTTCGCTGCGGTGTCAGACTTATAAGTACCTCTCAATTATATATCTAGTTGAAACATGCAACAACTCGAAATGATTATCGAACTAATGTTTATTTCAGACTATCGGCACATACTCAATACTAAATTACAGTCTCATACACGCATTCTTTGTATCTTTATCATATCATTGGAACTATTATTTATGTTTCATGAACCAGGGCTTTGTTCTTTTACCCTGGATTGCTTCTAAGGAAGACCACATGTAATTTGACTTGTGAAGAAGAGCAATAAAATTATCAAAAAAAAACAAAAAAACAAACAAACATGTCATCATGAAAGTAAACGGTTGATCCACACATCTCTGTACAAGATCACCAAGCATTACTAAGTGTGCAGCTAAATGACAACTGTTCCGATGCTGGTACCAAAGCACCATGATGGTCCAAAGTAAAGGACATCAGAGGGAGACAGATCTAAGCTTAAGCCCCATTGATGGCCCTTTTAGAGCCAAACACTGGTGGCATGAATGGGCCTTTTGAGGCTAGACCAGAGCATCCTAAAAGGACCATCACAGGCCATTTCTGGCTGACAAGACCACACCAGTAACAGATGGTCTGATAAAGAGGCTTTACACCTCTTGCTGTAGGAAAGGGCTATAAAGGGTATACATAGAATATCCTTTAAGATAGATTAAGGTCCCAACATGAGGGTTCCCATGATCAGAAAACTATAAAATTATATCCAAGGGAGTTCATTGCAAATGATGCTCCTGTACACAACTTGATTGGAAAATAAAACACAAATAAGTAATGTGACAAATCATGTTATATCTACATAGCTAATTCATTATGCTATTAAGAGAACCGTAAAGGGTTTCCATTATAAAATAAATTTACTTAAGGTTTAAGGACTTGCCTTTCATCATACTGGGTGAGCATGTGAAATGTACCAGATGGGGAATTAGTGCAACCGTATACTTCAGGATAAGGTAGTGCTCCTTATCTTTTTTTAGATGGATTGCTGTCATAGGCTAAACATACATCATTTTAACCGTAATGCCTAATAAATATTAGTTCAACTCAAGAATACATAATATGGGATCATGCTTATAAGTATTTATATGACACATAAGCAGACACTGTTTAGTGTACAGGGTAAAATTGTTCCAGTTCTTATAATCTAAAGCTGTCCCTGATTTTCCACTGATGTCTTTTTGACAACCCTAAACTGAGTTTAGACATAGCCTGTTTTTTCCTAAAACCATATTGACATTGGTTGTGTCTGGTGCTTCCTGCATTCTGTTTTATGACCTTGAACTCTGTATTACAGCTTTGTGTGGTGGAGTATGCACAGATGTGTTGAGAGGGTGACGGATCAAGGGTCAATGACAGTCCTTCATCACATCACATCGCCTGCTGACAAATACCACAAAGGATTGAAGCACTCCAAGGCACCCGGTGCAAAGCTTCAAACAGGTCTCAGATCCACGAACAGTTACCTTGATTCCCCTACAACAAAACAACATACAGTAGAAGGTCCTTTGTTCATAACTCCATTGCACCTTGAATCCGCACAAAGTTTCTTGTTAATTCACAATATGCAGCTTATGAAGTGGCCTTTGATAAATGGAGCTGCACCTACCTCCAAAGGCAGGGCAGTGAAGACATTATTGGAAAGTGTCTGCAACCAAACTGTGGACACAATGACTGCAGTGAGTTATGAGATGATTGTTATCCGAGGCGTTACTATTGTTAGTAACATCAAATCAATCAGCATCAACCTCTCTAATTGAATAATTGTCTAGGGCTGTGAATCATTTGAAAGCCCAAACCTCATATCAGGGAACAGTTCTTGTTCATAATGAAACCTGTAGCTGCTTCTCCAACCCGTTGTGTTGTATTTTTCACCCCACCAGTATCTCATAATAATATTATCAAGACCTTCCATTTTTTCCAGTTTTACAATCACAAAGAATCGCTATTTGAGCAGAAGTTTTCTGTTCAGTGCAAGGGTAAAAATTTAAGTTTATGGCCAAGACAGTAGAACAGACCTGTCATAGTGCATGTAAGTGAGCATTAGGTAAGAGGATATGGGGACGAGGATTTTGATGAATTCTAAGAAAAGAAGCTTTTTGAAATGGGTGACACAAATTATGTTTTTTGCTAGAAAATCAAGATTCAAGAATGAACAAATGAATACACAACACCTTGACTACATACAACCATGACAAATCAATCATTCCAAGGGTACAAACAATTTTTTATTTAATTTGTGATCAACCGACGTTTTATTTTGTTTTCTTACTACAGATTGGCCATCAATGTGTTTAACACAAGCCCAAATGAGTTTAGTGTAATGCAATTTAGTCATTTTAATTCAATCATGACACATTTTGACAGGTGAAATACCTAAAACATCACTTAGCTGATGAGATCAATGTGATTCAACACCTTAAAAAAATATTAAATCTAATCTAATTCAATGTTGCAAAAGGTTATGATATGAGTTGGTCAATACAGATCAGTACAAATAAAGCAGACTTCTCACATGTTGTTTTTTTCATAAACATTTTGCATGACTAGGTAAGCTATACATGCTGTGTTACATTTTGTTGACCTAAGTCACACAAGTTATCAGAGTTTGCTGTCTTGAATCATAAGTTGAAGGACCACACATCAGGTACCTGAATGCTTATCAAGACGAATGGTCAGGATTGCAGCAGAAGACAAATTGTGTGAAATCAAGTGTGAAAGAACCCTTATCCAGAGAGCTCTTCTGTTGGGATAATGGAGTTGCCGATTCAAATTTCTCACATTCTATGAAAACAGATGGAGGCAAAACAATGTCTAGAAAGGACTGGTATGAGGGAAATAGAAACCCGACACACTTTACCCATGCATGAAAACATAACTATGAACAACCATAACACAATGTCATAGATTAATCTCCTGTCAATACTAATCAAGTCTACCCAAACAAAACTTGTTATTAGAGAGCCAATGTCAAACTGTCATTTTGTATAGAGCAATCAAACATGCTGACCACACAAGCCACTCACTTTGTTTGTCTTTTAAAATGTGCTTACTTTATCATTTTACAGTGATATCTGATTCCAAGTAGACCATGTAGACTGCAATAGACCAAAACAAAAGATGATTAATTATGGTGAACGATGGATAAGCCTAATATCACGCTTCCATGACATTGACATCTAATCTCTAATATTGTATTTTTGTGGCAACATAAAACAAAAGGGTGATCAGTCAAATTCAGATCAGCTGTTGTCTCTGACGATGGAAGAAAGCTTAATTACATATTTTTAGTTTTAACTGCCAGCCATCTATCAAAGTATTTTTGTTCATTTAGAAAGTCCTACAGCTATCATGCTGACGACAGACAAAAGTGTGGATGATTTCATTTTGAATGTAGAAGTTTGTGGTTGACGAGGGGTTGTGTGTTCTCCGCCACTACACTCTGATCTGCACAGGTGAGTTGAAATTTCAATCCGAGCTAGGCTTGACCACCGGTCATGTGTTCTCCTGACCTCAATTCCTGCAATTGGTTACCATGTCAATCTAGGTCGATTCTTGGAGGGAAGTTTTTCCCAGTGGGGTTTACACAACTCAACAAATAAAATTTGTTTAAAATTATTTAAGGAAACGAAAATCCCCAGTTGATATATTTTGTATCAACTAGGGATTCTGAATCCCCAACAATTTTGGATTCTGTAAGGGTTTTATTATTCACAAAGCCCTGTCAGGTGGGCCAATGGCAGCAGGTTGGGTTTAGGAGTGACCGATCTGAGTGTTTCAGTCTTTCCAAAGACTTCATCAGGTGGACATTCAGGAGTAACAGGTACTAGTGAAATTAATAAAATATTTCATTTTATTTTTCTGATTTATTTCCACCATGTTTTATATTAAAACATGTGTGGTGGTTCTGAGGCTATGTCTCAGTTTGTTATTGTGGTCACAGGGGGAGCTACAGTCAGGTAGCTTGATTCCCCTAGGGGTAGCTTTGGGAATCATCTGTGCATTTAAAGTGGGGCTTTTGATTTAACTCTTGGGATCAATCATATCTACCACAACCAGTAAGGGAAAAATCAATCATACATTTTGAATGTAGGTTCATTTTCGATTCTACTCTAAACCTCCTTTCTAATGGTCAAAATATAAGCAAAACATTCAGGCCTGGTAATAAGTACGATGATAACTGTCACAGTATCATTTGCTAGTATGGAGCTAGCAGTAGTTCCAGGCGAAGACTTGTGTGTGACAAAGCTGTCTGACTGCAAGAAAACAACGTACATCACAAGGTTAAGGAGGAAAGAGGTGGGTCCAATGAGCTGTTTTCTTTAGGATGGCAATGGGGAATCTCTGGAAATGCATACTCAAGTGTCTTGGTGTGACAACATTGAGTTAATTGTGGTAGTTCAGAGCAGGTTGTGCTGATGGTGAGTTTGGACTGTAACGAGGCAGCTTCTATTCTCCACTGTTCTTAGTAACCACAATGGATCTTTTAATCATTTCTCCAGTCCCTCTCATCTTACCAATATAACAATGGTTTTCCCTTTCAGAACCTTGAGGCATCTTTTACCCCAACTGAATCAAACCAAGTCTGTTTGTGACTCCTCTTTCAACTGCCAGTACTTCATGGTTATTTTTAAGGACACCAATGTGACTGTCCGTCAGTAAGCTGTCTGTATGTGATAGCATTCAGCTAATTTCAGAGCTGATTGTGACTCAAGACTGCAGAGAGGCAGCCGCTACTCTTCACAGATCTTAGTAACCACAATGAGACCTTTATTTGGTTCTCCCTCTCATCCCTCTCATCCTACCAATATAATAATGGTCAATCTTTTGCAAAGCCTTTGAGCATCTCTAATGCTAACTGAATGAAACCAAGTCAAGCCCGAAGTCTTTTGTCAACTGCCAAGACATTACTGGAGCTAAACAGATTCAGGCAGAAGGACAATGCAAGTTGGGTTAATTGGTAAATATTATTTCTGAAAGTTGCAAAAGAAGATTGAATGAAAATTCCTCAGTTACAGCCAATCTACACTCTGATCAATGGAATTGACATAGCCTTGGAAGGGGACGGAAACAGCAGCAACAAATACTAATATTTGCAAGTTGAGACCACAACACTCTAGGAGACAGTTATGATCTTGAGCATGTCCAAGAGCCTCTTGAGGTAGCTACTATGTAAACTGGTAGATGAATGTACCATTTCCCGTTAAGATGGTTGACAGTCAAATATTGATTTCATCCAACATTTTACATCTGGATCCTACCCATGAATTGTTTGAGTACAGTAGGGCCGAGCGCTGCACCTCCTATGATGCTTTCGCCATCCAATGTAAGATTGAGACAGTAGAAACACAGTTATTATAACAAGGAACCTAGGCAATCGATAAGGCTTCCATTTATAACATAGATGATATAATATTGTCTTCCCATTACTTGTAAAAGAGATTGAAGGCAAATTGATATATTAATGTTATTAAGGTTAGGAGTAAGGAGGAAATATTACCAAATCATCATGGTATTGCAATGTCATCAAAATGTATACATCTTTGTCAACCATAACTTATCTGTAGAAAATATTATTGGTTTTTTTTTCCGAAACAATAATGGCTGAGTAGAGCTCAGTTTATGATGTACCAATTATTTATATCAACAAGATAGATGTTTATTTGCCAAATAAATTTGTGCTATTAGCTGATAGAAAAATATCAAGAGAAACGTATAGAAAAGAGGAGTAGTAATATAGAAAGAATCTACTTCGATTCTTACTATTTTGGTGCACTGAATTATGTTGTTGCCCCTCTGACATCTAATACAAAACTGGTTCATGTGGTCTCTGTGAGGTTCTTCATGGCTTTTTGGGTCTATACTTCAGTCTACACCTTATTCTTCAGAGCGTTCACAACAAACCCAGAGGTAAACCAGAACTACCATCACAGTGCCAAAATTAATAGGACAGCATCCCCCCTCCTACACACACTAGGCATGTCAATAACTGTCTGTCTGTTGCGCTCAACACAATTTCATCAGGTGAAAAACTGAGAAGGCAAACAAAACCTCTGTTAGAAAACTAGTCCCTTTCATGCAGCCTTAGAAAGTCTGAAGTGTTAATGGTTTGAGGAGTAAATAATATTTGCCATACTTACTTCTAGTGCAGAAGCTATTTTAGATACATTTTATGACATTTGCATCAAACTACATTATCATTAAATTGTATGGTCGTTTATGCATGGTAGTGTTTTCATCCTGGTCTAACTAAGGTATGATTTACTTTTAATTGTAGCTGGTATCAAATGAGTGATATCATGATTAAATATGATAAGGGAAATATATATAAAGGTTGTTTTCAAAATGCACACATTATGGAATTGGCATAATATTGATGTGGACAGGTTCTGAACTTTCAATAACAAAACCCTCTCATTCTCAAATCTTCTTGAATTCTGAACAAGCTTCAGATTCTGAGTAATATGCATCATGTTTGGTATCACATTGCATCACATTTCGGATTGTAATTTGTTAGCCTATTAGTGGTACAGGAGGGCTTGTTAAGGGGCACTGCCCTTCAATGTTAGTGCAACTCATAGTTGGCTGAACTCCACGATTGGGTGTAAATTCAGCAAATTTCTTGTGGAAATGGCAATGCTCAGCCTGCAGGCAGATCTCAACTTCTGATTGAAATTCTAAACCTGACCATGATTGTTTCAAGAAGAAATCAAATCAATTTCATATTACTTGCCAACTCCTTAAAACTTCCTTAAAAACCCAGGTTTAGGTTAACAGATTTGATAATTCTGTTCATTTTCATTTGACTTAATGAGATGAAACCTCAAATCTAGTTTGGATTCCCCTTAAAGTAATGCAATGATAAACCCATCATATTGCTATTAAAACCACTACTACCATGATTTTCTCATATGTGTTTCTCATCCCTTGGAGGATATTGCATCTGGTTAAATTGTGAGTGTTAACCTTCCTCTGCTCAAGATGGCAGTTTTAGTGCTCTAATAGTTGTCCATTGACATGCATTTATAGCTGATGTCAACATATAAAGCAATGTTCTAAATAATTGAAGAGAGTGCGGCATGATCTGACTCCAAACAGGATGCCATTGCGAACCTCCGCCAGGTTATCAATCACTGAAAGGTTTAGTTTAATGTCATGCAGTGCTTTGGAGTATTTTCATTCAATGAATTTATGACATCATTGGTTATTTGGATGGCACTGCAATCCTGTGGTGTAGACAGTTCACATCAAACCCAAGAAGACCACACAAAAATTAATACTTCATCAGGTCTCGATCTTTTAACAATCTCTGAATACTTTTTATTTCTGACTGTTATTTCTCCCCCTATTTTGAGTTTATAAATGTATTTATTCACAGAGTGATTTTCAAATACAATTACATTCTGCAAAATGAGATGTTTTATCTCAATACGAATCGGTACATGTAACAATTTGAACGTGAGTATGTAATACATTATTTGACA
Source organism: Harmothoe impar (assembly GCA_947462335.1). Classification (NCBI taxonomy): domain Eukaryota; kingdom Metazoa; phylum Annelida; class Polychaeta; order Phyllodocida; family Polynoidae; genus Harmothoe; species Harmothoe impar. The sequence continues at coordinate 82,709,498 of OX381707.1, read as the reverse complement.
TATTAGATATTACCTACGACAGAGGTACGTTTGGCATATTATTCCCTCATAGAGAATTCATCATCTACATGTTTTTACTTTACCATGTAAAACTGCAGTCTATTGACAATCAATAGTTCACGCAGCGCAAGTAGTTTCTAAGAAACCAAAGATCTTACGGGATAAAGGTTGCCATTCATCAGTCATTCCTGGGGATAATGCATAAGTGTTCCATATTGTTGACACGTTTCTGAGCATCTGATTCCCAAACTGAAGCCTGCCGTATTAATAAACACTATTGGAGGATGTTATTCACATAGATATGTCTGAGATACCTGCCATCCCAGATACAAGATTGAAACCCCACAAGCCATCCTCATATCGCGGGGCAATTCCAGATCATAATTACTTTCTATAGTAGACATAAATAGGTGTAATATAGATAGGTGATGGGGATAATAATTATTTGTGGTATGTGGTTGGCAAGTGAAGTAAAGTTACTGCATTTGTATGAATATGGTCCATATATGGGAGGAAAGAGGTCAATATTGTCTGCAGTGTAAACAGGCCAACAACTCTAGTATCTCCAATAATACCACCAATATTACACCTATAGCCATGTTGCAATCGCTTTCACATAGTGCAAAGTATAGGGGATAGAACGGTTGGCATGGATAAACCCTAGACCATGACCATGAGGTCATAAAGGTTTAGGCCATACAAAAATCTTTTTAGGAAACTTGGGCTGTAGGTCAAGTATTGATTTTATCATATTTTATTATTACCATGAAAGTAGCGGCAAGCGCTGTGTACACCTTAATTTTGTCCTGGAAATTTGTGAAAATAGAAAATTATTAAAAATTGCATAAAGAAAATAGGGTCTGCTATATATTGTTAAGCATGATCTGATGACCCAAAACAATAATTCTTTTTCTTGTTTAGACCAAGGATCAGCAGCAGTCAGTAAATCATCTGTAGGCCTCCCGTAACTCTGTCCTATTCACCTGCATATAGCAATGCCTTATATACAGGACCCTCTTCCTAGAAACCTAATACGGATAAGTTTTGTAAGTTATATCCTTTTTGAGGCATTGGTCATATTTTCTTTTGCTTCTGTTATTTTGTACTATTCGCTGGTCAGTACTCATAAAATATGACTCAGTTGGCCTAGCTAATACAGACTAAGGCCTGTAGCATTTAGATTATCAGTGCAGACAGTGGTCTTGGTGATCCACTTTTAGGTCAGTGGCCTTGCATTGGCTGTAGCCTTTGCCACACCTGAGGTAGAGGAGTGGATGGTGGAATCTAGTCCCTTTATGTTACTACAGAGAGGCAGAGGGAGGGCTGGCAATAAGTAGGTGCTAGAATGAGGGCCTCCACCTAAGAGGTTTTCTGCTTTACACCTGCAGACTTTGGTCCCGGTCATTCAACCCTCAGGTCAGTGTCCAGACATTAACTGAATCCTTCACCTGCAGCCAAGCAGGGGGGGGGGTGTGTGCTTATTATTGTGTCCAACCTGAGACATGAACTATTTTTGGATAATGTGTTTTATTCACTTTTTTCTTAATGGACACCCACCATGCCCATTGGCAGGTGAGTGACTGTAGCCACCACGACCCATCAGCTGCAGCCATAAAACACACAGTGACATCTGCCTCCACTGGATAAAATATTCAGGAAGGATTTTATTTGCAAATTTGTATTAATATTAACAGTATGAAAAAATAAGACAATTAAAGTTTAAATGTTTACATGATTAGACAGAAAGGAAAAATGTAACACCAAATTTTTTGGTGCTGGGTCAGTAGTATAGTATGTATCGGAACGGGACTATAGTTAAGTACTGTTTATTACTCAATCGACATGCAGCCAATCAGAGGCCTCCATTTGGTCACGTGACCGGAAGTGACCTACTTAGGGGATTAGTGGTGACGTCACGTGACCTAGTTAGCCAATCAGAGGCCGCCATTGGGTCACGTGACCGGAAGTGACCTACTTAGGGGATTAGCGGTGCATTCTGGGTAACCCTGCAGCCAATCAGAGGCCTCCATTGGGTGACCGGAAGTGACCTACTTAGGGGATGGTGCATTCTGGGTAACCTACTGACCTACTTAGGGGACCGGAAGTGACGTCACATGACCTAATGGCCAACCGGAAGTGACCTCATTGAGGATCACGTGACCGGAAGTGACCTGATTGATCACGTGACCGGAAGAAGAAGAAGAAGAAGAAGAAGAAGAAGAAGAAGAAGTGACGTCACGCTACTTAATGAAGAGATGAGCGTCTTTAAGGGGTCACGGGCTTTAAAATGTGATATCTTTTTTTTTTTGGAGGAGGAGGCGAGTCTCTTATTTTTTTTTGGTAAACTAATAAAAAACACCACGATATAAGTTTTTTTTTCATTTTTTATTGTTTTACGAGCGACTGGAAGTGACTTATTGAACTAGTTAGAAGCGTTCTTTAGAGTGTATAAGGGGGAAGGAGGGGAAGGAGGGGAGGGGAGGGGGGGAGGGGGGCCCTTTTAACATGCATGGGGAGGGGGGCGCTTTTAGGATGCATGGGGCGAGTGGGGGAGGGGGGGAGGGGGGGGGAGGGGGGCACTCTAGGGGGGGGCACTCTAAGGGGCGCGTTTGTCTCTTTTAAGAAAGAAAAAGATTTTCAATCGAGAGACACGCTTCTTCCTCTCGAGAGGAAGAAGCGTGTCTCTTCGTGTTTTTTTTTTGTTTATCACGTGCTGCGATGAGGCGATCAGCTGCGACTGGAGGAAGTGACACTTTAAGAGATCGTGCGTCTTAATTGTTATGATATATATATATATATTTTTTTTTTACTTACTAATAAAGAAGACGTATGAAAATAAAACACAACAATTCACATGTCCGTCGTTCTCGTTGTTTCTTGCTTGATAAAGTCAAGTAATATCGCGATGCCGAGGCCAAACTTTCCCATGTCCTCAGTCAACACTCGAAGGAGTTCAAAAGGCGTACCGCCGGCGCCGTCAGCTTCATCTTACCACATTTTCAACACTCGGAAGGCCCACTCAGCGGGACTTCCTCCGTATTCGCATTCTTCAGCGATCTTATCTAACCTCTCAGGCGACAATTTTAAATGGTCCCCCACCTCTTTCCACCTGCTACCCAGACGTCTGCCGAGGGTGCCCAAGTGCTTATGCATCGCGCGCGAGTCGGGGTTTTCGAAATCCAACCCCTGTCTGTGGAGAAGGGCCATCCACTGAGCCAACAGTTCCATGCGTCTAATGCGGGTGAAGACGCGACCGAGCTCGCCCCATCTATGACGATGCGGGGTTTCACCCCACCACACTCGGAACATCGCCGTACACAGCTCCTCCGGTGTCTTGACACTGCGCTCTACTAGAGCATCCATACGGGCGGCGCTGACTTTTAAGCTACTGCCCAACTCTCTCCAACAGCCGCTCAACTCTTTACCTAGTTGACGAAGCAAGGCGTCGCTATAGGCTAACCGCCGCTGTCCTACCTGTCGGGTCTCCCCATCATCGGTCTGCTGCCTCGCGCCGCGTCTCACGTCGTCAAGCTGCATTAACTTTTTTTCAGGCGCACCGGGCGGTGAAGGCGAGCTTGAAAGTGGAATAGCTTGAGCCATCTTGTCTCGTCTTGGCGGCGGCGGCAGCGGCGGCGGCGGCGGCGGCGGCGGTGGCGGCGGTGGTGGTGGTGGCGGTGGTGGTGGTAGTAGCCGTTACTGGGGTCAGAGGCGATATGTTTTTTTTCCAACAGAAATGAGAGCTTTTTATACAGAGGGAGTTTAATCCCATTTCCAACAGCGCTCCAGCTGTCTAGCGCCCTGTCCGCATGACGCTTTTTCAGCCGCTCCGCTCCTTAAGAGCTTAGATGACGAGGGGGTGTGGCATCGCTATCCGTGGAGACCAGCTGAAAACGGTGTTTTTTCCTCACTCATAGCCTTAATACCTCCTACCCCCTACCCGAGGACGTCTCCCTCCCTCTGACATTCATTGTAACAAACGTCAGAGGTCAGGTGAAAATCGGATTTTTTTTCATGCACAGCCTTAGGCAGCTGTCACCCCTCCCTATTGAACTAGCCGGCCGCCCGCCCGCCTGGCCGGCCCGGTCTACTCACCACGGCAGGAGGTGGCGATTTTTGTCTTACACTTAAGTCGCTCACCACATGCACACGCCTCTACTCACAGACAGACACGTTCGTCTTAGGGGGGTCCTGCTTCACGCCACACGCCTCCTGTAGTTTTTTTTTGTATACACACTGTAAGCTCATCACCGTTACCGTTAATCCTTTATACAGCTAACGCGCGCTGAATGGCTGAACAGGGTGGTAAGCGGCTTAGCTCACCACAGTGGATCCCTCAAAAAGGGATCCAGCTGAAAACGTCATACCTTATGTCTTTGTGAATGGCCGCCGCCGGTCAGTCGACGGCAGGCAGCAACCGCTTAACCCTTTATACAGCTAATGCGCGTTGAATTGCTGAACAGGGTGGTAAGCGGCTTAGCTCATCATCACAGTCGATCTCTCAAAAGAGGGGGGGGAAAGGGATCCAGCTGAAAACGTCATGCCTTATGTCTTTTTGTTTCTCTTTGTGAATGGCCGCCGGCCAGCCGGCGGCAGCTGAACAGGGTCGGTAAGTAGCTTAGCTCTAGAAGCGAGAAGGCGTATATAAGGGGCTTGGAAACCTCCATTCACTCACTCATTCTTTTTTGCTGCTCTCTACAGTCACCACCATGAGCAAAAGACAACAGCTAGCGGCGTTCAAGAACAAGAAGACTACGCGGAACAGCGTTCGTTTAGCGTCAGTGCCTGCTCTTGCTACTGAACATGAGACTACCGCCGCAGCCGGTTGGTCTTATCACCCTCCTGCTGTAGCGAGCGCTCGCGGCAGTAGTAGTAGTAGTAGTAGCAGTAGCACTAGTAGTAGCAGTAGTAGTAGTAGTGGTAGTAGTACTAGTAGTACTACTGGTAGCAGTCGTCGTGCTAGCGACGTTGTTACACTCGCGACGGTACACGTTGCTGCTAAGCGCACTGCCGCTGCTACCGCCGTCCCGCCTGCCGCTGCTGCTGCTGCTGCTGCTGCTGCTGCGCCTGCTACTGCTGCGCCTGCTACGGCTGCGCCTGCTGAGGCTGCTGCTGCGCCTGCTACTGTTGCGTCTGCTGCGGCTGCTGCTGCGGCTGCTTCTGCTGCACCTGCTGCTACTGCTACTACTACTGACGACAACGCTCCTGGCACAGCGCAGTACTGGCAACCGGGTTTTTACCTCCCCACTACTGTTGATGACTTTGATGACCTGCCGCACGTTGCACAGCCCCTCTCCTCCACCACTACATCGACGGACGCCCTCGACGCCGCTCGCGCTGAGAGTTACAGCTATTCGGACACTCAGCCCCTGAACCGAGAAGAAGAGGAGGAGGAGGAGCAGCAACAGGGTGAGACAGAGAACGACGCTGACGACGAGGCGTACGAAGAACCCGAAGGGCAAGGGGTGAGCGGTACGTTTTTCGGCTTCCCTCTTCGACCTTTCGACCTCACTTCCTCCACTGCTAGCGCCCCCCCGTCCGGTCCGTGGCGACTGCCCTCACCGCCACCTTACGAGGGCGGCGGCGGCGCTTCATCTTCTACCGCTACACACAGCACGGACGGCGTGTGGCTGCGCTGTTCCAACAACGAGACCTCCGATACCACCAGCGCTGACGCTGCTCCTGCTATCGGTTCTGCTGCTGATTCAGCTCACGCTGATGGTGTTACTCATCCTGCGGGTGTGAAACGTTCTAAGGTGAGTTCCAGAACAACAAGGCCCACTAAGAAGAGAAAAATACAAGAAAAAGAAGGAGATGGACGAGAAGAAGCAGAGAAAACACTCGGGTTAGAGTTCTGCTTAGACGGAGCTTTGACGCTGGAGATCTGGGAGGACGTGGCTAGACTGTCTAGGAGGCCGCGCTACACAAAAGACGGCCAGGTGAAAGAGGCGTCTCTGACCAGAAGCAAGCGAGTGCACTTCACGGCCGACGCGCTGCGCGAGCTCATAGCACGCATCGCCGATATCCGCGCAGTGGTGCGCATACGCGACACAGCGGCCGCGCAAGGAAAACCTAATCACACCCCCTGGTTCGCAGTGCTGGATGAGGCGGGCGAAGTGTACGCAGCTGTGAGCTACTACAGCGGTAAGAACCTCGTCCACGTGCGCAAGTACGAAGGTCCTGACAAAAAACCCACACAGCAGGGGGTGACGCTGTCCGCCAGAGCGCTCAAAGAGTTGGATGACAAAACAGAGATCATTCTGAAATATCTCAGCATAGATTCGGAATGAGAGACGCTCAACGCTCACGCGCGCACACACACACAGCGTTTGACGTACGCTGTATGAGACAGACAGACAGACAGACAGACGGATACACAGACAGCAGACAGAAAGATAGTTACATAGACGACAGATTGATAGATGGCTAGATAGATAGATAGATAGTTAGACGGCTAAGTAGTTGGTAACCGAGTGAAAAAAAACATGACACAGTACGTATGCGAAAAGTGTTTCAAAATGTTTAAAAGAGCGTACAACCACGAGAGACACGTAGAAAATTGTAGAGTAGTAGCTAAGTTTTGCCCTCTATGCGGCGAAGGGGATTGCCGAAAGAGCGCTTGTCGACGCGAATCTCTGGACGGGGTGACCGTCCCTCCGCGCATATGTGCTGTACCGAACGGGGAGGAAACGTTCACGGCGAATTGGCCTGCGATACAAACGGGCGTCAGGATGCACGGGACTCGCGTGAGTGTAACAAACTTCAGGCTACCAACCGGCGAGTTGAGTGACGCTGTAGATACTATGCGTCGCATTCACTTGACACAAAGATTCAGATACAAAGTGGGTTTCTCGGTAGGCTTACTGTTACAACACAGAGAAGACAAGAGCAAACTGCGCTACTTCCACGCCTCCCAGAACAACGCAACTCTCATACAACCGCTCCCTACTGTAACTAATTCAGAAACTTTGGAAGAGCTCCTCTCAAAGATGCAAAACACCGTCGCTTGCGAGGAGGTACGGAAACTTTGCGACGCTGACACCAAGTGGCACGTTCTTTTTCCTACCAATTTGAACATCTGCGTTTACATGGGACCGGGGGAATTCCCCATAGGCGGTAGGATCACTCAGGCCGGTCGAGTTGGAAAGAGAAGCGGCGTGTTAGATTTTCCCAACAAGGACAACCTCTGCATCTTCCGCTGCATTTCCTTTCACTTATACAACACCAGCAAGCGCGCTTCAGATTTGTTACGTCAGTTCTGTCCCGCTGCCACACCTGAATCCTTTCCGGGTCTGAACATCCGCGACTTACCCGCGTTAGAGAACTTGTTTGACGTACAAATAGCGGTTTACACCGCGTCGCGTCAAGTGCCGGGGCGGAAGTTGAGAAGACGCGTTACTCTGATCAGACCGCCTTCCAGAACTGTGGCCGCCCGAGGTAAAGTCAACCTACACCTGACGGCGAAAGGCGGTTTGCACGTCTCTCTCGTCACGGACTTCAACGCGTACGCGGGCATATACGAATGTTGCAAGTGTAAGGCGGCGTTCACCACCGAGTTCTTGCTGAAGCGACACAGGAACCAGCTTTCCTCTTGCCGACAAGTCAAGTTGCGCTACGTAGGTGGCATCTACCAAAATTCGAGAACGATTTTCGAAGCGCTAGCAGACTTCTCCATTTTTCCCCCCGACGGACATTCCGGAATCTACCCTTACAAGATCGCCTTCGATTTCGAGGCTTTCTTCAGACCGTGCAAAGAACCGTCGACGGAGCACGTGTCCCTGCTGTGGGATCACGTCCCTTTGTCGGCTAGCGTCGCATCCGACTTTCCGGGGTGGGAGGGGCCCGTCTGCTTCGTCAGAGCGTCCGACGCAGATTCCGACCCCTTGTTGGACCGAGTTTTAAATCACATAAACGAGAACGCCAAAGCGATCGGGGAAGCTGTGCTAGAACTTTACCGACCGACGTTAGCGAAGTTAGATGCGGCGATAGGTGAAGCTCTCCTGCTGGAGGAGGCGACGTTCACCACCCCTTCTCCAGGCGGCTTCGCTGCGGCTCAGACCAGACACCCGTTAGTTCAACTGAAGAAGCGTCTTCTGAGATACATCCGTCAAGCTCCAGTGGTGGGCTTCAACTCGGGGCGTTACGACTTGAACCTGATCAAAATACGCCTTCACTCGTTCTTCGCCTCCGGAGACCGAAGAAACCAAGAATTCAGCGTCATAAAGAGAAGCAATCAATACTTGGCGGTTTACACACAGCACACGGTTTTCTTGGACGTAGTCAACTATTTGGCACCCGGTTACAACTACGCGACCTATTTGCGAGCTTTCACCAGGAACGAAGAGAAAGGTCACTTTCCTTACGAATGGATGACGTCTACCAGGAAACTGGCAAACAGAACGCTGCCGCCGAGATCGGCTTTCGACAGCGAGCTGACGGGCGTCAAAATGTCCGAATCCGACTACGCCGCATGTCAGAAAGTTTGGTCCGACGAGAAGATGCAAACTATGGAAGACTACTTGATCCACTACAACAACAAAGATGTGAAACCTTTCATAGAAGCTCTGAAAAATCACGCTAAATTTTTCCAAGATCGCGGCATCGACATGTTGAAAGACGGAGTTTCTCTCGCCGGTTTGACTTTACGCTTCCTCTTCCAAAACCTAGAAGACGCGTTCACAACGTTTCCCCAGTTCGACGCCGTCCTCCACGCTCTGATCAAAGAGAATCTAGTCGGCGGTCCTTCCATCATCTTCCATAGATTTCACGAGAAGGGCACCACGCGGATAAGGGAGCACAAGTACGGCGAAGAAGCGAGACCGTGCCAACACATCCTAGGACTAGACGCTAACTCTCTGTACTTGCGCTGCATGAGCGAAGCGCACTGCACGGGCTATTACGCGGTGAGACGGCCCGAGACCGAGTTCAAGCCCGAAATCAGGCAAAGAAACTCTCACAGCGCTTTGGAGTGGTTACGCTTCGTAGAGCACGACCGCGACGTGAAACTGCGCCACGCTCTGAACGGCGGCGAGATGGCGGTAGGCTGTCGGAGAATTCGCGTGGACGGATTTCACGCGGCCTCTAATACGGTTTTCCAGTTTCACGGGTGTTGGTTCCACGCTCACGAGTGCATACCGTCGCACCGATATCAGTGCGCTTCACTGAGAGAGGAGAGACGCGACAGAACGACCAGAGTAAGCGCTTACTTGAAAGCGTTAGGTTACAAGCTGGTCGTCGTGTGGGAGTGCGAATGGCGAGAGATGAAGCGTCGAGATGAGCGGGTCAAGGCCTCCCAACAACGCTGGAAGGTTGACGCTTTGAAAGTGTCTCGAAACGCGATGAGCGAGAGCGACATCCTTTCCGCTGTGAAAGAGGAGAAAATGTTCGGTTTAGTTCAAGTGGACATCACTACGCCGCCTCACCTACGAGAGTACTTCGAAGAAATGACCCCCGTTTTCAAGAACGCGACCGTTTCAAAATCGGACATAGGCCCTCACATGTCAGACTTTGCGCAGGAAGAAAAGCTGTTGAACACGCCTCAGAGATGTCTGATAGGGAGTTACCACGGAAAAAATATTCTCTTGGGAACGCCGCTTCTCAAGTGGTATTTAGAGCACGGTTTGATAGTCACCAAAGTGCAGCTGGTGGTAGAATACCTACCTAAACGCTCCTTTGCCGGTTTCGCGGACGAAGTGACGGCGGCGCGAAGACGTGGCGACGTGAACGAGAACGAGAAAATTCTGTCAGACTGTTACAAGTTAATGGGAAACGCTACGTACGGTAAAACAATCTGCAACAAAGAAAAACACACGGCGGTGAGATACACTGACAGTCGGAAGTTCGAACTATTGGCCAATTCGTGGCGCTTCAAAAAGGCGTCCGAGTTGACTTCCGATCTGTTTGAAGTCGAACTACAACCGAAAACGGTCAAGAACAACCTCCCTATTCAGATAGGGTTCATGGTATACCAGTACGCGAAGTTGAAAATGTTAGAGTTCACATACGACTTCTTGGATAGATTCGTCGATCGGCGCGATTATGCCCTTTGTCAAATGGACACCGACAGTCTTTACATGGCTCTCAGCGGTGCCACGTTGGATGACCTAGTGAAACCTCGCCTGAGAGAGACGTACTTCAGAGAGAAACGAAAGTGGCTTCCGACAGCGGTGTGCGACGAGCACTTAGAGCTTTTCGTGAAGACAAAAACGGAAAGAGTGCGAGAATGGTGTGCGCCGCCCGGCGGATGTTGTGAGAGACGGTACCTTCACGATCTGAGAACTTCGGGGCTCATGAAAGCGGAGTGGGAAGGTGACGGGATCCTAAGTCTCAACCCTAAGACTTACATTTGCTACGATCGAGTCAGCGACACTGGTGAAAGAAAATCCAAAAAATGGAGTGCAAAAGGCGTACAGAAGAAACAAAACCCCCAGGAACCAGACGCCTTCTTGGATGTTCTTCGCCAACGAAAAACTCTCATTGCTGTAAATAGAAATTTCAAAGTGGTGCGAAACAAAATGGTCACCTACACCATAGAGAAAGACGGCGTGCGCTACTTGTATTATAAGCGTCGCGTGCATTCTGACGGTGTGACAACGAGTCCTTTAGAGATATGAAAAAAAAAAAAAAAAAAAAATAAGCGTGTGCATCTTTTCAAAAATAGAGTGTTTATCAAGATTGAAAAAAAAATAAATAAAAAAAAATTAAAAGAAAATATTGTTGTGTTTTTATTATCATACGGCTTCTTTTACTAGTAAGTCGCGCAGTCTCTTAAAGCGTCACTCATGTGACGACGTCGCTTCCAGTCACGGGATCCTAAACAAAAAAAAACTTCTTCTTCTTCCGGTCACGTGATCAATCAGGTCGCTTCCGGTTGGCCATTAAGTCGTGTGACGTCACTTCCGGTCACGTGACTCATCAGGTCACTTCCGATCACGTGATCCTAAATTAGGTCATATGACGTCACTTCCGGTCCCCTAAGTAGGTCAGTAGGTTACCCAGAATGCACCATCCCCTAAGTAGGTCACTTCCGGTCACCCAATGGAGGCCTCTGATTGGCTGCAGGGTTACCCAGAATGCACCGCTAATCCCCTAAGTAGGTCACTTCCGGTCACGTGACCAAATGGAGGCCTCTGATTGGCTAACTAGGTCACGTGACGTCACCACTAATCCCCTAAGTAGGTCACTTCCGGTCACGTGACCAAATGGAGGCCTCTGATTGGCTGCATGTCGATTGAGTAATAAACAGTACTTAACTATAGTCCCGTTCCGATACATACTATACTACTTGGGTCTAGTTTTACTACTGCACTAGCATTAATCATGGACATACTTACCACTCTAGAATATGTGGTCACTCCGCACCATAAACTTAACTAAGTACTTTACATCCCCCACATTCACAGCTCCCCAATTCCTGCTGCTCTGTCAACATCTTCTTCAATTCTCTGCCACTTTGATTTAGCCTCTTATGTAGTCTTAAATTGTCACAGAACTATAGCAGCATGTCCTCATTAGATCTTCTGAACCCAATTTGTCTATGTAACTTGTGGTAGATCTGACTGGTGGGTGCTATATAGACATCACATGTACCAAAGTGATGGACACCAAGAATAGCAAAAGGGCATGACTGACAGAAAGGCGTGCTGAGATAATGAGGGGAATCTGGAGGAGGACGGTGTATTAGTTGGAAGGTAGAGTGGAAAAGGGATCATGCCCTGGGGTTAAGTAAAGGTCATAAGGTCGGGAGATGTCAGGGCAGCTGAAGGGACCCTTTTTGCCTGTCTATGATAGTGGTAGAATATCTAAACAGGGCCTTAATGACTGATATGAAGCACTGATATGGTTTTCTGTTGGGTGCCTTGCAAAAGCATCTTCTTTTAAGCTGTTAATATAGACACAGTCATAACTGGATCATAGTAATTAAGGTTTATTATGTCCCATAGCTGTTTAGTGGCTATTTGGAATAATGTCATCAGATATGTGTTTTTATTTTATTTTAGCATATATATATAAATATTGGAGAGTATGCCCATACCTATGAGTGTAACCAGTTTGGTCCTAAAAATAATAGTTTTTTTTCCTACAACACCTGACTATCATCAGCTCATCTGATATTAATATATTAAAGAATCATCTTTATTATCATGTAGGTTTGATACTATTTATTTGTCATATTATTTACACAAATACCCCCTTGACGACTACTAGTTTTAGAATAAACACTTGCTGTTTGGATAGCTTCCAACCTTCTCTGGGGGTTCTATTAACTTAAGACCACTTCAATAGTTGCTCTTCTAGTGCTGCATCATCATTCTCTCGCACCATTTACTAAGTTTATAAAGGAGAAAATTCAAAAGGCTGACACTGTCACTTCTGAAGTCACCTCCAGCACCAACCCCAGCACAGTCAGGCACAGTGAGGCTTCTGAGCACAGAATGGCTTCTTAGGAGTCTTTAGGGAAGTGTGTGGGGCAGAAAAACATACCCATATCACCAGATAACTGACAACCTGCCATCTGCCCTAAGGATACTTTGTGATAAGGAGATTACAGGTTAAAGAAAAGAAAGACATTAAGTGAAAAAATACCCATCATCTCTATGTGATGTTAGAAAATGATCAAAAAAGGAACAGTTATTATATAGGACCTGTAAGAAGTGTAATACTCATGGGTACATGAGCACACATGACACATTATATAGACCCTTTCAGTTTTAGATTAGGCATGTATAAGTTTGTGGACTACCTGAGTTTCAAAGAAATAATGCTCTATAGACATTGGGGAGAAGCAGGTAGATTAATCACAACCTTGGTTGTTAATCTAATTCTTGACCATTGTCACTCACTGATTTTCTCCTGACATGTGTACCCAGTCCCTCAAATAATGAAACATTCCCTTTTTAATGAAAAAAATCAGTTGACCAATTTCTGAAAAAAATTACTTATGGAAAATCATTCAGGTATCTCTTCAGTTAAAATCAGAAATGAAAGATCAAAGTATCAATGGAGAGAATTTAGGTGACTGATCTCTTGGGAGACAGTTATTATTTGAAATTGGACATATTGAAGATTCTAACCAGCTATATCAGGTTTGACGTAAGATACATGTAAGTCTCTTGCAGCTGCCGCAAATTGGGAAGCTCCTTTTATGAATAGATCCCAAGTTCTAATGCTTGACTTTTTAACTGGATGCCACCATTTTCTTCTTCCTTATATATACAGGAATATGTCCTATATCTAACTTAATATGTAAAGCGGCATTTTAAAGTGAGTGAAGCAATATAGCAGACACTGTCAATATTTGAAGATTACTAATATGAGATTTCATTTTGTCAGCAAAAACTATTCTCATATGTATGTTTTTATCCAGCATATTATCATTGGATTAACATCAGGATTTGAATGCCTAGGTTTAAAACCTTAGTGTCCTTAGCTTAGGAGGGTGTAGATAGGCGATGAGAGAATTCATTTATATTGTTTGCCCTCAGTTTTATAAAACCCTGCAGCGCCCCAAAAGCTGAAGAGAACAATCTTCTGCTCTAGAAGTAATCTCTTAAACCAATGTATTAGAAAATAGATTTAAATGGCAGGAAACATGCATTCATAGCAGAACAGGACATGCTTTACAGGGGCAGTACAGTAGCACTCAGCCATCATGAGGACAAGACGGGGTCCTAATGGGGATAGTAAGACACACATGTGCGCTGTAAATAGTTAGTGTAGGTACACAGTAGTTCTAATCTAGTGTCTACAATAGAATTTTAAGTACAACAATCAGTCATCAAACGGACATGAGGAGGAAATTATTTCCTCACCTTCACAAGGCCCTGCAGGATGACAGATAGATCCTAGAGGTTGATAGACGCTTGTTGTCTTCTGTCATAAATCTAGGGCTGTACTGTGAGATATGATAGATAGAGACAATCACCAGATACAAACCCTATCACAGATATTAATACTGTCTGCCACCTGCCATATTGAATGTCCTCATAGAATCACTACTGTAGGCATAATTTGCCGCCAATCTTCATATCATTTCGATCATATTTTTACAATTAGGTGGCTAGTAATATGAAGCCCTGTCATAAGTTAATATCTGCCCTGCCGATTTTAAATTAGTTGCATAGAGACCCTAAGATTATAGAGAACTACCTGACAACTCAATAGAAGCCTGTTGTAATCATGGAAGATACATCTGACATTTTACTGTGATTCTATTTCTGTTAATGTAGTAAATGTCGCAAAGGATTGTAGCCAGATGAGTCCATTCAGTAATTGTCTGCATTCTGCAAAAACACAGATGCAATCATTTCCAAACTTAATTTCAAAGGCTGCCATATTGTAGAGCTTAGCTGTCTGAGATGTTCTGCATATCACATTGAAAGTGCTGAGACTTTGGCCAACCAAGCATGAAAGCAGGCTCCTAATGAGATGGTTTTGCATTTACTCACCTTGGTGGAACTGATTTGTATGTAATGTGAGTAGAGCTTAGACAGGTAAAGATAAACATTGGTGCACAGCTGGAGTATGGTTAAAACAGGTGATAGGATTTTAGATTTATATTGAATATGGATATATCATATGAGAGAAAGCAGGGTTAAAGGAAAGGATCTCTAGCATCTAACATAGAATGGACAGCAACTCCGGGGCACTCAATATTGCTTTTTGATCCACAATCAGTTTGCAATGTTGGGTTTTTGTTGACTGACATTATGTGCACACGGATAACGGGCTGACGAAAATGAGTGCTGGAATTTTGCAGGGAACAGAATAAGGGGAGACAGAGATGTGGGTCAGTAGGGTACAACTAGAAATAACCAATACCCATGCTGGTTACATCACAAGGTTATGGCTACTGCAGCTTCATGGCAAGAGGCAATTTATTCTAACCCTTTAGAATAACAAGCACCCTGTCACCAGAACTTATGTAGAAATAATCTGAAAAGAAATAAATAACCAGAATCCCGAAGCAGGCTTTCAGCATGAGCTTGCTTCTACCTGTAATGTGACATGTTTATGTGCAGTACATCAACATTAAGGGGACTCCCTGAATTGATACATTCTTGTCACATCACCAGGTTATCTGCAGTTCATCACTATAGTAGAGGCTCAAACCAGGATCCAGAGAAAATTCAGCACCTTGGTAGAGGACCAAATGGATAGATCTATTGACAAGGGATTCAGACATTAACATTTGGTCACTGCTTGAGTATGATATTTTTCATGCTGATGATAGTAAACAGTGCACATAGTTTCTGTCGGTCTGAACCCATTAAGTGAGAATTGACTCATTAATTCATAACTCATTTCTAATTCATCCTCCTCCTATTTATTTCTAATGTTTATCCATGCATCCATGCTATCTTCATCTCGGTGAAGAAAGACTGTTTGGTTCCCTAGGATACTTCAACATGCTGTAAGAGCTTAGGTCCACGTTGCAAACAATGGATGAGAGTTTAGCATAATTAGAATTAAAACAGGAGGCACATCTCTGCCATGCGATTAATCACTGAAATATCTGAGAGGCTTAGATTGAGGTCATGCAGTTCTTTATAGGCTTTTCATGCTATGAAGTAAGACTACACATAATTTATTTTACTGAAAGGAACAATATCCCGCAGAGAGTATAACAATTTACTCCCCAAAGGTTAAATGAATGTTAACATGTTATCAAACACTAGACCAATGTCAATATTTTAGGTAATTAGACTTGACAAAGCTAAACAAGGCCTGTCAGGTCAAAAATGATTAAAGTGCTCTACTAGTTTCTACATCTGAAGTATCAGTTAAAGCTAGTATATCAAAGAATTATCTGCAGTTCATACTCAAAGTCGTTCGACACACTGTGATCAAATCATGTTAAAAGGAGAGGGTATAATCAAAAAGAAACTCTAGGCAGTTCGCCTCAGTAAGGGGTTGCCATTGTACCTCACTATAGGTCTGTTTGGTTTAATACTCATGATTGTGACTTAATGCATGCATGCCAAAAGTTGCACCATGGGCATTTATTGGCAATTAATAAAAAATACAAGTAAAATCAAATACAAGTAAAACATAAGGGAATGAGAGTGCCTATAAAGCCTTATATGGCCAGACCTGCCGTCCCCAATCAAGGCCCTGGTACTTTGCACAAACCTTGACCAAGCTGATGTTCATGATTTCTGAATGGCTACCTTGAGCTATAACTGCTCTACGTCACAATATGTCAACGTCACCAGAAGCCGAACTGGCTGATGCACATGGTTCTACACTCAACACCTGTAAATGCTTCAGGCAAGTTTCCTTTGACATGTGGAGCATTGATTGTCACTGTAGACAGTTTACATATTCAGCACTTGGCCAGACATGCCACACCTAATGCAGTACCCAGACACTATTGGTGTACCTTGGTAAAGCAGATGTTGATGCTCCCTGAACAGCAGTCTCCAGATATTACCGCTCATGTCATAATATGTCAGCGTGACCAGAATCAGAGCTGACTATTACAAAAATGTCTACTCAGCAAGAAGATATATAGGGGCAGTATTATTTATCATAATCATAGACAGTTAACCTACTAAGCAAAGGCCAACAGCTTAGAAGGTGGTCTACAGGGCTTTGACTGAAATAAAAGCTAATTTAAAAAAAACTGCGTACTTAGCTCTCTGGACAATAACCTGCCATGTGTAAATTGTTTACATCTAAAAAAAGATTCACAGATTTTAAAATGTTTTGAACGTATGATATTATTTTTGAATGGACCAATATAGTTTAAAGGTTTTAATAGGAATGGTATCCATCATTTTAGGGTGATCTTTATAATATGTCCTCACACAGGGCTTTACACTCAACACATTTGGAGAACACAAAGGAAACAACTAGATTAAATGCAGAAAAAAACTCATTGAAGATTAAGTTTCTGTTCCCTTTCTTCACCTTCTGAAGTTATGGGTTAAAAGAAGAAAAAATGAAGACAATTACCTCACAAAAGGAAGTCCAGAAGGAACAAAGATGGGGATGAAAGACAAAGCTGCACCCACCATGTCCATTCATGATGAGATGAATGTAACCCAATATTGACAATTTGTCCTTTTGCTGAAACATTGTCTGGGTCTCTCAAATCCATTCAGACACTATTTGTAATTTAAGAGCCCATGTCACACTGTCACTTTATTTGAACCATTTAGATATTTAGGTGACAAGACAACGTCCAGTCCCTTGTTTTTCAAATTCTAATAACTCTATCACTTCTCTTGAAATATTTATTTCCAATTTGATGAAGTAGACTGCACTCGTCCAAGCATGTCATCAATCAGTGGGTGATTTTTTTTTTTGTCCTTAAAAGGTTTTAGGTTGAGTAATGCCCAGACAAATATCACGTCCCCACCTAACCTCATATTGCATTGACGTCCAATCTCTGATATTTTATTAGTGCGGCAATATGAATGAAAATATCATTAATCTAACAAGTCTAAATATCATGGAAGGATGACTGAATTGGCTGACAGAGAATATTCTTGATGCCTCTTTAAAAGTTAGGAAGTACAATCTGCATGGTCTTAAACCAAAAGAGATAATCATCATTCCCTATTATTACTCCCTTGGAAAATGTACATGTATGTCCTTATACCTATCAGTATTTGAGTTGGATGGGAGGAAATGAACATTTTTAGAACAGCATTTGTCTAGATAACAAACACATCCAATTAAATATGTCAATGCGGGTCTCTCACGTATAACTAAAGTTGAAGCGATACAGAAACTTAGCATAGAACATATTTAATGCCTGTGCTATCAAATTTAACAAGAACTCCTGTTTACAAGGTTTTCTTTTTAAATAATGTTGATTACTTTTATCCCACAATGGATACTTTATCTAGCATCCTCTTCATGACACTGGATATCCCTTTTGACTGATCTACCTTCTTCTGCCTTTCTCTGCTTTATTGACAAATCTTGAGCAATCATGTTTGGAGCGGATTGTCAACTCAAGCTATTATTTGGACAATTAAAATCTTATCATGCCAATAGTATTTGCAAGCTAGATGTGGGTCTGACCCAAGGTATGTGATCAGGAAAAGAGAAGTTGGATGAAGATAAGCTGCATGCACCATGTTCATTCATGATGAGAGAAATGCAACACATTGTTGACAATTTCTCAATTCGTTAAAACATTCTATGGCTCTCTCAAGGCCATCCTGATGATATTCGTAATTGAAGAACCCATGTCACACTCTCATTCTTTATGAACCATTGGAACATTTAAGTGACAAACCAATGCCCAATCCCTTTATTATCACTTCAATGTAATATTTAATTACAATATGACAAAGTAGACTGCAGTCTGCCAACAGCCCATCTAATAGTGGACAATTTAGTTTATTCAAAGGTATTCAGGTGGGTAATGTCAAGACAAATGTCACGCCTAGGCTGAATATGATGATGCAATGCTCATGTGACATTCACATCCATAATTTGTTATTGTATTGGTGTGGCGATATGACAGAAAAGTAAAACAATCTGTCCTGTTTACAGGCCACAATCTTGTATCAACCAGTGGGAGGGTGGCTGTCAGACAAAGTATACTATTAACCCTTTAGGGACAGTTGTCACTAAAATATGACATTTGTTGTCATAATGCACCAAAGCAGCCCTGGTGAGTAACTCACCGGGGCTGCTTTGGTGCATTATGACGACTACTTGGAGTGTCTCAACCCCATAGGATCGCCATGACACTTAAATGTAGTCCTGGTGACTTGCCACAGCTGCATTCATGCATCATGATGACCAAGGGCATGATGCATTAAGGTATCATGCAGCCCTTAGAGAGTTAAGCCTTATCAAAAACACACTGCATCCTACTTTCCAGTTTCTAGATCTGGAAAACAGAAATTTAAAGTTCAACTTGCTTTTCAAAACTACACCATGTAGAGCTGTGCTGTATGACATGATAGGTGTGTTGTGCATCTTGTCCATCAGACATCACTGAGAACTATTATAATGGGGCCATTTGATGCCGGGGCATTCCCCAATTTCAGCCAAGCCTATAAACAGGTGCTTTTTTCTACAGCTTATACGAGGCTTTATTGTGACAGTACGATCAGGTGTTCCCTGTCATTCATACACTGCTGCCTACTTGAATACAGTTGCTACCTACCACAGATATAAATGCTCTGCCATCTGCAATGTTGAATTACAGAGTCTGAGCTGTTGACTCACCAAAATTATGTTGATAGCTTTTTCTTTTTAATGGACTCCTTGTTTTAATTTTTAAGAATTTTCAGTTAATCTTGGAGGTCTTCCTTTCATCTTGTCAGCATTTTTGATCAGCTCTGCAGATCAAAGAAATGAACCGTAAGGTGCCTGCATGAGATATTTGGCAGGAGGATGAGGGGTAGAGATGCCAGACAGCCTTTTACAGAACCTTTTATTACATATTTATCATGCATATTTGAGATACAATGAATGTCTTCTAAGTTCCTGTTAGAAAGTTTTAAATGTTATAGGCGAAAGCATATTTATCATATAGATAGAGAGACACAGAAATAAAAAGATAAGTAATTCCAAGTGAAGATGCCATCAAGTGTCATCAGTAGACAAGGAAGGGATAAGTCTGCCACAGATGTGTCTGTCATCAACTATAAATCGATGTAAGCAATAAATATATGTGAGATGTAAGCAGGTTAGGGAAATCATACTTGCCGGGAGAAAAGAGTGTGAGGGGTTTTCTTCCCTTGATTTTGTATTGATATTTATGTAACTTTAAGTTCAACCAGAAAATCTAATTTGCTAGGCTAGGTATACATATGTGAATGGGTTCAAAAAATAATTCTGGAATTCCTAACTATAAAGACTCCTAAAGAACGAATCCCAATGCTGTCCTGGATGTTGTAAATATTGATGTGAAAACTGTACTAATAAACAGTCCAAATCCAGGTACAAACAGGACTGATGTGGTAGACATCAGTCTTGTTCTCTACTCCTTTGTCCATGCTACCACTTAGTCTGGTCTACAGAAATTGTGTACATCACATTGCATTGTATCCTTGGAGCATCTCCTTTGTACCAAACTGGCACAGAGATAGCAAAGTTGAAAGGAGGTGAGTGCTGCACAGTATGTTGAGCAGACACTAATGGCAGGTGTGCTGGGTGTGATAGAACTGAGCCACTTATGGTCTTTGTGAGCTGGATGATGATACACCTTTAGATCTAGAGCTGTCCCTCTCCACTGCTGATTGCAAACACAATAATAACTTTATTTGGTATTGAATCCCCTCTCATGCTACCAATATATAACAAAAATTGAATCTCTTTCACAACCTTCAGGAACTTTATTAACTGAATAAAGTCAAGTGAAGGCGAGCTGAAAATCCCTTTCTGTGTGAAGTTAAACGTTGCCTGGCACCCCTGCTAAGAGGGGGATGCTTCAAGGATGCGATCCCGGACCCTCCAACTGCCGTTAAATTAAATTGCATTGATATATTCCCCTTAAAAGAGTCCTCAAATGTAAACTTTTAAGGGATGAGGCTGGGCTTAAATAAGACAAAAGGAGCGCTTCAAATCTCAGTATTAGTTAGAAACAATTCATATCTGATCTAAGTTGGGTAGTTTTCTTTTATCTTGTGGGGGGAGGTAGTTTAAGCCAAGCAGTAATGAAGTATTTTTGTCTGGCATGGGTTAAAAGTTAGCTGCTGACAGGGTCTCTGAGGATCAGTGATTTCTTTGCCTACTATAGGCAAATTCCTTGAAGAAAACTGTTTTGAACTGCTTTTGTCTTATTCTACAGTCTTTCATTCAAAAACCAACAATCCACCTGTGAATAAACTGTGATGCAAGAATTCAACCTCATCAGTGCGAGTTTATTTTTAGAATACTATTCAGAATATTGAGTCATAGAGATTGCTTTGTTACTAAAAATAGCCCTGATTTTGCCAATAGGCAGACAGGGGTAATATTTCATGATAACCAATTATAATCACATAGGCTACATGCCATAACCTTAGGCAGTGCCTTTCTCACTGCCATTAGCAATTGTGGTCTGTTCACGGGTCATCCTGTAATAAGCCAATGCACCCAGTATAATCTGAGGCAATCCCAGGCAAACAAGGTTGAACCACAGAGAAGTCCCCCTGTATATTATCAGTAACACAGCTGGCCAATCCCCTAAAGGAGATATTAAAGTAATATTACTGGCTGTCACTGTACAGTGCTGTGTCGCTCTAATGTAATAATTATGCCCAACCCACCCAAGGCCCTCATACCCAAGACACTGCCTATTATGAGGTATGGTCATAGGTAATATAGCCCCAAGACTCTCATAGACTCCCTGAAAGGATATTATCTGTCATTATTGTAGAGGGTGTTTAGATCTTCATAAAGAGACACATGCAAGTAATCACAATGACAAGTGACCTCATCATGTTTTTCTGCATTATGCTCCCTTTTCTAATCACAGAAAAGCAGAGGACATGTTGACACTAGGTTTATGCAGGATAAGACGACACCCAACAGGCTTCCTGCTTTATAACCTCAGACATGTCTCCATGTCATTCACACCCAGGTCACTGCCCCAACATCACCTGAAGCCTTCACCACACTTGGACTGAAATATGGGATGGTGAGTGGGGCTTTATCTTCAATTAGGGAATAGAGGACAACTCTGGCCATGGGTCTAGACTGGGTAAAGATGTTTGGGAAGGCTTGTAGGATTTGAACCCTGACATTGGTCTTAGTCATTCAAAGTCAATTCCCTGACATCACCTGAAGCCTTCACCACATCAGAATATGGGATGATAAGTCGTGATTTACCTCCAATTAGGGAATAGGGAAATGGTGTCATCTGGACTGGATACAGATGTTGAGGGAGGCTCAGAGGATACGAAGCCTGACATTGGTCCCGGTCATTCACCCCCGGGTCAACACCCAGACATCACCTGAAGCCTTTCCACACCTGCAGGAAAGGATTGGGAGGTGAATGCTGCTCTACCTCAGACATGCACTATGATTGGACTGACAGGTTACTTGATAAGTTCAATGGCCCTTCACCGTCAGGTCAGTGGCTACTAGCCAGGTGATGAATGATGGCTTCTGACACTAGCCTGGGAATCTCACTTTTTCAGCACATTTCCACATTGCATTAGGACTTTGCCAGGACAGAAATTAAGATTAGATTAAAAAAAACATTATTATATTAACTATATAATGATATTTACGTTTTCAAGCAGGCGTAGAGTTGATATGAAATGGCTTTCCACTTTCCACTTTCCACAAGCAGCTACTACAAAACACTCTCTTAACTTCTACATCATCAATACTTAAAAGCACTCTATACGGGTAATCTGTCCTGAACTCTGACACCACAATAGTATCAGGTACTTTACTTATCCCACAATGCACAGCTCCCCACTTCCTGCTGCTCTGTCTGATTGCCACTTCTAGCCGGAAGTCTCCCACCAAGTCTGTTCCACCTGTCAACACCTACCTTCTGCTCCGTGACTTTAGTCCAGCTATTATTCAGTGTTGGCTTCAGGTATAGAGCGTCTGAAGCTTGTGCTACGAAGAAACCAAACTCAATGGTAATTCAATGTACTTGTATCATAATTCATCCAGGTTTTGATATTATTATTCATTTATATGATGTATCAAATTATTCTGTATCATGACGTCATAGGCTCTGGCAGACAAGCATGACATGTGTAGAGCTCCCAGAGCCCTGTTAGAAAAATGGCCCCAATAGATAGTAAACAGATTTAGGCAAACTCTCTCAATGCAAAACTGCTCCTCTCATAACATTGTGCAGTTTTAGGATGCATTTTCAGGGGGTTCTAGTAGTTCTAACTTAGATGTGCATTTGGCCATAGCCAGCCTGTATACTAGAAACCAACCATTATATATCCCTGCTATACTTGCACAGCCTTGGTCCGTCTACTACATGTATGGTATGCCCTTTTAACACACATTAGATGAAAAGACAGGAAGGTTACAGTCCCAAACAGACAAATGTGTCTGTCCCAGACACCAAGAATAGCAAAAGCATATGACTGACAAAAAAACAAACTTGGAGAGATGCTCAAGGGTGAAGGAGGTTGTAGGATAGGAATCTGGCAAAAAAAGGGTTGGGGTTAGTCAGTAGAGAATATAGAGAAGGATCGTCAGGACCCCTGTGCCTTACACAGCGGTACATGGATGCCCATCTGCCACTTAGACTGGGACCTGTTGTAGATGAGGCTGATTGGTGGTAGAGAGCACAGACATCACACACAGGGAGGAGATGGGGCGGGTCATACAACCCAAGGGGAATTACAGATGTCAGCAGGGATTGGACACCAGGAATAACGAGAGGGTATGACAAACGTGGGGCTGAGTTGGTAGATGAAGGAAAATAACCTGTAAGGAGGGGTTGACTAGTCAGACCTCCTACACTTTACCCTGTTGTAGATCAATGAGCCTTTTTCCTCCAGCAAAAGACTGAACAGCTCCTCATACAGTGATTGACATTTTATGATTGAGTTATCTCAAGGAAGCTAAGTTGGGTAATGCCCAGACAGATATCACTACCACACATACCAAAACAAATCACACCTTCATCACATCTTTATTTTTGTAGACATTCACTTATTTTGTTCTCTTCTAAATTGCCTTGATCATATAAAGATGATCTACATGTACAACAGCATAGGATATCCTGCATGTTCATATATGCATGACCTTTGATTACAAATAAGAAATCATCATTAAGCAATAGAAACAATGTCTGGCATGTTCTGAATGAGAGTTATCCACTCCAAACATTCAATTCAATTATGATTAACAGAATGCATTAGTGATGTTTTTATCTGCTGGGAGTGAGGTGTTACACTGAGAGAGAGTTTTGGCTCAATCAATTTTAAAACAATTGATTTTGCAAAGCCAACAAAAGTATCTCCACTGCACATATCTACCAATATTATGCCAATTATAGTCAACCCTGGTGCAGGTTTGAAACCAGTCCTGCATGCTTTATCATTTTGTACGTGCGTTCATTGAACCTCACATCCGTTCAAATGTGTGCTTAATCTAGGGAAATAACTGGATAATTGAGGACACCGCATCAACCTGTGTGCATGAACTTTGCTTTCATTATCTAAATGCTTTCATGATTCAAAGGATATTGCTTGTGGCTGGAGGAGTTATAAGTTGTTTCCTAGGCCGCTTTAAAACCTACTTTCTAATTACAGTACTGCTACATCAATTACACTTTGGTACAATTCCGTTCCCCAAACAATTTCATAAATAAACTGATACACGTACATATTTCTTTGAGGAGCACCCTCTCCTTATCATATCGTATCTCTTGATCAACGCGCTACTGAAGATGAAGGCCACAATTCATGTTTAATTACGTCTAAAGCTTCTACTTTACCTTATTACTCACCCTTCATCTCCCAGCTAGACCAATGGCATGCAGCTAAACTAATGCACTATAACTTAAAAGAGTTCCCTCCGAAGTGAGAGCATTCAAAACCGTGTACTCATAGCTGTTGTCAGCCACATTACTGTCATGCTCAATACACACACTAAGCCTAATATTTGTTCCCTTTCCTTCATTGTTTTATATTTACAATGCCCAACATATATATACTGTTGAGACACATTCTCGTAGATTAATGAAATGGATGTGTCTGTTTATTCTAAAGGAAGCGAATCAACAGTTGATGTTCAAATTAGATTTATCATAATGTCATTCATGGCTTCATAAGCTGTTTTAGTCTAATTCATGTTGAGAAATGCTTCCTAAAGAAATCAACCACTTAGCTCTGACGTTTACACATGAATTTGTAAGGAAGTAGACAGAGAGAAATGGGAGAGTCACTGTCGCCAAAAGCTTTTTTTCTGGGAATGTTGACCACAACACTTTAGAATGAAGTTACTAGATGACTACATGGGGCTGGATTCAAGAAAACAGTAAGACTGTCTTGTTTTAACAGTTAATGTATGTAATGTCATGTAATGTATGTGGGGTGATAGATCCTAGCCAGAGACTAGTTAGGGTGCCATTAAATCAATCTCCTGCTTCTAATAATAAGATAAGATGGTGGCAAAATGGAGATTTAGAAAACCTTCTGTTTATTAGTTGGGAGAGAAAAATTTCACACTGATATTTAACCCACAGCATAAGTTGAGGAAAAGCTATTATCAGGAGGATACAATTTCCTACTGTTACATCCCCTTGGGACGGCTGATTGGTCCGAGATGCTTAAGGCGTCTTCTTTTTACTCTTTGTTTGCTGTCACTGTGAGATATGATAGAAAAAGCATCTCTTCAAGTACAGTCTTCACCACAGATATTTATGTTTTGCAATGTGTCATATTGAATCACCTTCCCACGGGGCCTTGATGTTTTACTCATCAAAACTTTATAAAGAACCTCTTTACATTCATTTATAAATATTCAAGCATTTTCAGCATCTGATAAGCAATCTTCCTTAGATTCTCTCAATATGTGGGATTACCTTTGACAATCAGAGAGATGCGATAAGAGTTGTAGTCGGTTTTCCCTATTAAAACACTTGTGAGACCTTAAGAAATAGATAAGATGATACATAAAACCAAAACAATCAAAATTGCACAAGGGAGAGGATAACGGTTAACTGGAAAGAAATATCAGAGAGAGAGAAACTGGGACTACATGTGATTTGATAGGTTGTGAATACTTACAAAGACGTACCTTGCTTTTCTTTCTAGGACCACTGCCCTTATAACTGCACCAATAACCAAAAAGAAAACGTTTGAAAAAGGGTAAATATCTATATTCAGTGTTGTTAAATATTGTGCACAGAAAAAAAGGTAAAGGTTTACTTTCATCAAATTTCAACTATTGAACAGACATTGTAGTTATAAAGACTGCTATGATGATAAGTTACATGCGATATTCAGCAGTGTGTTAAAGGGATAGAGTCATAACCTTGAAGCACTGTTCCCGCCTCCAGGCACCCAAAGTAGACTCTACAGGGAGACATCATTGAAATAGCCACATATACTAGGGCTGACCTTGGTTAATTTAGATTAGGTTAAGCATAGGATGGTTACCCTTTACTTCACAGCATCTTTGGTGCTGCTGGTTGACGACACCCCCCCCCCCCCATAGGGACGCTGATATCACTGATTGTCAAGTGCTGTGCAGTAAAAGTATACACCCTGCAGGCTCCCACAGTAGACTGTTTAGTTGTTTTATCGTGTATCCACTTAATAGCCTCCTTAATATGAAGCGGGCGGCATGGGTTTATTGCATCAATTATTAGAGGAGATAGCCTTACATAAGCTGAGATGCAGTAAGTTCTGTCAAAATGATGTCTCATTCGTACACATATGACAAAACAAAAAAAATCAATTTGATCTGACAGATTGTTTGTAGGAGTCTTAGCAGTTGTTGAAACAGTTAAATATCAGAGGTGAAAACTGCATCACCAAATAATGTTTGTCCTGTATGCAGAATCTTTATTGAAGCATTGCAAGGTGCAAGAATAATGACGCAACGACGGTGGCTTTTAATTGTCTGGATATGAGTTCATACATTTTGAAAGAGATGAAATTGGACATGAAAATTGCTTCAACTCCCCAGTAGGTAAAAACAGGATATAACAGGCCAAAAGAGGGTTTCAATAGAGAAAAATGAGGTGGTGAATCTAAGAGAACAGTGGAAAAGGGCACAGTCCAAAAATCAGTCAGTTTATTTTCTAGTATTTCTCCCTATTATTGTATCCATTAGGGCAGCACCTGCATTTTGCAAACTCAACTTGAATGTCTGATTGCATTCAGATGTTTTCATTTTGAGAAAATCTTTTAATAAACCAATAATTTTCTGCAAATGCCTTAATGTACACCGCTTTGATAGAAATGAACTACCAACTATTGTTATTTAATATTATAGAGAAAAGATTTCAATAGTTTTATTTCTAGAGAATTATGCCATACTTAATCATGATACTTTTCTTCATGACACTAGACATCACTTTAATCAATGTGTGATGTTCTGCCTTTATCAGCTTTAAGAACCATTTGGATGAACTTGTCAACCCTTTTTTGTTTACTCTCCAGTCTAAATTGCTGTCATATTTCATTTCACAGTGTAGGGAAGAGCTGCCCTAACTCCTCCCTGTCACGTACATCCGCACCACTTCTCCATAGGGAGCCTAATAGTAACAGGAAGGAGACCAGAGACAGCTAAGTTGACACTAGAAGCGACAGGGGTCTGACACGTGGATGACATCAGACATCCCAAAAAAACGTGACCATCAAGCATTGATTACATTATCATAAAAACTAGCTATTGAACCCAATCAAAGATACTCGACAGAATGACAGAAATGAATTAAATCAGGCATCAGATTGATGCCAATTTAAACAATAGGTCAAAACAGGGGACACTAACATCACCGATCGTCCAGTGCTGTATTAATCCAGTTATGTTAGTCAAGTGATCTGTCCGATCTTTTTTTCAGACTCAATATCTATTATCACTCATGTCATGCTCTCTGCTTTCATCTTAGCTTCAATCGATAATGCTGTGTTGAAAAAAGGATACTTTAGGTTCCCTGAGGGATTCTAGCATTCAAAGGACATTGCAACACTAAGGCTAATCTTGCCTTTCCTGACTAGAGAAGAAAAAAAAACTATTAATGTCAGATAAAGTCGTCCCTAGCTTATACCTTATTCAGCATAATAAGTGCCCTCCCCCAAAAAAGCGTGCTCCCTTTTTTTGCCCCATGAACTTCCCACCTCTGCAGGTGTTAAGGCCAAGCCAAGTGTGAAGGCATAGTGGTGAGTTGAAGCATTGTAGAGGGTTGCTAGTAGTCTGTAAAAGACAGACATGAAGGACGCTTAGTAAAATGAATATTTGAGCCTGATGTTTCCACTCAAAATAGTATTTTATGCGCCCAGGACGCTTATTATGTAGGATACGGTTTATATGCTCCATAGATGTGAAGAGGGCAAGGCTTTTCGTGTTTGTTATAGGTATTGATGTTGACAGGATAATTGCTACACCAAGGAGGGCATCATTTGGTTGCTATAATTTCCAATTGATATCGTTGAAAAATCAGTATGTAATCAGTACCATGGATAAACTGAACAAACATGTTTCATTTAGATTCAGGATGCCACACCTATGTCTTTACCAATCAATTCGGCTATCAAACTTTCAGGCAGTAGCACAGTGTTCATCACACAGAACATACTTGGGAAACTACTAAAGGCACTCCATTTCTTGTACACAGCCTTTCTTAGAAAATAGTACTGGGGAAGACTTTAGAATCTCCCATCTACTACATTAAGAGCTACATTGGGCGTCCTCTTCTGGAAAGGAATTTGTAGTTGATGGAGAATTTGAGCAATCAGTGCACTGGTTCTAGCGATTCACATATATATCACAATATAGAACAGGGCAGACAGTTCCCTTAGTTGATCCAAACAAGACTGCAAAATGTGTTAAATTTGATATTGCTGGACTGGGATGGAACTTATGTATTGAAATGATAATGCTTTTAGGAGTAAATTCCATGAGCTATATGTGATATTTGCATTCGATTCTTGTCAACAGTAGTGGAAAAAGAATTGAATTATCAGTCACTGTCCAATTTCTGCTTCTCTATTTGCCAGAATGTAACAAAAGGCTTAATGGACGGTCCCATTTTGTTGCACAGTGCCTGTTTGTTTGCATGATTGATGTCACAGCAGTACTTTTGATATGAAGGCCTTATTTGTTGAACCCTATAGAAACACTCTCTGTAACAAACTGGTTCTTTGCCGAAACATTTTAACCAGAACCTTCTCTTTTGTTAGTGTTGAGTGGCTAAGCATTAGCTAGTAGATGTGCAAAATACACTGCAAGAAAGAACATTTAGAGAATCTACTGTAGATCTACAATACATTGATGACTGTATGTGACCTTTTGCAAGATAATCTTAAAATGGATAGATACTTTCCATATTAGCAGATCTGCAGTTGCTATTGTGATTTGAAAGATCTTGGTAAAAACAAAAGCTATTCATGTCCATGTTGCATGTCTGCGTAGTCTGAGCATCATCATTTAGCAACACAAGCCCTCATCTAACAGTAAGACAGTTTTGATGACTGAGGTAGTATTTTGCAACATACAATATATGTTATTTCACTGTCCTTTATCTGTCCATATTTCATTGGATTCTCTATTGTAGATAATCTTAATTCTTTCAAACAAAAATTGAATATGAATGCCTCATTCCCTTTCTCATTCGCTTTGAAGGTTTAAGAACTTTGCTAAAATATGATTCTCAGATTGTTCAAGATGTTGTGTTGGTCTAAAATATTTATGAACACAGATACAGGGATGTGTACCTAAGACTTCAAAAACAGCAGAATGGCATACTACAGAGGCCTTCCTATATACTACCAACTGTGGCCTCTGTCCTTCTCTGGTACTGTAGATGAGATACTATAGTGGCTTTCGTAAACATTGCACTTCCCTCTTTGATCTCTGCATGTCTCTGTACATGCGAACTTTTTCCAACAAGGCTTTTAGCAGACACAGAGAAGAATACCAAAATGGACTTAAAGGGCCCAGGTTCAAGGGAATGTGAAGGAACTCTCATGTACAATATAGTACTTCTTGCAATCTAATAGACTGTTGCATACACAATAAGGACAGATTTGATTCTCAAAAATGTTTAACAAGACATGTCATCATTATAACATTAAGCTTTAGGCTAAGAATATTTGGTGAATCAGTTTTATTCATGTAGCAAGTAAATTTGCATGGACAGTTTCAGTGTTGACAGTTGCTTTCTCATAGCCCCTAGACCTCTCCAGGGCTAGTGTCATTCTGACCAACTACTCTTACTGATTCTACTTTCTTTTGTGTTGCCTTGTCATCATCTGATATGATTGATCAAACATGTCATGGAGCAACCAACATGTCTGGCACTGTAAATTCCGATGTCACCTCCACTATCAGACATTAATGAGGGTTCCTGGTACAGTGGAGCTTCCCATGAGTAGCTAAGGAAGTTATGTAGCAGAAAAATTAGAAATCTGACACTCTGTAAACTTGTATAAACTGTTATAAAGGATCCCAGGTTGAATAAAAAATGAAGAAAAATAATCAAAATTAAATCAGTACTTTCTGATGTAGAACCCCCTGTGAGGCCCCTATCCCTCAAAAGGCCCCTATCCCTCAAAATTGTTCCGTTTGAGGGATAGGGACCAGGTGAAGTCCCTATGTGCCAAACAGCCCCTATCCCTCAAAACGGTTTGAGACATAGGGCCCATGTGAAGTCCCAAAGCCCCAAATATTTTTTTCCATGTCCCTCAAAATATATAATCACTCCTGTGAGGCGGAGGGGGGGGGAGCTGAAAATAAATTAGTGGTATGGCCCATTGTAGGAAAAAAAGGGGCGAGTGAAACATTTTGATGAGAGGGCCATGGAATATTTTGACTGGAATAGAGGTGGGGGGTGGGGGTTGCCCCCCCCCCTTCCCAAAAAAAATATCTCTTTAGATATGTGCTATTATGTCTCCAGAGCAGATCACGATAATAATATACATGGACTTATTAATATAATTCTAACTCCTCAAACCTCCAGCATTATAACACCCTTATCTAATGCTAGTAAAACCTATTTTATGGGTTAAAACTTTGATAGTTCTAAGTAAGAAACATTTTCTTCACCCATCTTTTATGTTTTTATGAATCCTGCCAATGAATTCATATTCAAAAAGAATCATAAATTACTTTGTGAGACACACATACCTGTTTAAGGTTGCAAAATATACCTCCTCATGGTTCAGAGCGTACATAGTGATAACAGGTGTCAGTCTGCAAGCTATAGATATAGACCTGAGAAGGCCCCCATGACCTATTGCAAAGGTTTTTGATGGATAGGGCTTTTGATACTTAGGGATTGATTGTAGGATAGGGGCCTGACATGTCCCTATCCCTCAAATGGCCCCTATCCTACAAATATTTGTGAGATAGGGGCTGTTTAAATGTGGTCCCTATGTCTCAAAATGTTGTGGGATAGGGACTTTTTGCTATATAGGGACCTGAGGTGGGCCCTAAGTCTCAAACGGCCCCTATCTCACAAATATTTGAGGGATAGGGGCCTTTTGAGGGATAGGGGCCTCACACCCCCCCCCCACTCCCAGGAATTCAAACCAGCTTCACTCACTCAATTTCAAGTAATTCCTGACAATATTGAATATTGGGACATTTGAATAATGCAGAACTTGATATTTTCCACTTTGCTTTATCAATGTGTCAATTAAATGTTACCACTCATGTCAATCCTGTGAGGTAGAATGGGGTTTCTTGTAAAGAGGGCTTCTTATAAGGGTAAATCACTCAGAGGAATCTCTTTCTAAATATGTTGTCCTCTCAAATGGAAAAGTTTAAAAGAGCAAAGAAAGAAAATATATTCTTGAATGAAATGCTGAAAAAAGGTTTAGTGCCAACTTTCAATGCAAGACATGTGTCAGGTTGACAAGGAACATAGATTGACTATTTGTGAAACTGCATTCAAAGACCATCAGTGTTCAACCCTCCTGTACCTGACCGGAATATAACAGGTCAGCTATATTTTTTGTGAAGGAAATCTTGATATGGAAATTGCCTACGGCTACCCTTTATTAAGAATAGAATATGAATACCATATGAGAGGCGACATAAGAGTTCAGGAAAGGCACCAATCATTTCAAAATCAATGGCAAGCTTAAATAATGTGTGTCCTGTCCAAGGACCCTTTGTTGAGACAGTAAGCGGCCCTATAATAGGGAGTTTAACCATGAATGGTTTTGATTGCCTGGATACAAGTTTAACAATATTTTTTGATAAGAAAAGATTTGATATGGCAGTTGTCACTAGGTAGGGTATGAAAAGGCCACAATAGAATTTAAAAGGGCGGAAATGAGTTGATGATTAAGGGGAGAGTAGGAAAGCGTATTTTAAAAAGTCTGCATTTTTCTAATGATTCCCCATATTATAAAATCCACAGTGGACTCAGTGCAGCTCTTGTTGTTTTCCAAACCTAAAGAAGAAATTGAAGAGCTTTTCTAAGTGTAATTGCTTCATGTTACCGTATATGGCAAACCAATCCAAATATGTGTAAGCGTTTAAATACTTGAAAGTCAACCCAGATGTAACAGAAATATCACACCTCTACAAAAGCAGTACCACAAATAGCTTCAAGTGGCGTTAAAAAGAGTCTGGTGATATGTCAACACTATCGGTCAGAAACCTCACACCATGCCCATCCACACTGCAGGCAAGTTATCGGTGTGGACTAGTTACTCCACTGACATTCCTTTCATTTCCCTTGAATTTTA
This sequence comes from Harmothoe impar, assembly GCA_947462335.1. Lineage (NCBI taxonomy): Eukaryota > Metazoa > Annelida > Polychaeta > Phyllodocida > Polynoidae > Harmothoe > Harmothoe impar. The sequence continues at coordinate 82,677,192 of OX381707.1, read as the reverse complement.
CAGTAAGAATATACCCTTTTTTATTACAACAGATCCTGAAGCAAAATCCCATTTAATTTATTTCTGATACAAATTTGCTTCATTTAACTGTTATGATAGTGTTACTCTACATATACAGATTAGAATAGGATTGATGACACTACAGTGTGTCTAACAGTTAGTTTCAGCCATTGAAGACATTAAAGGTACATTTTGAAAATGGAGAGAATACTTTATATTCTGGCCAATTCTGACTGAAAGATTAAAGCTGATGTTCTTAATTTATTGGGGATTCTAACAAAAGTATTCTACTCAATTGGATATGACATACTAGGCCTCCTAACATTGGATATGACATTTGACTGATGTGTTAACACTTTCTATTCTGCTAATACTGTCTGAGTCCACATACAAAATGCAACAAGAGTAAAAGAAAGAAGAGTTTTTTTTCCTTGATAACAGTTCTCCCTTAGAGAGTTAACCGTTTTACAGATCCAGATAACAGACATAATGGAAACCGCAGGTGGTATTTTCATGTGTTGTCTGGCCTTTTCTTTCTGACACTGGACATCCCTCATGACTGTTCTTTTTTCTCCTCTCTTGAGGAGCCTTTAGCAAATTAGTTTGGTCATTACGGGTGCCTTGTCCTCTTAAACTTTGACCACAACTTAAAATTCAAATATTTTTTGAGTGACAAAATAGAAAATCCGCACCATTTTGACCATAATACCATGCCTCTTGGATTCAAAAGACTGTTGCTAGGGATTGAAAATAAATTGATAAGAAATCTGATGTTTTCGCAATCCAATCTAGACCTCCGAGTATGATTTATTGTACAGGTACTTACTATCTACAGCACCTAGCAGCCATTGAGTGTAAAGAGATTGTGATAAACACTATGAAAAGCCCACCTTTCTGCACCGAAAAACAGTTCATGTTTATCTGTGCTAAAAACAGTCAAACCAGGATGTTTAGTCACCACCTCCTATTCTAACAAAAAGCAATCAAACCCATTGCCTCAAATAACACTCAATTAGCACATTTTTGTCTTGTTTGACATTACTGACCTCAGCTCCTAGTCCCAATGCACCTGTGACATCTTAATTAGATCCCACTTTAACCTTCTAACTAGGAACCATTGACATTATTCATAGCATGGAGAAGGTTGTGACAAAATTCACTTCCTATCTGAATCCTCCAATTATGCTAAAGAGATGACAATGCATAGGCATGTCCACAGTGGGTTCTTCAAACCTAGGACCTGCAATTTGATGACCATCTGCGTCATGTCTGCACTTAATTTAGAAACATGTGATGTAACATTCATGGAACTTTCACTCTCTTCCTGCATGATACTCAAGTATGGATTATCAGGGCCATCCTAACAACAAAAGTAGGCCTTGAGAGAGGCATGTGAATTCATAAATGACTCACTCTCACCAAATCAGTGCAACTAAAAAAGTGACGTACATGATCAGTGGACGTACATGATCGGTGGACGTACATGATCGGTGGACTTACATGATCGGTGACGTACATGATCGGTGACGTACATGATCGGTGACGTACATGATCGGTGATTATTGACTGCCCCAGTCTTTCTGATCATCATATAACATAAGTAAACCTTACCAAGGTGTTCATATAATGTCTGTATTGGTATTTAAAATGGTTTAAATGTGTAAATGATTCTAGTAAGAGTATTTTACATGACATTTCAATGCCGATCATGTACGTCATGTGACGTACATGATCGGTGACGTACATGATCGGTGATTATTGACTGCCCTACTCTTTCTGACCATAATAAAACATTTATAAACCTTACCAAGGTGTACATATAATGTCTGTCTTGGTATTTCAAATGGTTTAAATGTGTAGATGAGTCTAGTAAGAGTATTTTACATGACATTTCAATACCGATCATGTACGTCATGTGACGTACATGATCGGCCATTATTTATTGACTGCTTTAATTACCTTTTCTGACCATATTTAAAACATAAATCAATCATAGTGAGGTGTACATATGATGTAGGTCTAAATATGTGTAATCATAGACAGGTCAAGCAGTGGGTAAATAGGAAATTTTACATGACATTCCAAGCCGATCATGTACGTCATGTGACGTACATGATCGGTTACACATTGAGCCCCCCCCCCTCCGGCCCCTATACATATTTTGGGAGGTATTTTTTTCTAATAAACTCCCCAAAGATACATTACAGCCTGTAGGTATGGTTGGGAGAGTTAAACATCGTAGTGCAGGGGGTAAAAGACGGATTTTGGACTCTGCCGATCATGTACGTCCGCCGATCATGTACGTCCGCCGATCATGTACGTCCGCCGATCATGTACGTCACTTTTTTAGTTGCACTGATTTGGTGAGAGTGAGCCAAAGATGATTGCATTTCTACTTCAGGATTTGTTCATCAACTTAGACGAATCATTTTGCTCCTAATATGGCTGTCAACCAACTAAGATGGCTCTGAATATGAAATCCTTAGCAGACTTACTCCCTCTGATGAGGGTCAAAATACTGTATAGCCAATTTATATATAAGTATATAACTTTTGCTAATGTATGTCATTTATAGAGAAAATGTTAAAAAATGTTAAAAGTATAGTCAATATATCAGCCATTATAACATTTGCCTTGTCACCAGAGCTTCTAACCTGTGCTCGATATATCCCTGTTTCAATGTGGTAAGGAATTTAGTTGGCAAGGACATCACTGCCTAGATCCAGCAGGGGCTAAAACAAGGACCAATAGTGGGGAAAATGGATGTGTGCTTAGGGAAATCAATGAATGCACTCTATACCATTGGGTGCAGTATACAGGCCGAATCTGCATGAGTTATGACAAATGCAATGTGGGGTCTGCCGTCATACCAGCAATAGGTCAGGAATGCTGCCCTATTTCTGAGCCACAGACTAAAAACCTAAAAGGATTTCACTAAGGCACGCTGATTTGATTTGATTTAAAATTCTTTTATTTATCCTGGCAGGATGCATGGCCTGGTAGACTGTTTCATACAAATACCAGCATTTTTCCAATATGCGGAAATTAATAAAGGCATTGATGTGCAGTATTGTAGTAAATGGAACTGAATACATAACCCTTGGATACACTCTAGAAGGAATGATGTTATTCCATAACATGTAGGATATAGCACAGTTGCATTTCATGAAAAACTATCAGCTGAGACTAATCAATAAAACATAATCCATATTATCTATCCAAAGTTGAGTGAGGAAATCAATATGTGTATAGCTGTGTAAAAGAAAAAAGAGTATTGCTGATCCCTGCTGTTATTTACCAGAAAGAGGGAGTGATTGATAATTTGCGGATGGGAACACTCTACAAGACAAGTACAGGTACAGTTAATCAAATATTTGTAACTACTCTTAAATTAGTTCCTGTAGTTTTTGTGCAAGAATATTTTCAGTCATTATGAAAATGAGCCAAACTTGAGAACAATGGATCGCAGCAGATGGAAAATGTTGGTATCTTGTACCATTTCTATTCACATCCAGACAACAAAAATTCCAGATCATCCACCATAGAACTGCTTTACAAGCAGCTCTCCCTTTCACCATTTACTAATTACAGAATTGCATTAAAGAGCCTCAGTCTCCCCATTATCCTGTCCTGAATAGACATTTAAGACGGGGATGCTGACACTTTGTCAGGACTTGTCCATTAGGAAATACAAGCTTAGGAGGCTTTGGTATGGCTTGCATGATTAGGTAGGTAGGGGGAAAGTACAATGGTGTTATATATGTATAAAAGAAGGTGGACATATCCCCCAATAACTCAGCCAAAAGCTTGATGCCTTTTCGATGAGCAATTGATAAGGGGCTCTATGGCCTTATGTGGCCAGGTTTGTCATCCCCATCCCTTCCCAAAATACTTTGTGAAGACTTTGAGTTTGCTTTTCTCTATCTTCCCTTACATCTTTCTTCAGATATTACCGCTCATATCATAGCTATTAATAAACATTTTTGGAGAATGTTTTTCACATTATGTGTAATGGTCTCCATTATGTTTTCAGGATATAAGATTGAAGCCCCAAGCACCACACATATACCAAGGGGCATTTTACAAATGTAAATACCTTTAGTAGTAGTACATTGTGAAGGTGTAGAAGAAGTATATTGGTGATTAGGTGTCAAGAAGTGAAGCCAAGTAATTGCCAAGTTACTAGTGTAAGACTAGTTAGGACTATGTGGCCAATCCTATTTGAGGTGTAAAAAGGCAATCAACCCTCCTGTCCCTGGTACAACCTTAAGCCTTCAACATATAACTATGTTGTAATTGCCTTCACACAGCAGGCAGTATGAGGTGTAGATGGAACCCAGGGCATGAATCGAAGGGAGATCAGGCCAAAGAAAAAAGTGTGTTTCAGGTTACCAGACCCTACCTTGCAAAACAGGGCCGACCCTAGATTTTTTATCCACTTTTCAAAAGATATTTACATTTTAAGTAATTTTTGGGCTTATTTAGAGACAAGTTGATACTTCACGAGTCAACGCCATTGTCGGCAAGTCAGCACTGAAGTTTGTGAGTCAATTTTGGGTACTTTTAAGGCCAAAATGTCCGAAAGAAATCCAACCTACCCTACCTAGAGGTTCAGACTATGTAACCTGAAACACACCTTTTATCTTTTTTTGGCCCCAGCAGGTAACGAGGGTTTGGATCAGCAACAGAAAGCTCTTCTGCCTGCCAATAATCTGTACATCTCCACATCACTGTCCTATATGCAGGATACATACTGCCTGCAGGGGAATTGCTCTCCTATATACATTATAGTTAGAAAATAAGGAGGATAGTAGGATTGGCAATGAACCATCTCTGTATCCCCAATAAATGCCCCCTATATGCAGGATAATTGGTGTCAGAAGATGAAACGTCTTATATCCTGACATCAATGTCAGGGAAATTGCCAATATAATGAAAGTTTTCATATTAATTCATGCTTTCCATTTTTACTGATGAATCTGTTAGCACAAAAGTCTGTAATCATTCACACTTATTTATCATACATATTCATTATGTACGTCAAAGGTGCCGGTATACCTAAGATCTCAACCAATGCAAGTATTTTTAATTCCTTTAACCTAGCTCAGCCTGCAGCTTATGAATGTCATAGTTAACAGGCACTTTCTGAGCTGATGTAACAAAGCTGCAATTATCAGCGGATGTATATGTAAGTTACCCCCAGATGACCTATGTTATAGACTGTCATGCATGTATCGGATATAGCTTGCCAATAAGTCATCCTACAGCCCTGATCATCATGAATAAATGTCAGAGGACTGTCTTACCTGTCCTAAAGTTACTGTTTCTGCAGAGACATAAAAGTTCTATGGAGTCCCTTCCCTCTATAAATGAGGTATTCAGACATAACTTGTCATATCCACATAAGGCAGGGGAGATGCTGCAGCAGTGAGGTATGTGGGAGGACACTGATATCATCTTCCCTGGTCACTGACCCCTTGTACACTCCCTATTGAAGCTTGACCAACGGGGATGGTATATTACACTGGGTATTGACTCTACTTTGATTAAATGTAGCGCTGGGAAGATGGTAAATATGATGGCTGTGAGCTGATTGTGACTAGGACTTCTTCATAGTCCATTTTTAAAGGATTAAGAATGATCCCAGGAATCAAGCATCCATCCAGAAGTTTTACTTATAGCCGATATTGACATATCAATTTGGAATTTGTTGAAAAAAGTAAAATATTGATGCAGCTCTGACTATGTAACCCCAACCTTTGTGACTCAAGCACTAGCCTGACTAAAGGGACTATCATGAGTGGCTCATCATATCATCTGCTGTCTCCTTACAGACAGTGCCCTCAGGGTGAATGCTATGATTACATACCACTTCACCTTACCTTGAGAGGGGTGAGGGGGGGATCTATTGATGGTAGGAGTAATAAAAGGATTCCCTAAGAGGTGAATAAAACTTTTGGACAGTAAGGCGGAAATCTAAAGATCCGAGGTAAGAGAGACTTTCTTCGTAGTGAGCCTCATGTTCTACAATTTGCCAGGCACATCATGCAGTGGTCAGAATTCATTGCAATTCTACAATTTGCTAGTGGCCAGAATGCATTGCGATTCTGTTCAGCATTCAATTAAAAGGTTCAATGACAGATTTCTAGGAGGTGCATTACCATTACCTCCTAAATAAATCACTGATTATTATAATATATATATATATATATATGCATATCCATCAATCATGTGAATTCTTGATAATTTTAAAATTTTAAAAATCTGTGATCATCAATAACGGTATATTTGGGTTCTAAGAGAACCAGAACAGAAGATGAGTCATGCTCGGAGATGAAGATGGAAGGTTATGGAGCTGGCCATGATTTATACATAACAAGTATAGGCAGGTAAGAAAGGGAGGAGAACGCATGGGATGAAGAAAGAGGCTTAAAACTATAAGGAACAGTAAGCAACTCCCCTTCTTATGTCACCAGGGGAGATTCAATTTGCCAGGAGGAGACTGGGTAGAAGGGTGCTGTGCTAGACACTGTAGGGGCAGTTTACCTTCATTTGCATGCCTCACTTATTACCTCACAGCTTGGGGGAAATTAATCTTACAGTATCAGCTTGCCTAGACTGTGCTCCAGCTATATTAGTTTCCGGACAGTGTCCCTCAGACAGAAATATGTATGTGAAGACCAATGAACTATGTCAGTTCCCAGCTTTAGAAAGCTGTCCTCAGCCTGGTTACTACCTTGGTCTACTTTATTATATACTGTAGGATATAGTGGTGTGGATGCAGGGTGTGTGTGTGGAAGATGGAGGCAGCAGCTGTCTTTGAAAACAGCCATTTATTTATCCTGCTGGAATTGATGAACCTCTCTTGGCTGACTCAGCTCACCAGGACACCATGCAGCTCTGTAATATATAAATTTAAAAAAAATAATAATAAAAAAAAAAAAAAAATATATATATAAATATATATATAATTTTTTTTTTTTTTTCCGTCGGCACCTTACCAGGGTATGAGACTCCCCAGTCCGGCCGCCAGCCCATGTGGAACGAACAGTGGCACTTGGTGGGGTAACATGACAAAGGTGCGGAACAGATGATCCCCCTAGTGTGGGAAACATAAACCCCTACTTCCCGCCATGGATAGGAAGTACGGTACACATATGAATAAAAATGTCTGAGGAACCTTTCTGTGGTTGTGAAGATAGTTTCATGTAAAACAATGATAAACACTCCGTGGCTGAGTCTGTGAGTAAGGTGTTTAGACCTTCCCTGTGATATCTACATATCTATCAGTGATGTGATCCAGGATGGTGGTAAATCGGGTATTTATTTATAGGACACTGATATCATCATTCCTGCCTAATTTTACTTTATAAATAGAGTCTGAGTATTGCATGTATCCCCTCAACTATGAGGCACAGGTCTCCTGCTCGGAATAATGAGTCCTCTTCGGACAGAGCAGGATTTGTGCAGACATGGAGCAGTGGGACACCAAGGACCTTGAAGTACCCGTTTAAATATAGTGACCTCTTGGCCGAAATAGGGCATAAGTGAAAAGTAAAGAAAACATGGTGTCCATGAAAAGAAAATGCCATAAAAAGATGGAGAACTATAAGTTCTAAGGCTAGCCATGACTCAGGTTAGTCTAGATTGACTCCCTGCTTGTAAAACTGCAATTATAGACATGGATTGTGTTACCCTGTATTTTGACCAGAATAACCAAATCAAATCAGGTCATCTCTTTCTATCTTAAAGCAAATTATATTTGGAAATCTTTAGGCTTCCCTTCAGTAAAAATATAATGTGAAATCCCACAAGAGAGTTTTAATGGAAAGCATTGCGATGGTAAATCTCAAGGGAGGCTGAGAAAGGGCACATTTCTACGTATGCCATATTTAAACATCATACTCTGGAATATGATGTGATACACCAGTCGTGTACCAAGTAGTGTGAAGGTGTCAGTTCACTTGCCTCTTAAATCAGAAATAGAGTATTGAATTCATGTCATTGACATTTAAAGCTTTTTAGTGTGACAAATAGTCAATTTGAAGTGACTGGAATCCATTTTTGAAATACTTGAAGGTCAACCTAATGTGAAGGTTATCCATATTCTAGCATGAAATGAACCTCAAATAACAAGGCTTAATCTCAAATGAGATTAGTGGCATGAGAAAAGGATATTTCAAAGACCTCATACCAGAGGAGCAGACACCAATACTTTTCAGAATTCCTGGATTGAGTTTTATAATCAAAGGTGATCTTGCCTTTCATATTGAACTCAATAGCAGAACACATTGGTTCGCAGTATTCAAAGAATGCAAAATTGCCAGTGATATAAAGTGTTTTAAAAGTGTTCTAGGAAAACATGATTTGAAGAAAAAATGGATTTATGATATCTCAACGTACAAAACTGAGTCCCTAAGAGATAGTAGACTTTCGATTTTCCCCACTGTTGAAACAAAGCTTAGTGATGAGGAAATGACTATATGAGTGACTGCATTGGTGAAACATGTTCAAGGTTACAGTTATATTTTGTCAAAACTATATGCCGTAATTTGTCCCCATATGAGGTGAGTATTTTTACTAGGTGTAAGGAGTGTATGTAAAGACCAGGTTTGAAAACATCATAGATTATAGTGAAACATACATAAAACATTTCCAGGTACCAAACACAAGTAATTATTGTACTACTGATGATCAATCAAGCAAACAATATAAAATTGCAGCACTTTGTAAATTGTGTCCTTTGTACGCCTTGTTTCTAAAAAGCTACAATTTGAACAACGTTACTAAGAACAATTCACTGCACAAAACAATAACTGCAATAACAATACAATACAAGCTCAGTGTACTGTATTACTTTCATTTATCTTCAGACAATTTAGCACCTTGCAACTGATTTAAAAAGGGTTAAAAAGAAAGAAGAGACACTTTTGATACTTAATTACAGCTCTCCCCTTTAGAATTTATATTTTTGCAGAGTTTAAAAATAAAAAGATGGAAACCAACGGTGGTATTTTGAAGCTTTGTCTGACGTTTAATTCTGACACTCATTTTGCCTTTTCTTCTCACTTGAAGTGCAAATTGGTTGGGATGAGGCACAAGGGAAGGAATGTCCTTCCAGACTTTAAAGAAGCAACTTAAAAGTTTGAGCTATTTCGTATGACCTGTCCTTTTGATTATGCACTGTTCTTCCCTTGATGATGAGTCTTCTGTCTGCCACCTCTACTGGCACTACCCTTTAGAAGCCCGGGATACCTGGCAGTGGGCTGGGCTAAAAGAGAATGAGAAAAAGGCTGACCTGATGATATTAGACTTTTACATGACTTGGTCTATAAATCATACCCAGGCAAATGCTGAGGATTGTACTATATGTCAGCAAAACGCTCAGACAGATGTATCTAAAGTCCTCGCTTGTATTCATCTTAGTTTGTATCAGAACTTGGTCCATTGAGGTGCAACTAACAGCAGCACTATGGACACTTCTTTATGTACCAATTTTCCAGGGCACAGACCATACAATACAGATTCTATTTTTGTGATGATGGCCCTGATAGGAGGAAGTAATTTTGACCTCAGTGGTCTCGAATAACCCTTTTAAAGAGACTTCTACGTAAAAATGCCCAGAGCCATATCCAGACATTTCAGAGCTCTATCAATATTTGAAAAAGATTCTGTTAATATGTGAGGTTAAGTTGTTAGTAAAACGTTGGAAATTCCACAATAAAACCTGTCGCAGAATAAGATTACTTTATTGTTAATCAGTCTAATAGTCATCCATTGTCACTAGATACCTTAAGATTGTTTGAAAGTATTTTTCAGGGGTTTAAGGATGATCCTGTAGTTTCAGTATCCATCCAATATCAATCCAGGTTTTACTCATAGCAGCCTTTCTCACATCAAAGAAATATTATTGAGTCAGGGAATGAGACATTAATGCAGTTCTTACTATTAGCTATCAATTTAAGCTGGCATAAGGTGCCCAACTATTCTGGCTAAAAGACGATAATTAGTCTCTAAAGGGTAAAGTGCCTCAACATATCAGCAGCAGCCTCCTTACAAATGGGACCCTAGGGGTGGTGGATATGATTACACAGAGCAGCCATATAGCACTTGAACCTGGCAGAGGTGAGGAGGGATTTATTGGGGGCAGCATCAATAAAGTGATTCTCTAAGGAGTACTTGGAATAATTTTCTGGGAGGGGATGGTGAAAAGTAGAAGGGAGGAGGAAAAGCAGACAAAGGTAGAAGGGCAGAGAAATACAGAAAGAAACAATCGAAAAATCGCAAGTAAAGTAAAGACAGTATATGGCATCAGTTAGGTGTACATTAAGAAAGAATTTTTTTGTTTAAAACAAATTTTATTCATTTTCATGATATTCGATAAATTTGAATCTTGTTTAAAACAGGAGTCTCCAGGCGGTAAATCAATCGTATAAGTATAATTATAGTATATATATGTTTACTGAAATATTCATGATCTGGATATGTGTTCTATTTTGAACAGTATCTAGTGTCTAATAAGTGATGAGCTATGTGTGGTATTGTTTATCATACATATTACTGCACTGTTATAATAGGCACACATATACCGCCGAGTTGCCACTTTCAAACAATAACTTTAGCACAACTTAAGATGCTTGCTTAGCACTGAAGTGAAAAATACCTTCATAGTTGTACATTTTGTCTATAAGGGTAACACTTATTATATAATATGCAGACTTCAATGGCTGTGGAAGCAGCTTACCTGAAGGTGTGTGATGAGCATGTGATGTTACTAGCTATAGATCCCAAACTACCTGGGGGATTAATACTGGTGCCTATGCAGCCTCAAAAATAGTTCCAAGACTTGCATCCATCACATTCAGAACTCAAATGGACTCTTCTAGGAATGTCTCTTTAGCCGGTAGAAGATTTGAGCAATCAGCTGGTTATTTACATACAAATAGCCTGCTAGAATGGTGCAGTCCTGGACGTAGTCTTTGATAAACAGGGCCACAGACTCTGTCCCTCTGTCCTTTTTAAATATAGAATTTCCCTCTTCTTTCCAGGCCGAAAAAACACATACTATTGTTTATAACTCTATGAGTGATACATTCAAATTATTACCACAAACCATGGGAAGTAAAAGGGGAAAGGTTACATCACTAATTAATGCACAGCACGAAGGACCTAAGACTATGATTAAATGCTTCAGGAACCTAGTCCACACAACTGACACTCATGCATCTCGGTGTCTGACCTTAACACTGGTTAAGGGTAGTATCCTTGCATGGGTTTAAAGGGATTGTAACTAATACTTTAAAAAGCCTACCTTTCTGCTCCAAAATCACAACATTTCCTGTTTATCTAGATGAAAAAAGCCAAACCAGGATGTTTGACTACCTGCTTTCTTTTCTCGGAAAAAATTCCAATTAGAACCAGCCACTAAAATAACAACAAATTAGCACATTTCTGACTAATGACTCCTCCAAAACATCATGTTCCCTTGTCTGACACTACTCCCCTCAGACCCCAGTCTCATAGCACCTTTGACATCCTAATTAGTTTCCACTTATTATTATTCAACCCAGCAACTGGTGGCATTAACGGTAGGATGTGACCTCACATTTGAATTCCCCTAGTATGGTTATGACAATGCATAGACATGTCGAGAATGGGTACCTCTAACCTACCATTTTATGACCACCTGGGTGCCTGTGTTGTTGATAAACAATATCTGATTTTGTTACAGTGTAAAAGGCCAGTAACAAGTGACACCACTCCCCTCTATACTTCAATATAGGCAGCGTTTCCCTACCCTTGTACCATGACCAGAGATAAATAGGCACTTGCGTGTGCGCCTCATACACCAGAGGTCCCCGGATCGAATCTGGGTCGAAACGTACTATTTTTAAAGTGCCTATATGTATGTGAAAAAAAATCCCTAGAATTATTTTAACGAATGTGTAAGTCTAGTCCAACTTCTACCTTTATAGTAAAAAAGATATTAAAAAAAAATATTGATTTTCAAAGAAATTATACCAAAAACTGTCTTTTCTTCTGTAACTCGGTAAATAATGGTCCTACTGGGCTGGACACCCGCCTGTAGACTCCTTGTTTTGCCACCTCCCTCTACCAGCGCATCCACGGCGTAGTGCGTAGAGCATCGGGATCCAAGTCTTGGGGTCCCATGTTCGAATCAACATGAAACCTCGGATTTTATGGCTGTCGAGAGTTCCGCCAGAACTGTTCTGATATCCAGTAACTCATTCCAAATTGTTCTGATATCCAGAATATCAGCACGATTTCACCTTGCCAAGTGTGCGGTATGCAGGAATATCAGAACGGGAATATCACCTAAAAAGCACGATCAGAGCCCAGATCGTATAATAAACATGAATAATAGATTTTGTGGCATGTATTCAAGGTTAAATAAGGAAAGTGATACTGAGTGTGTATAAGAGACACTAGACGTTCAATAGCCGCTACTTTTTAAACAGAGCTATAATGATGGGGAAATGAGGATGTAAGTAATCCAACTGCAGTAGTATGTTTTGCATTAGAGTAACGGGTATAATGTGTTGGCTGCACTATCATGTAGCCGCCACTGTATACCACTTACAGTATCATCGTCAAAACATTAATGCTATACCATTTTAAATTTACAACCTACACCTGTGCTTGGATGGATCAGGCTGATGCTTTATCTCCCTAACATCCAATGAGTTTGGTGGTTAGTTATATTGGTGGCCATCAGCATTATCTAATAGTAGTACTTAGATGCCCAGGTTGAATACATAAAAGATTATAGTGAAAAGTAACACAGTAATATAACACAATGCACAATACCCGGATACATAGAACAGCAGTTCATTTTACAAATGTTAATTCAAAAAATGTAAATGCCTTGTTTGTGAGCCCCCCCTGTGAACACAGTGAGTGTCGCTCTATAAATATTGAACATTTTCCCTAATAAATATTCCCAGCTGCAATATTGGTATGGATGGCTTAACATTAATTAGTGGCAGATGGGAATTAGCTACAACACAAAAATGCATGATGGTCCCTGAATGAATTCCTTAAGGTTTACCATTTGCAGTCATTTTAGAAAAAAAGCCATGCTCAGGAACAATGGATTACACAGATGGAAAATGTCAGAATACCATATCTCATTTCTATTCACCTCCAGAATGGCAACTTAACACCGCCATGAAAGAAGGGTTTTGCAAACATGACAGATTGTTTCCTAATTGCAAATCTCCCATGCAATTAAATATACTATTTCAAAGCATACTATATTTATACACGCTAAGATGTCTTCATTTACAGTAATGCCATGAAGATTTCATGGGAATGTCATGAATACATTTCAGTAGCTTTAAGTGACACATACTCAAATTAAATTAGTTTAAAGTGTTCCCTTAAGTATATTCAAATTAGCATAAAAATTGCTGATATTTATCTTCCCTGAATGGCTGCCTTAATATATTATTGCTATGGTATTGGTACAGGCCCACAGCATTGTAAACAGAGTCAACATATTTGGTGATTCTGCTAAAACACCTACATATACAGGGGTCATGTAGTGCTTGTAATTGTACTACTTATGTGAAATTTTCATTTTAGAAATACCCAGCTTAGCATTAATCACACATGCATGTTTGCACTGGCCCCCCCATGGCACCTGATTCAATCTTGCTTTTGACAATAAACCTTTGGGCTATCAACGGTAGAAAAGCGAACTCTGCTGCACTGTACAGTGAACCCAATCTCAGCCTGCAGCAACAGCAGTAAACACTATTGCAGCGCTATAAAACCCCAATATCCACACTTCTTCCAGGGGCAACAGTTGTGATTACTTTTGGTAGTATTAGGAAGGTGCAGAAGAAGACGATGTCAAGTAATATGGTGATAAGTTGTCCAGAAGTTTTGCCAAATAACTCCGTTTCTGGGGGGCAGAAGAGGTGTGGTCCATATGGCAGGAGTTAAGTCAATCCTGTTTGCAACGTAAAAAGGCAATCAACTCTCCTGCTGCTTGGACAGCCAAGAACCTTACATGTACCGTTTCTGGGGTCCATATGGCAGGAGTTAATTCAATCCTGTTTGCAATGTAAAAAGGCAATCAACGCTCCTACAGCTTGTGTGTAATCATTTTGCAATTGCTTTCAAACAGCACATATAGGATCTTGAACCCTAGGAATGGATATGAGGAGGACCAGGAGGTAATGAAGGTTTTGGATTAGCAACAGTCTGCTTTACAGCTAGTCAATCTACTAAGACTCTACATGACACCGTCCCACTTGCAGGACACATGCTGCCTACAGATAAAACATTTTCCTGTATACAAAACTCAATACCGGGCACATTCACACCAAAATAAATTGACCTCTACTCGTTCCGCAAATCTTCCAGAGTTAAATATAGCGATGGATAGGACAAACAAGGACAATGTCAATCACGCTGTCCTACTTTCAGGATCTGTATCCTAAATCAACAACATCCATGTCCTAAATCCAGAGCGCTGTTCGAGGGGTTGTGTGGTGTGGGGGAGTGGGGTTAAGCCTGATACTCTTCTTAAAGGATCAGCAAAGTATTACAAGCCAGAAAGATGCAAGTTGAAGGGAGGTAAACAGCAGAAAACATACCAAATAAAACTACTGATGATATTTCGGCTTCAAAGTGCCTCAGGGTTTAAAAGAGAAGATAAAACAATGCATTAGCATACCCAGCGACAGTTTCAGTTCACAATGGGATAAACTGTATCAAAACATTTCTATTGAAATCTGAAAACAGTCGAACACTGAAGAGAAAACTGTAATTGAGAAATAAAAGTTTCCTTATTCATTGTCAGACATAGATTGAAGCATTAAGAGCTTTGGAGATAATATTGTGATTAAACTGTCATAGCATACAGTTTGATATGAATTAAAACCTCACTAAATGCTCTTTCATCATGGACAGATAAAAGCAGAAATGTCCCATTCTGGGCTAGGGTGAAATATAAATGATTAAGCTGTCTGCCATAAAGCTGTTTGAGGATCAAAAAACAAAAGATGGTAATAGGACATCGAATCAACTCAAAATTAAAACTGTCAAAGAGGCACTTGAGTCTCTTGATGACATCATTCAAGGGCGTTGTCAAAAGTAACATGTTAGCAAATAATGCCCTTTTGTATGTCAAATGTTTTGGTTTAGTATGATTTTTTACAATGGATGACAAAATGAGTGTGTAAAGTTAGGAAAATAAAATCTTGACATAACTGATGGTGAGGGTAAAACCAGAATTGACAGTGTTGTACGTTTTGACTGCTCCACTGTCAGTTAATAATGTAGAACATGCAGCTGGATTGATGTTGTCCATGTATAGAGCTCAGTACCAACACTGAATGGTGGTATTTGGTGTTAGCCTGACATGGCACAATAAACTACACTTAATTCCCATTGTATGTGAAGAGTCAAGTTGTTTCATGCACTTTTATAAAGGAGCACTCAGATTGTATGACACTAGGAGTATCAATGCGGCTACAAGGCTGACCTGCAGGTAAAGGGGAATGTTATCCTACAGATATGTTAATTACTTCACCATTGTCATTGGCTCCATCAGCAAGTAGGATTATTTAGTTCTCATACCTCCTGAGTCCTGGTCCAGGACAGCAGCTTCATCAACTAATGCAGGGGAGGCTTATTGTGCATTCTCATTTCTACACCTGGGATAAATGCCTCAGGAAATGAAGGAAGTCATCAACTAAAGAAGTCATAGAGGGGTCTCTTTGTTGTAGAACTGACTTTATTTGTAGTAGTTTGCATTTTCTGCTATATCAAATTGGTGTTAAGATAGATTTTGATTATTTTACTCAATATCATTTATAGCTCAATATGACAAGAAACCTATGAAAATTACAATAAGTCAAAACAGCCTCATAATATCCAATATTCACATATTACTCACACCATCTTTCTAGTAATATTGTACCATATTTCTTGTTGTTGTCTTTAACAAGTCTCTGTCTTCTAAGCCTCTGCCACTGACTGTTTTTTCTCTCTGTCGAGCTTGTATCTGTAGTCCCTCTGTTTCCAATGTACTCTTACTCTGCTGGGTGTGTTCCATCCCTTTGCTTGTTGGCCCCAGATTCCTTGTTCATTGTAAAAATAACTTATTGTTCGACTTGGCTTGATTCAGTAAGTATCAGAGATGCCAGAATACACAAAACATGATAGGCATTGTTATAATGGTAGGACGAGAGGGACTGAAAACCAATTAAAGTAGTCATTGTGGTTTATAACCGCTTTAAAGACAGTAACCGCCACTCTACGGTCCCATTTACTATCAGCTCACCACCAGCTTACACTACCAGCATTAACTCAATATTATCATTCCCAGAAGGCCCGAGTGACAGACGCTATCATTTGACGTCAAATGATAACTGCCTCACTACGTCCACCTCTATTTTTCTAAATGACGGTTTTGCCCATCGTATTGGTGAGAGAATTTTCTCCAAGCCAACAATACTAAATATGATATATCACTGAAAACTTAGGCATATTTGAAACTATTCACTGCTGATTAGTCAGGGTAATCTTGCCCAATTGATGAGATTAGGTCATAATGGTGATGACCAAAAGTCATCGTCTTGATTAAAATATTTGCCACCAGGGGGCTCCACTAGACAATAAGGAATATGTGGTACCTAATCCAGGCCATTTACTAATTTTTATCTCTATTAACTCTGATCATAGAAACTTATAATGTGAAATTTGTGACGGATGCTTTCAGATTAAAAGCTCAAGTACTTTACATATAAGTTCTGAACAAAATTTCTCAAGAGAGGTGTGTATATGTGAACACCTCTTTTGTGTCTGATGCCACATTTACTTATGTTAGGATAGGCTGTCATTTACTATACACATCTATGCCTTATGAACTCATGATAGGGGTTGAAGTCTGATGACAAGAGGAGGGGGTAATTATGAGATTATCAGAGATTGGTACCTTCTCATGCAGATAAATAAATCGAAGTAATCATAGTCATCACATTGATGACCTGTGTTATCATTCTGACAACCACTGCCTCATCTCTAATTAGGTCAAAAAGTAATCACGGTCATGACTAGGGTCATCACATATGATAACTCTCATGATGACCATATAATCAGTGGGGACACAATCACGGGGATTACAACATGTCATCATCCCTGATGACTTTTTTCCCCTAAGAGTTTTCAGTGTATTCTCTGCCACACTAAGTGATTCGAAAAGACTTGAGAATAAGACTTCAGACAACAAGTGTACAGAAAAGATTTGCCTCCCACATCCATTCAATAATGTCATGAATACCTGCAGTTGATACCTCACAAGTTCACAAGTCTCCTGGTGAAGATGTATTCGAAGCCTTTAAAATAGCTCAGAAAGTTTCTAGAAAGTTATCTAAGACATAGTAGCATGGGAGTTGCCCTTTTATGAGTTTCTACAGTTAAGCCCAACAGTAATAGCATATGAGCAATAATCCCTTTGAGGCTTTAACTTCAGTAGAAATCTGTGGTAATTGCACCTAATTCAGTACAGCATAGACACTCCCTGGACAGATCGCTGATACGTTAAAAGGCCTTAGGGTGATTTATTGGTGGGCTCTGTTATTATAGTAATGGCAGTAACTATTGTTGCACAGAATAATACAAATCCCCAATTAATCAAAGATATATGACCACCGTCAGCTCCCTTCCCGACAAATCCCCTAATAATTGTGTCTATATTAAAACACCTCAGACCGTCTTCACGAAAATATTTACACCTGGCATGGCATTTGGCCCTGTAGCTAGCTGTTTTTACAGAATCAGATTTACGCAGGACCATATACTAAAATCAAAGTTTTGCGAACAATTAAGACCAAGGATAGATCCCAGGACCCCCCTGTACATAGCAGAGAGATGCTATCTTTTTTTTAAACATGAATGTACTAGCAAGCCTCTCTGTCTACTTAAAATTGACCAAAAAATGTGAAAAACATTTGAAAATTCCTTGAAAAGAAACCTCTAGGGTTGCCTTTATGTAGGCTCGGTTTGGTGACCTGAAACACACTTTTTTTTGCCCAATACTCTGATTCAGCTAAGGTAATGACCTGAGAATATTACAACCTACAAAAGCTGAGTGTTTTTGGCCGAGAACTAAGTTCACGTGATGAAGGCAACAATACGCTGAAACATTGGAATCTATATGATTTTAACATGAATATACACCAAGTTAGGAACAAATTCTAGTTGTTTCTATTATTGAATTCAGAATACTGTCTGGAGCATAGTCTATAAATTGATATTGACTCTGTGTTTGTCAATCTGTATAGATTTAGAGACTGGAGCAGCTAATATTTAGAACCCTGGATGTTGGATTACAATAATTGTTTATCGGGCGGTCCATTTTTCCCATGATATATTATGACAAATAACAGCAACTTAGGAGGCTACACATTAACAGTCTGCATGATCAAGGCTCACACACATAGGGGACAGGACTGTAAACGGCAGGCCAGGCCAGATAGTGCTTCACGCTACTGCCTGAGAGGGGAGAGGGATGTAATGGTGCACATTTTGTGTCTAGGCGGGCCAGAGGTGAGCAGGGCTTCATCAATAAGGCAAGGGGCATTTAGCAAAAGATGGAGGTAGCCTGTATTCTTTTCTTTATCTTCTGAAAGTTATCCAACTTTGAATAAGCAGGTTTCCCCCAGAGACTATTACCTCCCCATCAGATAGACGAGTCATGGAGCAAATAGTGTTGTAATGTTGCAATGCTAGGAAGAGGGAGTTGTAAAAGAAATTAACCATTATAAGACATGATACAATAATTTTGATGCGAAAAGCCAAGGGTGATAAATTGGACGAATATGTGAATTATATTACAAGCAGCTTTCCAATTAAATTATTCTGTATTAGTTTGATCTTTGCAGAAAGTATTGAAACTGCTACAGAAGGTATACTTGAAGCCAAAATTCAATATCTTCCATCAAAATTTATTAGTGAGATATTTTCTGCCAACATTGCTACAAGATATTTTTAAAGATTACAAGAACTGTCCACCTCAGCTTTAATTTGATGAGCATTTTGGAAGGTAAAGCTCTCAGATTACACACAATTACAAAATGAACTTGATACATGTTTTTCTACAGAGATTGTCATGTTTGGCATTACAATTGAAACTAAAATTTGACAGATGCTTCCAGGCAGAATATTATCTAATTTCAAAATGAACCATTGTAAAATGACACCTGGTCAATCCCCTCTCCCCTGTCAGTGTCCTTTCCAGCTCATCATCCTGCATTTCAGCACAACAACGCCAAAAAGATTATTCAGGTAACCATTTTTCTTCAGGGAAAATGAAAAAGGGACTGCCTCACTCTATTATTGGTCATTGAGAGCCTGAGGTTTCTGATTTGTACTTCTCTCACTGTAGTAAGAGTCAGGCAGGAGATGTGTTATAAAAAAAAAGGCTATAGTTCAGGCAACCCAACCCTAGATTCAAAAAAGAGCAGACAGTAGTCTTTCCTCCAATTCTGGGGGGATTTCTTACATTAATCTTTACATCATTGCAATGTACTTCAATCAAGAGGTGCCTACAGCTGCATGTGTGTGCTGGGTGGTGTCCTGAATGTGGGACACTGTACAGAGTTCATAGGCCTTCTGAAACCTCACTGTACACAACATTCTCTGCACACCTGTGACAATATACAGTTAATCATATCTCAGCTGTTCCCGAAGGTATAGTTACTTTGTATGATAACAAAGGGACTGTGGTGAGAGGCATGAAGCAATGCAGGCCTCAGCAGACTTGCCTTACATAGGAGGAAAACCAATACTCATGCCCATATTTATGTTGGTCTGCCATAATTGAGCTTGACATAGGGAGGCCTGGCAATCAATGATAAAAATGTAGAAGAAGGTATCTGCAAAAAAATATAGCTAACCTTAACTCAGCTGTTTTCCGGAGACTGTGGAGGCTGTGTATGATGATAATGGGGCAGTGGTGAGGGATACAAAGCGATGCAGGTCTCAGCAAACTAGCCTTACCCAGTGGGCACACAATTTGGTTAAACATTGAATTAACATTGAAATGAACATTGATACAACGTTGACAACCAGTTATCAATGCTGATTCAATGTTCTGTGCCCACTGGGCAAGTAGGGGAAACACCTCTCTGGTAGTCGTAACCTTTCTACAATTGTTGACTCTGACCTTCTAATAGAGACTGAAAGGAATGTGCAATACTTTTCTTGGTCTGCCATGATTGAGAATAAAACTTCAGCTACCATTATTATGAGGATTTACGATGAGGGAGATAATAATGTGTTAGCACAATAAGGATGTATACATTACCAATGAATCTACATGATTTAGCCTTGAGGGTATCTGAGCTATTCACCAGTGCCCTCAAGTAACCTGGCTAATGCTATCACCGTTCTATCTGATGCTTTTAATAATATTGATTCTGATAAATATCCTGAATCATATATAATGGGAGATTTCAATACTGATTTTATTAGGTTTAGTCCCAATAAGGTCAAGGTCAGAAACATGTGTGCTCACCTTGGTCTAAGGCAGGTAATAAAGCAGGTCACTCGCTTTAACATAAATGGGAATCACACTACTATTGACTTAATCATGACAAATTCCATTCATGTTGTGAACAGTGGTACTGCTACAATGAACCTGTCTGACCACAAAATGATTTTTTTCACTCGTAAGCATACAAAACTGCCCCAGGAAAAACTATGTTTTATTGGCCGGTCCTATAAGGATTATTCACCCATTGCTTTCACAAATGAATTATCCAACCAGGACTGGAATAACTTTTATGCATGTGAAGATCCAAATGTAGCATGGGAGTTATATATCTCTTCAATTACCCGACTACTTGATCTATATTGTCCGGTAAAACAGTTCAATATAGGGCATGCTAAGGCCAAATGGCTAGACGCTGGCCTCCTCTCACTTATTAAAGACAAAAACCTTGCTATGAAAAAATATAAGAAGACATTAAATGAAGATGATTACAATATTGCTATTTACTTAAGAAATTACACAAAAAACCAGTGCAAAATTGCTAAAAATAGATACCACAAGAATTTAATTGACACTCACTTAAAAGATGCACGGAAATACTGGAAAGCAGTAAATGCAGTAGTTAACCCAAAACCCTCAACTACCAGCTTTAGTCTTATAGATCAAACCACTACTAACCCTATTCCTACTGATGATATTGCTAAGTACATTAACACATACTTTGCCACAATAGGAGCCAACCTTGCTGCAAACCAAAATACTCCCTGGACTTTTGATGTACAGAAATAGATGCTAATTTTAACCTTACGCCTGTCAGCGAGATGGATGTCATTAAGCTTGCCAAAAGAATTAATACAACCAAATCCTCAGGATTAACTCATATTTCTTCTCAGGTACTAAAAGATTGTATACTCTCCATGCCAGATAAATTTGTCCATATTTTGAACCTGGTAATATCCACCTCTATTTACCCCAGGGATTGGAAGAAGGCAATAGTCAAGCCCCTACCCAAGGGTGGTGATCCTTCAGATGTAAACAACCTTAGGCCTATTTCTATCTTACCTCTTCCAACAAAGCTTATGGAAAAGGTAATGCATAGGCAATTAGTCTCTCACCTGAATGATAACCATATACTTACCAACACACAGGATGCGTTCAGAAGCCAGAGATCCACAATAGATAGCCTTACTAAATTTACAAATTCTATCAGAAATGCAGTCAATAGAGAACTTACAACCACTGCCATATTTTTAGATTTCAGGAAAGCTTTTGATACAATAAATCACAATATTTTAATACAAAAATTAAAAAAATTAGGAATACACTTAGACCTAGTTAAATTAATCCAAAACTACCTGTCTGAAAGGGTTCAGGCTACCTGTGCAAATGGAATGATATCACCCCCACATCCAGTTGACTGTGGTGTTCCTCAGGGCTCAGTCTTGGGCCCCCTATTGTTTATCATTTATATAAATGATCTCCATAATGTCCTTAAAGACCTCTCCCGTCAGCATTACGCAGATGATACGGTCTTATTCATAGAGCAAAATCTGGACACACCCAACCTACAAGCTACCATTAATAATGATTTACATAGGGTGTTTACATGGTGTGAAAGTAATAAGCTCTCTCTTAATACCAAAAAAACTAAGGTCATGCACTTTTCCACAGATGCAATAGCTAGAAAATCACAGAAACCTATTTTAAAAATCACCTCCTTAATTTCAAAGAACATACCAAAATCCTACTTAAAGGTGTAAATTTCAAAACCTATCTATTTAGAAGGGAGAGGCCTTCTTTAACCGATGAGTCAGCACTCAGAGTGGTTAAGAGCATGATTCTTCCTGTTATTGACTATGGAGATATTATATATGGTACCACCAATAAAACCTTATTGGACCAGCTCCAAAGCGCCTTTGACAGGGGGCTCAAGACAGCCTATTATCTCGATGAGGACAAAAGGGATATAGTTAAGCTCCAGGGCAAAGCCAAGGTGAACACATTATCAGATCGTAGACAGATGCATCTGAATACGGCAGCCTTCAAAGTGTCTCTGGTAGATGATAACATTGATAAAAGAAATATCAATACTAGGGCACATGATGGTAAACTTCTAAAGATTATATGGCCCAAAGACCCCTTCTACAGAAAGAGCCTAGAGTATAGATTACCCAATATCTGGAATGACCTAACAGTTGACACTAGAAATATAACTACTTTTGTCAATTTCCAGAATTGGAACAAACATTTTTACTTGGACAAATGCACTACCTAATACCCCCCCCCCCCCTTACAACAACATCTATGGGGTTATGTCTCCCCCCCCCCTCCACACACAAAAGGAAAAACTATTAGTATACATCTCATAATTTGCTCATTATATGACATGTGCTATACACATCTTAGCACATTATGTCATGCACACTAACATCGTGCTTATAGACACATAACACCGTGTCTGGACTAATAACACCTAGTCCTATTTACCAATGTTTATTGTATATAAGTTATGTTGGGATTATATCCCAAACACAAGTATAATATGCTATTCACCACAAAGTCAACAGTGGTCTTGTCTCATCTTACGGGACAAAATATTAATCATTTCAAAAGTAATAACTTAGTGTTAAGACTCTCATTGTGAATGCTTCTCTATTTGGGCATTCCCTATTAAGAAGCATTCACACTGTGTAGAACATATAATTCTCCCTTAGGGAAATTTATGTATACTCATAACATCGAGATCTACACACCACTGCATGTAGCAAACAGGCCCTGGGCCTACTTTATGCAGTTTAAATAAAAGAAGTTTCAATTCAATTCAATTCAATTTGCTTTTGTTCTCTTTTGTTTTGTATTTTTGTTCCCTTTCACTTTGCCCCTTGCTCTTTAAATGTGACTGTCTTCCCTCTTTTTGTTTCAATCAGTGTTAACCAACACATTTATTGTAGGCGCTAGCAATAATCGCATCCTCGTTTTAGCTAATAGCAAGTGCTATACAGTCAAGGAATACAATCATATTGACATGCAAAACATATGATGGATACTACAGGGTGATTAGAGGAATGGTGTTATCATAAGCAGTACCTAAAATTGGAGCTGTAATAACATGTTTTGTGATATGAAGTTGGATATCTCCCTACTGTTCTGTGTTGATCTATCAATGTATATCATCAGCTTCAGTGTTTCTGCATGTTTATAAGACTACAGACAACATGTCTACAATGTCTCAAACAACACAAAAAGTCCATACAATGTATGGATTGCGGTGCACATGCAATGCTGACAAAAGTGTTCCTCAAGAACTGGTACAATACCTACGCTGTATGGCTTTCAATGAAAGAGTTCCTGAGGCTGTACAAATATACAACAAAGGCAAAATACAAAAGGAAAACATGCATTGTTCAGTAGCTGAAATGTCATGTAGCATGTTTCCTATTAATATTAATTAATGTTAAGCCATTGAATACCCATTTTGCAGCAGGTAGTGATTAGCACATTTTGTTGTCTGCTTTTCCTGTTTGTGATCATACAGCTACAGGCACTGTGTAGACAAACAATGCCTTCATGTTTTGTAAAGGAACTACTGTTCTATGCATCATAATGACCAAAGGACATTTTGAATCAAACTGCAGTGCTGCATAAAACATAAGAACAGAGGGGGGGGCTGATAAAATAATGATAAACAAACAAGGCAAACATTGTTCAGCACCTGCGCTGGATGGCAGCGATTCAATGTTCTAGTCATGAAGATTTTTCTAATAGCGGTATTATCTGAAGGCAACAAGTCAGGGAGCAGAGAGACACTTGGTTATTAGAGATTTGCCATATACGGCTTCATGCTTCGGGCCTGAGAGGCCTTTCCTAAGCATAGCTTCAGGATCATGGCTTAAGGCAAATGCTGTCATCTACTGAGCTGTACTCTTTTGGAGGCAATACAAGTGAACGTATCAGGAGCCATGAACCAGAAAGGAATCAAATACACCCCAAAGTCATCCATAACTAGCTTAAATCCAGGTGCAGAGGACTCGTCAGGTAGGAGTCCCCCATATTTTGGTAGTCTCTAACAACATGCTCAGCTTCATAGCTTCATTTCTGCAGACTGTAGACCAATCAAATAAGACAAGATGACCAATTAGAAAAGTTGCCGATAAGGTTTTTGAACATTTCTAAAATGTGACCTCCAAAAACATATATATACCCTTGAATTTTTGCATTCCAATTTACACTCTCTGAAGTATTATTTTATTTTGGATCCCCTGATATGAGGTTTTTGCAAATATAGCCAGATAGGGCATAAATCATGAATTTGTTGCCCTTTCTTGATGCATCGATCTGAGGGACGACTCTTTCCCTATCAAGATAATACGCCATACTTTGTTGCACTATACCCTGCAGGCACTCATAACAGTCTTCTTAGTCAAAGTGTTGGGAGTTCCTGTGATGGGCTGAGTCAAAAGGTCAGAACTGCATCAATATCTTAATTAATGACTTAAATAAATCTGAATGCACTTTCTGAGAGGTTACAATTGAACAAAATGTGTCCACTGACTATCTATTGATAATAGCCTCCCTACTCTGGTTATTGGAGAGGCATGGTGGGCTCGATAACTTCTACCCCTTTGAGGTATCATCCCTTAAAGAGAGGAAGTCTTTACCAATATCAACTCCAAACATAGCTTCAATGTCTTTCTTCTCTCCCTAATTCCCTTTTACTGCATTGTTTGCTTACTTCCTTATGACTGAGTTCTCCATTTCCAGTGTTTCTCAACCCAGCAACCTATTGTCTTTCTTGCATAGGAACGATTCTCTTAGTCCTTTTCTCTTTTCACCTTTCTCTCCCATTCTACCCGCCCCCCTCCTCACACCTTAGTCAGGCCTCCTATTGATGCTTCTATTGATATATCCACCCTCGCCCCTCTCACAGGCCAGGTGCTGTGTGGCTGTGGTGTGTAATCATAGTCACAATGATGCCACCACCACAGGGCCTTTTCTGCAAGGAGACTGCAGATAATACACCGAGGCACGAAACACTCCAGACACAGTCTCCATAGTTAGGGTGATGGGTATGGACCTTGGTCAGAGTGTCAGAACCGTATCAATATATTTGATTCTCCATATCATTTTATGTGATAACAGATAAGATATAAACTTGAGATGGAAATTGAATTCACAGAATCAGGATCCTTAAATGATACTTAAAGGTATATCCCATTTTGAAGAAATTCAAAATCTTCCAAAAAGATAATCCAAATACTGTAGAAGTATATAATTTGTGAGTTGGGGAATATTCAAGTTGACCTTTTGGTCCAAATAGCTGGATGAACTCACTTTCCGCTATCTATAAAGTTGATCAATGATTAATAATGTTGAGGTTGACATCTTTCTTCTTCTTCTATAGTAGCTAAGTCCAAAACGGGGAGTGCTCCTTAATTTTTTTACATGAACTAATTAAGTAGATAGCAGCAAAATAGATTGTTTCTCACCAGACACATCAACATCGGCAATGCTTTGTTGAAAGAGGCCTTAGTAATGGGAATCCACCTTCAGCACCTAGTCTCAATGTAGCCCTAAAAGGAATGGTCTAGGTTTGATAACTACCAGTGCATTCTGCTGGGGGAAGCCTCTGAGACATCTGATACAAGAAGGAGTATTGACGTCATAGTGTTGTCAATATCAGCCATGCAAATTCTCCTTCCAAATGTTTGGGTTCCAGAGGCCACTGTAGGCTGGTACAGACTACCCCACCACCTTGAGTTGAACTCTGCTCCTGCTGTGCTGTACCTGACTAACTGCTGTGTGTGTGAGGTCTGATATCATCAACATGTCAGACCCCTGTCACACCATATGTCACCTCAGATGTCAGACGCCTGCCTCCTGTCTTGTCCTTATGGGGATTCTAATGGATAGGTTGCGCTAGTAGACAAGACAAGGAGGAGGGAGGGGCGCATGAGAAGCTCTTTCCTACTACTGCACGAGAATGTCTATTTAAGTATACCTTAAATGTCATTTTTATTACTTAAATGTCATATTTAAGAACATTTAAGGCGAAACTTAAATGTCGATTTTTGACATTTAAGGAGCATTTTGGTGTACTTAAAGGAACGCTTTAGGGCGACATTTAAGTAGGATTTAGGTAGATTTAAGTTGATTAAATGGCCTGGCAAGGTGGTCATTAAAGGTCATTAAAGATAATATCAAGGTCCAGTGTTGGACTTCCATAAGCGACATTAAAGCACATTTAAGGACCTTTATATATATATATATATATATATATATATATATATATATATATATATATGTATTCAATTCATATTGCTACGATTGCTCTAGTTTTACTTATGCATATATCATTAAATCAGCTTGTTTATTCTTTAAATAGGGATAAGCAGTGCTTTATTGTGTGTGTGTGTGGGGGGGGGTCAATGGCAGGTATTCATTCATCAATTTCATCTTTTAGCCCTTCACCCCTGGAAGCCGGGGGCCGTCCCTGGGGCCGGGGGCCGCCCCTGGGGCGGGGGGCCCCCCCTGGAGACCTGGGGAGCGGCCATGGGACTGGGTGCCAGCCCGTGGCCGCCAGGGGAGTCACCTAGGAGGCAGGGCAGGCCTCTGGAAGGTAGGGCCGGTCTCTGGAAGGTAGGGCCGGTCTCTGGAAGGCAGGGCCGATATCTGGAAGGTAGGGCCGGCCTCTGGAAGGTAGAGCCGGTCTCTGGAAGGTAGGGCCGGTCTCTGGAAGGTAGGGCTGGCCTCTGGAAGGTAGAGCCGGTCTCTGGAAGGTAGGGCCGGTCTCTTGAAGGAAGGATAAATTATTGTGAATTATTCTGCATATAAACATGTTTAGCTAATTCCCCATACAATTAGTTAATTAATTGGGTACCATTTATTTTATTATATCAATTTTATACTTATCAAGAGAAAACATCTAAAGCTGAGGAAGTGTATATATGAGTGATAAATATATTTCTGATACATAGCCTCTACGTGATTTATATTGCAATATATCAATGAAAGTACACCCACCCTGCATATTGTTTAGTGTTGCATGTACTCCCAGGAAATACATGTGCTTCCATCCGTTTCCTACTGTGTAATGATTCAAAATGTTAACTGACCACTAATGAAGGCATCCCATTGGTTGTTGTATGTAGGTCACACAATATCCATTGTTTCAGTACATGCAGCTAGACTAGGTGTCTAGGCTTAGCCCAATGCTCAGTCGCACCTCTATTGTTATACCTGCTGCACTGTGCATGTGTTTTCATGACACCTCCCATTGTTTACCTGTAGCAGTGTGGCGGTCTACTAGGGGTGCTGGGGGGGGGGACAACAATACTCACTTTCTAAAAGTGGGCTGAAATATAACCCCTATGATATGATATTGAAGATGTGCAGGGGGGATGGGTTGTACCCCTCCAGAGACCTTCAAAATAATGTACAATACTGGGGCCAGGGTTCCCTTACTCCCCTGTTTAGTATTACAGGTTGTACCCCTCCAGAAACCTTCAGAATAATGTACACTACCGGGGCCAGGGTCCCCTTACTCCCCTGTTTAGTATCACAGGTTGTACCCCTCCAGAAACCTTCAAAATAATGTACAATACCCTGGCCAGGGTCCCCTTACTCCCCTGTTTAGTATCATAAGTTGAACCCCCCCAGAAACCCTCAAAATAATGTATAATACCAGGGCCAGGGTCCTCTTTCTCCCCTGTTTAGTATCATAGGTTGTACCCCTCTAGAAACCCTTAACATAATGTATAATACCGGGGCCAGGGTCCCCTTACTCCCCTGTTTAGTATCACAGGTTGCACCCCTCTAGAAACCCTTAACATAATGTTTAATACTGGGGTTAGGGTCCCCGTACTCCCCTGTTTAGTATCACAGGTTGCACCCCTCCAGAAACCCTCAAAATAATGTATAATAACGGGATCAAGGTTCCATAAGTCCTCTTTGTTGTATTACAGGTTTAACTCCTAATATATTAAATTATATTAAACTAATTTCAAAATATTACCATGTAATACTACAGCCAGAATATAACACTGCCTGAAATTTGCTTGAATGCAATTTACAGGAAATGTCATTTGAAAAATTTAGTTAAAAATTTAGTTAACCTTAATTTACTGGAAATGTCATTTGATATTCCGGGAAGTTTTAAGTTTACCTTAAATTCACCGGAAATGTCATTTGACATTTCGGGAAGATTTCAGTTCACCTTAAATTTACCGGAAATGTCAAATGACATTTCGGTAAATTTAAGATATCTTATATTTCATGGCAAGCTCTAAACGACATTTCCAGGAAATTTCCCGATATTTGGGTACACTTAAATAAACTTAAATAGGAATTTTCATGCAGTGTGCAGAAGCGTCTATGGAGAAAAGACATGTAAATGGACAGAAAACAAAATGCATACAACATCCAATATATGACGTTATTTTGTAATAACTTTACTTCCAGTTTGGCATATGGACTGCCAGCAATCATAGCAATTTGTGGTTGGGGCTAGAAAAGCTCCAAAGGTGGCCTGTTGGGCCCTTATCCCTCAAACGAGCCCTTAACCCTCAAACGAGTAACCGTTTGAGGGATAAGGGCTCACCACGGGCCCTTATCCCTCAAATATGGCGTTAAAGCACAAACGGCCTTATCCCTCAAACGGCCTTATCCCTCAAACGGCCTTAACCCACAAACGGCCTTATCCCTCAAACAGCCTTATCCCTCAAACGGCCTTATCCCTCAAACAGCCTTAACCCACAAACTATATAGCGTTTGAGGGATAAGGGCAAATTGATGTTTAAAGCAAGTTATGCATGTTAGATGACTATAGGGTTTGAGGGATAAGGGCGCACTGATACACAGATGGTACTAGATGTATAAGCTTACTATATAGCATTTGAGGGATAAGGGCAAGTTGATATTTCAGGCAAGTTACATATGTAGGATCACTATATAGGGTTTGAGGGATAAGGGCAGGTTGATAATTCAGGTAAGGTAGGTATATAGGATCACTATATAGCGTTTGAGGGATAAGGGCAGGTTGATATTTCAGGTAAGGTAGGTATGTAGGATCGATATATAGCGTTTGAGGGATAAGGGCAGGTTGGTATTTCCGGTAAGCTATGTATATAGGACAACTATATAGGGTTTGAGGGATAAGGGCAAGCTGATGTTATATGCCAGTTAGGTATATAAGATCACTATATAGCGTTTGAGGGATAAGGGCAAGTTGATGTTTCAAGGAATTTAGGTATGTAGGATCACTATATAGCATTTGAGGGAAAAGGGCAGGTTGATACATCAGGTAAGGTAGGTATATAGGATTACTATATAGGGTTTGAGGGATAAGGGCAAGTTGATGTTTCAGGCAATTTAGGTACTTAGGAACACTATATAGCGTTTGAGGGATAAGGGCAGGCTGATTTTTCAGGTAAGGTAGGTATATAGGATTACTATATAGCGTTTGAGGGATAAGGGCAAGTTGATGTTACAGGCAATTTAGTTATGTAGGATCACTATATAGCGTTTGAGGGATAAGGGCCAGTTGATGTTTCAGGCAATTTAGGTACGTAGGAACACTATATATAGCATTTGAGGGATAAGGGCAGGTTGATGTCATATGCCAGTTAGGTATATAAACTCACTATATAGCGTTTGAGGGATAAGGGCAAGTTCATGTTTAAAGCAAGTTATGCATGTTAGATGACTATAGGGTTTGAGGGATAAGGGCGCACTGATACACAGGTGGTACTAGATGTATAAGCTTACTATAAAGCGTTTGAGGGATAAGGGCAAGTTGATATTTCAGGCAAGTTACATATGTAGGATCACTATATAGCATTTGAGGGATAAGGGCAGGTTGATATTTCAGGTAAGATAGGTACCGTAAAACCTCGCGTATAGGCCGCGGCTTGTACGCAAATCAGATCGCTAGTGCGGCTTATAGGATAGCCACAGAGTCAGGGTGCGGCTTATACGCGAGTTTTTTCTACTATAATACAGTATAAAAGTCGCCATAATCAGATCACTGGTGCGGCTTATAGGATCGGCCCAAAGTCGGGGTGCGGCTTATACGCGAGTTAGGCTTATACGCGAGGTTTTACGGTATGTAGGATCACTATATAGCGTCTGAAGGATAAGGGCAGGTTGGTATTTCCGGTAAGCTATGTATATTAGACAACTATATAGGGTTTGAGGGATAAGGGCGGGCTGATGTTACATGCCAGTTAGGTATATAGGATCGCCTTATAGCGTTTGAGGGATAAGAGCAAGTTGATATTTCAGGTAAGGTAGGTATATAGGATTACTGTATAGCGTTTGAGGGATAAGGGCAAGTTGATATTTCAGGCAATTTAGGTACTTAGGAACACTATATAGCGTTTGAGGGATAAGGGCAAGTTGATGTTACAGGCGATTTATGTATGTAGGATCACTTTATAGCGTTTGAGGGATAAGGGCAGGTTGATATTTCAGGTAAGGTAGGTATATAGGATTACTATATAGCTTTTGCGGGATAAGGGCAAGTTGATGTTTCAGGCAATTTAGGTACTTAGGAACACTATATGGCGTTTGAGGGATAAGGGCAGGTTGATTTTTTAGGTAAGGTAGGTATACAGGATTACTAAATAGCGTTTGCGGGATAAGGGCAAGTTGATGTTTCAGGCACTTTTAGGTACTTAGGAACACTATATAGCGTTTGAGGGATAAGGGCAGGTTGATATTTCAGGTAAGGTAGGTACATAGGATTACTATATAGCGTTTGAGGGATAAGGGCAAGTTGATGTTTCAGGCAATTTAGGTATGTAGGATCACTATATAGCGTTTGAGGGATAAGGGCAGGTTGATATTTCAGATGAGGTAGGTATATAGGATTACAATATAGCGTTTGAGGGATAAGGGCAAGATGATGTTTCAGGCAATTTAGGTATGTAGGATCACTATGTAGGGTTTGAGGGATAAGGGCAAGCTGATATTATATGCCAGTTAGGTATATAAGATCACTATATCTATAGCGTTTGAGGGATAAGGGCAAGTTGATGTTTCAAGGAATTTAGGTATGTAGGATCACTATATAGCTTTTGAGGGATGAGGGCAGGTTGATATTTCAGGTAAGGTAGGTATATAGGATTACTATATAGCGTTTGAGGGATAAGGGCAAGTTGATGTTTCAGGCAAGTTACATATTTAGGATCACTTTATAGTGATACAATATACCTAACTACCCTAAATTATCCATTTGCCCTTATCCCTCAAACGCTATATAGCGATCCCATACACTAACTGGCCTAAAATATCAACTTGTCCTTATCCCTCAAACGCTATATAGGGATCCTATCTACCTAACTGGCCTAAAATATTAACTTGCCCTTATCCCTCAAACGCTATATAATGATCCTATATACCTAAGTGGCCTAAAATATCAACTTGCCCTTATCCCTCAAACGCTACAGAGTGATCTTATATAGCTAACTAGTCCAAAATATCAACTTGCCCTTACGCCTCAAACACTACATTGTCATCTAATATACCTATTTGTACTAAAAGAATAATCTGCCCTTTCCCTCAAACACTATATAGTGCCTTAATATTCCTAACTAGTCAAACATATTAACTTGCCCTTATGCCTCAAACACTATATATAGTGATCCTATACACCTAACTGGCCTAAAAATATCAACTTGCCCTTATCCCTCAAACGCTATATAGTGATACAATACACTAACTAGTCCAAAATATCAACTTGCCCTTACGCCTCAAACACTACATTGTCATCTAATATACCTATTTTTACTAAAAGAATAATCTGCCCTTTCCCTCAAACACTATATAGTGCTCTAATATTCCTAACTAGTCCAACATATTAAGTTGCCCTTATGCATCAAACACTATATAGTGATCCTATATACCTAACTGGTTTAAAATATCAACTTGCCCTTATCCCTCAAACACTATATAGTGATCCTATATACCTAACTGGCCTAAAATATTAACTTGCCCTTATCCCTCACAAGCTATATAATGATCCTATACACCTAACATGCCTAGAAATATCAACTTGCCCTTATCCCTCAAACGCTAAATAGTGATACAATATACCTAACTACCCTAAATTATCCATTTGCCCTTATCCCTCAAACGCTCTATAGCGATCCAATACACTAACCTGCCTAAAATATAAACTTGCCCTCATCCCTCAAACGCTATTTAACAGTCCTTTGTACCTAACCGGCCTAAAATATCAACTTGCCCTTATCCCTCAAACGCTATATAGTGATCCTATATACCTAACTGGCCTAAAATATTAACTTGCCCTTATCCCTCAAACGCTATATAATGATCTTATATAGGTAACTAGTTCAAAATATCAACTTGCCCTTACGCCTCAAACAATACATAGTCATCTAATATACCTATTTGTACTAAGAGACTAATCTGCCCTTATCCCTCAAACACTATATAGTGTTCTAATATTCCTAACTAGTCCATCATATTAACTTGCCCTTATGCCTCAAACACTATATATAGTGATCCTATACACCTAACTGTCCTTAAATATCAATTTGCCCTTATCCCTCAAACACTATATATAGTGCTCTAATATTCCTAACTAGTCCAACATATTAAGTTGCCCTTATGCCTCAAACACTACATAGTTATCTAATATACCTACTGTACTAAGAGACTAATCTGCCCTTATCCCTCAAACACTATATAGTGCTCTAATATTCCTAACTAGTCCAACATATTAAGTTGCCCTTATGCCTCAAACACTACATAGTTATCTAATATACCTACTGTACTAAGAGACTAATCTGCCCTTATCCCTCAAACACTATATAGTGCTCTAATATTCCTAACTAGTCCATCATATTAACTTGCCCTTATGCCTCAAACACTATATAGAGTGATTCTCTACACCTAACTGGCCTTAAATATCAACTTGCCCTTATCCCTCAAACACTATATAGTGCTCTAATATTCCTAACTAGTCCAACATATTAAGTTGCCCTTATGCCTCAAACACTATATAGTGATCCTATATACCTAACTGGTCTAAAATATCAACTTGCCCTTATCCCTCAAACACTATATAGTGATACAATATACCTTACTAGTCTAAATTATCTATTTGCCCTTATCCCTCAAACGCTATATAGCAATCCCATACACTAACCGGCCTAAAATATAAACTTGCCCTCATCCCTCAAACGCTATTTAACAGTCCTTTGTACCTAACCGGCCTAAAATATAAACTTGCCCTCATCCCTCAAACGCTATTTAACAGTCCTTTGTACCTAACCGGCCTAAAATATTAACTTGCCCTTATCCCTCAAACGCTATATAATGATCCTATATACCTAAGTGGCCTTAAATATCCACTTGCCCTTATCCCTCAAACACTATATAGTGCTCTAATATTCCTAACTAGTCCAACATATTAAGTTGCCCTTATGCCTCAAACACTATATAGTGATCCTATATACCTAACTGGTCTAAAATATCAACTTGCCCTTATCCCTCAAACGCTATATAGTGATACAATATACCTTACTAGTCTAAATTATCTATTTGCCCTTATCCCTCAAAGGCTCTATAGCGATCCCATACACTAACCGGCCTAAAATATAAACTTGCCCTTATCCCTCAAACGCTATTTAACAGTCCTTTGTACCTAACCGGCCTAAAATATCAACTTGCCCTTATGCCTCAAACACTATATAGTGATCCTTTATACCTAACCGGCCTAAAATGTCAACTTGCCCTTATCCCTCAAACGCTATATAATGATCCTATATACCTAAGTGGCCTAAAATATCAACTTGCCCTTATCCCTCAAACGCTATATATAATGATCCTATATACCTAAGTGGCCTTAAATATCAGCGTGCCCTTATCCCTCAAACGTTACATAGTGATCTTATATACCTAACTGGTCTAAAATATCAACTTGCCCTTATCCCTCAAACGCTTTATAGTGATCTAATATACCCAACTGTACTAAAGGAATAATCTGCCCTTATCCCTCAAACACTATTAAAGTGAGCTTTACACCTAGTTCCACCTGTGAATCAACCTGCCTTTATGCCTCAAACGCTATATAATGATCCTATATACCTAAGTTGCCTAAAATATTAACTTGCCCTTATGCCTCAAACACTATATAGTGATCCTATATACCTAACTGGTCTAAAATATCAACTTGCCCTTATCCCTCAAACGCTATGTATGATGTTGTGGAAGAGTTGTGGTTAAGACCGTTAGTAGTATAGTATGTATCGGAACGGGACTATAGTTAAGTACTGTTTATTACTCAATCGACCTGCAGCCAATCAGAGGCCTCCCTTTTGGCGGGAAATTCAAAAGCAGCCAATGAGAGGCCTCCCTTTTGGCGGGAAATTCAAATAGGTCACGTGACCAGAAGTGACCTACTTCCGGTCACGTGACCTTTGGGCGGGAAATTCAAATAGGTCACGTGACCGGAAGTGACCTACTTAAGAGGGTCACGTGACCACCATGTTGGCGGGAAATTCAAATAGGTCACGTGACTGGAAGTGACCTACTTAAGGGGGTCACGTGACTACTAGGTTGGCGCGAATTTCAAAATAAGTCACTTGAGATTTTTATGGATAAATAAATTTTAAAAAAGAAAAAAAGCAAGCTGAAAGCTTGCTAAAAAATAATTTAAAAATGCGGCTCTTTTTTTCTAGGAGGGAGGGGGGGAGGGGCACTCTGGGGGGCACTCTTTAAGATGCATGGGGGGGGAGGGGGGGAGGGGGGGAGGGGAAGGGTTTTTTAAGAGTGAGACTCGCTTCTCTGCCCTCTCTTTTAGAGGGCAGAGAGGCGAGTCTACTTACAATGAAAGGTATCATGATTGCGTTTATGATGATGTGCATCATGATGTGACTATCTTACAACCCTATAAGAAATAAGCAAGACATGGGCGTACTTACACGGGCTATTTGTAAACTAATGAATGTGACTTCCTCGTTAAAATCGGTATCTACAACTCTTTTAAGCCTAAGGCTTTTTCTTGAGTTTATTCTTTTGTTCAATTTTGGGCCCACCTCAAAAGAGGAATAGGCCCTCTGTAACAATTGTCGCTTGCTCATCAATCAGAGCCGGGGTGTAGAAGGCCCCTGCCCTGTCGGGTACGAGATAGATCGACCTCTGGTACGTTTTTGGTAAGTTTGGAGCTCTCAGTCGACTGTCTTATCCACCTTAAAAAAACCAGACTTTCGGTGTGTCATGATAAAACTGGTGCCTTATACTAAGTGCTGGATTACTTTCTCATTTTTTTAGTGTTCTATCCGATGCTTATTTAATTTTTGCACTGATAAAAACGGTTAGCTTGTACAAACACGCGGTCTATTTAAGTGTTAAGTGTAGAAAATGAACAGAACAGTGCACAGAAAATAGAGCTACCGACTACATTTCGCCCAGTCACTCAGCGGAGAACAAAAGAACTACTGACGTAGTGTACCCGCTATTCCGACAGTTGGCGCCACCGTTATACTTTTCCCGCGTGCGACATGAAGCCCTGGGGTGGGTACTGGCTGTTTTGGTTGTAGGTACCGAAACATAAAAAACTACAGCCAGCCCAATGTCATGGTGAGACAGCTCTCTTATTTTTACCTTGAGTAGCGTCCGTAGGGCCTATGACAAAACCTAGTCCCGTACACTGAGCAGCTTGAGGTCTGAAGGCTCATACAGAAAAATGTGTGGGTGTGTGGGTGTGTGGGTGTGTGGGTTGCTTTACGCCTTAGTTAACAGCTATGGTCATTTCAAGGGCGGTGATGGTGATCGAATCTATTGGCCCTTTTACCGAGACAACGGTTCTTTTACATCCCACACTACATAGCAGAGAGACGTCTAGCAGATTCAGAGTGGATAGAATTTATCCCCTGGCCACGGGAGCTCCAGACAGCCGGTGACCAGCGGTGGTGGTGGTGGTGGTGGAAGGGGGCAGGGGTAGTTTGTAGTAATCTGATACATCCTGGTCAGATACCACCACTAACCTTACCCCTTCTAACTGTGCCTGCAAACCCAAAATATTTGAATACCCGATTGAATTGATGTTATTCTTTAATAAGCATGACATGCACGTCATGTGCTTCACATAGGTACTTTATTTATGATTCAACTCCTACCAGAAGCCTGTATATAAGAAAATGTTTGATACAACGTTATCATGTTATACATTTTTTGTATTACTGCTTCTAGAAGGAGTTGAGGTTTAATTAAATTACTTCTGTGGAACACAGAACATGAATAATATATCTATTTTAGAATTTCATCAAGTTAATGAATTGATAGAATTTTGTTGTTGGCGTGTGCTCGAGTGGATATCTGCTCTTCTCCACGGCAGCTCGAGAGGCCCCGCAGGGGGCTCGAGAGGTGCCGTGGAGAAGAGCAGATATCCACGAGAGGACACGCCAACAACCAAATTCTATCTTTATCCCGCGAGAAAAGGAGATAAGGGTCAAGGTTATGAACCATCAAAAAGATTTTAGAGTAAATTAAGTTATGAGATATTAATATAATGTACATATCTAGGGCCCGATATAGGGCCTCTGCAGATACCCCTTCAGGGCCCCGATCCATGTGGCCTTAGAAACGGAACTGGGTCATGTAACCAAGGGAGATCAGCAGTTGTTGATGTCGGCGCTGCCGATAACGCTGGTAAATGACCGTTTTACTCATGTTTAGAGTCAGAATAGCTTGAGTATTACTTGAATATCGAAGAGTAGAGGTCAAATTACCCCAGACAAGTTGTTTCCATCTAGAAATTCTCGACAGTATTTCCGAAAATTGCAAATATTGGCCCCAGTCCCACGGGGCCCCATACCGAGTATTAAAAGTTTGAGATGCAACTTTCATTCATGCTGTTGACCAATCAGGGCGCCCTGTTTTTACAACCTTGACTACATAGTAAAAGCGATTGACAACGTCAGATATCACTTGACGACGTCAAATATGGATCTGATATTTGATCCCTTGATATTTGATTCAAAACCCACATCGAGTGGGATAAAGCCTTTTATCATCTTTTGATTGTGAGGCATACACTTTTCTTACACACAACAGCTGTCATCTATCAAGGGGCTCTGGATGGGGGGTCCCCATGTCGAATGTCGATCTTAGAAAATGACCATGTCACATGGCAATGTCACTTAATAATGTTCATATCCCATGTCGATTTTAAGAAATGTTCATGTCACCTGTCACTATGATTTTTTGGGCCTCATGTCACTTGTCATTAGACCTCATGTCGTTTGTCGATTATAAGAAATGGTCATGTCACCATATCGAATTTAGCGGTCCACACCCATTATCAAGTGTCAGGGCATGTTGGCTGCTTGAACACGTAGTCTGTCATCACCCTTGTTTCTGTGCCTTATCTAAACAGTCAATTAGTGGCCGCTAGCCGAGAGTACCTCCCTGGTCGCCTCTCCCGAATCTGCTAGACGTCTCACTGATAGGAGTGTGTGGGTGTGTGGGTCTGTGTGTGTCTGTTCGGTCTGTGTGTGCACGCGTCTTGCACTCTAGTCTTGCGGACCACTGTTAAGCCTGTGGTTGGAGAGCGCGACATAGCCGCCCGCTACACTCTCCAAACAGAGGTCCGCAAGACTAGGCCGGATCGCGCTCTTGCTTAAAGGTGCACCTCAACTCAGTGCGCCTTTAACAGCCGCCCCAAATAGGTGAAGTTCTTGACGCGGCACAGCGCCTCCTACCAGTAGCCAATCAGCGCGCCGAACGCCGGACACACCTCCACCGTGTGAGCCTCTAAGTAGGTCACACGAATCATACTAAGATGCCGATCTCTTCTGTCGGTTCGTCGCGGTGGCCGTGAGTGATTGCACGGTTGCCAAGATTCACTGCCTTCATTGGCAGAGGGGGGGGCTGATTACCCCCTGTTCGGATGAATTGCGGCGAAACCATAATCAATTTTTCGCTGTTTTAGATAAAAGAGATCCAGAGCTATCCGCTCGTCCAAGAATTATTTTTCTATCAGCCCGGGATCACCCTCAAATTAAGGCCTAAAGTCCAAAAACCCTGTAAACGCTTTGACGCGCTTTCGTCGCCTTAGGCGACGTGGCTAGACGTCTTGACTAAAACTTAGTGAGGGTTCGAACCCGGAACGTCCGTATTAGACGCCTAATTTCTACTAGCCCCGAAAACGAGAGTATCACATCTATATAGGTCAACCATGTTAGCCTTGGTTTAAGTGCGTGCAGAACCGTGTATTGTGCATTTATGCAGCATACAGATATGGAGACAGGCTGCTACAGTGTCAAATTGATCGGCATTGTATGTAACTTGACATGAAGAAGGATATTTTTACTTAGTTTTCTAAAAAAAAAAAAAAAAAAAAAAAAGAGGGTAGTTCTCGGTACTACTATAATACTAATAGTGTCACTAAGGGGGAAAATGTAGGGGCACCGTAATTGAGAATTTCTTATTCATGTCGCATGTCGATTTTTAAGAATGCTAGTGTCACATGTCACTTAAATGGTCTAATGACACAGATAGCACTAAACCTAAAGACCTACCCCCCGTCCCCTTAGTCTTTCTATACTGAATCCGGGACTTGCCGGCGAGGTCGACAAAGGACTTACCTAAGGCCAAACAAAAAAAAAGTTGTGTTCAGGTAACCCGACCGACCCTATCATTTTGGCTTGACCTTAATCTTTTTTAGATTTTTTTTTTTTTAGACTTTTCCTGATCTAGGTTATCACCAAAGGGGAAAGGAGTACCTAATGACCTTCAACTATCCTATTTGTCATCATTTGAAAGATAAGAAGGGAGGAAATCCTTTCTATGACAAAAACAGTGCTGATAATGGCTTAATTAGACAGATATTGGTCCTACATTATCAAATAACAACTCTATACAATGTGATTCTCCCATACAACTCATCTCAAAACCCTAAAAAAAAATCCTAAAAAAAAAAATCGACCGACCTACCCTTTTTTTTTTGGACCATGTTACCTGAACACGGATTATTTTTTTGTTTGGCCCAATGAGCTCACAGCTAGACTAGATACCCCATGTTTTGGATTGGAGAAATCAGCAGAGCAATAAAAAGCGCGGTGAGGCTAGTGTTATTTTCAAGGGTGGCCCCTGTGAGTTGTAAAATTGGTGCTAAATGTGGTAACCAGGCGGATGCTAAGTTTATTGATATTGTCCGTTAATGATACTTAAGGTGGGTGTTGTCTAAAGTTTTAATTGATATTACCAATGTGGCCAATAATGACTTCACAGTTGGGGCCCTCGCCCGCAGGTCCCAGATTCAGGGTATTCTTTGTTTATTGTGTGGCCCCTAAAGAGGGGCCGACTAACTCTTTAGAGTTAGTTAGATGCTGCCACTGTGCTATGCAACAGCAGCTATTAATTACGCTTCATGTTGGGCGGCATGGATCACTTGATGGGTGATACCTCAAAGCTCAAACACGGCAGAGCCGTGTGTGGCATGCAAGGACCAGTGGGTCAGGGGTGATCCGTTGCAGACAGAATGCTGATCCGTGTGAGGTTCTGACTTTCTATAGTTTTTTATAAAGCCTTAGATATGGTGTGGTATTTTTCATCTCGCTATAGTTTAGTTGGTATTTAAGGAAACCGCCTCATTTCTATCAGAAATACACAATATTGAATTGTTTTTTATATTTTAATATATTAGAAGCGCGCTTTGTTGCCTATGTAGCTCATTATGCGTTGAAATGTTCGCGAGCATCGTAGGAATGTACAAAACCCCTATTGTGGCACCATCTGACGAAAGAGCGGAGAACTATACTAGCGCGTTTCGTTATTCACATCTTTTGACAGGGACTTGGTTGGTGGCTTTACGCCCTAATTAACAGCTGAAGTCATTTCAAGGGGGGTGATAGTGATCGAATCTATGGATGCCTGAAGGTGGAAAGCACACACCCTACACTTTTACCGAGGCAATGGTGGTGCTGCTCAAAGGGTGTGGCGAGCTAGACTGGAGGATGTAATAACTAAGCAGCAGAAGGACCAAAAAGACAATCTCGTAGTAGTAGGTCTACTTGGATCTTGAGTAGCCGCCCTTGTGGTTATAATTACCTAGACTAGTTGGCTCTGCCAGCCTGGTCAAGTGAAAATTGGTAAGGAGACTATGAACTAAGCTAACATCTCATAAGTATTAGTTACCACCCCCTCACACCCGTTTAACAACGGATTCAGGGTCTAATTATGGAGACCCTAGAGTAAGATTAACAATATATCCCAATGTCTGTAGTAGACATTTACGACATGCAACCTGCCCCCTAGAAGGGATAGATCTGACCACAAGTCCGCAATATGGGGCTCCCCCTCTGAGAGTATCAAGGTTTGCGTATAGTCTCTTGCAGTTTAATCTGTTATCTACCCCTTTGTCGACTTCGCCAAAATCCTGGGAGATTCACTTTAAACCTAAGGTCTACCCTTTTTTATTCTTTGT
The DNA here is from genome assembly GCA_947462335.1 of Harmothoe impar. Classification (NCBI taxonomy): domain Eukaryota; kingdom Metazoa; phylum Annelida; class Polychaeta; order Phyllodocida; family Polynoidae; genus Harmothoe; species Harmothoe impar. The sequence goes on along the minus strand of OX381707.1, from coordinate 82,636,213 downwards.
TTATTGTGTGGCCCCTAAAGAGGGGCCGCGGTGTTGATTAATTACACCACATGTTAAGCAGCATGAGATCAAACCTTCCTCAAAAGCGTCAAGGCTCAGAGTCCTGTTGGACGGGAACCCTGTGTGGCATTTCAAGACGAATGGTTGAGTGATCTGTTGCAGATGCCGTTCCGTGAGAAGTTCTGACTTTATATAGCTTTTATATCGCTTTAGATATGGTGTAGTATTTTCAATCTCACTATAGTTTAGTTGATATTTCAAAGAATCTGCCTCATTCTATCAGAAATACACAGCGTTGACATGTTTCTTATATTCAATATATTAGAAGTGTGCTTTGTTGCTTATTATAGGTCATTATGCGTTTAAAATGTTCGCGAGTATCGTGGAAATGTACAAAAACCCTATTGTGGCGTCATCTGACGAAAAGAGCGGAGAACTATACTAGAGCATGTAATGGCCAGACCAGCAGGCGGCAGCAGAGTGGTCAAAAGACAATCTCGTAGTAGTAGGTCTACTTGCATGTTGAGTAGCCACCCTTGTGGTTGTAATTACCTAGCCTAGTTGACCCTGCCGGCCTGGTCAAGTGAAATTAGTAAGGAGGCCCCCCATTAACGCGCTCCACAGTCTTTAGACAGTTAAGACTATAGTCAAGACTGGAGAATTTAGCGAGACGTCCCTCTGGGAGGTCATAATCCTCAATGTTAGGTGTTAGCTCATTAACATCAGATAACATATTAACAAACCATTTAAAATGTTCATTTTAATAGCAACTCACCCTATTCTGACAAAATCCTATTAGCAGGTAACCTCTGTGTAAACCATACTGCAAACATCTGCTACTTCCAGCGTCTGCCTCGTGACTGATAGTGTACAACAAGACGAAGTGGGCAGAGATTAGAAAAAATGAAGCTCTTTATATAGCCGAGAGAGCAGCTAATCTGGATGTTCTAAGCTTGTTTTCACCTAGAGCTCCAACCCTCTTCCAGAGAGAATCAAATCGCTTTTCACCTGAACCCTTCCACCCCTAATCCATCAGCATGAAAAGAGAATTAACGAGTGTAACGTGCGCTACATGTATATGGGATTATAGCTGGTGAAGAGATAAAGCCGAGTCACCTGTGTATACAAAGACTACAGGGGGTGATTAACGACAGGTGTGACGCGCCAGCCCGTGAACGGATTAAGCCAAAAAAAAATAAAAAGGTATGTTTCAGGTAACATGGGCAGAAAGACTGGAGTCGGTAGGTCGGATTTTTATTTTATTTTATTTTATTTTTTTAACATGAAAGTACTAGCCATCCTCCGTGGAAATTCTAAAAATGACCCAAAAAGTATAAAAATATGAAATTTTCTTCAAACTTGCTTAAAAAAACGTAGGGTCGACCCTGTTTTGCTAGGGTTGGTCGGGTGACCTGAAACAAACCTTTTTTTTTATTTGGCCTTATCTTTCAAGCTGACGCTTAAATTCAACTAGCCAGCCGCCGTCCACACCACTCACTGCGACAAGAGGAGGTGCTGTTGTTTTACACTTGAGTCGCTTACCACATGGTCTCTACCTCACAGACAGACACGCGCCCCCTGTAGCTTTTTTTTTGTTTTTTTTTGTATACACACGCTAATCTCATAACCCCCTTATCCGTTATACAGGTAACGAGTATTCTCTTTTAAAATAGCTGCCAGTCAGCTTAGCTCTAGAAGCAAGAAGGGGTGTATAGGTGCCTTATAAGTCGGCAGGGGGTAAATACTAGTGAAAAAGGAAGGCAGGTGTGCAGGTAGCTTTTCTAACAGACACGTGTGTGCACTAAGCTGCTTAAGTCTAAACCCTCCCGCAGTAGTCAGGTGGCATGTGAAAACTTACTTAACTGATCTCTTACATTGAGTAGAGTCTCTGTGCTGAGAGAGCCTTTTCAGCCGTTTAAGAGGATTAACTAGGACAGGGTACATAAGGAGTGAAACGCCGAATAGCGGCTACTCAGTCTCGTGCAGCACAAGCAGCAGCATCTAGCAGCGGCTTCAGCAGCAGCTGCACGTGCAGCACAAGCAGCTGGCAGCGACTTCAGCAGCACAAGCAGCACGAGCAGCACAAGCCGTAGCATTTGTCAGCAGCATCCGTGACATCGTCAGCAGCAGCCCCCATGACCTTGTCAGCAGCACAAGCAGCCAGCAGCTGCTGGCAGCTGCTTCAGCAGCTGCTGGCAGCTGCTGCACGAGCAGTAGCACAAGCAGTAGCATCTGTCAGCAGCAGCAGCAGCAGCACAAGCAGCCAGCAGCTGCTGCATGAGCAGCACAAGCAGCACAAGCAGCAGCACCGACAGCAGCAGCAGCAGCAGCGGCGGTGTGGACCACTAAAGTCGAGATGAAGCCTAGTGACATTTGACATGAAGCTTGAAAAACACAGTGACAGGTGACATGAGCAATTCTTAAAATCGACATGAGATATGAGCATAATTAAGCGACATCGACATGCGCCATGGCTATTTTTTAAGACAAACATCATATGTCATAGCCTCCTCATCCAAACCTCCACTAGTAGTGCTCTATAAGCGCAAGCTGTAAACCCTCTCCTCCCCCCGTGCACACAGGCGAATTATCAGAGTCAGCCAATGGTGTCAATACCCCTCTCATACAAGGGTCGGGCGCTGCTGGACTATAATAGATGAGTCAAGGACCGTTCTACTGAGGGTCAGGCAGGCTAAGTCGGACATTCAATGACAGGTAGGTCTTTGACAACCTTGCTTGAAAGTCTGGACAGCATTGACAGACTGGGGCATAAGGATCTCGCATGGTCAGACTTTCAAGCAAGTTTTGCTAAAGTCGCGTTATTGAATGTCCGACCTAGCCTGACCCACAGTAGAACGGTCCTTGACCCGTCTATTATAGTCCAGCAGTGCCCGACCCTTGGCTGAGAGCAGTTTAAGCGCCATTGGGTGTCTCTGATATTTGCCTCTGTGTAAGATGAGAAAAAAAGTCTGTTGAAAGACTATATTTCAAGCCAGAAAACTGTAATTAGCTTTCCAAGTTGTTTATTTAACAATATCTTAGCCTAGCAAGCAGCTGTCAGATGTCATCTAAGAAAAAAATGTGAGCTGTTAATAGATTCAAGAGAAATTAGTTTACAAATAGCCCGTGTAAGTACGCCCATGTCTTGCTTATTTCTTATAGGGTTGTAAGATAGTCACATCATGATGCACATCATCATAAACGCAATCATGATACCTTTCATTGTAAGTAGACTCGCCTCTCTGCCCTCTAAAAGAGAGGGCAGAGAAGCGAGTCTCACTCTTAAAAAACCCTTCCCCTCCCCCCCTCCCCCCCTCCCCCCCCTCCCCCCCCATGCATCTTAAAGAGTGCCCCCCAGAGTGCCCCTCCCCCCCCTCCCTCCTAGAAAAAAAGAGCCGCATTTTTAAATTATTTTTTAGCAAGCTTTCAGCTTGCTTTTTTTCTTTTTTAAAATTTATTTATCCATAAAAATCTCAAGTGACTTATTTTGAAATTCGCGCCAACCTAGTAGTCACGTGACCCCCTTAAGTAGGTCACTTCCAGTCACGTGACCTATTTGAATTTCCCGCCAACATGGTGGTCACGTGACCCTCTTAAGTAGGTCACTTCCGGTCACGTGACCTATTTGAATTTCCCGCCCAAAGGTCACGTGACCGGAAGTAGGTCACTTCCGGTCACGTGACCTATTTGAATTTCCCGCCAAAAGGGAGGCCTCTCATTGGCTGCTTTTGAATTTCCCGCCAAAAGGGAGGCCTCTGATTGGCTGCAGGTCGATTGAGTAATAAACAGTACTTAACTATAGTCCCGTTCCGATACATACAATACTACTACCGTTTGAGGGATAAGGCCATTTGAGGGTTAAGGCCGTTTGAGGGATAAGGCCGTTTGAGGGTTAAGGCCGTTTGAGGGATAAGGCCGTTTGAGGGATAAGGCCGTTTGTGCTTTAACGCCATATTTGAGGGATTAGGGCCCGTGGTGTGCCCTTAACCCTCAAATGGATACTCGTTTGAGGGTTTAGGGCTCGTTTGAGGGATAAGGGCCCCACATGGCCTATTACAACATTCTGAGTGTATGAAGGGTGTCAGAGGTCTTAAACACCTACGTGAAATATTTGAGAAAATTAAACATGTTAGTGCAGATTAACATAGAAATATCGTAGTAATAAAGAGATGAGACAGATCTATGCTATTTTCTTTGAAAAGTGGAAATTTCACTCTCAATCGATCTTAGTGTGGAGCAATATATCGTTGGGGGTTAAGGCGCCGGTGGTCCCACAGATGAGAAAGTAGGATTTCGTCCTACAGACTTAAACAAACCTGATTTTGTGTTGTCTCTATGTTGAGGGTAGCTATGTGTGGCACGTGTCTGTCTTGCTGTCCATTCAGAAGCACATCCGGTCCTGCTGGTGGCCACCTTCAGAGCTGATTGTGTTCCGGCCAGGGTACTGGGCCTCCAAGGTAGTGCAGTAGAACCTTGAATAAAGTTAGTGTGGTGTAATGCAAATCAATAATCTCTTGCCTCGAAGCTTTGCAAAGTTAAGGTGCAAAACATCAATAAGGTAATTTATTCTTGTTTAACTTCGGAAAGCTGTTATCTAGTTGTGTTACTTTCCAACTTGTATCTGTTAATCTGAATCACAATGAAATGAAAGAGCGGTCTGCCATGATATATTTTGAGTCATTATATAAATGTTCATAATATCAAGGTCTCTATATGCCAGTTTTTACAATATCATTTTAATTGACAAGGCAAATATCAACATAAAGCAGGCTTTCATATTACTCTCTACTTAATTAGAAAAATCAGTTTCCTGGTGGTCAAGTGATTCAATGAGAAGGGTGGCGGTAACTTTATACCTGCAGTCTTGACTGTATGTGGAGGTGATTTGATGTAGCTGGTGACAGACATTATTAATATCTGTGACAGGGTCTGTATTTAGGGGTTTTCTTCATCCATCATATCTCACAGCACAGTTCCGCATTCATGATAGAAGACAAAAGAGCATCGTAAGAATAATTGCCTTTAGCATCTATCAGTTATGTCTAAAGACCTAGTAAAGGGAAAAAACTGTTTTCTACTCTTGGTTGATTATTGGCTGACTGAGGAGCATAGTGCAGTGTGAGAAATGCATATCAGTATTAGGTTCTTCCTTTCTGCACCAGGCTCTGTAACATATACATCCTTTCTAATAAATCAACCCTCTAAGCGGGTACAGCGTAGATTGAATTGCGGATCTGACATCTTACATAGATATCAATTAGCTAGGATCCTTCACTACACTTAAGACCAGCTCGAAAATGGTCTGCAAGTCAGCTTGCTAGGAAAGGTTTTTGGGAAAAAATGATAGCGCAGTGCCATCTCTTTAAAACATAACTATGTCAGGTATCATAACCCAACATATCATGGATTCCACGAGACTATCAATTATATGTGTACATCAAAGAGATATCTGCCTTTCGTTTTACTCTGAATGTGATATCACTGCTTTTACCTCTTTGAACACCTTTGAAACTTTCTTGACGTGACCTAGACGGCACTACATGTAATAGGGAGATCACTCATTTTTAACTGTGCCACTCTATTACCCCATTACATTCCTGTAATCTTCTTAAGTAATCAAATATTCTGACAAGATGAAAGGAGGATTGGGGCAGCTTCAGGATAATTGCTGAAAATGCCCCATTATTATAAAAAGGGTAAAGGTGCTGTCAAGAGAAAAGTTCTGACAGAGTAAAAAGTCCAGGTCCTGTCGTAAAGGCAAAGAATGACGAAGGTAGAACATTTATTTTATTAGTGACAACAGTATATATGACTGATTCAACATGCAGGCTAGCAGAATATTTGTATCTGTGTTACCAACTTCATGCGCTGTCTGTCTCAATACATCATACCCCACTACACCTATTGTATAACTAATGGAAGAGAGGAATTTTATCATCTTCACCGAAGTTTCATCAGTCATCAGTCACTCTTGTGGAGGTGAGGAGGTACTTTCCTCCTTATGACTGTTTGATGGCTGACTGACGAGGGTGGTACTATGTGATAAATGTATCTCAGTATGAGCTTGTCTTATCTTTGTTAAGAACCAGGAGAATAGAATAAGGTCACCTCAGACTGATTACATATCCGCATGCTTGCGGTACAGCCTGCCAGCCTACAGGTGTCTGCTGAGGTACAGAATATACAGACCTTATCAGACCCGGTTTGTGGCTGCCATCCCTGTATTAAGGCTACCTACACGGGGCCCGCGTGGTCAGTGGCTCCCATTTAGATCACTGACAGCCACTTTGTACCACTTTGCTCACAGGAGGTGGGCAGGTACAGGTAATGTAGGAGGCATGTGGGTAGCATCAAGTGAAGGCTGTGTCTAGGGACACCCACCAACACTGCCTGTCCTGTCGACACTACTCACAGCCAGACTGGGCAGCAAAGATGTGGCAATCTAATCAATGTCTGACTGCCCCCATTAGGACCACAGAGGGGACAGCTGATGACCATCTTCAACCTGACCTTGTACAGGCTATGTTTCAACTGTGCTGTGCCGCCCCTTTCCTGTGCTGATGACAGCCACTCTGTACACTGAGGCCAGAGTAAATACTGGAATACTGGTATGGTGTGGTCACCATGAAACAAAATCTAGGGCAAAATCTAAAAGAGACAAATTAGGCTTATGAAAGATGAAAATAAATATGAGCCAGATATTGTTTTTTTTTCTGTAGTCTGGGAGGGGGGGGGGGTTAGCCCTATTGCAGAGGTCTTAATGCCTCATATTGTTTTAAAGCATTTTAAAGTATTTGCAGGGTATCTAATGATCAATAAACTAACACATGCTTGCCACTTGTAGCAGGGACAGAGCTATTGCATTGCTGAAGCCGGTGGAGCATATATATATATAACTGATGTGGATGAGGGAGTCTGTTAACTGCAGAGTGGAGGATTGCCATATGAAACGGAGGGCAATTATAGTAGCTAAATTCCTATACCACCTGTTTAGACCAACCTTTGACACTAAAGTATTTAAAAGAATACTTTTGCTTTAAGTTGCAATAGGAAAAGAGGAGGAGGAGATCACTTCAACAGTCGTAGGGGCGAGTATGTGTGTAATATGGATAAAATCCCTCATGGCCAGTCTACACCCCCTCCTGCTGGACCCAGTTTTTCAAATATATCCTTTTTTTTCATTTAACAGGGTGTCAGATTTCTGATAATGTGTTGATGCTTTTCTGTGCCACAAACTTCTCTAAAGACTCATAAAAAGCCCCTCTAGGATAAAAAGGCTCACTGTGCCTGGCAGGAGGGTTAAAGTCAAATGAGAAGTGAGAGTGTCAAGTGTTTTCTCCTTTGAGAGGTTAATGAATCATGTGAGAGCATATTGATGTAACACCACAAGAACAATGAATGATAGAATTGCTCTGAACATGCCCTAGAAGAATGGAGAAGCCTAATGAACAACCAGTTTTAAAAAAAAACCTGTCAATCCTCAAGGTGAACCTATATGCAATCAAAATCACACAAATCTGGTTGTATTGCAATATTAGTATTTCACACCGGCAATGAAGGCCCTGCTTTGATATTTCACCAACTTAAAGGGTCCTTTCAGCTCTCCTGACATCTGCTGACCTTATGACCTTTTCTTAACCCCGGTCTATGATCCCACTTCCACTCTACCTCCTGACTAATACACCTCCTTCCGTCAGACTCCCCTCAGCATGTCTTTCCGTCTGGCAGGCCCTTTTACTACTCCTGCATCCCTTTCTGACACCCATAACTGCTGGCTTGTGTGACCTCCCTACTCAATCTACCCCTATGAGGAAGATTCCCCATTTCTCTACTTACTGATCTTCTTTTATATTGAATCACGTGGCATATATAGACACATTGTCCTTCACAATTGTTGAAGTTGATTGGGAAATGTGACATAACTTTGAGAGATTTCTGTGAGAAACATATTACCTAACTTCAAGTCAAGTGTTTTATTTTGGATGAGAATGTTTTAATATCTATGTTTAATTTGGGTGGAGAGTCTTAATCTTCATATCATCTACTTTTAGCAGAGGGCTGGGCAGGAATAAAAAATTGATACACATTGAAACTCTATGCCGGACAACCATCTATGACTGGCTGACGTTTATAACCACGTAGCCTAGATCCTTGTTAAAGTATGAGATTTTCACCTTGTCCAGACTTAGCCATCAGAGGCTGAACTGAAGTTACCTAGCTGAGGAAAGGGTTGACAATTGAAGAAGTCATGGCAGCAGGCGTCCAGATGTGTGCAGGCCACAGTTGACGGCTCTTGTCACTGACTATGGTCAATGACCCTACAGTGGGCATGGTGAGTGGTCACATAAAATAAAAGACAAGGCATACTATCCAAAAAAAGTGAATGATGCAGGTGGGACACAATGACAAGCTTGTTCCTGTTGGCTGTGATGGAGGATTCAATTAATGCCTGGTCATCGACCTGAGAGGTGAATGACTAGGACCAAAGTTTGCAGTTGTTAGGCATGAAACCTTTAAGGTGTAGGCTCTCATTCTGACATCTACTTATTGTCATCCATCCCTCTGTTCCTCTGTAGTCAGATTGAGGGAGCAGATTCCACCCCTACCTTGAAAGTAGAGCACCTTACACCACCCCTATCCCCCATAGTCTGTTTTCCTATAAAAGCTGTGTTTCTACTGTCTGGATCTTACATTGCATGGGGAAAAGGTCATGGGAGGTATATTGTTAGGATGCTAGGTCCTACTCTACTTGATCAATTGACCCAGAGGATCCTGACATGAGATGTTGTATGGAATCAATATTTGACTGTCAGCTATCTGAAAGGGGTATGACACATTCTCCAACCACTTTACATAGTAGCCCCCTCTAGATGCACTTTGTTATACTCCAGGTCATAACTGTCTGGTGGATAGTTATTATCTTGAAAATAGCAGTAAATTTACATCAGTCTGTCACTTTTTATCTATTGGCCATGTTCCTTAGGCCTAGGTCAAGCCAATTTTGTTTTAGTGTAAAACAGTTGTAGAGCAAGCATTTCCATTCCTTTTTTCTTTCAGAAACCAGTTTAAAACCTGGGAACCATCAAACTTCAGACTTAATCTTTTTAGCTGCTGAATGGTTTAACTCCCGTAATGTCTCAGCAGTTGACAAAGGACTTTCAGCTTGACTTGGCCTCATTCAAATAGTATTAGAGACCCTTGAGGGTTCTAACGGAGATGCACCATTGTTAAATCAGAACGAGGAGAGGGACTGGAGAACCAAATAAAGGTCTCATTGTGGTTACTAAGTGCAATGAACACAAGCTGCTGCCTCTCCACAGTCAAGAGGCACAATGAGCTCAGAAGGACTGAAATTAGCTCAATGCTATCACATCTAGACAGCTTACTGACGGACAGTCACATTGTTACACTCAGAAACAACCATAATGATTTGGCTTGGTTCAGTCAGTATTAGGGATGCCTCAAGGTACTGAAGGGGATGTGCCATTGTTATATTGATGGGATGAAAGAGACAGGATAGATAATTAGAATATCCATTGTGGTTACTGACTACTGGAAGCTGTTACATTACAGTCCCGACTCACAACCAGGACAAATTAGCACAGAACCACCACACTTAGCTCAATGCTATCACACCCAGGTAGTTGAGTGAAAGGATATTTATATAGGAAGGTTCTCCAACTAGACAACCTCTTTCCTCCATAACGGCTGAATGTAATCACTTCCACAGTATACTCGGATGTCTACACGCTTTAAACATAGCTTTATGTGTTATATTATCAAATCAGGTAGGGGGTAATTAGAATAATCGATATACCATCTTAAATAGATCGTAGTTGGTATGCTACACTGCACTTATGTGTACTGGTTGAATGTAATTACTTCCACAATATAAGTGGATGTCCACACACTGCAATTGACTTAAAGGATGACTCCATTAGGCATCTGACAGACGATTTGGATTACAAACCCAGACATGATGGAGAATCCGCAATATGATATACACAATCTCTAGCTATGTAATAGCATTAAGAATAGATGATAGCTCACAGTGTTCCGGTTAATATAATTGATATGTTCAATACGGACTGTAAGATTATGATGCATGATACACACAACTCTGAGTGGATTGTTTTTGTCTTTCTTTTGGTTTAATATCATTTTTTTGCCAATAAAGAAATTATTTTCCGATGTGTAAGTCATGCATATTTGTTATAACTGTCAGTGAGGTATATGGAAGAGTTTCGAACATGTATACACCTTGGTTAAGTTAATGCTGGATGAAGATGAACTGCAATATGGCTTCATCCGCACAAGGATAAGATTCAGCATCAGCGTAATTCCCATATATTTTTATGATCTTTCACTATCCACTGAAATCAACGTTATATTTAACCAATAATGAATGTCTAATGGGCACCCAAGGGGCTGTATGGCTACATAACACCCGAGTCGCTACGCGACTCGGGTGTTATGTAGCGATATAACCCCTCGGGTGCCCGTGAGACATTCATTATTAGGTTAATTATACGATTTTCCGATTCATATGTCCTTATTTACCTTTAAAACGTGCTAATTTCACCATTTTGAACAATATCTATATCGTCTCGTACAGAGGGTGCAGTCGCCATGTTGTCGAACTTTTAGTAGGGGAGGTGAGGAAGATGCTCCCCTGTATAATTCAACATAGGCAGCGTTTTCCCAGCACTGTACCATATCTGCTGTGGCCGAGCGGTTAGCGCGTTTGGCTCACACGCAAAGGGTCCCGGTTTGAACCTGAGGGGGGACGTGGTTTTTAACATCCCGGTACCTTTTTTTATTATGCATTTATACATATTAAGATAAGAACTAGAATTATTTCAATGGGTAAATAAGTTAAGTCCAACTTCTACCTTTATAGTAAACAAAAAATTATAAGAAAATATTGATTTTCAAAGAAATTGTACCAAAAAATGTCCTTTCTTCTGTAACTCGGTAATTAATGGCCCTACGAACCTGAAAGTCCGCCTATAGACTCCTTCTCTCATCCCCTACATATTCCAGCATACCTATAGTATTAGTATTAGTTTCCCTACCCTTGTACCATGGCCATAAATGAATGGGCGCTAGCACGTTCGCCTTACACACCAGAGGTTCCCGGATCGAATCTGGGTGGAAACGCACCAATTTTAAAATGCCTATATGAATGTGAAAAAAAATCCATAGAATTATTTTAACGAATAGGTAAGTAAAGTTTTTTATAAAAAATGTTGATTTTAGGAGAAGTTATAGGAAAAAGTGTAAAAGTTGCTGTATCTCTGTTAATATAAGAGCTAGAGGGCTGGGAATGTGTCTATAGACTTCTTGTTTTATCCCCTTCTTCTGTATGGCCAGCACGGTCTAGTGGAAAGGGCGTTGGACTCCTAGTCTTGAGGCTGGGGGTTCGATCCTCCAAACGAAACGCATGATTTTAACTAAGCCGAAATTTGGAACTAGGAGTGCCTGTTATCTCCAGATAACAGCACGGTGTTATCCAAAAAAGCACGATCTGAGCCCAAATCATATAATAAGAACAGATAACCCAGTTTTTACTATTATCCTGTTGTGCACCATCCCCAATCTCTATTCTATCAAGCCTTTACTGACACACATCAGTTCCACTAGGGGAAGGCAATTTCAAGCTCATTAGCAGCAGGTTTCATGCTAGCTACAGTATTTAGTCAAAGTGTCAGCCCGGGCTGCAAAATATGTAGTAAATCAACAATTTAAGACAGCTATATTTACTTGTGAAGAAAAAAACCTTGTAATCTATTTAGTGTGTACAGCCAGGTTCAAGAGGCATTATTTACCACTTATTTAGTCCTACAGACAATTTGCAGGGTTTAATAACTGCCCTATGCCCACTCAATAGTGTTGTCATAATTATATCTGTTGTGTAGATGTTGCATGCATGGGTTGAATAGGAGAAGGTACATGTTGATGCTGCTACATTAAAAATGTACAAATCAACCAACAAATTTAAGGGGTACGCCTTTAAGGCTCTTATTGAAAGGGGGAAGCCAGGTCAATGCTACTGATTAGAGTGTGAAAGGACTTTAGGACAAAAAACAATTTACCTAGCAGGCCATCAGCAATATTCTTAGGGACATGCTTTTATATACAATACGCAAAGTATGTTAAAGATATATTTGCAATTGCCATGCAATTTCACTTCTTTTACTAGATAAAACATAAAATATTTTATTTATATGAATCTTAGATTCAATAAGGTAAGTGTTCAAACTCAAAACTCAAATCAGTCCAATACCTAATAAACCTATCCTTAACTATATTTACCCCACTGATCTACAGTGTACATTAACACTCGCCTTCCACGCTTATGCTGTTATGTCATTAGTGGAACCTTTTGTACACACAATTTTTCTGATTAGGACTAATCTGAAGCACTAGCTCAGAAAGTTTGCAGGAGTATACTCACAGAACAGCATGCTGCTGAAGTATCACAGTAGATGGTAGATTGGGACATTGAGCACAGGAGGGAGTTCTTATGTAGAAATCTGCTGGTAATTGTAGCTACTTTAGACCAGCTCAGACAGTCCCAGACAGCTATCTATGACATACAGGCTTGATAGGTGATTTCTTGGTGAGCTTCATTTTTATACCTATGGCAGTATTTAACTATGGCCGCACAGGAGACACTTACATACACATCTCCTGCTAGATACAGTTATAATAAAATAGCTAAGGTATTTATCTTTGAAAGCTGCAGTGATTTCTGGGTAGGCTGGGTCTATATTCTGGGTTAAGTCTTTACCAATGGCCCCCTAGTAGTCAATTCTGCACAATGGTGTAAACCTGGTGAGTGGAATTGGAACTAGAGGAGTACTTAGTTTCCCATTGGCTTCCCAAAACCTATAACTACACTGCCAAAAAGGTGTTTAGATCCTAAACACAATCTTAAACACATTCCTGCCCCATTTTTGTTCACACAATATGTTCCTAAACATGTTAAGACCTATACTATGTTAAGCTCAGTGCTTAGACATTTCCTTGTTTAAAGCAATGTGTTTAGGACAATGAAGTGTTTAGAATTCAAGGATTTAGCATATTATTGTGTTTATATGTCAAGTGTTTAAGGATAAAAGTGGTGTGCCTAGAGATGTAGACTATTATTATGTTAAGATATTTATATTTAAATGAATGAATAATTTTTTTTCCACATAGTGTCTTGAGGAGACTTCTAGCAGCCCCCCCCCCCTCCCTAAGGGCAATATGTGCATCACTATTTCACACGGGCCTCTTCTTTAACATAGACACAACCTTGAGTTTATACAACAGACTTTCAGGGAAGATAATGCTTTATCAATTCCTAGAGTTCTCAAAAGTGGTGTCTATGTAGCAGATGTATCTTTATTGCATCGTAACCATAGTGATATAGCATTCAACCCTTGAATCCTGTAATGTGTATTACATTCTGTATTGTCCTTTTGTATCTCATGCAATTTAAGTTGATAAACTCAGATTTAAGCACCTTTAGAGCCATAATAACATATGATTGGTTGTAAAAACTACAGTCAATCACAGAGCTGCCATATGGTATGTGGTTGACATACTATGAACTGAACACAACATGTTTACATCCTAAACACCAATTTTTCATACTTTTTAAATACTAAACATCTAAACATATTCAATATAACTGTTTAGATGTTTAGAATAATAGTGTTTAATTCCTAAACAGAAGGATTCAAAGACACAGACCTAGTTATATGTTTAGACTTAAAACATGTTTAGACCTAAATATGTTTAAAACCTAAGCACCGTTTTTGCAGTATGTCTCACATAGTTAGATGTGGTACAGGTATTAGACCAGCTCAGACCCTGCCTGTTATTTAATTGCTGTTACACAATTAAATAATATAATACCCCAGAAGGTGAGCAACCCTAAGATGACTGATCTCTAAAACTCCTAAACATTCTTAAAGCAACTTTTGAGGAATCAACGGGAATATCTGAAAATTCATCATGGCAATCTTTAAAGAAATTACCACTTCCTCCATTTATCTTCATCCTTAGGCTCTTGCACTAGTCCGCCTACTATTTATGCTAAAGTTATTTCCTTCAGAAGTTCCCAAACATTCTACAAGTAGAAAGAAAGATTGGAGCAGAATCAGAGTGTCTTCTGGAAAGCTGAACAGAAAGTAAAGAATATATGTTGTTATAACCTGCACAAACTGATATTAGAATTTAGAAGATGTCTCGACAATAGTATACTCTTCAGACAGATTTGGTAATGTCTGACACAATTAAAATGTAGTACTTTCTGAAAGATTGATAAACTATAATTCTTCAGATTGCCAGCAGTTTAAAAAAAAAAAAAAAAAGACAGTTCAGCCCTCCTCCCACGGTCAGAGACAACCTTAGTCAGGTTTGACTGATTATCTTTTGGCTTCAGGATGCCACATTGATACAATATCAGAGATTGGAAGTCAGTGTGATGTGGGCATTGTTTAACCATTTGAGGTGTGGGCGTGATATTTGTCTGAGCTTTTTTTTGCCTAAATGCCTTTCAAGTTTCAATCAAAAATTCATCATCCACTATTCGATCACCTTTTCAGTCTATTGCAATCTACTTTATCAAATTGTAATTGGATATTGTAGTGAGGTGATAGAGTAAGGACACTTTCGAAAACAATGAATAATGTTTGTCTCATCACTCAAATGTCTGAATACTTTACAAAAAATGAGAGCAACCAATAGCTAGTATAGGCAGGCTTGACCTAACAGGCTAATGATATTCTTTTGCAATATCATGCTATGTATTCACCAATAGTTTTTATGATAGGGTAGTTTTCTTTCTTCTCCTTTTCTCTCGTTTCTGAATTTAATATACTATCTGATAAGAATTGATAAAACCTCAGAACCATCTGCCACTGCCTTCTCGCCACGTCACTCCCTACACCTCCTTTGATGTGGAAACTTAGCTTCTACACTTTGAATAACAATAAACTATGTACAGCTAAGGAAAGCTGCCAACAGCAGGATATAGACACAGCCCATCAGCCTTAATTATAGTCATAGGAAAACATACATTTCTGCCTGAGAAGAGTCTTATATGCCTACGCCTGCACTGCTACCGCCAATGTGTGAACTATATAGTTGAGTTACATCAAACATTATCATATTTGTTTGTCATAAGCTGACAGGCAATGACTGGTAGGCTCAGAATGCTGAAAAATCTCTTTAGCCACCGTAGGACTGGCCTCTTCTAATCATATCTAATATTGCTCCTCCTGAGATGGTAAATTGTGCTCACTTTAACTTATTAGATGGGAGGATTTTTAATGAACAGTTTGTCCCTTTAACCAGTGTTTGCTTCATCCCCTCCATTCTTCCCCATGTGGCTCTCCATATATAACCTCCCCCCATTCTCCTCTCTTTGTTTCCAAATGATTGCAGTATAAACAAAGGCCCATGAGTTTCAATGTGCAGGCAGGTAGTTCCAAAAGTTCAATGTTGGCTGTATTCCACAAGGCTTTTGACAGAGTGCATGCTGCTGACAAACAACATTCACACATCATTCCCCTAGTGAGGTGTAGTGTCTGAGTCAGCAGTAAATCATACTTACTCCTCATCTCCAATCTTTCTAATCTTTCCCATCCATCTATCCTCATCTGCAAAGCCATGCAGGATTCTACCACCCTGTGAAGGGTGAAATTGATGTCTGTATGCTTGGTATATGTCTCATATATGGGACACTATTTTCTCTACAGGCAGAACTTATCTTATCTTATGTGGAACAATGTGTTTTGGAGGGGGAGGGATTCGGAGATGATTGGTATAGCTCTTATTCCACAGATCTACAAGCGTCCTAGTCCCTCACCTATTCAATCCCCTACACCTTATACTGACTTAATCAGTCCTGCTGTCTGGAGGCAATTACAACATGGTTTAATGTAAGAACCGTGACAGTGCGTAGGACTGGAGAGATGATTGCCATCTTTATACAGAATGCAAGATTGACCGGTTTCATCTGACATAGGCTGGTTGTTTAAATATGTTTAAAACCTAAGCACCGTTTTTGCAGTATGTCTCACATAGTTAGATGTGGTACAGGTATTAGACCAGCTCAGACCCTGCCTGTTATTTAATTGCTGTTACACAATTAAATAATATAATACCCCAGAAGGTGAGCAACCCTAAGATGACTGATCTCTAAAACTCCTAAACATTCTTAAAGCAACTTTTGAGGAATCAACGGGAATATCTGAAAATTCATCATGGCAATCTTTAAAGAAATTACCACTTCCTTCATTTATCTTCATCCTTAGGCTCTTGCACTAGTCCGCCTACTATTTATGCTAAAGTTATTTCCTTCAGAAGTTCCCAAACATTCTACAAGTAGAAAGAAAGATTGGAGCAGAATCAGAGTGTCTTCTGGAAAGCTGAACAGAAAGTAAAGAATATATGTTGTTATAACCTGCACAAACTGATATTAGAATTTAGAAGATGTCTTGACAATAGTATACTCTTCAGACAGATTTGGTAATGTCTGACACAATTAAAATGTAGTACTTTCTGAAAGATTGATAAACTATAATTCTTCAGATTGCCAGCAGTTTTAAAAAAAAAAAAAAAAGACAGTTCAGCCCTCCTCCCACGGTCAGAGACAACCTTAGTCAGGTTTGACTGATTATCTTTTGGCTTCAGGATGCCACATTGATACAATATCAGAGATTGGAAGTCAGTGTGATGTGGGCATTGTTTAACCATTTGAGGTGTGGGCGTGATATTTGTCTGAGCTTTTTTTTGCCTAAATGCCTTTCAAGTTTCAATCAAAAATTCATCATCCACTATTCGATCACCTTTTCAGTCTATTGCAATCTACTTTATCAAATTGTAATTGGATATTGTAGTGAGGTGATAGAGTAAGGACACTTTCGAAAACAATGAATAATGTTTGTCTCATCACTCAAATGTCTGAATACTTTACAAAAAATGAGAGCAACCAATAGCTAGTATAGGCAGGCTTGACCTAACAGGCTAATGATATTCTTTTGCAATATCATGCTATGTATTCACCAATAGTTTTTATGATAGGGTAGTTTTCTTTCTTCTCCTTTTCTCTCGTTTCTGAATTTAATATACTATCTGATAAGAATTGATAAAACCTCAGAACCATCTGCCACTGCCTTCTCGCCACGTCACTCCCTACACCTCCTTTGATGTGGAAACTTAGCTTCTACACTTTGAATAACAATAAACTATGTACAGCTAAGGAAAGCTGCCAACAGCAGGATATAGATACAGCCCATCAGCCTTAATTATAGTCATAGGAAAACATACATTTCTGCCTGAGAAGAGTCTTATATGCCTACGCCTGCACTGCTACCGCCAATGTGTGAACTATATAGTTGAGTTACATCAAACATTATCATATTTGTTTGTCATAAGCTGACAGGCAATGACTGGTAGGCTCAGAATGCTGAAAAATCTCTTTAGCCACCGTAGGACTGGCCTCTTCTAATCATATCTAATATTGCTCCTCCTGAGATGGTAAATTGTGCTCACTTTAACTTATTAGATGGGAGGATTTTTAATGAACAGTTTGTCCCTTTAACCAGTGTTTGCTTCATCCCCTCCATTCTTCCCCATGTGGCTCTCCATATATAACCTCCCCCCATTCTCCTCTCTTTGTTTCCAAATGATTGCAGTATAAACAAAGGCCCATGAGTTTCAATGTGCAGGCAGGTAGTTCCAAAAGTTCAATGTTGGCTGTATTCCACAAGGCTTTTGGCAGAGTGCATGCTGCTGACAAACAACATTCACACATCATTCCTCTAGTGAGGTGTAGTGTCTGAGTCAGCAGTAAATCATACTTACTCCTCATCTCCAATCTTTCTAATCTTTCCCATCCATCTATCCTCATCTGCAAAGCCATGCAGGATTCTACCACCCTGTGAAGGGTGAAATTGATGTCTGTATGCTTGGTATATGTCTCATATATGGGACACTATTTTCTCTACAGGCAAAACTTATCTTATCTTATGTGGAACAATGTGTTTTGGAGGGGGAGGGATTCGGAGATGATTGGTATAGCTCTTATTCCACAGATCTACAAGCGTCCTAGTCCCTCACCTATTCAATCCCCTACACCTTATACTGACTTAATCAGTCCTGCTGTCTGGAGGCAATTACAACATGGTTTAATGTAAGAACCGTGACAGTGCGTAGGACTGGAGAGATGATTGCCATCTTTATACAGAATGCAAGATTGACCGGTTTCATCTGACATAGGCTGGTTTCAGCAATGTCACTACTTTGCTGCACTTTTCGACCTCTTACACCTAACATTATTAACATCCGCCACACCTACAGAAACTTCCTACTAGAGAAAGTTATTACTACAGTAAATTACTTCTGGGCATCATTGTTGTTGGTAGGTATTCAGTACAGTATCTGGGATGGTGTACATTACTAGCTAAGGTCTAGAAAATAATTTGCTGACAACGTAGCTTGTACCTTACCTTATACTGCAGCTTGAGCCCTGGTTATTACTGGTAGTTTGGTGACATGTTATTTGTATCTGCATTCAGGGAACATAAAACGTGGACTCAAGTGGGAAAGCCTATATATATATATCTTTCATATGGTTGACATTTCTTTCAGAACCTAATATTACTGTAGCCAACTGTGTTCATCATTTAATGGTTCAACATTCTTTCAGAGAGTCGGGCAAATGTGTGTAACGCAATTTAAAACAACAAGTGTACGTAAGGAGTTAAAACTGGAATTCCAAACACAAATGTAAATCAGCGAACCAGCTATGTGTTCCAAATGTTTGAATATTATTCTGCCCTTTTTGTATCTATACATCGGATGTAGAGAAGCAGGAGTATTAAGGTGGGTCGCTACCGTTGAGTAAAAGTGACTGAAAGTTAACAGAATCTCCCAATTTCTTTTCCACAGGCAGTTTAAATCATATACAATCGGAAAACGCAAAGAAAAATAGGGGGTCCAGAACTACTTTTTTAATGACAGAACTTTGAAAAAATAAAATATTCAAATTTTATCTGAAATGAGAAAAACTTCCAATATTTGTTTTCATATCAACCATTATGTGCAGAAATATAAAACATCACCTGTGAAACGCCTTGTTCCTCTTTATGGGAAAATTAATTTTACAGTTTTACATGCTGGCATTCTGGGTGAAAATATGATGGTTTGGGATATGGTACAAAGAAATCGTTATTTTTTGTAGCCCTATTGGCTAAAAACAGGATTCCATATAAAACAGATTTTTTAAAAACTCACTCAGAAAATGGTTCAGATCATTTGCCAACATATAAAGGTAATTCTGATAGGGGATCCCGGGCATATTTTCAGGGTTTTTGACCCTTGAAAATGAAAAATAATGCCAAAAGATGACCAAAATAAATATATATGGCATTGCATGATGAGTAAAATGGCAAAAATCAATGGATAAAGTTGTCATGATTTATACCCTAGGTTTATTTGCACAATATCATAGCATCTATAGCGTTCTATATAGCAAAAATCTGTAATGTACTAGCTCATGTTTAAAAAAACACAAGAAAATATCAGTGACCAATATATCAAATATTCAAAGTATTACAAAATGCAGAATTTTGCTTGAAATTATCTAAATTTTTAGCACAGCGTACAGAATAGATATATGGCTATGCAATATTGGCCCATTCTGACCGATTTAAGAATTTGAAGAAATCAAATGGTAGCGATCCACCTAAATGAGGGAAAAGACTGCAACAAGACATAGTGAATCTAGTAGCCAATACTGAATTGCTTTGAATTGCTTTGAACACAGCTGTGTTTTATAAAGGTCATGCTGGCCCTGTTAAACATGATACCACCAGACTGGACTGGCAGAATAACATCTCCAACACTTGTAGTGAGTATGAACTTTTGACTTTCTGTATTCTAACATCAGGCTCTGATCTGTACACTCCCTCTTTCTCTCTGCCTACCTGGTCACCCCCTTATCCTAATCTTCCCCATCTCTCCACATGTCTCTCTTTTAGTCACAGCCTATTGCTATTTCTAGCATTCCTCCATGACACATGAAGGGGTGTGTGACCTGTGTGTCTGGGCTTTCTGCTGCCAATCAGCCTGGTCTGCAATGGAGGCACATGTCCAAGGGGAAGCTGGGCAAAGCTCATGTATGTACAGCATGAGTAAATGCAACATCTGATCTATGATAATAGAGTTATTAAGAAGGTGTTTTGTGCTAAAGCTTCTACAAATTAAGTTTGGGTAACATTTTTGGCTTAATATGTCACTAGGTCATAAACCTTTCTAGCAATGGTGGACGAAGCGTTTTGATTAAAACAGGGCTCCTCTTCTCTAGGGCTAGAGGGTCATTATCTATTAATGGGAGCTGTGTAGAAAAGACTGTTGGTGTAGCCAACATGGACGAAATAAGCTAAACCAAAGTGGCAGACAGGAATGAGGTTGATGTAGACATGGTGGGTGACTTCCAGGCACAAGTGGTAATCAGAGAGAGCAGCAGGAAGTGGGGAGCAGTGCATTGTGGGATTAGTAAAATGCCTAATAGAGTGGGGCCACAGTTCAGGACAGATTACAGGTACTATCAGTTACAGTCACCTAGTGTGTTATTTGTGTGCCTTGATTTCTGTCTGATTATGGTGAGTTATATTAGGGGTTAAGGCTGGTGTGTGATGTATACTTTGCAACAAAGGTAACCACGGCATCTGCAACTCCTCTTATGATGCAGGCATCTTTAAGAGGTAATCCAGGTAATTTCCTGTTATACTAAGGAGGTTATTGAGTCATTGCCCAACCACAGGGCTAAAGTCTAAATTTAAAGAGGCAGCAGGGTATATAAGTAGGTTAGCAGTCGCTGCAGGGTAAAAGGGCCTCAGGTTTGCTGGTATTAATCATAGCTGCATAGCACTGTATGAATAGAACAATCTCAATGTCAACCAGCAGAAATAACGATTGTATACATAGAGGAGGCAGTAATTTCCTTCTGATGGCTGTACCCTATCAGGTCTGAATTTCAATCATATACTCTAACTGTGGAACATAATTCAGAGACAACAGTCATAAAGATGGTATGGAGGAGTGGTGGCAATTTCCTCTAAATGGCTTTAGCTAATTGGGCCTAAATTTTCTCAGGGTAATCTGGGTGTAGGGCCCAACTAAAGGGAGCTTATCAGGCACGTTTCTTTGTACTATATCCTGCATTATGAGTCTGGCTGAGAGGTTGGTCAAGGCTAAAACCTATATTAAAAGAGGCTGCAGGGTTTGTTAGTAGCTCGGCAGTCTCTGCTGTTAGTGGGCCTCAGGTTAGGTGGGTATAATCATACACCCTAGCTGCACAGCACTGTACAGAGAGAGTTGGAGATGCCAATAGCAACCTCAATGTCAACCGGCAGAGATAATTATTGTATAGAGGAGGGGGTAGTACTTTCTTTCCAATAGCTGTGGAGCATTGTTCAGGGACAGCAGTCATAATAATGGTATGGAGGAGGGGGCTGCAATTTTCTCTAAATGGCTTCACCTGACTAGGGCTCAATTTACTCAGAGTAATCTGGATGTAGGGGTTATTACAGGATTGGCTGGGAGTGACTAGGAGTGTATTATCGTAGGCGATCTTACAACCTGCAGGATCTATGGTTATAATAGCTTAACCTTGATATTTACCATGCATATAACACTTAGGGGTAATGGTATGCTATTAAAGCATTCCTAAAAATCTTGTCAAGGCAATCCGCTCAGTATCTTATTTCATTACTTGTTCATTCAATATTTAAAGTCAGTAATGATACTCTTTTTTCTTGAACTAGAAATGATTCATATAATTGCAATGTCCCGAGAATCCAATCTATTTCAAACACTCTATTCTAAAATAAGATCACTTCCGTCCTCTTGAGCCAATCCTAACATGGATGCATTATGACAGGTCTGGTCCAACTGTGTGAATTGCACAATGGATGTAGTTAGGGATATACTCCATTGGTTAAGTTTAGGGAGGACACCTCACCCACATAGCAGTTAAATATTATAAAAACAAGCCTATCAGGAGCCAGGTGTCATGCAGGAGTCTCAATACTGTCTGTTAAATATGTACAGTACCTCAGTTAAGGATGCTGTCTCTATATCAGGTTATGAGTTAAGATATGTGGTGTAGATATTGAATCAATTAGAAGAGGGTGCCACTATATGTATCCATGACAGATGCATGTGCGTACAAAATGATATAGAATTATAGAGTAGGCTGTGCTAATATGTAGGGTGACTCTGTACTTGATAGAGTGGCTTTGTGGCTTGGCGAGCTCAACTGGAATAATTAGTGTGTAGAAGGATTGTAAAGCAGGAAAAACTCTATACCTATGGGGACAACAGTTTCTTGGGGTAATTCAATATGGAGGGTATCAGAGTATTTATATCTATGGTTGTGACAGTATCTGAAGGTGATTCAAAATGGGGCATGGCAGGACATTTATATCTATTATATCTCACCATACATCCCCCAGTGGATAGTAATATGAAGGGGAAAAGACAGCAGCTTAATAACATCTACATCTACTATTCATCACTCCTCCCACAGTGCATAAGAACATGATGACAATTCTTTTACATTACAATAATTTTCTACTCATCACATGTTCTGCCCTGTGACGATGGCTTAGTCTATTTTTTCTCCCTTTAGTAAGAAGCATATCGGTATTTTGAGAAAATGTCAGTACTGAGGAAGCTACAGGCCTCTCCAAACCTGATTTGTATTAGATGAAGCTGGAATAGCTGATGATAAGAGCAAAATCAGATGCAAATAAACAATGACTTTTCATATATCACATGGTTTTAGTGGAAAAACAAATATACATTTAATCCACTATCCACAGTTCCTCTCAGTAAGGACAGGGATAAGAGAAGTGGTATTATTGTTGGCACAGTCAATGAATTGTATGACCAGCTGTAATAACATCCATGTGAGATAAAACTTTTGTTCCAGGATATGGCTCTTACAATAACAGCTATATATACAGGGATTTGGACTTCCTGTGTTTATGTATGTGGATTTAGGTATAGATACCTTGTTTAATGGGTCTGCATGAACAAGGCCTTCACAGTAAGTATATGAACTGCTGACAAAAGGGCAGGGTACACAATAGGAGCTGTGTGATAATAATGCAAGAGGCTGTCACAGATTGTTAAGCTTTCCATAAATCAGTTAACTACTATAGGGCTTTGTTTTCAATGTTTTTATGTCTGTGCATTTGACTGAAGGCACAGTGCTTTCGTTTTCAGCAAATATAATTCAAAAACATACTTCGAGGCATATTATGAATGGCAATGTGCATTACATTTCAGGATTATGATGTGCTAAAGACCTTTACTCTGCAACAACATTTCCCAAAAGACTCATTAGAAGGCTTCCAGATAAAAAGAACAACTTCCTTTTGGCCTGTCTATGTCAACTGCCAGATCTGAGAGGACTCTTAATCAATGGAATTTATGCCATATATCACATATACATGTCACAAGCACAGAGATAAGTCTAAATAATCTGCCAGATCATATAAAGATATGTGTTGAGGATTCAATATGATGGGTAGCAGGACATGTATATCTGTGGTAGTGATGGGGGGCCATGCTTATCCATAATGTTGCTCCCCAGGCACCGAGGTATAACCAAACAAGGGGAACAAGAGAACGCCTTGATCATATTTGCATCTAAAATACATCAGTCATCCCTCAGGGCTGTTCGAAGGTGAAAAAAAAAATGGTGTAAACTTCAAAAAATATGTAACCATTTATATGTAGAACTATGATATACTCCAGGAGGTGGGGCACCCTAAGATGAGTGTGCTCTGAATTATAAAACTACTAAATCTTTCCATCAATAAAACTCCTACTCATTCTAAAAGCAACTTAAGAGGAATCTAATATAATAGGAAAAAGTCATAATAGCAGTCTTTAAAGTAACTCCCACTTCCTCCCTTTATCTTCATCCTGAGGTTCTTGCACTGGTCTGTCTACTACTTATGTTAACGCTGTTTCCTTCAGAAGTTTGCAAACATCCTACAAGTAGAAAGGAAGATTTGAGCAGAATCAGAATGTCTACTAGAAAGCTGAATAATAGTAGAGAATATATGTATTAAAATTTAGAAGATGTCTCAACAATAGTTTAATCTTTAGTTATGTCACACACAAACTAAATGTAGTACTTTCTGAAAGATTCACTAACACAATTTTTCAGTTCACAGGCAGTTTTAAAGAAAAAGGCCAAGCCCCTGATAAACTACCGTACAAAACCTATTAATAGTCAGTGAACTATCAAAGGTTTCATCTCTCCCCAACCCGGTGATATAAAAAATATAGCTTTGTCTCTATAGTGCCACACCTCTAGACTCCACTGGAATGAATTTCCAAACAGGAATAGAATGTCACTGACAAAAATGCTAAATTGATCACGCGCACAGTATACTCCAATACTGTGTCAGTGTGCACCATCTGCACTTTAAAACAAGTGCCAGTATGGATATGGGGCACCAGAATGCACATGAAAGTGAGGGAACCAATGAGATCAAAGGGCAGCAGTTTTTATGCATAATTAAGTTAACATGGTGAACAACAAGCAGAATATGGGCATTCTTGTAGTTGTGGTCAAGAGGGGACATACAACAATTCCTCGTTCCTACTTTTGTTTTAAAGAAAAAGAAAATGACAGAAGCCAGAAGAGGTTTGACTGATTACCTTTTAGTTTCAGGATACCAAATTGATAAAATATCAGAGATTGGATGTCACTGTCATGTGGGCATTGTTTGATCCTGTAAGGTGTGGGTGTGATATTAGTCTGGGCATAATATGCATTAATGCCTTTCAAATTTTATTCAAAATCCATCATCAACTATTAGATGACCTCTTAAGTCTATTACAGTCTACTTCATCAAATTGGATTGCAGTGAGGTGATAGTTTAGGCACATTTAGGAAGACAAAGGAAGTTGGGGTTCCTATAGGTTGTCTTGCCACTAAAATGACTGATTGATCAATACATAATGACAGTGTTACATCAGCAATGAATAACTAATATAGTAAGGATTAACTTAAGAGGCCCAGTGTATGATATTATCTTGCAATATTACGTTGTGTATTCCTTGATAGGTGAAGTGATAGGGGTGCCTTCTTTCTTCTCCTGGCTAATTCAAATACCATTAAGCTTTCTTCTCTTCATCTCTCTTTTCTGAGCATTTCATCTTTATCTGCTGTTGTTATGATGATGTTAATCAGTTTCAGCAGTCTTGGCCTCTTGCTCAGGCTAAACTTCCACCCTTGGTTTAAATCTTCTATAATTACAATCATGACCACTGTTATGAACATTCTGGCACCTGACGTTGTGATGATTTGGTCTATATCTTAGGGAGAGCTCCCTGAAGGATAAAAACATGCAGAAAGTCTGCCATGTCTGTTTTGATTTGATACGGACAAATATCATAACCTTAAAAAATGAAGTATTCTAGAACCTCTAGCAACACTGAATGAGATAACATTCACATTGATCTCATGAGTGAAGTTGAGTTTGAGGTTCTTGATCTGTTAAAATGTGTTATGATTGAATTAAGATTACTAAATTGCATTACACTAAACTCAATTGGGCTTGCGTTAAACTCATTAGTGGGCAATTTGTGGTAAAAATACAACTATAAAAAAAAACCATTGATCACAAATTACATAAGAAGTGGGAACAATTGATTTTTAATGGTTTTATGTTGTTGATGGTGCTGTGTATTATTTTTTTCTTATTGAATCCTGACATTCTGGAAATAAACTAAAAATTAATTTCAGCCATCCTTTTTACATAGAATTCATCGAAATCCTCTTCCAAACTTATGGCGCGTAAGCCAATCTGGCTGAGAGTGACCACTACTGCCAAATTGAGGGTTTGGTCGCCACCATGATTTTTTGATAAGCATACATATAGGGTATCAGAAAATATGAGGTGGCCTTGCCTCAGGAGTAGCTCAAGGTCAGGGCAGGGCTTCAAGGTCAGAGAAGTCTAGAAAAATCTGAAAATTATTGATTCACATATGCAACTAAAAAGTCATTTTACATTTGAATTTCCCAACAAATGAAATATTCATGGCATGCTACTCATTCAGGGCAACACGAAAAAGACAAAAAAGATAATTTTGCTCAAGGTCAATATCATTTTATTCAAGGTCAATCTCAGAAAAGTGACTTTTCTATGAAAACGGTTACCTTTCAACTCTACTAGAATCCTCAAAAACATCCAGACATTCGCCATAATGCATGAGGAAATTCCTACATAGTTAGGGATCATGGGAAAATGAGGTGGACTTCCATATCACATGGCTTTTGGCAAGGCACAGCCTCATTCCTCACTGATGCCACCTAATATTTTCTGAATGCCCATCTAAAAATCATTGTGGCGACCAAACCCTCAACTTGGCAGTCGGAAATGGCGTGGCTTACGCGCTATTATGTCAGGTTTATTCAACTGTGTAAGTCATGTAATATATCTGAAACAAGCAGGACATTTTTTTTTAAACTATTTTGGCAGGAATGCCTCCCCCAAATGGACATTTTGATAACAATTTTACATGTACTATGCTCCTTGCCATGGTTATAACTGGGATTACCTTGTCCAACACTCTATCTGATCTGTCCTTGCCCAAGCACAAATCTTTTCCACAACTAGAAGGCAATTACCAGAATAGGTTTCATACCTGGCTGCCATTGTATTGGACCACTGGCTGCATTATGTGCAGCACATCAGTTACCTCAGACAGCTTGCTCTGCAACCTTGTAATCAAGTGTAAAAATAATGATACAGATGTTGTGTAGCAGATGTTGCATGTTTGTATGAAAAAGGTGATATAATGTGTTGGTGATGCCATATTAGAGACATGTAGATACATGTTCATCGAAAACGTAGATATATATAAGCATGCAATAAAAACCTAAAATACTAACACTTTGATCAATGAATTGAATATTATATCTGCTTCCTTCCAAGGCACTCCCTACACCCTCTCTGATGTGGCAACCTAACTTTCTTATTTTAAATTGTAACAGACCAGTAAAGTACGGCAAAGCTGCCAACAGCAGGAGATAGACACAGCTCACCAGCCTTAATTATAGTAAGGAAAGCTTACATTCCTCCCTGATAAGAGTTCTATTGGCTACCCCTGAAATGCTCCCTCCAGTGTGGCACTGTGAACTTTATAGTTCAGGTACATCTAACATGATCAGATTAGTTTTTCACAAGCTGACAGGCTATAATTGTTAGCTCAGGATTCTGAGCAATCTCTCTACTGTATAGCATCGGGGGACTGGCCTCTTCTAACCATGTTACTTTATTAGATAGGAGGGAGCTTAAGCAGAGATGTCCCGAACAGTTTGTGCCCTCTACCAGCTGCCTTATCTGCTCTGTTATTCCCCATGAATCTCTCCTCATATAACCTCCCCCCATTTTTCTCTCTATGTATCCAAATGCTTGCAGTATAGACAAAGGCCCACAAGTTTCAATGTGCTGGCGGGTAATTTGACAAGTTCAACATTGGCTGTTGTCAGAGTGCTGCTGACAAACAACATTGAACACATCATTCCTCTAATGAACTGTAGTGTCTGAGTCAGCACTAAAGCATACTTCCTCCTCATCTCAAATCTTTCTAATGTTTCCCATCCATCTATCCCGATCTGCAAAGCAATGCAAGGTTCTACTGACCTGTTTATGTTTTTGTGCCAGTAGGGCTGGGTATGTCTTGTATATATATGGGACTCTATATTCTCAGGAGGCAGTATATCTGGCACAATGTGTTTGGGAGGGGGGAGGGATTTGGAGATGAATGGTAAAGCTTTCATTCCACTGATCTATAAGTGTCCTAGTCCCTCAGCTATTCAATCTCCTACACCTTATACTGATATACATTGTGCTGTCTGGAGGCAATCATAACATGGCAATATATGTTGAAGAAGCGTGGTAGTACATAGGACAGAAGAGCTGATTGCAACCATTTTACTGAAGGCAGGATTGACCTGTTTCCTCCCACACGGACCAGGTTCAGCAATGTCACTACTTTGCTCCACTTGTCAACCTCTTACACCCAATACTATTACCATTACCTATTTGTCACACCGTAAAAGCCTCCTACTAGAGAAAGTTATTACAACAGTAACTGATAAAGTAGCTAATACCTTACCTTATACTGTTGCTCAAACTCTCGTTATTGCTGTCAATTTGGTGACATTTTATTTGTATAACAGTAATATCTGCATTCAGGGAACATAAAGATTTGGACTCTAGTGGGCCAGCCTATATTTTACACATGGTTGTAGTTTCTTTCAGAGCCTAATACTACTGTAGCCAACTTATTATTTCATGGTTCAGAATTCCTGATGATTCAAGATATGTAAGTAATGTACAAGTTTCATATAATATACAAATCTTTTGATTACAAATAAAGTATAAAATGCATTCATGTTTAATGCTAGAACCTTTTATAAGAATAAGCTTCAGGATTGGACCTGTATATGCCTCTTAGTATCGGAAAGTTAGGCAAATGTGTATAACACAATTTAGATAAAAAAGTGTATCTTAGGATTTAAAACTGCAATTTCTAAATACAACCTACCGGCTATTTGTCCCAAATGTTTGAATGTCAATCTGCCCCTTTTGTAGCTATGCAGGGGTTAATGTAGAGAAGCAGATGCTTGGCACCAATAATTGCTGACTGGAAAACTAATGCATTATGTTTATTCTCATCATCTGTTACCAATCACAGCTCTGATAGCGTGCAATCAAATATAAGTGTGTGACACAGGACGTAACTTGTGGGAGGTCAGGCTTTTAGTGCGTGTGCTCAGTAAGGGCAGTGGTAAGGGGTTATGAGTGTTGAGGGTGGCAGACTCCAAATACAATTTGTCATACCCTGTGCAGATTTAGCCTGTATACTGCACCCAAGGGCACACCGTGCACTTATTTGCCTGTACTGATTTCCCACAGCTCACATTTACTTTCCTTGTCATTACTTACTGTCAGGACAAATAAAAAACAAGAAGTAGGAATATGTCTCCTATATGGGTCCCTGACACATCCCCTGGGTATCACATGCCTTGCCAGACCAGACCAGGGAGTAGAACATGGGCAGATTAATTACTTCAGGACAGGAGTCAATTACTGACACACTCTACTTCTTCACCACATCAGCACCATGTGTATGCTAAGTCTTATTTCTGACCTCCCGAGGGGAAGTTGTGCAGCCTTTATCCCACAAAATGTCCTTTATATAGGTTTTGTGATGTAAAGGCCAGATGATATGAATATTATATAGGTTTGTGAGATAGAGGCCAGTTGATGTTGGAACCATATAGGTTTTGTGAGATAAAGGCTTTTGTGGGATAAAGGCATTTTTTATATGGGATAAAGGCTTTTGTGCCTTAACGCCAATTTTGTGGGATAAAGGCCCATGGTCAGCCTTCATCTAATAAAACTATAGTCTTTTGTAGGATAAAGGACATTTTGTGGGATAAAGGCCCCACAGATGTACCTTGGGTGACAGAAGGCCCAGGGGAATGAGACAGCTTACTGTAAGGTAGGAAGCCATTACTGGGACAGTCTATTTTTTCACCCATTTTCTCAAGCCAAAGTCAATGTAATGCATATTAAGTACCATAGTTATGTTTGTGAAGGTCATGCTAGCCCTGTTACACATAATACCACCAGACTGGCCTGGCAGAACAACATCTCCAACACTTGTAATGAGTATGACCTTTTGTCTTTGTTTATTTTAACCCCAGGCTCTGATCATACATTCCCTCCTCCACCAGGTTTGGTCCACGGCAAGATTACGACATACACTGTCTCTACATATAATGTAGCTGTATAGCGTGACGCCCTACATGCCCCCCCCCCCACATGTGCATGGCTACTGAGTGTGAAAGCTTGGTGGTGGGGAGAGGTAGGCCGGAGTACCTGCCGGGGCTGCTCCAACAAGCCAGCCTAGTCTTTGGGTGGGGGGGGGGGGGGGGGGCTGTACCAGTGTGTACCGTGACATCTAGTACTACAGTACAAGGAGGAAAGGTGGAGGGAGGGGGGTCTTTGGCAGAGATACATGCACACCTTTAACTCTTCTTTTCTCCTAAATGCAACACAGCATCAACCCGGTACATCCACATGCCTTTAGAAGGGATATATGTCTATTGGTTTATAACATCAGTTTTTTCCACTAATTTGTGAGAGAGATCACAAATTAGTTAGAAATTAGGTAACAAATACAATACCTCATGCATCTCATTATAACACTACGCTGCAACAACCTGACTCAGAGTGTACGCTAAATAGCTATACGATGCAGTATCCCACACTGACAACGAAGTCCTGGTTAGCTGCCACCTGTCCACCCTGCCTACCCCATCACCCACTGATTCAGCCTAACCCACCCCATCTCTCCACATGCCTGTCTTTCAGCCACAGCCTATTGCTATTACTGGCATCCCTCCCTGACATGTGTAGGAGTGTGACCTGTGTGTGTGATGTCTGCAGTGTTTGCTGCCAATCAGCCTCATCTACAACAGGAGGCACATGTCTGAGTGGCAGCTGGGCAAAGGTTAAGTATGTACAGCGTGAATGGATGCAGGATCTGACCCATGATATAGAAGGCATGTTCTACTGAAGCTTTGACTACTAGTGTTATAAAATAGGTGTGTTCTGCTTTAACAAATTATGTTCTGGTGATATTTGTTGGCTTAAAAAGATACTGGATCATAGACTTTTCTAGCAATACTGGACAAAACAAGGCTCTTCCTGTTCATGGATACAGGGTCATTTGAGGAATATAGAGTCTAATACCTAACTCTTACATTCCTCTCTGTGTTATCTCTTTATAGGAGCTGTCTAGGAAAGACTGTATGTAAAGGCAATACTAAATTATGAGCTAAACCAAAGTGCAAAAGCGGAAGTAGGGTGTTGTCAGTGTGAGCTGGCATGGTGGGAGACTTCCTGCTAGACGTGGCAATCAGACAGAGCAGCAGGAAGTGGGGAGCAGTGCATTGTGGGATTAGTAAAGTAGCTAATAGAGTTGTGGAGTAGGAGTTCAGGAGAGATTACCAGTACCCTGTATCTATTGCTAAGACCTTTTTCTATGCCCTAGACGGTGAAGTGGAAGTCATCTATATGTCCCAACTCACATTGAGGCAATTGTTGGGAGTGATAATATCAGATAAGGTGATTATATCAGGCAGGTTTCTTAGTACCATATCCTGCGTCATGAGAATGACTGAGGAGGTTGTTTAGGGTTGTCCTGAATGATAATTATGGGTGTCTCTGAATAATAATGATTGGTGATATTAGGGGTTAAAGGTAGTGTGTAATGTATACATGGCAAAACGTGATATATTTCTAGGTTGGCAGTCTCTGCAGTGAAAGGGCCTCAGGGCAGGTGAGTATAATCATACTGCACGGTACTGTACAGAGAGAGTTAGAGATGCCAATTTCAGTGTCAACCAGCAGAGATAGTGATTGTATAGAGGAGGGGATAGTAATTTCCTTCCGATGGCTGTACCTTATCAGGCCTAAATTTTAATCATATACTCCAGCTGCGGAGCATAATTCAGGGACTGCAGTCATAATGATGGTATGGAGGAGTGGCAGGCAATTCCTCTAAATGGTTTTACCTAATTAGGGCTGAAGTTACTCAGGGTAATCTGGGTGTAGGGGCTATTACAAGATTGACTGGGAATGACTTGGAGTGTATTATCATAGGCGGAAGAAGGGAAATTACAACTGCCGGGCCCTGTGGTTATAATAGCTTAAGGTTGATCGCTACTCATTGAATATGGACTACTGCGCAGGTCTCTGCGCATATAACTTTTAAGCTAATATTAACAAACTAGAAAGATATATATGCTGACTAAGCCATATTAAAAAATCGGACGATTCCGAGCAAAATTGAGCATTTTATTGGACTTTACATATTTGATGTGTTTATTGCCAAAAATATTTGCTATTTTTAATCCAAGCTAGAACATTGGACCTATTAATCAATAAATCATTGTCTAGATATATATAGATCTCATCAGGTTCTTTGAAACAACCAAGGGTAGGAAACATAACCTTTTTACATGCCGATTTTTGCCCGTTAACCCATTTTTTTTAAGCTCTAAATATGAGATTCAGACCATTTTGCACCATTTTTTAACTTCAAAGGCCCAAAACCATAGAAATATGCCCGGGACCACCTATCAAAAGTCCTCTAGAATGTTAGCTATTGATCTGAAGAAATTTTTGAAAAAAAAAAAAAAAAAGTTCATGGATTTTTTTCAGTGATATTCTGATTTTGCTGAAGAATTATGTATTAAATTTGAATAATCGTCGTAAAACCATCACGTTTTTTCATACAAAGGTACATTTTTGGACCATAATTAAATTTTTCCCATTAAAGGACATAATCTAGGATTATTTATGTGCAATACAAAATTAATGTGGGCATTGGTTGACTAAGAAAAAAAATCATAAAAATTTCCCATTTTTTTGTATTTTTTGGCAAAAATAGATTTTTCTTCAAAAATCTGTATTAAAAAAAGTAGCTCAGGACCCCCCTATTTTTTTTCCATTTTCCATTTCTTAATGATCTAAACTAACCTGAGGCAAAAAATTAGGAAATTCTATGGATGAAAAGTTAAGAGTAGCGATCAACCTTAACATAGATATTTACCATGCGTATAACACTTAAGGGTAATGGGTTGCTATTAAAGCATTCCTAAAGATATTGTCAAGGCAATCAACTCAGTATCTTATTTTATTACTTGCTCATTCAATGTTCAAAGTCAATAATAATACTTTTTTTTCTTAGACTAGGAGGAAGTTATATAATTGCGATGTATAGAGAATCCTTCTATTCCCAGCATTATATCATTTTAAAATAAGATCACGTTCTTCCTCTCAAAGCAATCCTAACATGGATGCACTATGACAGGTTTGGTTCCACTGTGTGAGTTGCACAATGGATGTAGATCTGATTGCATGAGGTGCACTGCCAGGGCTTTTTCTGCTATATTGATTAATCATGCTTCGATGCACTCAATAATTATAACTGTTAGGGATATACTCCATTGGTTTAGTTTAGGGAGGACACCTCACGCACATAGCAGTTCAATATTATAAAAACGAGAGCCAGCTGTCATGCATGAGTCTCAATACTGTCTGTTAAATATGTACAGTACCTCAGTTAAGGATGCCGGCTCTTAATCAGGTTGTGACTTATGATATGTGATGTAGATATGGAATTGATTAGAAGAGGGTACCGCTGTATGTATCAATGACAGATGCATGTGGGTACAAAATGATTAAGAGTTATGGAGCTGTGGCTGGGCAAGCTCAACAGGAATAATTAATGTGAAGACGGATTGTAAAGCAGGCTAGGAATGTGCTACTCACACAAGTAACCAGCGATATGTTACTAAAGTAGCAAATGGTAGATTTCAACAATGAGCTCCCTGGAGACTGTTACATTCAGATAAATCACCCTGTTACTGAAGCTCACACAGTAATCAGTCAGAAATCTATGACTTATAGTGCTGCATGATGACTCATGTAGCACTATGTTTTCAATGTGTTTTCCCAGGCCACACATATGTCATCAGAGTTTGAAATCTCCCTAGATGCTGTTATATCTAAGAGATGAAGAGGTGACGTAAATATGATAATTCTTGAAACAGTTTTGGTAAATAGTCCTGTCCCTGTGTGGAGGTTTCACAATAAAATTATGATCAGTGGCAGCAAGTCTATATCTATGGGGAGAACCGTTTCTTGGGGTAATTCAATATGGTCGCTGGCAGGCCATTTTCATATAAGGCGGTGACTGTATCTTGGAGTAATTCAATATGACGCAAGGCAGAACATTTATCTCTATCATAGCTTACCACACAGGCCCCCAGTTTATAACTGAATGTAGGGAAGGAAGACAGCAAATTAATCATCTCTGCCTCTTTTATCCATCAGTCATTCCCCAGGGCAAAAATAGGTGATGAAATGTTACTACTTATAACGAATCATTAACAAAGACTTTTTATGCACCACATGGTTTTAGATAACAAGGATGTAATCCACCATCTATAGCTTTACACAGTGTGACAGTAGGAGTGAGTAAGGGTAGTCCTAATAGGAGTAGTGTTTTGTTAGCACAGTGAATGAACTTAGTAGAAACAAGCTGAAATAACATCCATGTGAGATAAAAGCTTTCTGTGTAAACTTTTGTACCAGGATATGGCCATTATGTAAACAACTGTAGCGATTTCGGCTTCCTCTGTTTAAGCATGTGGGTTTAGGTATGGATACTGTCTCTAAACAAGCCCTTCACAGGAGGTAT
The DNA here is from genome assembly GCA_947462335.1 of Harmothoe impar. Taxonomy (NCBI): domain Eukaryota; kingdom Metazoa; phylum Annelida; class Polychaeta; order Phyllodocida; family Polynoidae; genus Harmothoe; species Harmothoe impar. The sequence continues at coordinate 82,601,839 of OX381707.1, read as the reverse complement.
ATGAACCTCAGATTCATACTTCACAATGACAAAGGGGCTAGGTGCATTCCAACAGTAAAGGTGCTCTGTGATGTGCAGGAGGCTGTCACATTGTTGAGCTATTCATAAACGAGTTTAGTATTAGAAGGCCTCGTTTTCAACGTGTATATATATATATATATATATATATATATATGTCTGTGCTGAATGCACAGTACCTGCGTTGTCTTATAAGGCTTTCACATTCAGAAAATAGTGTTTGAAAAAACTGTTAAATGTCGAAAGCCATAATACAAATGGCAATGTGCATGACCTATCAGCGCTATGATGTATTAAAGACCTCTCCTCTGCAACAAACTTTCCTGAAAGACTCATTTGAAGGCATCCAGATAAACGATAAGGCCTATGTCAACTGCCAGATCTGAGAGGACTCTGCATTAATGGAATTTATGCCAGATGACACATATACATGTCACAAACACAGAGTCAGTCTGCCAGATCACATAAAGATATGTGTTGAGGATTCAATATGATGGGTAGCAGGACATGTATATCTGTGGTAGTGACAGGGGGCTTTCCTTATTCATCATATTGCACCCCCGGCACCAAGATATATCCAAACATGGGCAGGAGGGAATGCCTTAATCATTTTTGCATCTAGAAGACATCCGTCATCCCTCAGGGCCGTTTAGAGGTTAAAAAAATAATTTCCTCATCTAGACCCTTTGATGGCTCTCCTTGAGGGATTTCACTGTGTGAAGAATGCATCTCATTGTGAGCTTTCATTTTGTCAATCAAGAACCAGAAGATCGCCTAATCATACTTTATCTAATCAGCCTTGATGTAGATGGAATTGTGAACATGACATCTTGAATAAATGCTAGGTACTTTCTGCACTGCAGTGATGTCTATTTATATAAAAATGCAGCAAGATTCAATAAAAAGGTAGTTTTCTGTCCTTTCTTTATAGATTAAGATAACAAGAGCACAGATGCCAGCACTTACAACTTAATCTTTTGGTACGTGCAGCTACTTCAAACTAACTCATAAAGTCCCCACACAGCATAGAGGCCTGCATTGTGACTACTTGCTGAACTCCTTTTATCCTTGGCAGTAATTGACAATTGTTATACAGGAATCACTGATGTATAAAAACTCCAATGAGTATAGATATACACAGAAAGTAAGACCAAACCTGTTATCTGTTGCTGTGGTGGAGGTCCCATTTATTATAGAAATGAGATGGAAGGTTCTGTAGAACTGCTTTTCTCCAAGTTCCGTGCTTTGATATAGCCTTTAAGCTTGCCAATATAATATTCTTGTCACATCTCTCTCACCTTTAGAAGCAGTCACAGATGCTGACAATATGTAAGGCAGATTGGTGCAGAATTAAGGAAGGTTTGAAAGGTGATTCAACCTGACACGTTGTGGCAGGACAATTTGATGGTGGTAGCAACTGTAGCAGGAAGGTGTTCTAATCCATTATATCACAGATACCAGTGTATGACACACCGGAGACAGAAACATCTGTAGGATCTATCAGTCATTGTAGAGAACAGGAGGACTCTTAAATGGCTCCCTCATGAGGTGCCTCCTGTATGGTGAATGTATCTCAGTATAACCCTTTTTATTCTTCACTATGAGGCAGAATATGTTATAAAAAAACCTTTTTGTATTGTATCACATTTAATGTCTGAAGGTGTTGGTGGTATAGCCTGGTAGATAAAGGTGACTACTGAAGTACAGTAGAAGCTACAGACCTCATCAACCCTGGTGTGTGGCTGTCAATCCCATTAGGACCACATCCGGCTCTACTGATGACCACCTTTAGAAGTGATGTGGCTCATATATAACATAGCATCGGTACGGTGTTCAAACCAAGAAAAAGCGTTTCAGCCCATTCAACCTTGTTTGTGGTGACATCCCCTGTATTAAGGGTACCTGCATGTAGGCTCCCTTCCCTTCTTAAGGCTCCCTGTAGACCACTTCTGGTTGGGCTGACAGCAGCTTTGTGCCACTTTGTACACTGAAGGTGTGGGGACCACAGGGGGATGTGCACAGCATAAAGTGAATTCTTTGTCTAGGAGCATCCGCCTACACTGCCTGCGGTTTAACACTATATACACATCAGATCGATGCCATTTGTATCTGATGCTATCAGTGTAATTTTATTTTGCGAAGATTACTCTTGTAATGTTGATCTCATGGAAAAAGTAACAAATAGCTCTAATAGGATCCTGCTCCTCATTGTACATATAAAAACATCATGTCAAAGAAGCCATATGATAATGCAATCAACAGCTGATGGTTAATAAATACCATTTGATATGACTATTGTAAAATGTATTTTTGCTAGATATAATCTAGAGGTATGGAACCAGTTTATAGATTATTTTGAAATGACATGCCTTCAATATTTCATGAATGAGAGAATTCCAAATACACCTAATTTTCAAAAAGTGGAAATCTCTGAAAAAAATAGATTTTCACTTACGCCCTTTCTCCACTGAGGTGACGAATTGTAACGCAGATTGGTGCGGATTTGAGAGAGGTTAGAAAGTTGGTTCAAACTGACACAAATCTGGCAGGACAATTTTATGGTGGTAGCAACTTTAGCCGGAAGTTGTCCTAATCCATCATATCACAGATACCCTTATCAACCCTGGTTTGTGGCTGTCATCTCAAATTAGGGCCAGATCCGTCTCTACTGATGACCACCTTTAGAAGTGATGTGGCCATATGTGATATAGTGTCGGTATGGTGTCCAAACCAAGAAAAAGCAGTTCAGCCTATTCAACCTTGTTTGTGGTGACATCCCCTGTATTAAGGGTACCTGCATGTAGGCTCCCTTCCCTTCTCAAGGCCCCCTTTAGACCACTTCCGGTCGGGCTGACAGCCACTTTGTACCACTTTGTACACTGGAGGTGTGGGGACCACAGGGGGATCTGCACAGCATTAGGTCAATTCTGTGTCTAGGGACATCTACCTACACCGCCTGCTGTTTTAACACTATGCACACATCAGATTGATGCCATATATATCTAATGCTATCAGTGTAATTTTCTTTTTTAAATATTAATCTTGTAATGATGATCTCATTGAAAAAGTAACAAATAGCTCTAATTGGATCCTGCTCCTCATCGTATGAAAACATCACGTCAAAGAAGCCATATGATAATGCAATCAACAGCTGATGGTTAAATTATTGGTTTGACCAGCAAATGTATGCGGATACTGACCATTTGGCAACATGTAGTTCCACTTTGATACATCTAAATTGGAAATTGTTCACTTAGTTTCCCTTCCTGATGAGTTTTACATGGCAGGTCCTATTGTGTGTACGATATTAACTATGTCATATAGAAGCCTGATTTCATCAATGTGTCAAACCCCTATCACCCCAGCCACCAGTAGCCACGCCTCCTGTTGGACACCATGAGGCTTCTTGTGGGGCAGTTGTGCTGGTCGACAGAGACGAGTTAGGGCAGCTCCCCTTTTGAGACAGGAGAATACCAAAAATAAAGGATGTTAGTAGAGCTAACATGGTACAAATTTGAATTTACAAGTCAACTCCAAGGCTCATCTAATGCAAGTTGCAAAATTCTCTTTTAAGATAACGATTTAAAAAGGCTGAGCATGACGCATCATTAAAGGGAATGTCCTTGGTCTTGGACAAAAGGCCAATCGATGTATCAAAATATTACCCATGGTTTCCAGTCAGCATTGTTTTTTGGTAATGAAAATCAAATAAGATTCCTTTCAAAATCTATGAACTGTGAAAACCTGACAGGGAAAGCAGGAATTCAGATATAAAGCGACTCCTGTTCTTTGTGGGCCTTGTTGAAGAGCTCATCTAAGGTGAAACAGTCATACAGTAGTTGATATCTTAATGAAACGGTAGTTTACATTCTTTGGAATCCCTTGTTCTTAAGCTACCGTTAAGGGATATTTTCTATGTTGGCATAAATAGCACAGCTGTGTAAGATGCACAATATATTTTACTGCCCTTTTCTTAGGGTGAAGGACAGATTTGACAAAGTCTTCAATTACTATATTGTTTGTTTAAAATGTAATAAAAGATAATCACACATTTAGTTGGAGATGAGTTTGGAACCTGCATTACCAGTATCTTGACAATGTATGCCTTCACCTAACCTACCCTACACTTGCACCCCTCTGATTACCAACATCCCGCTAGCCAAGTCACCGTAGGAGAATATTGAACCTGGGAAGAGTTTGTTTTCAGATGAGTGAACTCTTCAAATTAATTGGAAAAGCCATCGAATAGTGCGCAATATTTCCTAATTAAGATGCTCAGATATTCCAGTGATTTATTACCAGTGATAGACTTGAGACATCCATACAGATCATATTGTGATTAAAGTGCAAGAGTAGTTAGTTTGATATGTATTTAAACCAAACTGTGTTTTGTTTCTTCATCATCATATGAAAGCTGATATGTCATATTGTGGCTAGAGGTGAGATTGGCCAGAAGCGAGATTGTTTTTCTTGAATAAGTTCACCCATTTCCATCAGGTGGAGAAAAATATAATATTGAGATTATTTCAGGATCTGTTGCAGTGAAAAAAGGATGCAGGAACTAAATACTCGCCTTTTGTCACAAACGTCCCTTTGAGTCTTTTTGAAAGGATGTTAAAAACTAGTTCACATGAACAACATGGTTCCAGCAGGTAGGGGACAGGAACACCTTTTTGGGACATACCACTATTGTGGTACAGTCCTTTAAAGTAGACCATACCAGTATTGTGGTACTGTGCTTGGTACTAGGGCGTACCATTTAAATGGTACATTTTGTGTGATCATTAGGCCATGACCATTAGTCCATATGGGTGTGCACCTCCCTCAGTACCTTATCAGTAATCACAGAACAATGGGTACTGTCTAAACAAACACTGAGGGTAGGGGTTGGGGAGAAAATCTCACTTTTTCTGATGATTTTTCAAATTTGTGACCTTACCATTCCAAAGGGAGATGAAAACAAAACGCAGAGTGATATGTCAGTGCCTAGGCTACTACTCTGTATGTTTATTTTTATCAGCAAATGTAACAGAAAGTTCGAAAATGGATTTTACTGGGTCTCTGTAAGAGTATTTTAGGAATGTGCCATGTTAAATACATGATATTTGAAGAAATAAACAGGATTGAAATTTGTAATTTGGCTTGTAAGTAGATACAGATATCCTCTTTCCAATGGTACCATACATGATATATTATACATTTGGATTAAAAGAGAAATCTTATGTAAATGCATTGATACACTGGTATTGCTGTGCAGCCCATTATACTAGTACGCCCTAGATGGTGAGTACAGGTGCAGCTCATTTAGGGTGTAATAGAATAGTGGGTGTGTCCTCAACCTGTCCAGTGTGGGCGGACTTGGTCAGGTCTTCGACTTTCTAATGTGTCTTTTCATCTGACCCACAGTGGTTAAAATTAAAGCATTTGTAGAAGATAATGAATTCAATTTAAGAATCCCTTACATTCAAAATTAGTTCATGCAATCAGAGGTTCAGGTAAGTTGCTTTTGCAAAATGCATATACTGCCATGATGGATTCCAAAATATGCAGAACAACTAGAAAATAAACAGACTGATTATCAGACCTTGCCCTTTCCCACTCTGCTCTGAGATTCACCACTGAATTTCTCTCCATTCACACTCTGTTGGGGTCTCTCCCATCCTATTTCACGTCCATAGCCAACTGCATCTCTTTACAAGATTATGAATTGTATCCAGATTATAATAAGACATCATAATCAAATACACCATTGTGGCATGGTGTCAACAGCTGTGAAGATATTTAGCCTCATTTTGCTTCATTTCTTGCTCATTAATGAATGCCATTGTTTGACACTTAGCACACACCATTCAATTTTTTGTTGATGATGTTAGATCACCTTTATGACAATTTTGGCAGATCCCATTCATTTGGGTTCTGCTATGTCTGTACATTTGGGACCTCAGACTGACAGTATATTTCACCTACAATAAACAGTACACCTACAGTAGAATCTACGGTACACCTACAAAACTGGCATCCGATTTTTACAGTGTATCTACATCCTCCTGTCACGGTTATAGTCTGACGAAGCCAGATTAATTTCTTAGAAGCTGGGATGTGATGAGCAGACAGGCCAAGAATGGTTGATGTTTCATAACTCTGCCTATCAGATATTTCAGTGATTTATTACCAAACATAGATTGTAGCTACAATACCATCCTGATTTATATGAATTTAAAACACAGCAGGTATTTATTATTACAAACAAATGAAAGCTGATATATTCTATTTAGACAAAGGTCATTAAAGATTGAGATGTTAATGCGCATCAGCCTTGGCTCAAAGAGAAAACAAGTAAATCAAACCATTGTGCATCCTTTAAGCCATTTTCAGATTTGACAGGTTGTAGAAATGTAATCTAAGGTTATTCACCTGGTGTGTAGGAAGCATATTGCAGGCCCTGTTACGGGGGTTTAAAAGGAAACACTCATTATATGAGCAGACCCAATAACTGTACAAGGGATGAGGATACTGCGGTTTCTTTCTTTATAGTCACCCGTGTGTTATGGGCAGGGCTACCTTTGTAGTCCAATACCTCCTTTACCTGTTTAATCTGTGCACAAACTAATATAACTGATATGAAATTTATAAATTATTCAATCATTTTTAGTGATTTCATACATGTTTATGAGCTCTATGCAAATAGCAAAAACAAGTGAGCAATGTTAGTGTTTTATTTAAAAGAGGACATTCAGCAACTCCTAAAATTAATCTCTCTCTCAAAAAAAGATATTTGCATTAGGTCCGGTAGAGGATCCCAAGATAAGCAATAAGTTGGATGATATTGCAAAATCCTTTTTTAGTGAGGAAAACCACTCTACCTCAGACCCATAGAGGGTCATATTCTTTAAGAAACAGCATACCTTACCATCCTGTGTATTTGCCTCGGCAGATATAGATTTGGAGGCATGTTTGAATACCCCAAGTGCTTATACAAGAAAGGTTCATATTTAAGATCTGTTTTTAGTGATATTTTGAAGGTCCCCATACCCCTGGTGCTTATTCTAAACCTGATGCTTAAACATAGAAATACAGTACACCATGTTCAAACCTGTGCATCAGTCAGAGTGAGTGATAATAGGAGAGGTGTTATTGTTAGCAGGGTTAATGTAGATTTGGGGAAAGGAAGCTGTACTAATATTCATGTGAGATATCTGGTTGCTGTTTTTATGTTGTATAGGGAGTTTGGCTTCCTATGTTTATGTATATGGCCACAGACCCTGTGTCTACAACGACTGCAATAACAAGGCCTTCATATGAAAGAGAACAACTGCTGCATGCCTCATGACGACAAAAATGCACTGTGCATCAGCACAATTGCTTTCTGGGTACAGAGACTTTAAATTTCATTCAAAGTTCTGAAAAACAAAGGTTTTAAGTTAAGTAAATGATCTACTGTCCAAAACATAAATGCTCTAGAATCAAACAATCTCTGTAAGTGTGATTAGTGCAATATAACATATGGTACTCTGCCAGACAATTGGGCTCTCCATCTTTGTCTTATACAGCTTTGGTTTATGTAGATTTTGAAAAAGGAAGCTGTAATAATATTCATGTGAGCCATCTGGCTTTCTGTACTTAGGTTGTATGAGGATTTTGGCTTCCATTGTTTATGTATCTGTATATGGCCAGAGACACTGTGTCTACAAGGTCTGCATAAACAAGGCCTTCACAGGCAATATATGAACACTGCTCCATGCCTCATGACTACAAAAGGGAATTGTGTATTAGGACAGTAGCTTTCTGGGTACAGAAACTGTGACTACAACTTCTGAAAAACCAAAGCCTCAACATTCAGTAAATTATCTACTATCTACTGTGTTTTGTATAACATTGTATATGGCACTATCCAAAACAATTGGGCTTACCACCCTTGTTTTAAACAGCTTGGTCTTCTGTCATCTCCTGTTTATATCTTTAAGACAGTGGTGACCTTATACTTGATGTAACACAGAGATTTGTATGTCAACTCCTATGTGGCCATTGTAAAAGACTCTCATGTGTATTATTTATGTCATAGACAGCTGTTCTTTAGCTATTGTTATCTACATCATTGATACAAGTTCCAGGCCTATTGCCTCTCATATCCATATTACATGGGGGAGATGCTGCAGAAGCTATATGGCAGGTTTATAGGACATCTTCCGTGTCCATTTATCCTTTGTACAGATCCCTATTGCTGGCTGACTAATGGGGATGGTGTATTATACTGGGTAATGTGAGCCTGGAGGCTCTACTTTGATTGATGACAGGCAGAGGGATGCCCTACATTGTGGTGGATTTGAGATGGCAGTGATGTGATTGTAGATATGACCTGCGGTACCCTCTTATAGTTGTTTTTAGATAATGAGTGTTTTTGATTGTTGTTTATATCTCCTATCTTGACACACCATGGCCACTAAAATGTTTGGTTTACTCAAATTTAAATTTTATTTTACACATTGATTTGAGCTATTATTTCCATCGATGAGGATCATACACCTACTCAAAAAGTATGCACGTTTCATATATTCTATTATGATTAAGACCTCTTGTGACCACTGCTCCATTTGCATAAGGAATAAAATGAGATACCTGGCTGGCACTTCAGCCCTCCTACGATCATCTAAGCCAGGCTTGACTGATGATCTTTCAGTTTCATATAGTCACACTAATATCCTCTCAGAGATGGGATGTCAGTCTGAGGTAAGCATTGTTTGATTGGGTGAAGTGTAGGTGTAAAATCTGTCTGGGCATTAACTAATTGAATGCCTTTTGAGAATCATTTTCACTTTTAAGGCTATCTTAAGGCTAGTGCACTCTACTCAGTCAAATTGGAATTGAATATCGCTGTGAATAAATGAGATTCATAAGCAGAGTTGAAACCTTGTGAGTGGGTGTTCCTATTTGTTGTCTTGCCATTTAAGGGCTTCAAAGTCCATATTTATACATGCTCCAATGATATCTATTTTTCGGTTTATTTTTGACATGGACTTTTACAAAGCATTAGTGAATTACATTAGTCTCACAAGTAGGGTTTAAAAGTGGGCACATACATGTGTATAATCTTGAAATGACACAAAGGATACATTACAAGTGCAAGGCAAATATTCCTAATGGTTTCTGACATTATAGAATCAATGACTGAGGGGTCAAGGGGTTAAGTTTTTATATTCTCACACATTTGAAGACATGGCTTCATCTTCTAATGGAAATGTTTTATTACTGTTTTAGTTCTGCATCTGGAAAACTATCCATGTCAGTTTAATGTGTCTGTACTTGCCTTAAAAGCCTTTGTTTTTGAGTTGTGTACATGAAATAGAAAAACAATGTTACTACCAGCTTATATGTGATACAGTTGTCTACATTACGCTCAATAGTATCTAATCAATGTTTATAGGGAGTGATGCTTTTATTGAGCCTTATACTAATTAAAACTTTGAGATGTGCCAATTATCAATGGACAAAGTATAAATCTTTTCAGATACATTTCTTTTCAGACAGTTAAGATGAATCTCATATGTAAGATGTTATGAAACATACCCTAGATATTAAAGGTGCCAACATACTATACCAGGGGGGGACTGAGGCCTATTGAATGTGGTGTTATTTAAGACCATATTGGTGTACCAACTGGTCTCTGGAGTCTAGTAGCAACAGCCTGATGTGAGGTCTACTGAGATCCATTGACATGAAGAGGACTACAGAGATCAAAGATTGTGGTATGTATAGGAAAGTCTCTATAGTGTACCACTGACAGTACAGGTTGGAGAGAGGGGTTGTTCTTGCCATCCTTGGTAAGTAAAGCTATTCTTATCATTCCAACCAATGCTGTCTCAAGCTTGACAGTTCTTTTTCTCCCAAGTCATCTTCCACTCTTCCTGCAGGCCATACAAGTGGAGGTGTGTTTCCGCTGTCTGGGTCATAAAATGTGGATTTGATTATTGGAGATGCTGCTGGGGCCTATTGTACTATATTGATCAATCTAATTCATGCATGAGGTCCATAAAACTCATGGAACTTTGGGTTTAATCCTTATTCAATCCATCCAAAAGGAATAGGACATCCTTCTTTAACAATTTTACAGCGTTGCTCCCTCTTCACAAATAGCATCTAACTGGGGAGGAACATTCAGGCCAGACTATGTTAGGCGATGGGCTGATGGAACCCCTTGTGCACTCTAGGCTAAGGGACTCATTTCACAGAATCCATTATTTCCTATTCAGTGATTCCTATCATATGTATCATAATTGAAAATTGGCTGCTCCACAGGCTCAGGAACATTGGTCCTGTCCTGATATGCAAATAACCAGCTGCCAATGGGTAGGATATATCAATCAGTATTAAGCATTCCTGTTACCAATGTTGCTGAGTCCATTTTGTGTCCCTTCATGGTAAGATAAGAAAGAATATTTTTGCCTCCCAATCCCAGAGTACTTTCTTTTGCTTGATTTCTTTTTCCATTTAACCTAGGATCTCCTTATCACCTTGTCACCTTATGGCGGCTGGCAGGCTGCCAGATTTCTGATGATGTGGTTATGTTGTTCTGTGCCACACACTTCCCTAAAGACTCATCAGAAGCCATTCTGTGCTGAGAAGCCTCACTGTGCTTGACAGGGGGCTGATGGTGGAGGTGAAATTGATAGTGTGACGGTGTCAGAGGTTTGGATTGCTTTGTTACAGGATTTAATAAAGTAGTCAAGATGATGCAAAACCAAAAACAGCAATTGGGGGAGCAAAGTGGTCTGCGGATGAAAGAAGCCATAGAGAAGGAAACTGTCAATCATCTAGGAGTAACTGAATATGTCCCAAAGAGGAATAAATCAAATGAAAACTACAGAACAACAAAAAATTCTACCATAGTCACTCTGGGATAATTTTGCAGACAAAAGAAAGTCAAATGGGATTCCAGATTGCTTCAGAATCCCTTCTCTCATTAGAGGAGCCCCAGCTGATTGAGGGAGCCTAGGTAATCCTATGGTTCATCTAAGTGAATCACATAAGGACCAGGGGAGTCATGGAGAAGGCAGCCTGGATTCCCTTTTCATTTTCCTTCGATGTGTGCTCAAACCTCCCACCAACTAAAATACTTCCCCAAAAAATGCAAATTACAGGAATGTGTAAGGTGTAGGTCTGTGACTATTTTAGAGGCTTCACCATTCCCATTATCAAGGAACCTGTGTCCAATAAAGGTAGTAGCTTCAGTTGATAGCCTTTGCTTTCATCAACCAGATCAAAGAGGGAGAACCATTGACTTGTGTGTTAGGTGTGATATCAGTGAGCTAACAGGGCTGGACTTGGGGCACTTTGAGATGCAGCATAATATAAACGCAATTAATCAAATAAAGGTGGAAATTATTTATTGACTGCCGAGAAATTGGTGTTTCCGTGATATTCTTGTACTCAGACATAGATTACTCAGCATACTGAAGCAGAAAGAAATACAGGCTCGATAAGATGGAAAATGTGCTTTTTGAAAGAAAAACCTGCATTGTTTATTTGATTGAATGATGTCATCAGTTTAACACTGATCAGTGAACAATTTCAAACAAGGTACAACATGTTGTTTTAGGATAACAATACCTTGCTGTATGACAGCAGCTGAAGCAATTTACAGGAGAGATAGAAAAGTGTTCAAGGAAAACACGTATGAGTACCAAGCTTTGAATGCAGTGCAGTTGATATAATAGGGTAGCCTGAGAACAGAAATTTAAAGCATAACATTATGGCCTTTTTGTTAATCTCACCATCAAACAGTTCAAGCGTTGGACAACTTACATCTTGTCCAGTTGTATGTTTCTTCTATAATCCTCAAACAGTTTTTATTGCCTCATAATCTTTGAAAGCTGGATCCAATAGATCAAATGCTTTCTTGCCTGCACACGCTTATCCTCTGGGGCTGGGTGCATAACAAAAGGTGATGGCAATTGACGCTGACAATAAGCACACTTTAATATATTCCCTTATATAACTGAGGGCATGCAATATTTCAAAAGATCCCTTGAGGCAGCCTACATTTCTTCCTCTGACACTACACTGCTATGACAGGCCATCAAAGCCTACTGTTAATCTTTTCAGGACGGAGTGATTAATTGGGTGCCATGAAGCTTAAATGCAGCACAGGTGAGCTACTTGCCAGTGCTGCATTTCAGCTTTATACAGGTTTGACACATTCCTGAAGCATTGGCGTGATGTGCCAATGCAGCACTGGCCAGTTACTCACCAGGACTGCATTGGTGCATCATGACAATAAATGTCATCATTTAGCAACATGCTGTCCTCAAAGAGTTAATCCGGGCATCCATCCTCTGCTCAGGTGACTGACCTCGGCCTGTCCTAGTCTGTGATGTCTTTGTTCATGAGGCACAAGTAGTACAACCAACCAGCCTGATCACCTTTGTTGTAGACCAGGCATGAGTGGTAGATGGAAAAGGGTCATTGATATACAGCAGGGCAGCGTGTAGGAGGTCTGACCATCCATCCCCTCCTTACACCATAATTATTTCTCTTCTTCTACTCCCTTCACTCCACTACTCCACATACCTCTTTGCTGTGTCATGCCCTATTGCTATTCCTGGTGTCCAATTTCTGCATTCCTAAAGGTTGTATGAACCCTTCAGCCCCATCTCCCCTTTGTGAGATGTCTGAGCTCTCCATCACAAATTAGCATCCATTCCTGACAAGTCTGCTGAAGTGGCTGACCCCTTGTTGATCTTATGCTATTGCTATTCTTCAGTGTTTGTGACTGACACGTTTGTCTGTTTGAGGCTGTAACCTCCCCATCTTTTCATCTCATGTGTGTGAAAAGAGTGTGGTAGATGGACCATGGCCATGTATGTATAGCAGGGATATATAACCAGTAGAAAGTTGTTATAGGCTGCCTTTTGCTAAGTTCACATCAAAGTCAGCGCTACTAAACTCCCTGACAATACATCCTAGTTCTGCACAAGGCAATGTTATGAGAGGGTCAGTTTGACATGGACAGAGTTTGCCTAAATCTGTTTACTGTTTATTGGGGCCATTTCTCTAACAAGGTTCTGGGAGCTCCACATATGTCATGCTTGTCTGCCAGCACCTACGTCATGATACAGAAAATAATATAATAAATATATAAAACACATAATGATATCAAAACCTGCATGAATTATCGTACAAGTACATTAGTACATTAGATTCCCATTGGGCTTTGGCTCTTTGTAGCAGAAGCTATTCCCGAAACCAACACTGAATGATAGCTGAACCAAAGTCGCTGAGCGGAAGGAAGGTGTTGACAGTCTGAACAGACTTGGTGGGAGACTTCCGGCTAGAAGTGGCAATCAGGCAGAGCAGCAGGAAGTGGGGAGCAGTGCATTGTGGGATAAGTAAAGTACCTAAGACTATTGTGGTGTAGGAGTTCAGGACAGATTACCCGTATAGAGTCCTGAAGTATTGATGATGTGGAAGTGAAGAGAGTGTAGTGTAGTAGCTGCTTGTGGAAAGTGGATTGCCATGCACAATACCATCCATTTTAGTTTAGTTAATTATAATGGTACACAGTGGAAATTTCACTCTACACTGTAACATGATCATTAACCCCTACTACGTAGCAGTGATTTTTGACTGCCAGAGAAATCTACACCGGCACCCATACTGATCAGATAGTGATTGCTGCTTAGGTTGTAAATATATGTTTTTTACCATTCGGTATTGCAATTGACATTTGACAAAAATGCCCGACAACGTTGAATTAATTTCAACGAAACATTGCAGATTACCTACAGGAACCATTGACCATCTATTGTACCAACAATGTTCACAAATAAAATTCATTTATTTTAATTCCTTCCTGTCTGGTTTCATTCAAAATGAATGATATATAATACACAGGCAGTGAATATTAGCTTTTACAGGTTGTGGAAATGTGAGCCAAGGTTATTCACAAGAAGTAGAGGATACTGACTACTCGGTTATTGACTAGGACAAAAAAAGACACTCATAATCTGAGCAGATGCAATAACGTCCACTGAATGAGGATATTGTGGTCCCTTCCTTCAAGTCCAATAAGTAATAGGCAGACAGGGTTAGTTATCAAATGCAATGATTCCTTTATTAGTTTAATCTCTGCGCAAACTGATATAACTGTTATGAAATTCATCACTTTTAAATCAGTTTTATTGGTTTTATATACATCTGTGGGCTCTTTGCAAATGGCAACAATAAGTGTGCTACTTTAATGTTTTCCTTCTAAAACAGGACAATCATCAACCCTAAAAAATAGGGTTATCTATGAAAAGACTTGGAGAAAGTTTGGTTTTCTTTTCTTCCTGCACGTGCACTAGCTCTGATAAGCAATATGATATTGCAAAATACTACTTCAAGTTATTATAAAATCTCTATTTCAGCCCAAGTTATTATATGCTAAAACATAGTTATTAGTTTTCACAGATCAGCAGATATGCAATATGAACACAATTTCTTATTAATATTAGGTAACATAAGCTACTTTCTACAGGGGCTTACATTCAAAAAGATACAGCATACCATACCATCCTGTTTTTAAAAAAGTGCCTCAGCACATATATAGATTTTAAGGCACGTTCGGATACCCCCAATATTAATACAAAACAGCTGGCACATATTCAAAACCTAGTGTGTTAATGCATTATGCTGTGCTTCAGTGAGAATGAATGATCATAGGAGAGATGTTATTATTAGTTGGGTTAATACGAATTTGGAAAAAGAAAGCTGTTATAATATTGGTATCAGATATCTGGCAGTCTGTGTTGAGCTTGTATGGGAGTTTGGATGCCTGTGTTTATGTATCTGTATACGGCCACAGACCCTGTGTCTACAACGTCTGCACAAACAAGGCCTTTACATGCAATAAGTGAACACTGCTCCATGCCTTATGACGACAAACAGCTATTGTGCGTTAGGACAAGAGTTTTCTGTGTACAGAAACTGTCACTAGAAGTTCTGAAAAACAAAACCTTCACATTTAGTGAATGATCTACTGTTCTACACATGAATAATTTACTAATAAAAAACAGTACCTGCAACTATCCAACCCTGTTTAAAGTACACTGACACATTTCATATTCTAGTAGAGACTTTCAAATGTTATTGCCTCATTATGGTAATGTTTCACACAATCATACAGAACGGCAGAATACACAGATCAGTGGTAACTCAATTGAAGATGAATCAGGTCTATAGTGAAACCAGTTGGTAACAGGATGAGACCTAGCATTGTGTTAAGGGAAGGATACATAAGGCACAGAAGTGTCCCTAGGCTGCAGCAATCTATAGACCTATCTTTGGAAAATTCTCTTCAGAAGAAAGAGCTTTCGAATTTCATCAATTTTCCATGAAGTGTCATTGAAAGATTTAATCATTCAAAGATTAGGTAGCGTCTCAGTTGGTAATTGGATATAAAATTACCCTGGAATGGTTTAGACATCTAGCAATGCTACCATCAGTTCAAAAGAAAAAGAAAAGATACAAATTGTTAAGCATTTCACATTTTCTGCGGAATATCCGGTTGGTCTCGTATCTCAGTGGCTGGCAAGGAGGGATGTCCACTGCAGTCTTGTATGTCACAGAAAGCGGACTGTCTGAGCTCATGGAACATAGATGCAATAATCAGGTTATTTGTTTTTATGTTTCTCCCGTATGGCCATTGCTATATACAGCCATAGACTCGGCTTACCATAAAAAAAGTTCCCATATAGCCCTGTATGTCATAGATATCTGTCTGGCTTAGGACCGTTATCTTAGTGAAGGTCTGCATCAATGATAAAAGCTATCGTCCTGAATCTGAGCTCTGAATAAGGTTTTCAGATCTTCTCTATGACATATTCATATTATCTAGGGCGATGCTGCAGAATGGAGGTATATTTGAGGTTTAAAGGCCACTGATATCATCTTCCCTGTCCACTTATCCTTTGTATAGATCCCTATTGCTGACTGACTGATGGGAATGGTGTATTATACTGGGTAAGGTGAGCCTGGAGACTCTACTTTGATTAATGGCAGGCAATGGGAGATGCTACATTGTGGTGGATGTGAGTGGGCTCAGATTATTAGGAATAGAACTGGGAGTACCCTTGAATAGTTGTTTTATAAAATGGCTTGGTGATTGATTTTATCACACTATGCCATTAGCATGTTTCGTTTAATCATACCTAAATTATATTATTCAGAGTTGATAAACCTTTTTCATTACATGATAAACAAATAAACATCTTGCAACAGATGATCAGTTCTTAAATGCTAGTGTAACAATTCAGTTGTCAAATTTGGTAGATACTCTGCCAACAAGTGAGTTTTCCTCCCACTCTCTCAGAGTTGGGCCAGCTTTGACCAATCACCTTTTGGTTTCATATTACCATACTAATACCCTATCAGATATTTGATGTTAAGCTGAGGTAAGCATTGTTTGATCATGTGTCGTGTGGGTGTGAAATCTGTCTGGGCATTACCAAATTCAATATCCTTTAAGAAATGTAATTACTATCCATCATTGATTATCATGTCGCCGCTCAGGGCTATTCCATTCTAATTTGCAGTTTGAAATCTCAGGGAGTGGACATTTTGTCTTGCCACTGAATGGCTCCATTTTACATATGAAATGACATTTTTTAAATGATCTCCATGGTTGAGGTCAGCTTTAAAGTGCACTTTTACAAAGTGTGTGTGAGTTCAGTAAAGGGCAGTGTACAGAAGCTATGAGTTAAGAGTGTACCAGAGGCAAAGGATCAATCTGTCATCCTGTTCTATAGTACTACTGGCACATAGTGCATGTTTTGACCACCATTGATTTCCTGCAGCTCATATTCACTTTCCCTACCATTACCTTTTGTCTAAACCGCACATTAGGACAACATTCAGATAAGGGGCATAACCATTGCCACCTCTATTTTCCTCTAGATCAATGATAGTGTAGAATTATATTTAGGGTCATGTTTTCTTTAGCAGGGGACAAATAATAATGTTTTCATAAATGCTGGCCCTCCTGCATATTGGTCATACTATGTATCCAGTGTACCACAGTAAAATACTTAACTTCTTGAAACTTCAACTGATGGAGCATTTTCTACCATTATCTTTTTGGTTTCAAATTAGTTTAGTTATACAGGGCTGCCCTCGTTTTTCTTGGACAGTGACACTGATTATTGTTATTTGCAGCTAATGTCTCTTGTTGAAGCATTAAAAACATCATGATGGATATCATCTCACATTTTTTGTGGTGAATGATAGGCCTGTGATTCTTCACTTAGACTAAATAAAGCATTTAATTCAGGCCTCTCTTAGAACTGGTGCAATTAACCCTACTCTTTTTTCTTTTCCACGTCATACCAAAGACACTATTAGGTCAGTGACCAATATCCTAACTAAAGAGCCCACATGGTATATTACATATTTCCTGGCCTCCAAGTACATTGGCAGTTTCTGTAGTGAGAGGTCCTTGGATGGGATGAGTATAATTATACACTATAGCTGAATGCACTTGACAGCAGCAGCCAGTGAGGTTGATGTCTCCTTGGGAGGTTAAACAGCTATGCTAATGATGGTAAGAAGGGGGATGCAATCATATCATTTCCCTAGTTCTTCCCAAACTAGCCTCATTAATCTTGGTATATTGGGCTATAAGAGTATGCCTATGCAGAGTCTTCTGTGGGTGACTGGAGGGAGAAGCACCACCTATGATTATAACCTGCAGTCCCTGTGGTTATATTAGTCTATCCTGGAGAATATTGGCATATTTACCATGGGTGCAGCACTTGATGTGCTTTCTAGGAAAATGTAGCCCTGAAGTTCTCATCTAGGCTATTATCCTGGTAGCCACTCAACCCAATACTCTATTCAGTCATTAAAAGTAATAACCTCCCAATTTACTGAAATAGCTGTCTGAGCACAAGGCTTCAAGATGGATTAAGAACCCATTGATTTCCTATGGTTCTTATTCTCCAAAATCATTTTCTCTTCCAACTGCAGTCCATACTGTGCACTGTTGGGAGGTGTGTTTCCACTGTCTGGGTACTGTTTTTTTCACAATGTATGGATGTCTGCAATTTGCGGAATCAGCTAAACTGTTTCTTTTTTTATCAAAAATTCATGAATTGTGGAACTGCACATTCAAATGTGGAAGTCTGCATTTGTATGGTTAAGTACCATTTGGTGTACAATAAACAATTTTATTTAGTATTTATATGTTCTCCACAAATAACGGAATACCAGAGCTGCTTATTTTGTGGAGAAACAGCACCCGGGGTACTGTAATGGGTGTAGGTAGGGTTGTGGGAGGTGCTGCTGAGGCCTTTTCTACTATACAGAATAACTTAATCCATGCAAGAAGTCCATGAAATTCTTCAAGTGTAACTTTGGGAACAATCAATATCTAAGTATCATCTATCCAAAAGGAAAGGGACATCTTTCTTTAGCTATTTTGCATAGTTGCTTACTCTCAATGTCACTAATAAGATGGTATTATAACTTTAGGTTGTAGTGCTAATCATAAAAGTCTGTATGTTTAGCAGCCGAATTCTCTTACAAAGTCTCTTACTTTTTTCAATATCCAGTTAAAAAGTGTTTTTTTTGGCCATTGCTTCCAATATCCAAGAAGGGAAGGTGCTGCTGAGCCCTATTCTACTATATTGACTATCTTAATCCATGCATGAGGTCAATGAAATGTTGGAAGTGGAATGTGGTATAATCAATATCCAACTGTCATCTATCTAAAAGGAATGGGAAATCTTTCTTCAACTATTTTGGTTGCTTCCTTTGTATGCTCATTTTTACATATCAAAACGATAGTATTTTTGTTATAGCCATGATCATAATGGTCTACGGGAGTGCCTGTTATGTTCTTGTACTTTAAATGTCAGTATAACATGATAAACAGATCATGCTATTTGTAACAATCACTGCATGAAAGTTTGCATTAAAGTAAACTATTCATATGCTTAAAGCGACACTATAAGCATGTTCAATCAGAGTAAATGCCACTTTAATGATGTTAGGACCTTTCAAGGGAATTCGCATAGCGTTACTAACTTAAAGCTACTTAATGTGTTTCGTAAGGGCATCTTGAAGTTGCCCAAATGCAAATATTCATGCAGTGTATTGTGCAATCTTTTACAACCAATCTCACTGACCCTCTACCTGTCTGTCCATAACTCTGCCTACCTTTCTCTCAGTGCACACCATTCTCTGTCTGCCATACTCCTCCTTTCCGACTGCCTTCTTGCTTATGATATGATTTACTCTTTTACTCCTGCCTTCTTTTCATCTCCCATCTTGACTTGGTAACTTCCTTTCTTGATTTTTCAGCTGCACACTCTTTTCCTTCCAATGTATGTAGCAACCTTTACCCGTAACTTGTCAAGCGTTTCCTTACCTCAGGAAATGCATGGACCAGTGCCTATCTGTCTTGAGAGACAAGCACAATAGACCTGTGGTGTACAATTATATAGACAATCAGTTGGACTTAGTCAGGGTATTGGGGATTTTCACTATAGCTTGTGACAAATATTCAGAGCTGCATCAATATCTCACCATAATTTGATATTATTATAACATATTTGTTGACAATATTTTGCCTTAAAAGAGTTTTATGCAACTGGGAATCATTGTAGTACTGTTTTGTCTTTCATCCAGAAAAGCAGTCCACCCTAAAATAGAAGCACCTGTCCTAAAATGCAAAACAGGTGGGATGTCCATCATGTGTCTTAGCAGTCAGATAACAAATTCTGTGTTTTGCCTCCCGATTCCTTATTTTTTCCCTTGATGTCTTTCTTCATTTAACCTGTGATCTGCTTATCACAAAGTGACCTCATGGTGGATGACAGGATGTCAGATTTCTGATACTGTGGTGGTGTTTCTCTGTGCCACACACTTCCATAAAGACTCATAAGAAGCCATTCTGTGCTGAGAAGCCTTACCGTGCATCGCAGGGGGCTGGGGTTGGTACTGGAGGTGAAATCAGAAGTGACAGTGTCAGCCGTTTGGATTGCTTTGTTACAGGATTTAATAAAGTAGCAAAGTCAAAAACAGCAATTGGGGGAACAAAGCTGTCCGCGGATGATAGAAGCCCTGGAGAAGGAAACTGTCAATCCTCTAGGGGTAACTGACTATGACCAAAAGAAGATTAAATCAAATGAAGACTACAGAACAACAAAGATTCCTACCATAGTCACTCTGGGATAATTTTGGAGACAAAAGAAAGTCAAACAGGAATCCCTTCTCTCATTAGAGGAGCCCCGGCTGATTGAGGGAGCCTAGGTAAGCCTATGGCTCATCTAAATGAATCACAAAAGGACCAGGGGAGTCATTGAGGAGGCAGCCTGAATTCCCTTTTCATTTTCCTTCGATGTGTGCTCAAACCTGCCATCAACTAAAAGACTTCCCCAGAAATGGAAATTACAGCAATGTGTAAGGTGCAGGTCTGTAACTGTTTAAGAGGCTTCACCATTCCCATTATCAGGGAACATGTCTCATACAAATGTAATGGCTTCAGTTAATAGCCAGGTACTGAGTGTGGCAGATGTAAAACGTGTAGTACTTTGCAGTAGGAGCTTAGAGCCTTTGCTTTCATCAACCAGATGAAAGAGGGAGAACCATTGGGAGGTGTGTTAGGTGTGATATCAGTGAGCTAACAGTCCTGGCCTTGGGGCTGCTTGTATGGTGAATCTGACCAGGCACTTTGAGATGCAGCATAAAAGAAACTCAATGAACCAAATAAGGTGAAAGTTGTTTATTGACTACCTAGAGATTGGCGTCTCCATACTCTTCTTGTATTCATACTGATGAAGAAGGAAATACAGGCTTTGTCAGATAGTAAATTTTATTTCCTCCAAGAAAAACCTGTTTTATTCATTAAATCAATGTCACTAGTTAAACACTGATCAGTAAACAATGTTAATCCAGATACAAAATGTTGTTCTTGAGATAACACCAACTTGCTGAATGACAGGAGCTGGTGCTATTAACAGGAGAGATTAAACAAATTTCAAGGGCTGTGATTACAAATCCTTGCATGCAGTTTAGTAGACCTGTTAACGTAAATGTAAAACATAACAATATTATGGCCAATAAAGTTTAAATTTGTTTAATAAACATCTAGTTGTGGTATGTTTCTTCTTTAGTCACAAGAAGGTTTTATTGCCTGGTAATCATTGAATGCTAGATCCTATAAGTGAAAGGTTACCTTGCCCCACAGTCGTTTCCCCTGAGGCTAGGATGTAAAGCCAAGGTGCATGACAACAGAGATGACTCTGGCAAAAGTAGCAAAGTTAAATGTTTTGCCTTATTTAACTCAGCATTTAGGAAAAATCCCTCAAGGCTGTCTATACTTCTTCCTCTGACACTAAATTGCCATGACTGGCCAGCAAAGTCCTCGTATTCCCATCCTGCTTGCAGTTAGTATACCCAATTTGTCTTTGTAAAACACTTCTTTCACTTCCTCTATCGCTCAATCCCACATCTGTCACACCCTCTTTCTATTCTTGGCGACAATCCCTGCTGACATCAGTAGAGCCCCTTAGGTTGTATGACCCCTCCCGTTCTAACTCTTCCCAGTCTGTGATGTCTGTGCCATGTACCACCAATCAGCCTCATCTACAACAGGAGCCACACGTCTAAGTGGTAGATGGTTATCCATGTATAGCACATGGGCCCTGACGATCCTTCTCTCATACTCTCTACCAACTAACCCCAACCCTGTTTTTGCCAGATTCCTATCCTAGAACCTCCTTCACCCTTGAGCATCTCTCCAAGGTGTTCTTTTGTCAATCATATGCTATTGCTATTCTTGGTGTCTGTGACGGACACATTTGTCTGTTTGGGACTGTAACCTCCCCGTCTTTTCATCTAATGTGTGCTAATAGGGCATACCATACATGTAGTAGACGGATGCAAGTATAGCAGGGATATATAACCAGTAGAAAGTTGTGTACATTATGCATGTTGTTCACTGCATTTAGACATATTAGATGGTTTCTGGTATACAAGCTGGCTATGGCCAACTGCACATTTAAGTCAGAACTACTAAAACTCCTAGAAAATACATACTTGTTCTGTACATGGCTATTTTATGAGAGGAGCAGTTTGGCATAGAGGGAGTATGCCTAAATCTGTTTACTATCTATCGGGGCCATTTCTCTAACAAGGCTCTGGGAGCTCTACATATGTCATGCTTATCTGCCATGGCCTATGACGTCATGATACAGAATAATTTGATAAAGTATAAAACATATAATAATATCAAAACCTGCATGAATTATCATACGAGTACATTAAATTCCCATTGGGCTTTGGCTCTTTGTAGCAGAAGCCTTAGAAGTTCTATACTGGAAGCCAACACTGAATAATAGCTGAACCAAAGTCACAGAGCGGAAGGAAGGTGTTGACAGTCGGAAAAGACTTGGTGGGAGACTTCCGGCTAGAAGTGGCAATCAGACAGAGCAGCAGGAAAAGGGAAGCAGTGCATTGTGGGATTAGTAAAGTACCTAATACAATTATGGTGAGTTTAGGACAGATTATCGGTATAAAGTCCTTAAAGTGGCATCCTCACCAAGCGTTTCCCAATTCTAGTACTGTTCTAGTCTGCTATGTGGTAAGTGTGAGTGGTGAGAATGCCCCTTTAAGTATTGATGACGTAGAAGTGAAGAGAGTGTAGTGTAGTAGCTGCTTGTGGAAAGTACTAGTTTGGCCATTTCATATCAACGCTACGCCTGCTTTAACTCGTATGTATCATTATATAGTTAATTTGATAATGTTTTTTAGAATCGAATCTTAATATCTGTCCTGGCAAAGTCCTGATGCATGTGGAAATGTGCTGAAAAAGTGTGATTCCATCATTTATCACCTGGCTAGTAGCCATTGTGAAGGGCCATCAAACTAATCAAGAAACCTGTCAGTCCAATCATAGTGCATGATGTAGGTAGAGTAGCATTCACCACCTTATCCTTTCCTGCAGGTGTGGAAAGGCTTCAGGTGATGTCTGGGTGTTGACCTAGGGGTGAATGACCGGGACTTATGTCAGGCTTCATATCCTCTGAGCTTCCCTCAACATCTGTATCCAGTCAAGATGACACCTATTCCCTATTCCCTAATTGGAGGTAAATCACGACTTATCATCCCATATTCTGATGTGGTGAAGGCTTCAGGTGATGTTAGGGAATTGACTTTGAATGACCAAGACCAATGTCAGGGTTCAAATCAGACAAGCCTTTACCCAGTCTAGCCCCATGACCAGAGTTGTCCTCTGTTTCCTAGATAAAGCCCCACTCACCATCCCATATTTCAGTCCAAGTGTTGTGAAGGCTTCAGGTGATGTTTTGGCAGTGACCTTGGTGTGAATGACATGGAGACATGTCTGAGGTTATAAAGCAGGAATCCTGTTGGGTGTCCTCTTATCCTGCATAAACCTAGTGTCAACATGTCCTCTGCTTTTCTGTCATCAGAGAAGGGAGCAGAACCCAGAAAAAACATGATGAGGTCACTTGTCATTGTGGTTACTTGCATGTGTGTCTTTATAAAGTTCTAAACACCCTCTACAATAATGACAGATAATCATGTAGGGGACAGGAATAGACTGTTGGTACATACTACTTTATTGGTACAGTCTATACAAACAGACTGTACCAGTATAGTACTACAGTGCCTGGTTCTGGTGCGTACCATTATTCTGTGACCATTAGACCATGAACAGACTGCTGTACTAGAATACTGGCCCCCATGGGTCTGCAGTGCTCATAGAACAATGGGTATTAGCTTGCCTATACCAACACTGAGGGCATGGGTGGGGGGGAAAAAATACCCATTCTTTTCAAGACTTTATCTATTTATGACCTTACCATTCAATAGGGAAATAAAACCAAAACGTAGAGTGATAGATCAGTATCTACTCTATTAACCTGTGTATTTATATTTATCAGCAAATCTAACACAAAATTCAGAAATGGATTATACTGGATCTAAATCGGCCAGTGTAGAGATTAAGATGTCCTCTTTCCAATGGTATGGAACCTGATATATAGTATATTGTGCATTTGAGTGAAATATTATGTAAATAACTAGATGCACTGATGCTGGTGGGTAACCCATTATACTGGTAGGTCCTAGATGGTGAGTACAGGTGCTGCTACTTTAGGGAGTACTAGAATAGTGGGTATGTCCCCAACCTGATAATATCCTGCCAGGGAGTCTATAAGAGTCTTGGAGCTATATTACCTATGACCATACCTCATTATAGGCAGTGTCTTGGGTATGAGGGCCTTGGGTGGGTTGGGCATAATTATAACATTAGAGCGACACAGCACTGTACAGTGACAGCCAGTAATATTTCTTTAATATCTCCTTTAGGGGATTGACCAGCTGTGTTACTGATAATATACAGAAGGGGAACTTCTCTGTAGTTCAACCTTGTTTGCCTGGGATTGCCTCAGATTAAACTGGGTGTAGGCACTGCCTGAGGTTATGGCATGAAGCCTATGTGATTATAATTGGTTATCATGAAATATTATCCCTGTCTACCTATTGACAAAAAATTGGCTATTTTTAGGAACAAAGCAATCTCTATGACTCAATATTCTGAATAGTATTCTAAAAATAAACTCCCACTGATGAGGTTGAATTCTTGCATCACGTTTAATTCACAGGTGGATTGTTGATTTTTGAATGAAAGACTGTAGAATAAGACAAAAGCAGTTCAAAACAGTTTTCTTCAAGGAATTTGCCTATAGTAGGCAAATAAATCAGTGATCCCCACAGACTTTTAACCCATGCCAGACAAAAATACTTCATCACTGCTTGGCTTAAACTACCTCCTCCCCACAAGATAAAAGAAAACTACCCAACTGAGATCAGATATAAATTGTTCCTAACTAATACTGCTTACTGATGAGATTTGAAGCGCTCCTTTTGTCTTATTTAAGCCCAGCCTCATCCCTTGAAAATTAACATTTGAGGACTCTTTTAAGGGGAATATATTGATGCAATTTAATGTCATGGCAGTTGGAGGATCCGGGATCGCATCCTTGAAGCATACCCCTCTGATTGGGGTGCCCCGCAAGGTTTAAATTCACACAGAAAGGGATTTCAGGCTTGCCTTCACTTGGCTTTATTCAGTTAATAAAGTTCCTGAAGGTTCTGAAAGATTCATTTGTTTTATATATTGGTGGCATGAGAGGGGATTCAGTACCAAATAAAGTTATTATTGTGTGGCATGAGAGGGGATTCAGTACCAAATAAAGTTATTATTGTGTTTGCAATCAGCGGTGGAGAGGGACTAGATCTAAAGGTCTATCATCATCCAGCTCACAAAGACCATAAGTGGCTCAGTTCTATCACACCCAGCACACATGCCATTAGTGTCTGCTCAACACACTGTGCAGCACTCACCTCCTTTCAACTTTGCTATCTCTGTGCCAGTTTGGTACAAAGGAGATGCTCCAGGCGTACAATGCAATGTGATGTACACAATTTCTGTAGACCAGACTAAGTGGTAGCATGGACAAAGGACTAGAGAACAAGACTGATGTCTACCACATCAGTCCTGTTTGTACCTGGATTTGGACTGTTGATTAGAACAGTTTTCACATCACTATTTACAACATCCAGGACAGCATTGGGATTTGTTCTTTAGGAGGCTTAATAGTTAGGAATTAGCCCATTCACATATGTATACCTAGCCTAGCAAATTAGATTTTCTGGTTGAACTTAAAGTTACATAAATATCAATACAAAATCAAGGGAAGAAAACCCCTCACACTCTTTTCTCCCGGCAAGTATGATTTTCCCAACCTGCTTACATCTCACTTATATTTATTTCTTATATCGATTTATAGTTGATGACAGGCACATCTGTGGCAGACTTATTCCTTCCTTGTCTACTGATGACACTTAATGGCATCTTCATTTGGAATTATTTATCTTTTTATTTCTGTGTCTCTCTATCTATATGATAAATATGCTTTCACCTATAACATTTAAAACTATCTAACAGGAACTTAGAAGACATTCATTGTATCTCAAATATGCATGATAAATATGTTATAAAAGGTTCTTCAAAAGGCTGTCTGGTATCTCTACCCCTCATCCTCAAGCCAAATATCTCATGCGGCAACTTACGGTTCATTCCTTTCATCTGCAGAGCTGATCAAAAATGCTGACAAGATGAAAGGAAGACCTCCCAGAGTAACTGAAAATTCTTAAAAATTAAAACAAGGAGTCCATTAAAAAGATAAAGTTATCAACATAATTTCGGTGAGTCAACAGCTCAGGCTCTGTGGGAAGGTAATTCAACATTGCAGATGGCAGAGCATTTATATCGTTGATAGGTAGCAACTGTGTTCACGTAGGCAGATCATGCTGCACTCTCTTCCATCATTCACATCATTGCTTTATAGGTAGACATTATCTATTACTTAATGTCAATGGACGAGAACTAGATCACCATAAAGGTTACCTTGAGTAGAGGAAGGGAGTCATAAAAGCTAGCACTTACAATATAACAAGACACAATATCTAGCATGGAATGAGAAATGCATTTCTCATTGACTTAAAAATATTGGTCAAAAATTTTATGAACAGTTAATTCTGTTAATTCTGTAACATTAAACTTAAGAAGACGTATCGAACCAAACACATGTATGAAAAACGTTGGTAGTAGTGGTTTTATTAGCATTATGATGGATTATCATTGCCTTGCTTTTAGGGAAATCGAAACTAGATATGGGGTTTCATCTTATCAAGTCAAATAAAATGAATAGTATTATCAAATCTGTTAACCTGAGCCCGGGTTTTTAAGGAGGTTTTTAGGAGCTGGCAAGTAATGTGAAATTGATTTGATTTCTTCTTGAAACAATCATCATTAGGTTTAGTATTTTAATCAGAAGTGGAGATCTGCTGCAGGCTGAGGATTGCCATTTCTGCAAGAAATTTGCTGAATTGACACCCATTCTGCAAGGTCAGCCAACTATGAGTGGCACTAAGATCGTAGGGCAGTGCCCCTTAACAAGCCCTCCTGTACCACTAATAGGCTAACAAATTACAATCCAAAATGTGACGCAATGTGATGCCAAATGTGATGCATATTACTCAGAATCTGCAGCTTGTTCAAAATTCAAGAAACCATTTCTGCACTAGAACCAAGTATAACAAATGCTATTAACTCTTCTGACTTTCTGATGCTGTATAAAAGGGACTAGTTTTCTAATGGAGGTTTTGTTTGCCTTCTCAGTTCTTCACCTGATGAAGTTGTGTTGACTGTAACAGCCAGTTCTTGACGTGCAGTCCCATTGATTTTGGCACTGTAATGGCAGTTCTGTTTTGTCTCTGGCTGTGTTGTGAAAAGCTCTGAAGAATAAGGAGTAGACTGAAGTATGGACCCACAAAGCCATGAAGAACCCCACAGAGACCACAGACACTAGTTTTGTATTATATATCAGAGGGGCAACAACATAGTTCAGCGCACCAGCATAGTAAGAATCGAAGTAGATTCTTTCTATATGTATACTCCTCTTTTCTATAATTCTCTTGATGTATTTTCTATCAGCTAATAGCACAAGTGTTTTTTGTCAAATCAGCATCAAATCAATCTACCCAGCCATGGTTTTTTTTTTTTTAAATAATAATTTTCTAACGATGAATTCAAGATTGACACAGATGTATACATTTTTGATGACATGGCAATACCATGATGATTTGGTAGTATTTCCAGCTTACTCTTAACCTTAATAACATTAATAATTAAACTTCTCTTCAATCTCTTTTACAAGTAATGGAAAGACAATATTATATCATCTATGTTATGAATGGAAGGCTTATCGATTTCCTACTGTGTTTCCACTGTCTCAATCTTACATTGGATGTGGATAGTGTCATGGGGATGCAGCACTAGGCTGCTAGGCCCTACTCTACTCAATCAATTCATGGGTAGGATCCTAAAGTAAAATGCTGGATAAAATCAATATTTGACCGTCAGCTATCTAAATGGGAAATGGTACATTCATCTACCAGTTTACATAGTAGCCTTCTCAAGAGGCTCTTGGTCATACTCAAGATCATAACTGTCTCCTCAAGTGTTGTGGTCTCATATTGCAAATATCAGTATTTGTTGCTGCTGTTTCCATCCCCTTCCAAGGCTAAATAAATTCTATTGATCAGAGTGTAGAATGACTGTATTTTCATTCCCCGTTGTATTTGCAACTTTAAGAAATAAGATTTACCAATTAACCCAGCTTGCATCGTTCTGCTGGCTGAATCCATTTGACTGCTGAATTGTTTAGCTCCGGTAATGACTTGGCAGTTGACAAAAGACTTTGAGCTTGACTTGACTTCATTCAGTTATTACTAGAGATGCTCAAAAATTCTGCTGGGGATGGACCATTGTTATATCAGAAAGATGAGAGGAATGAGAGGGAGAGCCAAATAAAGGTCTCATTGTGGGGACTAAGAGCAGTGGAGACTACCAACTAATTCCCTCCAGTCCCAAGGCACAATCTGCTCTGAACCAATGAACTTAGCTGAATGCTATCACATACAGACAGCGTACTAACAGACAGTCACATTGGTGTCCTTAAATATAACCATAAAGTACTGGCAGTTCAAAAAGGGCTCTCAAAGTGATATGACTTGTTTCATATGGCATGAGGGATACCTCAAGATTCTGAAAGGGATACACCATTGTTACATTGGTAAGATGAGAGGGACAGGAGAAAGGATTAATTGAGCCATTGTGGATACTAAGAGCAGTGGAGACTGGTAGCTGCCACTCTACTGCTGCTCTACTGCGACTGTGTGCGTGTCTGCAGCATGATTACTGTTGTACTTTATAAAACATAAACAAAAATTGCTCAGATAGCGCCAGTTAAAATTTAAAAAAACAATTTAGTATTTCTCATCCGGTCAAAGAAGAAAGCTGAGTTGAGTTTGACTGCTCATCCTTCTGTTACATGTTGCCATTATGATACAATATTAGAGATTGGATGTCAATGTCATTGAAACATTGTTTAATCATGTGAACTGTGGGCGTGATATTTCTCTCGGCATCATCTGATCTTTTTAGAACTTTAGCCATAATTAATCATCTACTGTTGTCGGTGCCTTTAATCTATGGCAGTCTTGTACTCTTCAAGGGAGAGGGGGCATAAACAAAACTAAGGGAGTGGTCATTATTTATCCACAGGGTATTTGGTGGGTAGGGGGGGGGCAACGAAAAAAATTTGACCCCTCTGGGATGCAGACTCACAGTATCTAGATGAAACCTATGGGTGGGCCCAAATTGTCCTTTCTTTTATATTGACTTCCCAAATAATCAATAAAGAGCCAAATAAAGGTCTCATTGTGGGGACTAAGAGCAGTGGAGACTACTAACTAATTCCCTCCAGTCCCAAGGCACAATCTGCTCTGAACCAATGAAATTAGCTGAATGCTATCACATACAGACAGCGTACTAACAGACAGTCACATTGGTGTCCTTAAATATAACCATAAAGTACTGGCAGTTCAAAAAGGGCTCTCAAAGTGATTTGACTTGTTTCATATGGCATGAGGGATACCTCAAGATTCTGAAAGGGATACACCATTGATACATTGGTAAGATGAGAGGGACAGGAGAAAGGATTAATTGAGCCATTGTGGATACTAAGAGCAGTGGAGACTGGTAGCTGCCACTCTACTGCTGCTCTACTGCGACTGTGTGCGTGTCTGCAGCATGATTACTGTTGTACTTTCTAAAACATAAACAAAAATTGCTCAGATGGCGCCAGTTAAAATTTAAAAAAACACTTTAGTATTTCTCATCCGGTCAAAGAAGAAAGCTTAGTTGAGTTTGACTGCTCATCCTCCTGTTACATGTTGCCACTATGATACAATATTAGAGATTGAATGTCAATGTCATTGAAGCATTGTTTAATCATGTGAACTGTGGGTGTGATATTACTCTCGGCATCATCTGATCTTTTTAGAACTTTAGCCATAATTAATCATCTACTGTTGTTGGTGCCTTTAATCTATGGCAGTCTTCTTTGTCAAATCTGAAAGCAATATAGAAGGCAGGGGTTGGCATTCAAATTTGTTGTGTTCTCATGTAAATGTTTAATTGCTCTATACAAAATGACAGTTTGACATTAGCTCTTCAATCACTAGTTTTGTAAGGATAGACCTAATTAGCATAGACAGGAGGTTATTTAATGACATTGTGTTATCTTTGTTCATAGTCATGTTTTCATGCATGGGTAAAGTGTGTATGGGTTCCTTATTTTCCCTAAAAGTTAATTCTAGATATCATTTTGCTTTTATCTGTTTTCATACAATGTGAGAAATTTGAATAGACAACTCCGTTATCCAGACATAGGATTTCTCTTTGTAAAGGTTCTTTTACACTTGATTACATTTTTCTTCTCCTGCAATCCTGACTACTCGTCTTGATACACACCTGATGTGTGGTCTTTCAGTTTATAATTAAATAGAGCATACTGTAGACCTTACTTATAAGCCTAACTAGCGTATGAGTCACACACCAACCTTGGGCTTATCCTATAAGCCATAATGGAGATCAGATTATGGTGACTTCAGTGCTATACTATAGTAGTAAAAAAAAGTATAGACTCTTGGCCACTCCTATATAAGCCCCACCGGTGAACAGAATCGCATACTAACCGCAACTTGTACAAAAGGTTTTATGGTAGTCTGAGTACTTGAGTCTGAACTATACAAATTAGGTCAAAGAAATCAATCAGAGCATACCAGCTTACCTGGTAATGCAATATGTTTCTGAAAGAGAAAAACATGTGAGAAGTCTGCCATACCTGTTCTGATTTTGCTATGCAAGTTCCTATCATAGCCTTTGAACTCAATTGGTCCAGAACCTTCTGCAACATTGAATTAGATTACATTAAATTTCAATATAATTGATCCCATCAGTGATGTGTGAGGTTTTTTATCTGTCAAAATGTGTTATGATTGAATTAAGATTACTAAATTAAATCACACTTAACTCAATTGGGCTTGTGTTAAACACATTTGTGGCCAATTTGTGGTAAAATTACAACTATAAAAAATCACCCATTGATCACAAATTACATTAGAAGTTGTTTCTTCCAAAGGAATGAATGATTTGACATGGTTTTATTTGGTGATTGTGTTGGGTATTCATTTTATTCTTCTTGAATTTTGACTTTCAGGCAAATCATTTCTAACCATTTCTCTTAGAATTTAATGGAAATCCTCTTCGCCAACTCCTCTTTTCCAATCCTTATGCAGATGTCTATCTAGTTTGGGGAGGAGTGTTGCTTGGATCTATTATATCATATTGATCATAGTAGTTCATGCATGGGATCCTTGAACTCTGTCAGCTGGAAGATCAGATACAATCAATATATTACTGTCATATATATATGAAAGATATGGGACATTGTTCTTCAACCATTTATACAGGATTGTCTCAACTAAATAGACTTTTCCTTTGCTTCTGAGGATACACAATGCATGTTTAAAAGGTAGCTCAGGGTACATTTGGGTGCTGCTATTGTAGAATCATGTTTACATTTAAAAGAGCCACAAATGTCTGTCTATAGTCACAAGAACGTTTCAAGAACAGCTAAACCTAGTTGGTCACCTTTGTCACAGTTCAGCAGGGCAGAGCAAGATAGAGCAAGGAAATGTGGAGAAGAGCGGGACAGGGCAAGGCTGAATAAGACAGAGCAAATGAATGTAGAGTAAACCAAAACAGAGCAAGACAGAGCAGAGCCTTTAGAGTATAGCAGGGTAGACAGAACCAGGCAGAGCACTGTAATGTAGAATAGAGCATGGCAGAGCAAGATATGATTAGATCTGGGTTATGTAGAGCAGAGAAGGGCAGGGCAAGGCAGAGAGATGAGGTATAAGCCTACGCTACGTACAGAGTGTAGAACACTTTGATACAGGGAACCCCTAGGTCATCGTACATATTGATACCTAGGCATCTCTACCCTGGCACTGTACAATCTCTGAAGAACAGCCCCTTATACAGCAATATAGCACTCTCTGTTGGACATTTTTTTATAGTTGTAGATAACCATAGACAGTAAGACAAGGATACTCTATGTACATCTTGATAGGGATAGTTGCGTCCCAGACCCATGTATTAAGTAAACACCTAAGGTTAAAGGGTAATATAGCTCTTCTTTTAGTCAATTATTTTAGATATCATACAGTTGTCAATGTCCAAAGAACTATTTGTGTGAAGGAGTGTAAACCCAGCAGTGTATTAGAGTCCCTGCAGCTGTGTGTCATACAGAGGGGCAGAGTTTCATCTATATTCCATTCAATGCCGAGAACATACCTGAGAAACAGAAGTCAGCACAGTAGACAATGACAGACAAACCACAAAGGGCATGTCTGTAGGGCAGAGAAAGTAATACAAAATACTTATAGGATAAGGTGTAAGGTGTTATAATAATTTCAG
Source organism: Harmothoe impar (assembly GCA_947462335.1). Classification (NCBI taxonomy): domain Eukaryota; kingdom Metazoa; phylum Annelida; class Polychaeta; order Phyllodocida; family Polynoidae; genus Harmothoe; species Harmothoe impar. Next base: position 82,569,369 of record OX381707.1, on the reverse strand, counting down.
CTGGATTTCCTCTGTCACTGTACACAACACCAATAAAGGATTGTCCGTTGCCCAGATAATGGAGCCCACTGTAGTTTCCCTATCACATCTGGGTGTCACCTTACAGCAGCATGAGTGGTTTGCAGGAAGGATGTCTGCAAGGGGGGGGGGGGGGGGATGGAGAGAGGTGTCACCTACCTGATAGGTGCATCGCATGAATGTTGGCATTTAAGCAAAAATCTGATTGCTTAAATCACACTTTAAGCATTTTTAATTCTAGTGAATGTCACTTAATGCCGCTTAAATGTCATTATGACTAAACTTAAAGCTGCTTCAACAGTGACTTTAAGAAAAAAAAGGTTTACTTAAATTTCAATGTACAGGCAGTGGTGGTAACTGGAGAAAAAGACTTGAGGAAAAATGAGGGAGGTAAGGAGTGGAGGGAGAGAGAGAAGCAGCCTTAAGTAATTAATTGGAAATTGAATGTTAATTATCTGTATTTATTTTGATCTACATGTATATGCCTGTGGACAATGGCTTTTATGTTCAACAATTATGAAATGCTGGTTGATATTGATTCCACAAAATTACATCATTGAAAATAAAATGAGAAACAAACTATCATGAGACATCAAACGTAATTAGATTATAAGCCACCTATCATGAATTGACAAGAAAGTTTGTGCAGATTTGAGGTGCAATGGAATTACGGACAAAGGATCTCCGACTGTATGTTGTCTTGCGTGAGGAGAATCAAGTTAACTGTTAGTGGATCTGAGACCTGTTTGAAGCTTTGCACCGGGTGCCTTGGAATGCTTCAATCCTTTGTGGTATTTGTCAGCAGGCGATGTGATGTGATGAAGGACTGTCATTGACCCTGGATCCGTCACCCTCTCAACACATCTGTGCATACTCCACCACACATAGCGGTAATACAAGGTTCAAGGTCAAGGTCATGAACCAGAATGCAGGAGGCACCAGACACCGCCAACTTTAATATGGTTATAAGAAAAAAAGCTATGTCTAAACTAAGTTTAGGGTTGTCAAAGACACTAGTGGAAAATCAGGGAACAGCTTTAGATTATTAGAACTGGAACAATTTTACCCTGTACACTAAACAGTGTCTGCTTATGTGTAAATTAATACTTATAACCAGAATCCCATATTATGTATATTCTGGAGTTGAACTAATATTGATTAGGCATTACGGTTAAAATGATGTATGTTTAGCCTATGACAGCAATCCATCTTAAAAAAAGACAAGGAGCACTACCTTATCCTGAAGAATACGGTTACACTAATTCCCAATCTGGTACATTTAACATGCTCACCCGGTATGATGAAAGGCAAGTCCATAAACCTTAAGTAAATTGATGTTATGTTATAATAGAAACCCTTTACGGTTCTCTTAATAGCAGAATGAATTAGCTATGTAGATATAACATGGTTTGTCACATTACTTATTTGTGTTATATTTTCTAATCAAGTTGTGTACAGGAGCATAATTTGCAATGAACTCCCTTGGATATAATTTTATAGTTTTCTGACCATGGGAACCCTCATGTTGGGACCCTAATCTATATTAAAAAATATTATATGTATACCTTTTATAGTCCTATCCTAAAGCAAGAGGTGTGAAACCCCTTCATCAGACCATATGTCACTGCTGTGGTCTTGTCAGCCAGAAATAGCCTGTGATAGTCCTTTTAGGATGCTTTGGTCTAGCCTCAATAGGCCCATTCAAGCCACTGTGTTTGGCTCTAAAAGGGCCATCAATTGAGCTCTAGCTTAGATCTGTTTCCCTCTGATGTCCTTTACGTTGGACCATCTTCGTGCCTTTGTATCAGCATCTGAACAGTTGTCATTTAGCTGCACACTTAGTTTGACTCTGAGATCTTGTACAGAAGTTTGTGGATCAACCGTTATACTTTCATGATGACATGTTATTTAACATTAAACTATCAACAATTATTGATAAACTGTGTATTATAATTAGCTTGCTCATTTCTGTTGGTAACTATTAAATTCAATTTTTCATGTGTAATCAATTATAATTATTAGTGTATTGAAGGTAATTACCTTCATGCAAAAAGAACATGTGGCCAAGTATATCATAAAAGATGCATTTACAGAGGTCTGGTAGGTGTATAACAGTAAACGGTAACTACAATTTACAACTCAATTATCATGGTAAAGGCGTGGGTAGGAAGGGAGCTATGGAAGTAGCAGTTTTTGTATACTCCACATTAGGGACTCATTGTAAATAGAAGCCATGAGCCCTGCTTCAGGTACAACACATTAATGGTTATGAGAAGGAGCAGCAAATGTATCTCAAAATGGCTGGTGCACTTCAACCACTAGCCCTGAGGCATGTGTCGAACAAGGGTTTAGTGCAGGACTAGCAAATTTCCTAAATCTGATTGAGCAAGTTAGTATTGACTGATAGATGCCATCCTCTATAATGCGGGAGCTTATCAAAGTGCAGAATTCCTCAGGATTGACAGAGCAGAGTGACAAGGTCCAGTCACTGAGGGGCATCACAGACATGCAGTAGATGCAGTGAGGCTGTCAATGTCTGTGACCTTAGACAAAAAGAGAAGCTTTTATTGATTGAGGGACTCCTTACTGGTCCATGTCAGGCCCTTTGTGAGTGTGCCTTCTACCCTTTTTACTTTGAGCTGCAATTTAAGCAATCATTGGTAGTCATTGCATCAATTTCAAAAGAGAGATCCATTAATGATTAGGTCTTTAGAGCTTTTCTTTTTTATACCTTTGAGCTAAGTTGGGAATTCAAGGTGGTTTCAAAATTATTGTTCTTAACTGAAAGTGATAATTAGATCCTAGCATAGTGTCTCTTTTTCATTTTAATTACAAAATGGGTAGTATTTAGTTGTTTCCTGGTAACTTCTGTATAGCTTTGCAGTTTGAAGTGTTATGCTTAGATTGTTATCATTTTGAAATGTATCAATATCTGTTAAATTGCAGGATTCAAAACCTATATTATGATAATATCCAGCCAAAAACTGTCATACTACATCAAAAGTAGAATTCAACAAGGATAAAAATACATCGATAGTAAATGTGGCCTGATTTTAGATGTGGATTATGTTATAATCTGTTAACCTGTCTCCAGAGTTATTGGCTATATTTCCAAATTAATAAACTCCTTCCCCAACTTGGCAGTCTATACAAAAAGTTTTTCACCTTGCAGGACATTTGGTCCTGCAGATTTGTAAATCTGCAGGCCCTGCTTAATATTTGCAGGCCCGGATTCCCTGGGGAAATGTTTGTATCTAGCAATGTAGTAAAAAGCAAGAACTGACATAGAAAATACTGTTCAAAAGAGGTTTCTGGTATATCTAAATAATTTTTATAATAATAATTTGTAAACTTTTGTGTTTTTTTACGTAATATTAAGCTTTCTAGTTCACTCTCTAGAAACCTTAATAATAGTCTGATTTACAAGCCGTAAAAACTGGAATGTAGCCCAGGATCACAGCCAGTCATTTGGACCGGCAGACACAGACTTACTGCCGGACCAGCAGGCTTTTAGCCGGCTAAAGCCGGTGTCCGGCACGTTTTTGTATAGACTGCACTTGGATGAGCCGTCCATGTACATGTTTTACTGTTCATTATTAGCCACAATGTCTATAGCACCATGGAGCTGATCGCTGGGTCTCACTTTCCTTTTATAGGTCCCATATAGTCTACTAATGAATATACTGGCAATATTGTTTGACACAGAAAGGCAAATCACCCACATTGTAACCATAGTTCTCATTAGTAATTTCAGGTAACCAGGAGCTATATAACATTAATTAGTCCAAATATTGTCAGGGATAGTTATCAAGAGGTTGAGGGTGTATGTGTAAGAGTAACTACCATGCAACCTACTGATAATAAGACAGTTAACTCAGAAATACCATTTGCCTCACCTCTCTATTATTGCTGTTTTAAGCTACCAGAGTATAGTCAATTCAGTGCACCACACTGCAAGCTACACCGTAAGACGTTAACAACCCATACATCTCTGACCTTTGTCCAATATCTACTTAGACACATGATGCCGCCTCATCTGCTGTAGAGAGCTCACAGGTCACACATTAAAGCACACAAGGCTGGAAGACAACAGGATAAACACACTCAAACGCTGACACAATTCAGGGCTGGATGCCAGAAATAGCAATGTGGCATGTCACACTGAGAGAGGTACGGCAGGGATGAGTGTAGAGATAAGGAGAAGGGCATGAAGCTAAGGCCTTGTTTTGAGTAGAATGGGGAAGGTTGTTGCCTGGGGTTGATTCAGTGTCAAATGAAGGCTAATCTTACAAATACAAGATGCAAAATGAATACAAATTACTGATCAATGATGACACATACTCGTTTGAGAATTGTTTAAGGCAAAATATGATTATTGAGCATCTGCACAGGTTTAAAAACGCAATCCTCTTAATCACATACAGCACAGCAGTTAGGGAATATATATTTCCCATTAGGGACTTTTAGCAGGCTGAACGTAGACGTGGGCGTATACGTAGACGTAGCTGTAAAGAACATGTAACGTAGCAACCATTAGTGACGTCATCAATATGTGTGGTCTCGCCTACATTCAATGACAGCTACGCACGTCAAATACATGGGAAAGCAGTTTGCTACGTTCACCACTACATATCTAAATAGCACAAAAATGAGCAATTAGATCGTAACGAAAATGAATACCAGTCTTCTATAGATGTATCTACATATACTCCATTAATATCACATAGATTGGGTTGGTAGAACATAGTTTAAATAAAATCCAAAAAAGACGCTATGTTTGTTCTGCTACAATCGCCCACGGCAGTGTGTGTAGGCCTATGCTAAAACTCATTGTGCTCCCGTACGTGGAGGGGGGCTTGGCTCTACACTTGTCCAAATCTACTTTCAACCTGCTTAAACTTTCAATCATATCCAGGTACGTGCCTGGTTCAGAAGTCTGATCAATACACCATTAATCTCCATGATGTGTACCATCCTTCTAGCCCTGTCACATAGCTGTCAGTGTGTGACATCCACAATACATATATATACAAATCTAGGTTGACACAAAATCAATAGCTTCAGAATACAGCAGTATGCAGAGACTGCAGCTGGTGTACACATATGCTGCAGAAAACTGTAGAATTATCTACATATATTTTCAAACTGCCACATGATTTTATATAGTATACAAAAGGTAGGTATGGGCGGATTAATTCCTGAAATAATATCATCCCTTCTTCCATATATAAATAGCTAGGGACTAGGCATTTAGGGAGGTACCACCATAAATCCAGTACCAGTGTGTAATGAGTTTGACGGGTTGACCTCCCTCTCTGAGCAGACAACAACCCACTTACTTGTATCTAGTAGTATTTAGCAGCGATACCGGTATCCAAATGCCACACTGAAACACAGAAGAATCAAAAAGCTCATCTCCAAGATTTATATCAGAATGGTCACAAAGGCTAGTTCTCAAAACAGCAGCTTGAAAAAGCTGGGAATATATGCATAACATAGTTTTTTAACTCATCCAGTTGTGCATGAGGCTAGCTATCTGGGTACTATGTATCTTCCAACCCTCACTTTGCAGGCTAAACCTACATTTACATATGCACTTTCCTGTTGCAGCAGTTTAGATGCCCTAAAAGCCAATCTGACCCTGATCCGTCCATCTGGTCATAAATAGTCCATAGTTATAGGCCATATAGGAGGCTCATGCCTAGCCTGGATAGGCCCATTCTTGCCACTCATGTATAGCTGTTAAAGGCTGGTCCATAGTGCCTAAGCTTACATCTGATTCTTTTTGATGCCTTTCTGTGCGTACTTTGGTTGCCCCATATGCTACTTGATGTAACTTATATACTCTGTGTTTGAGCCTTCCTGCCTCTTTGTCTGATTGCGTGTTCTACCTGAAATACTCAAGCCATGCCTTCTAAAACTGTCAACACCTTCCTTCCGCTCTGCTGCTCTAGATTAGCCATTTACCCCACCTTCCTACAGAGCTATGCAGGAAGGAAGTATGAAGTAATAAGGCAATCTACAGCAACAGAGCGGAACGAGCCTTTCTGTAACTTCATCAGAGAAGAAATTATCCTAAAGATGTTTGTAGTGGTCAATCAATGGTCACTAAAAACTGAAGAAGTATTTTGTCATCTTCTTTTATTTTAAGAGGTCTAAATTGACTAATAATAACTATTTCTCATCATGAGTTCAGTAATCAATTAATCGAGGGTACTCCATTAAAAACATTTGTACAATCACTCAAAAACCTGAGCTAAAGATAGGAGCTAAAAACAGGACCAGCATTTCTACCCAATCAATCTCTCCTGTACAGATTGATATTCAGGACCCACCCTGTCTGGATGCACCTCCAGTACAGGTTTGTGGAGGCCCAATATGAGCTATTCATTGAACGGGCAGACTAGGAAGGTAGTACTTAGAGTGTTCCCTGTACTTGGGATGAACCAATCATGCACAGTGTGTGGGGGATGTGCAACGAATTCTGAATTGACTACCAGAAGTTTCCTAGTTTTATCAGCTGTACCCATAAATGGATGACTGTAAAGGAAATATAGTTCTTGAAGTAAATTATATCTGCCAACTATGTCCTGACAAATACTTCCTATATTTTTCCCATGATCAAACGTTATTCAAGTTTCTAAATTTCTAATAAACATGCAAGGAGGATATTGTAAAAGATCTCCCACTTCTGATTCATGCTTTACTTATAATCTCAGTGTAAATTGATTAATCAAACAGCCTTGTCTTTGGCACAGTTTGACACATCTATTTCCAATCAATCTTACTGGAGAATGCTATTTCTGTTAGCTTTGACTGTACATCAAACAGGATCCTAATGCATGGAAATGCTAATGCATCATCAGTGCATGCATACAATGAGGAAAGAATGCGGATAGATTCTTAAAATGCCTATACAATTAACTATTTCGATTCCAGACATTGCTTGAAGCCAGATATGGACCGTTTTTAATGGTGTATTCCCGACCTAATAAAGACTAAGGTGTAATAGACAATTTGATACTTTTTTTAGCAGTGAGCTTCCTGAACATTTTAAATGAGAGGATTTTGAGGAATCACTTCTGAAGTCTGTAGATTTTATAAGAGGAAACCAGATGTTGTGACAAGAAGTTCAAGAAGCATGGTTTGATATCATTGTGGAGGCAGCCCAGTATGACACTGTGTCTGTATGTATGACGCTGTTTGTGCCACAGGTAATGAGGCCAACAAAATAAGAGGTGTATTTCAGGCAAACCAACCTTAGATTCAAAAAAGGGCTTATCCTAGCCATTTTTTCCTTAATTATTGAGATTTTTTTGATTTTTTTTTCCATTTTAGAGATTTTTTCACATAATTTTTTAATAAGAAGCTCCCTCAGAAGCCTAAATAATAGATTGACTTCAGGGAATGACTTTTTAGAGGAAAATCAAACAATTTATCAATATTCCTGGTCAATAGAGGAATTAAAGTGAGTCATTATGGTGAGTTGCACGTCTATGTGGCAATTTGTGACTTATTTCTTGTACTCTCAATGTAAATAAAATAAGTATAAAACAACCTACCTTTTCTTTTGGCCTGAAGGGAAAATCACTAGATATGAGAAGCAGTGTTGAAATCAAAGCACAGCTGGATGCAGTATACCTGTGTAAAGTGCTGGTGCATTCTTTCATCCTTGCAGCAAGCCACGTTGTCTGGGAACCAATGTCAGAGGTGAATATATCATGTAAAGGCAGCATTCCAACTTGTCAGAGTATATGCAGCATCATTTCTGATGCATTTGGTATAAGGCATCATTCCAGGGCTGACTATTATCATAAATGGGGATGTTTGTTTTGAATTCCATTATGTCTCCTTCATATTCTGCACAGACATGTTTTTAAAGTTAGGAAAGACACTTAACATGGTAAATAAGGAGGTTATCAACACAAATAAAAATTATTGTTAAAGTGAATGGCAAGGTAACATTACAGATATTGCAAGAGGATGTGGGGCTGCTAGTCACTTGCATATCCTCGAGATACCGGAGATGAAATACAAAAAGCAGATGCCCCTGAGGCTAGGTATTTGTGTGAGAAGGGCTGAGGGAGCTATATGTGGTAGGTGGCAGCTGCATATAGAAAGATGGCCTAGCATCTCCAGGATCAGGTTTCCAGCTTTAACAGTATAACCAGAAGCCGAACTTTGGCATTGATCTGATGGATTACATGTGGGGGTGGGTAATCAGCTACAGGTGACTGCATATTGTTCCTATTTCATGTTCTATATTAGTCATTTCAGATGAAGTCATTTTAAACCAGCATTTCCAAAGACTAAGTTATCTATCTGGAATGCTATCAGGACCAGTGGTAATGCAAACTGTATATCATAAAAATATTGCAAGCAGACAAATCTCTGGGGGAAAATTGTATGTGTCAATTATAAATGCTAGTTGCTGCATATTTCATGTAATGAATAAACTTATGTAGTCTAGGTAGTAAGACTGTTTATATTTATTGTTTTGGCCTAGTATACATACACCTTTTTGGCACATCTGTAGATGTTGGGTGAGTCAATTTTGCACCATATGGGCCTTGTCACTTGAACTTCCTAAACCAGTTTAGATTTATTATTTTGGGAGATGCCACCTCTCTGATTTTAACCTTTGATGTTCCATGGCTAACAATCCTGTAATAGAAACAGATGTTAGGTTTTATCTCTTGAAAGGTGTCTTCATTGTTTCATCGGGAGAATAATTTGAAGTGATCTGCCTGTTTTGAACATCATAATAATAGTATGCAGATATCATTACTGTTTTGCTGGTCATAGCATGGTCATCTCCTAACCATGAATGAACAGTGTGAAGTAGTGCTTCTAAAAATTATTAGATATTATAAACACAGTGATATTCAGAGTTGAACAATGGAACTATTTCAGTACAAACTGCAGTATGCACTAGCCCTGCGCTTACTATTCAATATAAGAGAAGTTCCTCATAGTATGTATTGATGTGCAAAGGTGACCTGTTTGCAGAGTTAATAACAGTTTATATGACATTGCCTGATGTTGTGAAAGGTCTCCGACCTTCATTATACACCATATATTCTTTCCTATGACCTACTGTTATCAATGCTGTTGTAGCTATCTCACCTTTTTCAGTCTTGTACAATGCTGCTGTGGATGCAGTCTTCATACACAACTAACCTTAACATGAGTCCCTGCTGCCTGTGGTACCACATATACTGTATACAGCCCTGTTTTGAGTTACGCCCCTCCAGCTGACCTTGTGCAATAGAGGTCAGTGCAAATGTGATTATTGGACACAACACAAGGACAGAGGGCTGCAGAGGAGAGCATCTCTATGGTGATGTATAAGCTGGTAAAGACAACATCATTTATTGGGCCACCCGGATAACACGGGTATAAGAAGCTCCAGAACTGCTAATGTGATTATTGGACATGTTACAGTGAAGTGGAGAGGTGGGAGAGGTCATAGATCGCCTTAGAACACCCAGGTATCAGAGTGTATGTGCAGCATCATTCATCAATTATAAAGAAAACAGGAGGATGTGCCTTACAGAAATTCCTTACACCCCACTGGGGATACATTCAAGAATGTGATAGTGTAGTACCATAAATTCTCGCGTAGAAGCCACGGCTTGTACGCGAGTCGGACTCAGCTTTCTTTTGATACCAAACATGCCTATATAGGGTGCGGCTTATACGAGAGTTTTTAGGAGTATACTACAGTACCAAAATCGCAATATTCAGACCCCCTCTGCGGCTTATATAATTTGTCAAATTAAGGGGTGCGGCTTTATACGCGAGTTAGGCTTATACGCGAGGATTTACGGTAGTATGTATATATTCTTAGTCCAGCTGGTACTCCTTAATATCAAGTAGATCTGTACATAGTTATAACCATTTGGAGGTATTTGCCAGATAGGGTCTTAGGTACTTGGCAATAGTCAAACTGATCTGGGGAGGTTGCAGCCTCAGGCAGACCCGACACTGAGGGGGTGATCATTCTACCAAAGCAATTTGATAATAATTTCTACCACAATAATTTGAAAACAATATTTTCTTGACATAAAACCCGGCTCTACTTAAACAGAAACAACCACTGGGCAGTGATCTGTCAGATCACCTGCCCAGTTCCTTGTTTTTGCTACCTTACCTGCCTAGCAGTCATCGCAGCGGTAGAACTCTCACTAGTTGCGGGTATTTGAGTTAAATTAGTATTGAAACCTGTTGTTTGTCCTTGACATTAACTGCTTCAGTAGCAATCATGGCCTCCCTATTAGCTTTATGTAATTGCTTAATGAGCTGTACCGCTTTGGAGACCGCTTACAGGGATCTTAGTACAAGATACCTTGAATTACCCTAACATAATTGGCCTTGGATGAACTTGGGAACTTGGTTATCTAGACACAGTGCATCGTGATGCTTCGGTTAAGTTTGGGAAATGAAAAGGGATTTCCTTTTTGAATACAAGTTTGAGGGACTCTGCATTAACTGGTGGCCATAAATGGGAGGTAAATGCTTGAGGCAAAGCTGAACAAGAAGGGATCTCAGGGAGGGGGGGGAGTGTCCTTACATTTCAATACATATATCTTGATTGCATCCATGACAAAGGGAACTCATTTGAGGCGCCAGATTTGAGGATATGAAGAAGAAGTAAGAAGCGGAAATATCGAAAAATCAAGTTACATTGTAACTTTTATTGAAGCTTGCATTTTGAATAAGGTAATATACTCACAAAGATCTCATGAATAATCATCTTTTTTGTGAACAATATTTGGCACTCTCGCCACAACCTACTACAAAAATAATAGCTTCTCATGAAAGACACCTGAAGGGAGCAGCTAAAGATTGAACGTTGCCAGACTTTGAAATCCTCAGGCAGAGATAAAGTAGAATCACGACAGAACAGTCACCGAGGCTTCATTAGAAATATGATCACTTTTCAATTTTCCATCCAATGAATTAAGCTGATTGGAAAAGGAAACTTTGATGGTTTTAGCAGGAAACTATTTGACATCCTCTTATTCTCTCCAGGGCTTCAATCGTCTTTGCCTCATTTTCCTTCACTGATTGCTTTTTTCATGTTGCATCATCATCCTCCGATGTGATTTATTAACTCTGTAAAGGAGCAATCAAAATATCTGACCTCGTCACTTGTGGTTTCACCTCCACCATCAGTCATAAGGCCCCTGTCAGGTACCAGGAGGCTTCTTGGCAGGGATGGGCTTCTTCAGTCTTGGGGGGAGACGATTTTGCAAGCAAAAAGAGAAGCATATCATCAAAAATCTGGCACCCTGTCATCTGAAATGAGACGACTGGCTACAGGTAGGCATGACACATTCATGATACATCTGATTCAGGGAACTTTAGGCGAAAAAGTTTAAAGCAGATTAATTGCCTTCCTTTAGGAGCTTTGAGCAACCTTAAAACAAAACAAAAAAAAATGAGAAAAGGTCATTGATCATCTTCAATGCTTAAGTTGCTTAAATTTGCGGGTTCATTAAGTAAAGATTTCACCAATTTTCTGGGTAAGAGGTTAAAGTTAAAGATGTAGTGCTGGTGTCAAATCCCCTACCAACCATTTCATGAGTGGACTCATAGGGGCTGCAATTATTTTTTTTGAACAAATTTAAACTTTATTTGCAAATTTTATAGGGATATCGGTACAATTTTTTTGTGTCCATTGTTGCCCGTCATAGACGAGTTACACTCGGTAATTCTTCTATAATGTAGAGTCTGTATAGTTTATGCAATGACATATTAAACATTATATTCAATCATATTATTATGTGGAAGGACACATCTCAATATCTATGTACTACAAATAAAGTTAGTGGCGTACCATCAGCACGCTGTTGTTACGGTAACGACACATCGTTTACCAGTCATATAAACTTATTGTATAATAAACAGTTTCTTACAGAAAACATAAGCGGTGGTCTTGTACATTTCCTTGGAATACCCTCATTTCCCTTTAAAATAAAAAATTGTTAATAAAAGAACTATCCCATAGATTTAAAAAAGAAATACTTAGATAAGTTAACAGTACTCTACAGCCCCTCAGGTTTTTTGGATACAGTTTTCATCATGAGATCTTTCATTTTTTCTTTGAACACATCAAAATCTAATGTGTTTCTTGTGTCAATATCTAGGGCATTCCATTGTTGTGCACAAAATACTTCTGTACAATTCTCATAAGCCGTACAATTTATCCTTGAGTAGGCTAAAACAGGTGCCTGAGACAAGCGAGTCACTCGAACCTTCTTTTCTCTAAAACAATCAAATCTAGACCTTTTAAAGGCTTGATTTCTTGCATGATATACGCGCCTATGTTCTAAAGTAGGCAAGCTTGCTAGTGCATGTACCAGTTCTGTAGGTGTAAGAATATGCTTAGATAAGCAGGTTTTAAGACACTTATTTTGGAGCCTTTGGAGTTCGCTCAGCGAATTTACAGTCGCGCCATGATATAAAATATCACAATAATCAATGGCAGATAAAACATGAGAAACATAAATTCTTAGGAGTCCACTCTCACCTATGCAGTCTTTCAACTTATACAATAAAAGTGACTTAAAACGAGTGTTTCTGATCAGAATTCTCACGTGGCTCTCTAGATTAAGTTCTTCATCAAGTGTTACTCCAAGATATTTATACGTTGGTACAACTTTTAAAGGCTTGCCATTTAAAAATATATTAGGTTTTTGGAGAATTTTCTTTTCTTTATTTGAACTAAAGACCATAATTTTTGTTTTATTCTCGATAATTGTAAATTAGTTTTTTGAAGACCAAGAGGAAAATTTATTTAGAGCCAGCGAGAGTCTGTCGGATAATGTCACAATGTCTTTGCCTGATACATAATGCACAGAGTCATCAGCGTACAATATAGTGGAGTGGTCATCACCTTCAGAAATGCTGTCATTAATGTATAAAAGGAAAAAAAGCGGCCCCAATATGGATCCTTGAGGGACTCCACAGGTGAGAGAAAGCATGGTAGATTTAACAGAATTAGCTACTGAACATTGCTGCCGTCTGGATAAATAATTTTCAATCAGCGTTAAGTTTCTATCCCGAATACCATATTCTTCTAATTTCTTGATTAAAATTATATAATTTACAGAATCAAAGGCCTTCAAACCTGATCGGCCGCGATCGTCTCTTGTTGTTGTTTCCGCCATCTTGGTTTCTCGGCGGGGTTGGTAAGGGGCCTACCCGAGTCACATTTTCGACAGTCTCCATGCCAACCGTTAAACCAGTCTCTCGCAGGAGGCTTCCTACAACTTCATGTAAATTCTCTCCTTGTTTGTCAGGGTATCCCTCAATGACTACCACCTTCTTCTTGTAGGCTGAATCTGCCTTGTCAAAGCGTAACGTATGGTCTGTCAACACTCGAGTCTGAGCCACTGACACTTCACTTATTGACTTTAGGGAATTGTTCAGGTTACCGAGGGTGGTTGTCAAACCATTCAACCCACCTTCTACCGTAGTCAGTCTCGTCGTAATGGTGTCCAAATTCGTCTTAGTTGTCTCCGCATTCCCTTGAATTGTTGTTAGAGTCCTGTTGATCCCATCCAAGGTCTCTAGAAAATCAGTTGACAGACGTTCCTGTTCCACCATGTGCTCTCCCAGTAGGTTGACGGCTACCACAATAGTAGTATAGTATGTATCGGAACGGGACTATAGTTAAGTACTGTTTATTACTCAATCGACATGCAGCCAATCAGAGGCCTCCATTGGGTCACGTGACCCGTTGCCATGGTAACGTGACCTACTTAGGGCTCTCAGCCAATCAGAAGCCAGCATTCTGGGTGACCTACTGACCTACTTAGAAGCTCTCAGCCAATCAGAGGCCGGCATTCTGGTAACCATGGTAACGTGACCTGCTTACGTCACGTGACCTACTTAGGCTCAGCCAATCAGAAGCCGGCATTCTGGTAACTAGGGTAACGTGACCTACTTAGGGTTTGTTTGTAAACAACACCACGTGGCTCTCTTGTTTGTAAACAACACCACGTGACACGTGACTGTTTGTAAACAAACAACTTATATATAGAAAATAAACACAACAAGTTCCATGTTATGTTAAAATTATATTTTCAAAAAAAAAGCACATCTGTTACAGCGTCTATGTGTAACTACGCGCGTTCTCATTCAAACACTATAACACTATCATACCGTAGCAGCAGCAGGTAGGACTGGAAGAAAAGCAAGCGCACGAGCAGAAGCGACGACACCAGTTGCACCATCCGGCCGTCGCGTTGGTAGCCCTACTACTCGTCGCGCGTTCAACTGGAGGTTTAAGAGTGACAAATGACGATTCTTTGTCGACGCAACTGCTAACATCAGCATCGGCAGCAGCATCGGCAGCATCGGCAGCAGCATCGGCAGCAGCGGCAGCAGCCTCGGCAGCAGCGGTAGCAGCAATAGCAGCAGCTGTAGCAGCAGTAGCGTGAGCATTAGCAACAACAGCAGCAGCGACAGTAGCAAGGGCGGCAGAGCGGGCACTAGCAGCGTTATCAGCGGCGTCATCGGCAGCCGCAACAGCATCAGCAGCAGCAGCGTCGGCATCGGTGGCATGAGTAGCTGCATCGGCGGCAGCAACAGCAGCAGTCACAGCCGCAGCGGCAACAACAACAACGTCATCACAACCAGCGTCACTAACAGCCGCAGTAAATGCAGCAGTAGCACGCTGAGCAGCACTAGCAGCAGCAATAGCAGAGGCTACAGCATCAGCTTCACATTCGCGCGCCGCTTCGTCATTCCGCTTCATGTCACGGTAGCAACTTTCCATCATGGGGATCTGCAAATTGAGGCGCGGTGCTGGTGGTGGTAGTAGTAGTAGTAGTGGTAGTAGTAGTAGTAGTAGTAGTAGTAGTAGTAGCGTGAACGATGATGACGATGCCGAATACGGTTTCACTCCCCCTTATATACTCTTACTCCCCTCCCCCCCCCTTTTTTTTCAAGCTACTGGCCAGCTGCCCCCTCACGGCAGGTCTTTAGATCAGCCTTAAGTCGCTTACTACGCGGCTCATCATCCCTCTAATCGCATTTTCCAGCCGCCGGCCGGCTGACTGCTGACGACAGGAGAGGGTGATTTGTTTTTCTTTAGATTTAAGCCGCTTACCACACGCACACCCTCTAGTCACAGACAGAGTGACAGAAAGGGAGGGGGTCGCTTTGTTCACGCTACCTGTAGTTGTTTTTCTATACACACGCTGAGCCCATGACCCGCTAATCCTTTATACAGGTAACACGCGTTCAACTAATTACTCTATTGTATGACAGTCGGTACACGGATTTAATTTTAAACCACCTTCCCATCTGGATCCATGTCTGGCGGGGTGGAAGGATCCAGCTGAAAAGCGTGATTAGGGCTTTTGTTTCTCTTATGATAGCAGCAGGTCAGCATGCGACAGCTGAAAATGTCAGACTCGCCGCTCCTATAAAAGACTGAGATGCGTCTCTCTTTCCACACACCCTTCTACCATCGCCGCCGACACCGCCACCGCCGGCCAGCCGACCGCCGCCACCGCCTGCAGTCACCGCCATCACGCCAGCAGGGAATTTTGAGCTGACTCTGCTTATTGCTTATTTTTTTTCTTTGAGCTTTTTGTTTTCTTAAATTTTTATTTTCACTCAGTCTTTTTTGTTTCGGAGGAAAGAAATATGGCGCTGCAGAGGGCGCGAGTTTCTAAAAGACGGTCGCGCGAACAAAGTGCTCTCCTCAACTGCCCGGCTATTTTTTTATCTCAAAGGAGAGAGCGGAAAAGGAAAACGTAGCGACATGGCCGAGAGCCGTCTTCTCAGAACAGCATTTACTCTACTATTGCATAACAGCTGCTCTCAGCGCCCCCACTCGTTGGGCGTTTCATGAAAAGAAAGAGCGCCGCTACTCTCCTCACCCTGCCTCCTCTTATAAAGTGAGAATAAGTGCTATGAAACGATTCGACAAGCCGATCGGTTTCTTGGGAGCGACTGCAGCTCCCACTCGGTGGGCGCGCGTTGTGGCCGACGTGAACACGGTCTCTAAACGTTTCGACGTCGTCACTTGTTATCCCGCATATTGCAACGCAGCCGAATTGAAGAAGATAGGGACGCACTATTTTAAACCATACGCTCCAATATGTATTTGTCACCGCCGCGCTCACACGCCTTATTGCTTTTTCGAGACGATCGTGTCACAACACAGAAATAGAAAAAAAAACGGCAAAGCGACGAGCTTTGCCTAAATGATCAAAAAAAAAAAAAAAAATTAATCTCCTCCTCCTCCTCCTCCTCCTCCTCCTCCTCCTCTTCTTCTTCTTTTTAAAAAAAAAAATAAATATTTGTATCAGACTCCTCTGGAGTCTGATACAAACATTTATGACTATTGAGTGAAAATAGAATTTTATCGCAAAAAAAGTCACTTCTGCCGCCGCTACTGTGACACCGGCCGGTATCAATAAAAAGGTCGGCTGACTTTTCTCCACAACCATTCACTACCGACCGTTCGAGTGAGAAACACAGCAGACAGTCAGACACACAACCGCTCTCTGACGCGTCCTGAAAAAAAACAAAAAAAAATGTCCAGTAGTAAAAGCAAACTCTTCACAGAAATTCATTTCGACGCTCGACTACAAGGACCCTTTAGTTGTATCATTAGCGGTCCGTCGGGTTGTGGAAAATCGCGCTTGGTGGATCAATTTCTGAGCGACGTGAACAATTTGGTCACGCCGCCGGTGGAAAAGACTTTTTACCATTACGGCGAGTGGCAACCTCTGTTTGAAAAAATGCAAAATCAGTACGGTGTGGAATTCAGAGAAGGTCTTCCAAGCAAAGAGTCTATAGCGGGAGACGTGGAAGTAGCAGAAGACGCTTTACGACCCCACACTCTACTGATATTGGACGATCTGATGAGCAGTTCCAATCAGCAAGTGGTAGCCGACATCTTTACTAAATACTCGCATCACTGGAACGTGAGCGTCATATACATCACTCAGAACCTATTCCAGAAATCACCCGACTTTCGAACTATGAGTCTGAACGCTCACTACATGATCGTTTTCAAGAACCCGCGCGACATGGGGCAAATAGCTAGTCTGTCTCGCCAGGTGTTTCCGTCCAACGCGGCGGCCCTCTCTAGTATATTTACCCATGAACTCAAGCGACCTCACTCATACCTCCTTCTGGACTTCAAGCAGTCAACACCTGACGATCTGAGAATACGCTCCTCTTTGACGTCCATACACTCTCAGCTAGTGTTCGTACCGCTAGACAAAAAAAAGAACAAGAGAAAGCAGTAGCAAAAAAAATGTCTTCTCATCTACTCGAAAGACACTTTGGTACTCTCAAGCACTTAGCTAAGTGCTCGCCAAAGGACTGCTCGCATCTAATAGACTCTGGAAGCGACGATCTGATCGCAGCGTTAAGTGAGATCTGTCACAATTTACTGGTAGGGAACATCCCGCTCAGCGACAAACAACTGGACAAGCTTCGAGAATCGGCTGACGTGTTGAGGGAGGTCGGCAAAAAATCTACGCCCATCAAAAAAAAGAGACGCGTCTTGGTACAAGAGGGAGGTTTCCTCATTCCAGCTCTCATAGGGATGGCTTTACCGCTTATAAAGAGCATTCTCCGTATATGAGACACCTCATTCGACACCTACTCGCCGACAGCACCACCACCACCACCACCACCACTACCGCCACCACCAGCGTCATTGCCACCGTCGTCCCCATGACGGACTCAGAGCAGCAACAACACTACAAACGTTTAGCGCTCGTGGATCCTGAGACGCTCTACAAATCATCACGAGCAGGTCTACTTCATCATGTGCCCGCTGCTGCTGCTACTACTAGCGCTGCTACTACTGCAGTCGCTGCTGCTAGTACTTCTACTGCTCCAAACCTTCCTCCTCTTCCTGATGAGCGCACTGAAAAGAACGAGAGTTCCGCTCCTGCCACCGCCGCCCGCCTACCTGCCGACATGGCCTATTACCACAAGCAGGCAGAGCAGTCCCTTCATCCCGACGCGGCCTTGCACCAGGTGCTACAGTTTATCTACAGGGACTTGGATTTAGTGTTGAACGACCCCACTTTGGAATCGCGCGAGAAAATGTTGAAATACCGAAGGTTGTTGAATAGATTGCAATTTTTTCTCGCGAATCCCCACAACAGCAACATCTCTTCGTCCTACTCTTCTTCGCCCCCGGCTCACCTCCGTCAGTCTGCTGAAGAGGCCAGCGCGTCCCTACTCGAGCGGTTGGTGAACCAAGTTCCCAAGAGGAATCGCACCCGGACCGTGGCGCTGTACAAACAATTGGAGAAATCCGGAGTGATCAAGTGGAACGAGGACGGTGCGGTGCGCGAGATGTCGGGTCGGAGAATACCACCTGAGCGTCGCATCAACATAGTGGACTTACTGAACGACGCCGCCAGGTTCAGGAAGACGGCGCCCAGACCGGCGGGCTACTCGCCGCTCACGAAAGCGCTGCGCGAAGCAGTTCCCACAGACTCCTTGATCGGAAACCATCTGTATAAAGCGAGCGGACCTGGCCAAAGTTTGGACACACGGCTTGCTGACAGAGGTCGGAAACGACCGAGCTTCGACTCGGAAGAAGGAGAAGCAGCAGCAGCAGCAGCAGCAGCAGCAGTAGCAGCAGCAGACTCTTCTCTCCAGGTGGTGGACGATCAATCCTCTGAAGACGAGGAGGACGACCGTGAACTTTTCCAAACTCCGACTTCCTATAGGAGCGTGCCGCGTAAGAAAAGGAAAGGGCGCAACCGCCTAGCGGCGAGCTCGTCGTTCACGCCCTCAACAAGCCCACCATGGGCAAACCAGTGAAGAGACTGACCAAGAAGGAAAAAGAAAAGAAGCGCGTAGTAGCTAGATATACCGACGTCAAAGCGCCCTCCAGTTTCACTAGCGTGACTAAACTCCAGAAACATCATTTTCGCCACCTGAACCCGGCCGTCATCCGAGATGCTTTAGTGTCGCTGGACGCCTACACTAAACATAAACCCATTCGGAGAAAATTCGCAAGGAACAAGACTATAACCGGCGCAATTGATCAGCAGTGGCAGATAGATCTGATGGACATGCAAGCTTTGGCGTCTCACAACGACCGCTTCCGGTACG
Source organism: Harmothoe impar (assembly GCA_947462335.1). Taxonomy (NCBI): domain Eukaryota; kingdom Metazoa; phylum Annelida; class Polychaeta; order Phyllodocida; family Polynoidae; genus Harmothoe; species Harmothoe impar. The sequence goes on along the minus strand of OX381707.1, from coordinate 82,550,238 downwards.
TGGTGACGGCGATCGACGTTTTCTCTAGGTACGCGTGGGCCGTTCCCATTAAATCCAAGAGCGGCGCTGATGTCACCGAGGCCTTCCGAGAGATGACAGGCACTGGCGAGAGACGACCGCGCACTGTTCAGACAGACAAGGGGAAAGAGTTTTTGAACAAGATCTTTCAAGATCACTTGAAGAGCGAGGGCATAGAGTTCTTCACTGGCGAGAACGACGACATCAAAGCTAGTCTAGTGGAGCGCTTGAACCGCAGTCTGAAGGAGAAGCTGTGGCGTTATTTCACACACAAGCGCACGTATCGCTACGTAGACGTACTGCACCATGTAGTGTCTTCTTACAATCGCACTCACCACAAGACGTTGAAAATGGCGCCGGCTCAAGTCAGCTCGGAAAACAGCGAAACAGTTTTCTACCGACAAGATCTCCCAACTAACAAACAAATCGACGAAATATGGAAAAAGAAGAAAAAAACAAAGACGTCCGCCGTCGACGTCATCGCTCCGGGTGACAGAGTGAGGATGTTGAGAACTAAAGGCGCCTTCGACAAAGGGTACGAGGGAAACTGGCGCGAGGAAGTGGTCGACGTTGCTAAGACGTTGGGAAGCAGAGGGTTCGAGCTGAAAGACGACAAGGGCGAGGAGATAAAAGGCGTCTTCTACCCGGAAGAGGTTCAGAAGGTGTACAAGAGTCGTTACGACAACAACTACCTGATAGACGAGGTGTTGCGCCGCAAGACCGTCGACGGTAAAGAGTTAGCTTTCGTACGTTGGTTAGGTTACGACGACAAGTTCAACGAGTGGATCCCCGTCAAAAAAATAACGTAGAAAAAAAAAAAAAAAAAAATGAACATCACTCTACCTAGCAACAGCTCTATGGAGTATTATCCTGACAACAGCTTGACGTCTTTCCGAACTCACTTCGACTCGCCGCTCCTTCTGCCCGAAGCGTACGAAGCGGCTCTGACTGAGATCATCCTCCCTACAGAATGGACTAACGTGCACGACGACGACTTGATCATCGTTGTTCCTCTGCGCACCAAAGGTTCGCTAGAGGAGGCGATCCAGGTTTTAAAAGAAACTAAATTCTCCGAAGGAAAAAAACCACAGGTAGACTGGAGGGGAATGAAAAACGCGAACGGTCTGAGCAAGCTAACGTTCAGCTCAAAATTCCCGCTGAGCTGGAAGGAAGCGAGCTATGTAACGGTGGAAGAGATATCAGACACGTCGGAAGAGCAGCAATTGAAACCGGAAACAAAAAGGTTCAAGAGAGAGGTCGACTTGAGACAGACGAATGCAGTTCTTGTCCCCGGCGGTGAAGAAGAAGGCGATCAGCGATCAAGCAAGACAAATGATCGAAAAGATGGAGAAAGACATGGGAGTGCGCAGTTTCATGCCAAACATATTCGAGATACCTCCTATTTTCACCGGAAGCAACCACACCCTAATCGAGCGCTTGAGTGAGACGTTGCGAGATGACAGACTAGAGGGCGACAGCTTCTTGCTCAAACCGATGCGGATCTTATCGTACGACGCCAAGACAAAACGCGTCACCATCAAACCGCCGAGACACTGTGCTGTCCTGCTGAGTCAGCATCTCGCATGCGTTCTAGGCTTCGGAGAGAAGACGTGTTTCGCGTCGCCGACTACCGGCGCCTACTCGATGGATGTTTACGGGGACGTGCACTCTGTGTACATATACACCGACATGATCCAGGAGAGACGTGTGGGCGACATGCAAGTGCCGCTGTTGCGCTGCGTGGCGGTGGACAGAGGCGGAAAGCGTCGAGGTGGCGTGCAAGCTATCAGTTTTCCCCATTTGGATTATTTCCCCTTGAAATCCAAGAGGTTTACCGAGGTCGGCATCTATTTAAGAGACCGATCCGGTCATTCCATCCCATTCGGTAGAGGCGAGGTGACCGTGACACTTCATCTGAGACCTATTGAGCGCTGAAAGAGAGAAAAATGATGCGTCAACGCGTTCCGTACTTTCCACCCAGGCGCACCGTCGGCAGAGGGTACAGCGATTACTACAACGCGCAGCTGGGCAACGGCGTCAACGTGTACAGCGGGCGCTCTTTCCAGAGCGGGCACGGTTTGGGCGGCGCTCTGTTAGGTCTGATGCGCTCGGCTACCCCGCTATTGAAGTCGGTGGGAAAAACGCTGCTCCGCGCCGGTGTGGGCGTAGCTAAAGATGTGCTGGCGGGTCGGACTTTAAAGAGCAGCGTGAAAGACCGAGGCGCAGGCGCTCTGAAGAGACTGGCGAGTACGGCGTTCTCGGGAGGAAAGACGTCTGTCGCGTCTAAGAAAGGGTCGAAACGTCGCCGGCATTCTCCTCAGACAGGCGGTGGCTCTTGCAAGAGACGTAGAGGGGATGTATTCGACCGGTAAGCGCCTAGGCGTTCAGGTATAAATAAAAAGACTGGAGGCGGCCGGCGTCAGTCTGTCGGCCGCATGAAGAGAGAACACAATGGCTTACGTACACGAGAGCAGTAACGAGTGCGCGCTCTCTGAGCTCGACCTGCACACCGTAGCGCCGACTCAGACTACTATCTTAAAGTCGTCTTTCCTGGGGATAGAAACAAAAAACTCTTTAGAGGATGGAGGTAACATAAATTTCACCATCAACAAGTCGCAAGAGTACACAGACCTGAACGAGAATTACCTTCATCTGGAATGTCAAGTGCTTAAGGACGGAGCGGCGATCGAGGACACCGACGCGGTAGCTCCGGTGAACAACTTGGCTCACTCGCTCTTCAAAGACGTCCAAGTCTCCATCGGCGGTTTCAAAGTGTCTGGCAACACCGAGACCTACCCTTACCGAGCTTACTTGGAAGGGTTACTCAACTACAACAAAGACGTGAAGGACGGCGTCATGAGCGCCCAGGGGTGGCATGCAGATACGCCCGGTCAGTTTGACACGTTGACTGACGCGAATGCGGGGTACAAAGCGCGCAAGAAGCTAATCTCCAACAAGCGCTTTTCGCTGATGGCGCGACTGCACTTTGACCTGGCTCATCAACCGAAGCTCATCGTTGGAGAGACAGAAATCAATCTCACTCTGAAACAAGCCCTCTTTCTATCTGATGTGCGCCGCTGACGGAGGCTACAGCTTGAAGATCTACAAAGCAAAGCTCTACGTGCGACGCGTGCTGGTGGCGGACGCTGTAGCGGAAACGCACGAGAGAGCGGTGATAGAACACGGGCCCTTCGACTACCCGGTGAACAGAGTGGAGGTGACGACCTACGCCATCCCTCAAGGTAACAGAGATCACAGCTACACGCACTCCAACACAGGCCAGCTTCCCAAGTCGATGATGATTTGCTTCCTTGACCACGACGCCTTCAACGGTAGCTACACCAAGAACCCGTTCGAGATGAAGCATTACGACATCAGCTCGCTTCAAGTGATAGTGAACGATCAGAAAGTGCCGAACGACGCCTACGTGCCCGACTTTAAGACCAAAGCGGCCGTGAGAGAGTACTTGGCGCTACACACGGAAACGGGGATGTACGAGGGCGCGCGCTCCTGCGGTATTTCATACGATCAATTCCTGAACGGTTACACGGTGTTCTCCCTCGACTTAACCCCAGACAGATCGCACGACGGGTGTCGCGTGAACCTTATAAGAGCGGGTCAGCTGAGGGTGGAAGTCAGTTTCCGCTCGGCGCTACAAGCGACAACAACGGTGCTACTCTACTTGGTGTACGACAACGTCGTCGAGCTGACCCGAGATCGACACCCCGTCACCGACTACCACATGAACTGAAGACAAGACGGCGGTACTCGGCGTATCGTATGAACACGCTTGAAATAAGCAGAGTGTTGAAGGAAAACGTTCACACAAAACATCGTTTCCTGGGCGTTTTCTCTTGTGACACTATTCCGAAGCACCCTATCAAAGACACTTGTTTCGTGAGCAACACAGATCCGCAACATTTACCAGGTCAGCATTGGGTGGCGTTTTACGTGTCGAGCACGGGTGAAGTGTACTACTTTGATTCCTTCGGCTTACCGCCGCTGAGTGCGGAGTTCTTGTCTTTCGTGGAACGCTCTGCTCCGTTCAAGTGGCAAAGAAACCGCATTCAACTACAAGACACTTCTGCTGACACCTGTGGACCTCATTGCGTTCATTTCCTAATTGAAGCATGTCGAACAAGAAACCCCAAGAAGTGCGTCATGCACATGAGCAAAATCCCAAAGCTGAGCGACCGGGCCGTGAGTCAGAAGCTATCGATGATGCTGTTGTGACGGGTTGTTGCGATGGCGGCCGTTTCATGGAGGCAAAGATTCTCTGCCTTGCCGAAATGGTGTTGGATTTATCCAAAGTCGTGCAATGTCTATTGGAGAGAAGTCGTCCGGGGTGTGGTGGTGCGAGTGACGGCGGCGTGAGACTTTGCGGCCTGTTGAGTTGCTGCAAATCGAAGAAGCAAGCTAAAAAAGCATAAACTTGTGTGTTTTTTCTGATTGAAATGAAAATAAAGAATAAAATGAAAAGAAAAGAAATTATCTTGTTGTGTTTTTATTTCTATATATAAGTTACATAACTTTTTTTTGTTTGTTTGTTTACAAACAGTCACGTGTCACGTGGTGTTGTTTACAAACAAGAGAGCCACGTGGTGTTGTTTACAAACAAACCCTAAGTAGGTCACGTTACCCTAGTTACCAGAATGCCGGCTTCTGATTGGCTGAGCCTAAGTAGGTCACGTGACGTAAGTAGGTCACGTTACCATGGTTACCAGAATGCCGGCCTCTGATTGGCTGAGAGCTTCTAAGTAGGTCAGTAGGTCACCCAGAATGCTGGCTTCTGATTGGCTGAGAGCCCTAAGTAGGTCACGTTACCATGGCAACGGGTCACGTGACCAAATGGAGGCCTCTGATTGGCTGCATGTCGATTGAGTAATAAACAGTACTTAACTATAGTCCCGTTCCGATACATACTATACTACTCACAATGTCAAATGTGCTGGCACCGTGCGCGAGCAGATCTTTTTTCGCCTTCTTGGACATGTTGCTGTTCAAAACTGCTCAAAATTCAGTCCCAGTGCTTCAGTATGCCTTTATGCTTGCTTGGGTAGCGTGTAAAAAGCACGCGTTCACATTAGACCAGGTCTTACGTCGAAAATTGTCAGGGAGCCGTTTCACCGCTGCTAGCCGGATGCCGCCATGTCTTTTATCTCCTATTACTTATGATGTTACGGAATTGAAGCATTGGAAAAATATGGTGTGTTTGTCATATTAAAAAATGTGTATGCTCTGGCATTCTCCCATTGCACATCACAGAGCCTTGGACTGTTATGCACGGTGTCATTTGTAATATGCTTTTGCTCTTTAATTAGTATTTCCAAATTGCACATATTTTCTACCAGTGTTATACTACACATATGCCCTTTATTCTTCCTGCAGTCTATTTTCTGAAAGGCTTATTTTGCAGACAACATACACACTTCGTCTGGTTCTAATGCACATACTCATGAACAACGAAAAAAAGCCTGTCTAATACTCAACTGAGTATTGTGCAGCTTGATAATGTGTGTTTGTGTATTTTGTTAAATTTCATTTAGCCTCCTGTGTTTTCACAATGCACATGGCACAGTAAATGTATTGTTATAATGTACAGTGCCCTTTTGTCATCTTGCGGCATGATTCAGCAGTTCACTTATTGCATGTGAAGACCTTGTTTTTTCAGACACTGTGGACACAGTGTCTGTACCTGTATTGACATACCTGAACACAGGAAGCTGGAATCCCTATATTAGTCAGACATTCCCACTTTTATTTCAATGTAGTGAAAGGTTGCTTCCTGAAAAATGTTTACTATGCTCTGCAATTTGATACAGTATGTCTGGTAAGAGAGGACACTGGACTCTGATTTTGGTGTAGCTCAACTACAGCTTAGGTCAATAACCAGTTGGTAATTCACAAAGGTTCATCTTGAAGTCAAATGATCTGTATACAGTTATCAGTGCAATGCTACAGCTGATGATCTTCATAAACAAATTAACAAGTCAGCCCATATTGCATACCAGTGAAACCTGAGAATCATGCTGTAATAACTGAGGCCCTCCTCAAACTTAAGCTCAGCTGGACAGTTTTGATAGTTTAAGTAGGATCTTGCAATAATGTTACTTTACTGATGTAATAGGATTGTTTATCTTTGTTTGTAAACAGCAATTAGCAAATAACAGCCACTTAATGGGCCTAAGCAAATTTACTTTGTTGAAATAAAATTGCTGATTTCCAATTTTTTTATTTCCTTAAGAATATAAATGAACCAAACTCCCTTTTGTATCCCCCAACTTCAACACATTAGTTAATACACAACACTATCCTCATCCCATTGCATCTGGTCTTGAATTTCTTTTCGATCTCCCTCTTTATACATATATTGCGGCTACGAATCAGGTTGTGTGAGGTCTGTAGCTATCACTGTACTGAAATAGTCACTAGTTATTTGCAAGGCTGTAGGTAAGTTATGTAATGTAGGTTTTTTTGGTTCCTTCTGAGGTGACCTCATGCTATCATTCTTTTCAAAATGATGTAAATTCATTGCTGTTGCCAGGCCAATTTATGCCTTGGATAAAGATATAAACAAATTGGTCATCTCAAGATATTACCTCCTTTCCAGCACCTAATGGCTAGAAAAGGGATTTAAATAAACATCTGCCTCCGGATACTGTCACTACCATAGATATAAATATTCTGCTATCTGCCATATTGAACCAAATCCAGATATTGTCAACACCATAGATATAAATGTTGCACCACCCGCCCTTTTGATTCACATAAGATATGGTTGTCTCCATAGATATTGATTTGCTGCTGCCAATCATTTTGAAAAACCTTCCCAGGAAAGACAAGCTATTTACTCACTAAAGCTGTCTTAAGATCTAATACATTGACAGCGTAGACAGCACCTCTTTTCATTTCCTAATACTTCAGCATTGATAGCAATCAGTGATCTAAATATGTCCCACATTTCATTCAATCCTGTCCAAATGTCTAATAACATTTCGATATGCAGGAGTGAAGAAGATTATAGTGTGGCTAGGCGCAGCAATTAATAGGTAAAGTGGGAATATTTTAATAGTAAATCCGTTTCAATCTCCCTGTTGCGCTAATGCCCTAAATAGTCTCAAAGGTCTTCAAAAATCATAATAATCGATCATCAAGTTATGAGTGGAGAAATGGAACTCAAGACAACCATAATTATTACAACTGAGTTTACCCAGAAGCTACTGAAGGTCTGCAATACATCAGTGTGGTTGTTTTCTCTGTCATTTGTTCAATTACCTGGCGTTTTGTATGTAACTGTTAAACAGAATCCTGCACTTGCTAGATAGAGGTCTGAGGATGGTGTGGTCTGTGATTACTGGAGGATTCCCACAAAGTCTCAATGTGGCTTATTAATCACATCTACCATGGACTATAGAGACCCGTTTTCTGTAGAAGGACCGTCCTAATGCTACTTTGTATATATTTTAGACATCATTATCTAGGAGAGCCCTAATGTACACTGTGAGTGGATAGTAAAAGTTATTATTACATGATCTAACATTATAAGTACAGTATTGATGTACTGTTTGGTGAATACTACAGAGACCTTCCTTTACACAACACTACTGTCTGCGCTCTATGTATGTCTCCTCATAGCGTTGATGGTCTACACTACAGTCTACACACCAGCCAGACATCCGGAGGCACACCTGGATGGTCTCAACAGTGTTTGATTCAGAAAGACTACAATGTTATGCGACCACTCCTCCTGCAACCATCTACTGCTGCAGATTATCCGGAGGTGATTCAATAGTGCGGGTGGGGGAAATTTATATCTATCATATCTTACCACACAGGCCCGCAGAATGAAGGGGGTGAAAGACAGCACCTTGATAATATCTGCATGTAGTATCCTTCAGTCATCCCCAAGAGTGTGGGAGGGTGATGAAATTGTTTCCTCCTTATAATAATTTTATCCTCATAACAGCTGAATGATATCTTAGTAAACATTTCTTTTTCTTTTAGCAAGAAGCAGATGGTTTTATTAACCATTTTTATGCTTTTTCTTTACCATCAGGTTCTGGGTAGGTATATTCACTTATGAGGACAAAACTACTTGTAACAGGGAAATTGATTTGATTTTCTTTAATAAGGAAGCAAAAATCATGAATCATTTTTAACACCAAACAAAATGGCTTGGACCCATATGAGAGGTGGTGCAAAGGGAAATCTAGTAACTTTAACTTGGTTGGACGTGGACTGTCTAGCTAAGCTGGAATTGGAGGAGGGCCCCACAATATGCAGTATAAGCATGACAAAGTCATTTTCTGCAAAGATAATCAGTTCTGACATTACAATCATAAATGTCTGAGGGAAAGGATGAATTCATCCAACCTTTGTTGACTGACACCTGGTTAATAATTAATTACTGATGTGCTTGGCCCATGCTAAGGTGACAGTTCAGCGTCCTCCCAAACCTCACATAGTGCGAGGTTGCAGAACATGATAGTTATTTCTATGACCACTTTTCATCAATCAGAACTAAAAGTGGGATTGCTTAATTATATTTACTCTCATGGTGGGTGCTTGGAATGAACTGTTTAAACTATAATTTGTTCATAGTAAAATAAAAGAAATATATATTTTGACATCATATCATTCAGTTAGTGCAGTAATACATAGTTCAGTGTGAATAAAGAACTATGGAGTTACGTGGGACAAGCCATCAAAACATTAGCAGTCAAATATGCTGACAAGATGTAAGGAAGATTGGGGCAGAATCAAGGTGGTTGCTGGACAAGCTAAAAAAAGGAAAATATAGAAAAAAAGAAGAGGACATGTAAAAAGAATAGTTCCTGGGAAAGCTTGGTAATGGAACAGTTTAGCCCCTCTAGGGTGCTTAGATTTTTTTGTATACATGTGTGTCTGGACATTTTTAGCTACGGCAGCAACTGTATCTAGAGGTCATTCTAATCCATCATATCCACCACACATGTATGAGTTAGAGAAGACAGCAAGTGCCTTGATTATATCTGCCTCCAGCAGCCATCCGTCATGCTCAGGGCCATTAGAGGAGTGGGAATTGGTTTCATTCTCACAACCATCAGATGGCTCATAGAAGAGGCTTCTCCTGTGTGACGAATGTATTTCAGTATGACCTTTCTAATTCTTTACTAAGAAGCAGAAGATGTTTTAACAGACATTTTGTATCAGATTATATCTGGTATCTTAACAGGTGACAGGTAACCAGCACTCCCTTGTCAGTGTGGGACACTGCACTGTATTGCTATTTAGCATACACTCACGGACAGGTTGTCACAGCATAGTGCTAAACTGAGATGCATGAGTCAATGTACCTAGACCTTGAATTAAAACTAATTTGTGATCTTTCTTACAAATTAGTGGAATATACTGTTGGTGTAACCTGATAGATAGATATCCCATCTGAAGGCCTGTGGATGTACCAGGTTGATGCTGTGTTGCATTTAAGAGAAAAACTGAGTTAAATCTGATGTGTATCTCTGTCCAGCCCCCCTCCTCTCCCTGTACTGCTTGCACTAGATGTCACAGGTACCCCAACCCCACTTAGGTAAGGCAAGACCCCCCCCCCCCCACACACACACCAGCCTTCACACTCAGGGGGCTTGCATGACAGTAGTATAGTATGTATCGGAACGGGACTATAGTTAAGTACTGTTTATTACTCAATCGACCTGCAGCCAATCAGAGGCCTCCATTTGGTCACGTGACCGGAAGTGACCTAGTTAGGGGATTAGTGGTGAGGTCACGTGACCTAGTTAGCCAATCAGAGGCCGCCATTTGGTCACGTGACCGGAAGTGAGGTCATATGACCTACTTATGGACCGGAAGTGACGTCATATGACCTACTTAGGGGACCGGAAGTGACCTACTTTAGGATCAAGTGACCGGAAGTGACCTGATGAGTCACGTGACCGGAAGTGACGTCACATGACCTAATGGCCAACCGGAAGTGAGTGACCTGATTGAGGATCACGTGACCGGAAGTGACCTGATTGATCACGTGACCGGAAGAAGAAGAAGAAGAAGTGACGTCACGCGACTTAATGAAGAGATGAGGGTCTTTAAGGGGTCACGCGCTTTAAAATGTGATATCTTTTTTTTTGGAGGAGGAGGAGGAGGAGGAGGAGGAGGAGAGGAGGAGGAGGAGGCGAGTCTCTTATTTTTTAGGTAAACTAATAAAAAACACTACGATATAAGTTTTTGTTTTTTTTCATTTTTTATTGTTTTACGAGCGACTGGAAGTGACTTATTGAACTAGGTAGAAGCGTTCTTTAGAGTGTATAAAGGGGGGGGGGAGGGGAGGGGAGGGGAGGGGAGGGAAGGGGAGGGGGGCCCCTTTAAGATGCATGGGGAGGGGGGCGCTTTTAGGATGCATGGGGCGAGTGGTGGGGGGGGGGGAGGGGGGAGGGGGGAGGGGGGCACTCTAGGGGGGTGGGGGGGGCACTCTAAGGGGCGTTTGTCTCTTTTAAGAAAAAAAGAAAAGAAAAAGATTTCAATCGAGAGACACGCTTCTTCCTCTCGAGAGGAAGAAGCGTGTCTCTTCGTTTTTTTTTGTTTATCACGTGCTTCGATGAGGCGATCAGCTGCGACTGGAGGAAGTGACACTTTAAGAGGGCGCGCGTCTTAATTGTTATGATTTTTTTTTTTTTTACTTACTAATAAAGAAGACGTATGAAAATAAAACACAACAATTCACATGTCCGTCGTTCTCGTTGTTTCTTGCTTGATAAAGTCAAGTAATATCGCGATGCCGAGGTCAAACTTTCCCATGTCCTCAGTCAACACTTGAAGGAGTTCAAAAGGTGTACCGCCGGCACCGTCAGCTTCATCTTGCCACATTTTCAACACTCGGAAGGCCCACTCAGCGGGACTTCCTCCGTATTCGCATTCTTCAGCGATCTTATCTAACCTCTCAGGCGACAATTTTAAATGGTCCCCCACCTCTTTCCACCTGCTACCTAGACGTCTGCCGAGGGTGCCCAAGTGCTTATGCATCGCGCGCGAGTCGGGGTTTTCGAAATCCAACCCCTGTCTGTGGAGAAGGGACATCCACTGAGCCAACAGTTCCACGCGTCTAATGCAGGTGAAGACGCGACCGAGCTCTCCCCATCTATGACGATGCGGGGTTTCACCCCACCAGACTCGGAACATCGCCGTACACAGCTCCTCCGGTGTCTTGACACTGCGCTCTACTAGAGCATCCATACGGGCGGCGGTAACTTTTAAGCTACTGCCCAACTCTCTCCAACAGCCGCTCAACTCTTTACCTAGTTGACGAAGCAAGGCGTCGCTATAGGCTAACCGCCGCTGTCCTACCTCTCTGTTCTCCCCATCGGTCTGCCTCGCGCGTCTCACGTCGTCAAGCCGCATTAACTTTTTTTCAGGTGGACAAGGCGGTGAAGGCGAGCTTGAAAGTGGAATAGCTTGAGCCATCTCGTCTCGTCTTGGCGGCGGCGGCGGCGGCGGCGGTGGCGGCGGCGGCGGCGGCGGCGGTGGTGGTGGCGGTGGTGGTAGTAGACGTTACTGTGGTCAGAGGCGATATGGTTTTTTTCCAACAGAAATCAGAGCTTTTTATACAGAGGGAGTTTAATCCCATTTCCAACAGCACTCCAGCTGTGTAGCGACCTGTCCGCATGACGCTTTTTCAACCGCTCCGCTCCTTAAGAGCTTAGATGACGAGGGGTGTGTCATCGCTATCCGTGGAGACCAGCTGAAAACGGTGTTTCTTCCTCATCCATAGCCTTACCTCCTACCCCCTACCTGAGGACGTCTCCCTCCCTCTGACATTCATTGTAACAAACGTCAGAGGTCAGGTGAAAATCGGATTTTTTTCATGCACAGCCTTAGTCAGCTGTCACCCCTCCCTATTGAACTAGCCGGCCGCCGCCTGGCCGGCCCGGTCTACTCACCACGGCAGGAGGTGGTGATTTTTTTTTTGTCTTACACTTAAGTCGCTCACCACATGCACACGCCTCTACTCACAGACAGACACGTTCGTCTTAGGGGGGTCCTGCTTCACGCCACACGCCTCCTGTAGTTTTTTTTTGTATACACACTCTAAGCTCATCACCGTTAATCCTTTATACAGCTAACGCGCGCTGAATGGCTGAACAGGGTGGTAAGTGGCTTAGCTCATGACAGTGGATCCCTCAAAAAAAAAGAGGGGAAAGGGATTCAGCTGAAAACGTCATACCTTATGTCTTTGTGAATGGCCGCCGGTCAGTCGACGGCAGCAACCGCTTAATCCTTTATACAGCTAATGTGAGTTGAATTGCTGAACAGGGTGGTAAGCGGCTTAGCTCATGACAGTCGATCTCTCAAAAAGGGGGGAAAGGGATCCAGCTGAAAACGTCATGCCTTATGTCTTTTGATTCTCTTTGTGAATGGCCGCCGGCCAGCCGGCGGCAGCTGAACAGGGTCAGTAAGTAGCTTAGCTCTAGAAGCGAGAAGGTGTATATAAGGGGTCTGGAAACCTCCATTCACTCACTCATTCTTTTGCTGCTCTCTACAGTCACCACCATGAGCAAAAGACAACACCTAGCGCCGTCCAAGAACAAGAAGACTACGCGGAACAGCGCTCGTTTAGCGTCAGTGCCTCCTCTTGCTACTGAAAATGAGACTACCGCCGCAGCCGCTTGGTCTTATCACCCTCCCGCTGTAGCGAGCGCTCGCGGCAGTAGTAGTAGTAGTAGCAGTAGTAGTAGCAGTAGTAGTACTAGTAGTAGTAGTAGTAGTAGTAGTAGTAGTAGTAGTAGTACTACTGGTAGTAGTCGTCGTGCTAGCGACGTTGTTACACTCGCGACGGTACACGTTGCTGCTAAGCGCGCTGCTACTGCCGCCCCGCCTGCTGCGGCTGCTGCTGCTGCTGCACCTGCTACCGCTGCGCCTGCTACTGCTGCGCCTGCTGAGGCTGCTGCGCCTGCTACTGTTGCGTCTGCTGCTGCTGCTGCTGCTGCTGCTGCTGCTGCTTCTGCTGCACCTGCTGCTACCGCTACTACTACTGACGACAACGCTCCTGGCACAGCGCAGTACTGGCAACCGGGTTTTTACCTCCCCACTACTGTTGATGACTTTGATGACCTGCCGCACGTTGCACAGCCCCTCTCCTCCACCACTACATCGACCGACGCCCTCAAAGCCGCTCGCGCTGAGAGTGACAGCTATTCGGACACTCAGCCCCTAAACCGAGAAGAAGAGGAGGAGGAGGAGGAGCAGCAGCAACAGGGTGAGACAGAGAACGACGCTGACGACGAGGCGTACGAACAACCCGAAGGGAAAGGGGTGGGCGGTACGTTTTTCGGCTTCCCTCTTCGACCTTTCGACCTCACTTCCTCCACTAGTAGCGTCCCGTCCGGTCCGTGGGGACTGCCCTCACCGCCACCTTACGAGGGCGGCAGCGCTTCATCTTCTACCGCTACACTCAGCACCGACGGCGTGTGGCTGCGCTGTTCCAACAACGAGGCCTCGGATACCCCCAGCGCTGACGCTGCTCCTGCTATCGGTTCTGCTGCTGATTCAGCTCACGCTGATGGTAGTAGTATAGTATGTATCGGAACGGGACTATAGTTAACTACTGTTTATTACTCAATCGACCTGCAGCCAATCAGAGGCCTCCATTTGGTCACGTGACCCGTTGCCATGGTAACGTGACCTACTTAGGGCTCTCAGCCAATCAGAAGCCAGCATTCTGGGTGACCTACTGACCTACTTAGAAGCCCTCAGCCAATCAGAGGCCGGCATTCTGGTAACCATGGTAACGTGACCTACTTATGTCACGTGACCTACTTAGGCTCAGCCAATCAGAAGCCGGCATTCTGGTAACTAGGGTAACGTGACCTACTTAGGGTTTGTTTGTAAACAACACCACGTGGCTCTCTTGTTTGTAAACAACACCACGTGACACGTGACTGTTTGTAAACAAACAATTCGACTTAGTCTGACATTTTCAGCTGTCGCATGCTGACCTGCTGCTATCATAAGAGAAACAAAAGCCCTAATCACGCTTTTCAGCTGGATCCTTCCACCCACCAGACATGGATCCAGATGGGAGGGTGGTTTAAAATTAATCCGTGTACCGACTGTCATACAATAGTGTAATTAGTTGAACACGTGTTACCTGTATAAAGGATTAGCAGGTCATGGGCTTAGAGTGTGTATAGAAAAACAACTACAGGTAGCGTGAACAAAGCGACCCCCTCCCTTTCTGTCACTCTGTCTGTGACTAGAGGGCGCGCGTGTGGTAAGCGGCTTAAATCTAAAGAAAAAAAATCACCCTCTCCTGTCGTCAGCAGTCAGCTGGCCGGCGGCTGGAAAATGCGATTAGAGGGATGATGAGCGCGGTTTTTTATATTCAATATATTAGAAGTGTGCTTTGTTGCTTATATAGTTCATTATGCGTTTAAAATGTTCGCGAGTATCGTAGAAATGTAGAAAAATCCTATTGTGGCGCCATCTGACGAAAAGAGCGGAGAACTATACTAGGGTATGGCGAGCTAGACTAGAGCATGTAATCACCAGGCGGCAGAGTAGTCAAAAGACAATCTCGTAGTAGTAGGTCTACTTGGATCTTGAGTAGCCACCCTTGTGGTTGCAATTACCTAGACTAGTTGACCCTGCCAGCCTGGTCAAGTGAAATTAGTAAGGAGACCGCACATTAACGCGCTCCACAGTCTTTAGACAGTTAAGACTATAGTACCGTAGATTCTACTGTGTACTCACACTAACTATTTACAGTGCTACATATTCATACCCGTGTTCTAAGTGTTTTTTTTAGAAAAAAGCGATCTACTCACCCATTTTTTTTAGACAAACTCCTATTAGCAGGTAACCCCTGTATAAACCATACTGCAAAGATCTGCTACTTCGAGCGTCTGCCTCGTGACTGATAGTGTACAACAAGACGAAGTGGGCAGAGGTGAAGTACTGTTCCAAGAAAAATTGAGGCTCTTTATATAGCTGAGAGAGCGGCTAATCCGGATGTTCTAAGCTTGTTTTCACCTAGAGCCCCACCCTCTTCCAGAGAGGAATCAAATTGCTTTTCACCTGGACCCTTCCACCCCTCATCCATCAGCATGAAAAGAGGGATAACAAGTGTAACGTGCGCTACATGTATATGGGATTATAGCTGGTGAAGAGATAAAGCCAGGTCAACTGTGTATACAAAGACTACAGGAGGTGATTAACGACAGGTGTGACGCGCCAGCCCGTGGACGGATTATCTTCTAAGCTGACGCTTATTCAACTAGCCAGCTGCCGTCCGCTCCACTCACCACGGCAAGAGGAGGTGCTTTTGTTTTACACTTAAGTCGCTTACCACATGTACTCGTCTCTACCTCACAGACAGACACCCTCTCGCTTGCTTCACGACCCCTGTAGCTTTTTTTGTATACACACTCTAATCTCATAACCCCCTGATCCGTTATACAGATAACGGGTATTCTCTTTTAAATAGCTGCCAGTCAGCCTGCGGCAGCTGAAAACGACGGTAAGTAGCTTAGCTCTAGAAGCAAGAAGGCGTATATAAGGAGGCTGACACGTGTATAGGCGCCTTATAAGTCGGCAGGGGGTAAATACTAGTGAAAAAGGAAGGCAGGTGTGCAGGTAGCTTTCTAACAGACACGTGTGTGCACTAAGCTGCTTAAGTCTAAACCCACCTGCAGTAGTCAGGTAGCATGTGAAAACTTACTTAACAGATCTCTTAATTGAGTAGAGACTCTGTACTGAGAGAGTCTTTTCAGCCGTTTAAGAGGATTATCTAGGACAGGGTACATAAGGAGTGAAACGACGCTCTCACCCATCACACTTTCTCGACCCGCCCTTCATCATCGTAGCATCGTCCACTCTACGCTCGCTCAGAATGTTATGATGGTTAGTTCTGCTATTTTCAGCTACTTTTCTTATCGAAGTGTTGACGCTACAGAGCATCGAAACTCTCTCCAAATGAGTCCAAGAAAGAAAAAGCAACTTCCACTTGAAGCAGGAAGAGAAACAGTGCCCTATGATGCATGTGAGGTAAAGAAACATTGGAAGGACGTCACCAAGGAGCAATGGATAGAAGCATGCTTCAACTTCATCGGAACGGAAGTAGTTTCATTTGGACAGAGGGAGAAGATTTTGTTGGAGCTATTTTTCTTAGCTCCGTATACTTGGCCTGACTGTGGTGAAATTCCTTCAGGTATTTGTTCAGTCTTCGCCATAGAAGTTATCAGGTCTTTGAAGGAGCTTCGATATATGCAAGGCACTCACGAGGAGATTGTTCAGAAAATGACGGAATTCGAAACAGGAGAAGACACAATATGGTGCGAGGAGACGACATATACGGACGATGATCTGGAGTACATCATTTGTAGCCCGTTGGAACATTATGTTAAAGACTTTGAGGACATGCTAGACAGCACTGAGATGAACCCGAAAGAGAGATCCCTTACTGCACAGAAAGAGGCCTAAGCTGTGTTGGAAAAGCTCAAGTTTGGTCAAGGATTCACTCTTCAAAGCAGCTGTGTGAGTGTGATAAAAGGCCTTGTGTTGAAACATCCAGACATGAAGTTTTTCGCGTGCTGTCGACACACTTCCTTTGCCTGAACTGATGATGAACATGATCGATCCCATCGTACCAACATGTTTCGACTCTGCCAATTGTCCCATGTATAAAATGGTTTCAAGTTTTGCCCGTGGCCGATGGCTAAACGATCCACTGAAGTCAGAAAACCTCCTTGATTTAATCAACTGACTAAATGTATTTTCTCATACTAGTATTAGTAGCATTAGTAATAGCAGCTACTCAGTCTCGTGCAGCACAAGCAGCAGCATCTGTCAGCAGCATCCGTGACATCGTCAGCAGCAGCAGCAGCTGCACGAGCAGCACAAGCAGCAGCATCTGTCAACAGCATCCGTGACATCGCCAGCAACTGCAGCAGCTGCACGAGCAGCACAAGCAGCAGCAGCTGTCAGCAGCTGCAGCAGCTGCACGAGCAGCACAAGCAGCAGCACCAACAGCAGCAGCAACAGCAAATCAGCAGCAGCAGCAGCAGCAGCAGCAGCGGCGGTGTGGACCACTAAATTCGAGATGGCGACATGTCTGTTTCTTAGAATCGACATTCGACATGAGGCCTAGTGACATTTGACATGAAGCTTGAAAAACATAGTGACAGGTGACATGAGCAATTCTTAAAATCGACATGAGATATGAGCATAATTAAGCGACATCGACATGTGCCATGGCTATTTTTTTTTAAGACAAACGCCATAGACTCCTCATTCAAACCCCCACTAGTAGTGCTCTATAAGCGCAAGCTTTGCCTTAAGAGAGCTGTGGCTGTGAACCCTCTCCTCCCCCCGTACACACAGGTAAATATCAGAGTCAGCCAATGTCGCCAATACTACTCTCATACAAGGGTCAGGCACTGCTGGACTATAATAGATGGGTCAAGGACCATTCTACTGAGGGTCAGGCTAGGCTGGACATTCAATAACAGGCTGGACTTTGGCAAACTTGCTTGAAAGTCTGGCCAGCAAGAGTCCGTTGAAGGACTATACGGTAAAAAGGCTGCTGTTACAGTCAAGATACTCATATTTCAAGCCCAGAAAACTGTAATTAGCTTTCCAAGTTGTTTATTTAACAATATCCTGGCCTAGCAAGAAGCTGTCAGATGACATCTAAGAAAAATGGGGCTGTTAATTGATCAAGAGAGCTACATTGTTACAGAGTCCTATTCCTCTTTTGAGGTGGGACCAAATTTGAAAAAAGAATAAACTCAAAAAAAAAGCCTTAAGATTGAAACAGTTGTAGATGACAAATTTAATGAGGAAGTCGTATTAATTAGTTTACAAATAGCCGCTGCACGAGCAGCACAAGCAGCTCGTGCAGCTGCTGAAGCTGACACTAGTGTCAGCTGCTGCTTGTGCTGCTCGTAGCGGCTATTTGTAAACTAATTAATACGACTTCCTCATTAAATTTGTCATCTACAACTGTTTCAATCTTAAGGCTTTTTTTTTGAGTTTATTCTTTTTTCAAATTTGGTCCCACCTCAAAAGAGGAATAGGACTCTGTAACAATGTAGCTCTCTTGATCAATTAACAGCCCCATTTTTCTTAGATGTCATCTGACAGCTTCTTGCTAGGCCAGGATATTGTTAAATAAACAACTTGGAAAGCTAATTACAGTTTTCTGGGCTTGAAATATGAGTATCTTGACTGTAACAGCAGCCTTTTTACCGTATAGTCCTTCAACGGACTCTTGCTGGCCAGACTTTCAAGCAAGTTTGCCAAAGTCCAGCCTGTTATTGAATGTCCAGCCTAGCCTGACCCTCAGTAGAATGGTCCTTGACCCATCTATTATAGTCCAGCAGTGCCTGACCCTTGTATGAGAGTAGTATTGGCGACATTGGCTGACTCTGATATTTACCTGTGTGTACGGGGGGAGGAGAGGGTTCACAGCCACAGCTCTCTTAAGGCAAAGCTTGCGCTTATAGAGCACTACTAGTGGGGGTTTGAATGAGGAGTCTATGGCGTTTGTCTTAAAAAAAAATAGCCATGGCACATGTCGATGTCGCTTAATTATGCTCATATCTCATGTCGATTTTAAGAATTGCTCATGTCACCTGTCACTATGTTTTTCAAGCTTCATGTCAAATGTCACTAGGCCTCATGTCGAATGTCGATTCTAAGAAACAGACATGTCGCCATCTCGAATTTAGTGGTCCACACCGCCGCTGCTGCTGCTGCTGCTGCTACTGATTTGCTGTTGCTGCTGCTGTTGGTGCTGCTGCTTGTG
This sequence comes from Harmothoe impar, assembly GCA_947462335.1. Lineage (NCBI taxonomy): Eukaryota > Metazoa > Annelida > Polychaeta > Phyllodocida > Polynoidae > Harmothoe > Harmothoe impar. The sequence continues at coordinate 82,531,427 of OX381707.1, read as the reverse complement.
CTGCTCGTGCAGCTGCTGCAGCTGCTGACAGCTGCTGCTGCTTGTGCTGCTCGTGCAGCTGCTGCAGTTGCTGGCGATGTCACGGATGCTGTTGACAGATGCTGCTGCTTGTGCTGCTCGTGCAGCTGCTGCTGCTGCTGACGATGTCACGGATGCTGCTGACAGATGCTGCTGCTTGTGCTGCACGAGACTGAGTAGCTGCTATTACTAATGCTACTAATACTAGTATGAGAAAATACATTTAGTCAGTTGATTAAATCAAGGAGGTTTTCTGACTTCAGTGGATCGTTTAGCCATCGGCCACGGGCAAAACTTGAAACCATTTTATACATGGGACAATTGGCAGAGTCGAAACATGTTGGTACGATGGGATCGATCATGTTCATCATCAGTTCAGGCAAAGGAAGTGTGTCGACAGCACGCGAAAACTTCATGTCTGGATGTTTCAACACAAGGCCTTTTATCACACTCACACAGCTGCTTTGAAGAGTGAATCCTTGACCAAACTTGAGCTTTTCCAACACAGCTTTGGCCTCTTTCTGTGCAGTAAGGGATCTCTCTTTCGGGTTCATCTCAGTGCTGTCTAGCATGTCCTCAAAGTCTTTAACATAATGTTCCAACGGGCTACAAATGATGTACTCCAGATCATCGTCCGTATATGTCGTCTCCTCGCACCATATTGTGTCTTCTCCTGTTTCGAATTCCGTCATTTTCTGAACAATCTCCTCGTGAGTGCCTTGCATATATCGAAGCTCCTTCAAAGACCTGATAACTTCTATGGCGAAGACTGAACAAATACCTGAAGGAATTTCACCACAGTCAGGCCAAGTATACGGAGCTAAGAAAAATAGCTCCAACAAAATCTTCTCCCTCTGTCCAAATGAAACTACTTCCGTTCCGATGAAGTTGAAGCATGCTTCTATCCATTGCTCCTTGGTGACGTCCTTCCAATGTTTTTTTACCTCACATGCATCATAGGGCACTGTTTCTCTTCCTGCTTCAAGTGGAAGTTGCTTTTTCTTTCTTGGACTCATTTGGAGAGAGTTTCGATGCTCTGTAGCGTCAACACTTCGATAAGAAAAGTAGCTGAAAATAGCAGAACTAACCATCATAACATTCTGAGCGAGCGTAGAGTGGACGATGCTACGATGATGAAGGGCGGGTCGAGAAAGTGTGATGGGTGAGAGCGTCGTTTCACTCCTTATGTACCCTGTCCTAGATAATCCTCTTAAACGGCTGAAAAGACTCTCTCAGTACAGAGTCTCTACTCAATTAAGAGATCTGTTAAGTAAGTTTTCACATGCTACCTGACTACTGCAGGTGGGTTTAGACTTAAGCAGCTTAGTGCACACACGTGTCTGTTAGAAAGCTACCTGCACACCTGCCTTCCTTTTTCACTAGTATTTACCCCCTGCCGACTTATAAGGCGCCTATACACGTGTCAGCCTCCTTATATACGCCTTCTTGCTTCTAGAGCTAAGCTACTTACCGTCGTTTTCAGCTGCCGCAGGCTGACTGGCAGCTATTTAAAAGAGAATACCCGTTATCTGTATAACGGATCAGGGGGTTATGAGATTAGAGTGTGTATACAAAAAAAGCTACAGGGGTCGTGAAGCAAGCGAGAGGGTGTCTGTCTGTGAGGTAGAGACGAGTACATGTGGTAAGCGACTTAAGTGTAAAACAAAAGCACCTCCTCTTGCCGTGGTGAGTGGAGCGGACGGCAGCTGGCTAGTTGAATAAGCGTCAGCTTAGAAGATAATCCGTCCACGGGCTGGCGCGTCACACCTGTCGTTAATCACCTCCTGTAGTCTTTGTATACACAGTTGACCTGGCTTTATCTCTTCACCAGCTATAATCCCATATACATGTAGCGCACGTTACACTTGTTATCCCTCTTTTCATGCTGATGGATGAGGGGTGGAAGGGTCCAGGTGAAAAGCAATTTGATTCCTCTCTGGAAGAGGGTGGGGCTCTAGGTGAAAACAAGCTTAGAACATCCGGATTAGCCGCTCTCTCAGCTATATAAAGAGCCTCAATTTTTCTTGGAACAGTACTTCACCTCTGCCCACTTCGTCTTGTTGTACACTATCAGTCACGAGGCAGACGCTCGAAGTAGCAGATCTTTGCAGTATGGTTTATACAGGGGTTACCTGCTAATAGGAGTTTGTCTAAAAAAAATGGGTGAGTAGATCGCTTTTTTCTAAAAAAAACACTTAGAACACGGGTATGAATATGTAGCACTGTAAATAGTTAGTGTGAGTACACAGTAGAATCTACGGTACTATAGTCTTAACTGTCTAAAGACTGTGGAGCGCGTTAATGTGCGGTCTCCTTACTAATTTCACTTGACCAGGCTGGCAGGGTCAACTAGTCTAGGTAATTGCAACCACAAGGGTGGCTACTCAAGATCCAAGTAGACCTACTACTACGAGATTGTCTTTTGACTACTCTGCCGCCTGGTGATTACATGCTCTAGTCTAGCTCGCCATACCCTAGTATAGTTCTCCGCTCTTTTCATCAGATGGCGCCACAATAGGATTTTTCTACATTTCTACGATACTCGCGAACATTTTAAACGCATAATGAACTATATAAGCAACAAAGCACACTTCTAATATATTGAATATAAAAAACCGCGCTCATCATCCCTCTAATCGCATTTTCCAGCCGCCGGCCAGCTGACTGCTGACGACAGGAGAGGGTGATTTTTTTTCTTTAGATTTAAGCCGCTTACCACACGCGCGCCCTCTAGTCACAGACAGAGTGACAGAAAGGGAGGGGGTCGCTTTGTTCACGCTACCTGTAGTTGTTTTTCTATACACACTCTAAGCCCATGACCTGCTAATCCTTTATACAGGTAACACGTGTTCAACTAATTACACTATTGTATGACAGTCGGTACACGGATTAATTTTAAACCACCCTCCCATCTGGATCCATGTCTGGTGGGTGGAAGGATCCAGCTGAAAAGCGTGATTAGGGCTTTTGTTTCTCTTATGATAGCAGCAGGTCAGCATGCGACAGCTGAAAATGTCAGACTAAGTCGAATTGTTTGTTTACAAACAGTCACGTGTCACGTGGTGTTGTTTACAAACAAGAGAGCCACGTGGTGTTGTTTACAAACAAACCCTAAGTAGGTCACGTTACCCTAGTTACCAGAATGCCGGCTTCTGATTGGCTGAGCCTAAGTAGGTCACGTGACATAAGTAGGTCACGTTACCATGGTTACCAGAATGCCGGCCTCTGATTGGCTGAGAGCTTCTAAGTAGGTCAGTAGGTCACCCAGAATGCTGGCTTCTGATTGGCTGAGAGCCCTAAGTAGGTCACGTTACCATGGCAACGGGTCACGTGACCAAATGGAGGCCTCTGATTGGCTGCAGGTCGATTGAGTAATAAACAGTAGTTAACTATAGTCCCGTTCCGATACATACTATACTACTGATGGTGTTACTCATCCTGCGGGTGTGAAACGTTCTAAGGTGAGTTCCAGAACAACAAGGCCTAGTAAGAAGAGAAAAATACAAGAAAAAGAACGAGATGGACGAGAAGAAGCAGAGAAAACCTTCTCCCGTCTTCTAGGGTTAGAGTTCTGCTTAGACGGAGCTTTGACGCTGGAGATCTGGGAGGACGTGGCTAGACTGTCTAGGAGGCCGCGCTACACAAAAGACGGCCAGGTGAAAGAGGCGTCTCTGACCAGAAGCAAGCGAGTGCACTTCACGGCCGACGCGCTGCGCGAGCTAATAGCACGCATCGCCGATATCCGCGCAGTGGTGCGCATACGCGACACAGCGGCCGCGCAAGGAAAACCTAATCACACCCCCTGGTTCGCAGTGCTGGATGAGGAGGGCGAAGTGTACGCAGCTGTGAGCTACTACAGCGGTAAGAACCTCGTCCACGTGCGCAAGTACGAAGGTCCTGACAAAAAACCCACACAGCAGGGAGTGACGCTGTCCGCCAGAGCGCTCAAAGAGTTGGATGACAAAACAGAGATCATTCTCGGCATAGATTCGGAATGAGAGACGCTCAACGCTCACGCGCGCGCGCACACACACACACACACACACACAGCGTTTGACGTACGCTGTATGAGACAGACAGACGGATACACAGACAGCAGATAGAAAGATAAATAGATAGATAGATAGACAGATAGATTGATAGATAGATAGATAGTTAGACGGCTAAGTAGTTGGTAACTGAGTGAAAAAAAACATGACACAGTACGTATGCGAAAAGTGTCTCAAAATGTTTAAAAGACCGTACAACCACGAGAGACACGTAGAAAATTGTAGAGTAGTACCTAAGTTTTGCCCTCTATGCGGCGAAGGCGATTGCCGAAAGATCGCCTGTCGACGCGAATCTCTGGACGGAGTGACCGTCCCTCCGCGCATATGTGCTGTACCGAACGGGGAGGAAACGTTCACGGCGAATTGGCCTGCGATACAAACGGGCGTCAGGATGCACGGGACTCGCGTGAGTGTAACAAACTTCAGGCTACCAACCGGCGAGTTGAGTGACGCTGTAGATACTATGCGTCGCATTCACTTGACACAAAGATTCAGATACAAAGTGGGTTTCTCGGTAGGCTTACTCTTACAACACAGAGAAGACAAGAGCAAACTGCGCTACTTTCACGCCTCCCAGAACAACGCAACTCTCATACAACCGCTCCCTACTATAACTAATTCAGAAACTTTGGAAGAGCTCCTCTCAAAGATGGAAAACACCGTCGCTTGCGAGGAAGTACGGAAACTTTGCGACGCTGACACCAAGTGGCACGTTCTTTTTCCTACCAATTTGAACATTTGCGTTTACATGGGACCGGGGGAATTCCCCATAGGCGGTAGGATCACTCAGGCCGGTTGAGTTGGAAAGAGAAGCGGCGTGTTAGATTTTCCCAACAAGGACAACCTCTGCATCTTCCGCTGCATTTCCTTTCACTTATACAACACGAGCAAGCGCGCTTCAGATTTGTTACGTCAGTTCTGTCCCGCTGCCACACCTGAATCCTTTCCGGGTCTGAACATCCGCGACTTACCCGCGTTAGAGAACTTGTTTGACGTACAGATAGCGGTTTACACCGCGTCGCGTCAAGTGCCGGGGCGGAAGTTGAGAAGACGTGTTACTCTGATCAGACCGCCTTCCAGAACTCTGGCCGCCCGAGGTAAAGTCAACCTACACCTGACGGCGAAAGGCGGTTTGCACGTCTCTCTCGTCACGGACTTCAACGCGTACGCGGGCATATACGAATGTTGCAAGTGTAAGGCGGCGTTCACCACCGAGTTCTTGCTAAAGAGACACAGGAACCAGCTTTCCTCTTGCCGACAAGTCAAGTTGCGCTACGTAGGTGGCATCTACCAAAATTCGAGAACGATTTTCGAAGCGCTAGCAGACTTCTCAATTTTTCCCCCCGACGGACATTCCGGAATATACCCTTACAAGATCGCCTTCGATTTCGAGGCTTTCTTCAGACGGTGCAAAGAACCGTCGACGGAACACGTGTCCCTGCTGTGGGATCACGTCCCTTTGTCGGCTAGCGTCGCATCCGACTTTCCGGGGTGGGAGGGGCCCGTCTGCTTCGTCAGAGAATCCAACGCAGATTCCGACCCCTTGTTGGACCGAGTTTTAAATCACATAAACGAGAACGCCAAAGTCATCGGGGAAGCTGTGCTAGAACTTTACCGACCGACCTTAGCGAAGTTAGATGCGGCGATAGGTGAAGCTCTCCTGCTGGAGGAGGCGACGTTCACCCATTCTCCAGGTGGCTTCGCTGCGGCTCAGACCAGACACCCGTTAGTTCAACTGAAGAAGCGTCTTCTGAGATACATCCGTCAAGCTCCAGTCGTGGGCTTCAACTCGGGGCGTTACGACTTGAACCTGATCAAAATACGCCTTCACTCGTTCTTCGCCTCCGGAGACCGAAGAAACCAAGAATTCAGCGTCATAAAGAGAAGCAATCAATACTTGGCGGTTTACACACAGCACACGGTTTTCTTGGACGTAGTCAACTATTTGGCACCCGGTTACAACTACGCGACCTATTTGCTAGCTTTCACCAGGAACGAAGAGAAAGGTCACTTTCCTTACGAATGGATGACGTCTACCAGGAAACTGGCAAACAGAACGCTGCCACCGAGATCGGCTTTCGACAGCGAGCTGACGGGCGTCAAAATGTCCGAATCCGACTACGCCGCATGTCAGAAAGTTTGGTCCGACGAGAAGATGCAAACTATGGAAGACTACTTGATCCACTACAACAACAAAGACGTCAAACCTTTCATAGAAGCTCTGAAAAATCACGCTAAATTTTTCCAAGATCGCGGCATTGACATGTTGAAAGACGGAGTTTCTCTCGCCGGTTTGACTTTACGGTTCCTCTTCCAAAACCTAGAAGACGCGTTCACAACGTTCCCCCAGTTCGACGCCGTCCTCCACGCTCTGATCAAAGAAAATCTAGTCGGCGGTCCTTCCATCATCTTCCATAGATTTCACGAGAAGGGCACCACGCGGATAAGGGAGCACAAGTACGGCGAAGAAGCGAGACCGTGCCAACACATCCTAGGACTAGACGCTAACTCTCTGTACTTGCGCTGCATGAGCGAAGCGCACTGCACGGGCTATTACGCGGTGAGACGGCCCGAGACCGAGTTCAAGCCCGAAATTAGGCAAAGAAACTCTCACAGCGCTTTGGAGTGGTTACGCTTCGTAGAGCACGACCGCGACGTGAAACTGCGCCACGCTTTGAACGGCGGCGAGATGGTTGTAGGCTGTCGGAGAATTCGCGTGGACGGGTTTCACGCGGCCTCTAATACGGTTTTCCAGTTTCACGGGTGTTGGTTCCACGCTCACGAGTGCATACCGTCGCACCGATATCAGTGCGCTTCACTGAGAGAGGAGAGACGCGACAGAACGACCAGAGTAAGCGCTTACTTGAAAGCGCTAGGTCACAAGCTGGTCGTCGTGTGGGAGTGCGAATGGTGAGAGATGAAGCGTCGAGATGAGCGGGTCAAGGCCTCCCAACAACGCTGGAAGGTTGACGCTTTGAAAGTGTCTCGAAACGCGATGAGCGAGAGCGACATCCTTTCCGCTGTGAAAGAGGAGAAAATGTTCGGTTTAGTTCAAGTGGACATCACTACGCCGCCTCACCTACGAGACTACTTCGAAGAAATGACCCCCGTTTTCAAGAACGCGACCGTTTCAAAATCGGACATAGGACCTCACATGTCAGACTTTGCGCAGGAAGAAAAGCTGTTGAACACGCCTCAGAGATGTCTGATAGGGAGTTACCACGGAAAAAATATTCTCTTGGGAACGCCGCTTCTCAAGTGGTATTTAGAGCACGGTTTGATAGTCACCAAAGTGCAGCTGGTGGTAGAATACCTACCTAAACGCTCCTTTGCCGGTTTCGCGGACGAAGTAACGGCGGCGCGAAGACGTGGCGACGTGAACGAGAACGAGAAAATTCTGTCAGACTGTTACAAGTTAATGGGAAACGCTACGTACGGTAAAACAATCTGCAACAAAGAAAAACACACGGCGGTGAGATACACTGACAGTCGGAAGTTCGAACTATTGGCCAATTCGTGGCGCTTCAAAAAGGCGTCCGAGTTGAGTTCCGATCTGTTTGAAGTCGAACTACAACCGAAAACAGTCAACAACAACCTCCCTATTCAAATAGGGTTCATGGTATACCAGTACGCGAAGTTGAAAATGTTAGAGTTCACATACGACTTCTTGGATAGATTCGTCGATCGGCGCGATTATGCCCTTTGTCAAATGGACACCGACAGTCTTTACATGGCTCTCAGCGGTGACACGTTGGATGACCTAGTCAAACCTCGCCTGAGAGAGACGTACTTCAGAGAGAAACGAAAGTGGCTTCCGACAGCGGTGTGCGACGATCACTTAGAGCTTTTCGTGAAGACAAAAACGGAAAGAGTGCGAGAATGGTGTCCGCCGCCCGGCGGATGTTGTGAGAGACGGAACCTTCACGATCTGAGAACTTCGGGGCTTATGAAAGCGGAGTGGGAAGGTGACGGGATCCTAAGTCTCAACCCTAAGACTTACATTTGCTACGATCGAGTCAGCGACACCGGTGAAAGAAAATCCAAAAAATGGAGTGCAAAAGGCGTACAGAAGAAACAAAACCCTCAGGAACCAGACGACTTCTTGGATGTTCTTCGCCAACGAAAAACTCTCATTGCTGTAAATAGAAACTTCAAAGTGGTGCGAAACAAAATGGTCACCTACACCATAGAGAAAGACGGCGTGCGCTACTTGTATTATAAGCGTCGCATGCATTCTGACGGTGTGACAACGAGTCCTTTAGAGATATGAAAAAAATAAATAAGCGTGTGCATCTTTTCAAAAATAGAGTGTTTATCAAGATTGAAAAAAAAATAAATAAAAAAAATAAAATAAAATATTGTTGTGTTTTTATTTTCATACGTCTTCTTTTACTAGTAAGTCGCGCAGTCTCTTAAAGCGTCACTCATGTGATGACGTCGCTTCCAGTCACGTGATCCTAAAGACCCTCACTTCCTAAACAAAAAACTTCTTCTTCCGCTCACGTGATCAATCAAGTCACTTCCGGTCACGTGATCCTCAATGAGGTCACTCACTTCCGGTCGGCAATTAGGTCATGTGACGTCACTTCCGCTCACGTGACTCATCAGGTCACTTCCGGTCACGTGATCCTAAATAAGGTCATATGACGTCACTTCCGGTCCCCTAAGTAGGTCAGTAGGTTACCCAGAATGCACCACTAATCCCCTAAGTAGGTCACTTCCGGTCACGTGACCAAATGGTGGCCTCTGATTGGCTGCAGGGTTACCCAGAATGCACCACTAATCCCCTAAGTAGGTCACTTCCGGTCACGTGACCAAATGGAGGCCTCTGATTGGCTGCATGTCGATTGAGTAATAAACAGTACTTAACTATAGTCCCATTCCGATACATACTATACTACTCATGACATTGCGCTATACCGCTACGTTAATGTAGAGACTGTGTACGTGCTAATAATGCTGTGGACCATACCTGCTTAAAGTAATATCTTCCACTACATTCTAAAACCTAAAAGGGACCTTCTATATAAGCGTCTACTTTCTGTGCTAAGAAATGTTGCTACAGCAGGGTTTTTTATTTCAAAGAAATCACTGAACAGTTTCTAGGAACTATAAACCTAAACATAAGATACCCACACTGGAGGTGGTGCTGCCTGGCAGATACCAGAGGTGTAGGAAGCAATTCTTCTTTGGGGGGACCAAGGGGGGTTCACTCCAATTATGTTTGAAACTGTTTAGAAAAGTAGTAATTGAGCCCCCCTTAGTTCTTATTGGGGGCCCAGGCCTCTCTGCCCTTAGTTTTCCCTATGCGAGAGAGATAAATATTGGCCATTTTGTCTATTATAGTGGAGGTCATGACAAATTTTGGGGGGCCAAAACATATTCAGGGCCCCCCAACTCAGTGATTGCGGAGGGGGGGGGGCTTTTTCTATGCCACTGGATACAGAGTGACTACTAAAGTAGGGTAGAAGCTGTGGACTTCATCAACCTTACTTTGTGGCTTTCATCTCCGGTTAGGACCACATCCGGTTCTACTGATGACCACCTTCAGAATTGAGGTGGCCCCATACATAGTGTAGATAGGGTGTTAAATCCTGGAGAAATAAAGCCTCATCAGACCTGGTTTGTGGCTGCCATCCCTTCATCAGGGGTACCTACGTGTGGTACGTGAGGCACATGTGGCAAGTAGCTCATGGTTCTGCTGACTGCCATTTTGTACCACTTTGTACACTGAGGGTGTGGATAGCACAGAGACGTAGGCGGAATGTGGCCTGAAGTAGAGTCTATGTCTAAGGACATCCATGAAGACTTCTGGTCCTGTCAATACTAACCATATAAGATTTGGCAATATTTATTGAGAAACCATTTTGGTCAATACTGACTAACCCTCTTAGTCAACCAGTATTAGTCTTTTTTACTAAGGTGCTGGCCTAATTTTAAATTTAAGAAATGGCTTAAAGTTGATGTAGGCTGCTAACAGAAGGCTTTAATTGAATGTCTCATGAATGCTTTTATATGGCAGCCATCACCCAGCAATGGTAGTGGTTAAGGGCAAGGCACATGTGGTAACCTTCTACATAAGAAAGTACTAGACTTATTGATTTTGTATGTGTTCTTTACAATTTTCGTCTTTTTTCATCAATTCACCTGTGATTCCTCTTTTTCACTGAGTTATCTCATTGCAGATGGTAGGGTGTCAGCTTTCTGAAGATATGCTAAACTTTTTCTCTGCCACAAGGTTTCTCCCAGAGGCTCAAGATCCTCATTGCTGCTGAGAAGCCTCAAGATACCTGATGGGGGGCATGGGCCTGATGATGGAGGTTAAATCAGAAGTGACAGTGTCACCACATTTTGATTGCTCCTGTACAGGGATAATAAATCATGTGGAATGATGACTGTGCAACATGAAAAAAGCAATCAATGAAGGAACTTGAGTGAAGATAGAAGCCCCGGAGAGAGGTTAGGAGGCTGTCAAATAGTTCCCTGCTAAAACCATCTTCCATTCAGTTACGTTAATCAGCTTAGTTTATTTTGGGGGAACTTAAATGGAAATCATATTTCTATTGACAACCTGCTGCCTGAGGGTTTCGATGTCTGGGAAACTCTAATTTCTGGCAGCATCAATAATTCCCTTCATGGTGTGGAAGTTTAATTGTGAAATACTCCGTTTGATATAGAAAACATTTAGATTGAATTTCAGTATGCATTGGTGCATGTTATGAAGCATTAATGGAAGCACTGATAACTGGAGGAGTGGACCTTCTTTCTTCTACTGTTCCAGGTAGTTAGTCAAGGGTAGTGAACATTTCATGGGTATGTGTGATGACCTTCAACATGAGAGAGTTCTGGCCATATTGCTGTACTGCAGAGAATCACATTGTGGATGATATAACATTTTCCTCTTCCACATACTTGAAAAATATGATTATGGAGTTTTCACAATATTTTTCAATTGACAAGACTGACATTCTATAAAAATAGACACAGTATATAGATGCAGCAAACTGTGGAGCATATGAAGTGTATCCAGAAAAAATCCCTAAATGTTGAACGATAGATATCGGCAATATGTATTAAACAGTGAATGGTCTTTTAACCAGTTAAAAAGAGCTGCCTTGTCTCCTCATCAGTTAGTATTAGCAAGGGACAACTTGCTGCCGGGCTAGATACTGTGTTTTTCTTCTCTATTTTGGAGAAGGTAGCATAGCCTTAATGTAGCAGTGGGCTTATCGCTTAATATGCATTGAAGCCAGATTCAGCCAGACCGTCTGAAGATCAGAGTTTTTCTTGCTCATACCAGCTTATCACTTAAAGCTAGGAGGAAAAGTCAAGGTGTATGACAAAGGAGATAATAACTATTGACTATTGAAAGGTCAAGGTGTATGACAAAGGAGATAATAACTATTGACTATTGAAAGGTCAAGGTGTATGACAAAGGAGATAATAACTATTGACTATTGAAAGGTCAAGGTGTTTGACAAAGGAAATAATAACTATTGACTATTGAATACAAGTTGGAGATGTTGGTAGATCAATATTCAATGGTATGGTTGCAGCTTGCAGTTGCATTAAAGTAATTGCGATATGAGCTAATCAGATAGTGAGGCACATAGGATTGTAACAATCTGTTGTTGATGTCTCAGATGTCTGTTGCACTCAGTCGTTTGATGTATTGAGAGCAATCAATATGATAGAGTCAATGCCTCTCCACAACCTCCATGACAGTAAGTTACTACACCAAGGACATTCAAAACTCATACGCTATAATGCACAATAAAACTGGTAATGGTAAGGCCACTCAAAAAGTAATAGTGGTGTCTCATCATCGCGACCATCATAACAAAATATGATTTTGGGGAATTTAAGCACTGATCATCATTGAATTGGTTTACAACAGTGAGTGCAATGTGTTTATCATTACCAAGCCCTATCTAATAACATGCAGACATGGCCTACAGTATTCCATAAATGCTCTATAACTTTGTGATCATGCGGAGCAGCATTTAATTGATTAACAAGAGATCGGCCTCCGGGGTCCCAGATGGTTGGTTCAACCGCCCTCAGGGGCCACGGTTTAGTTTTGTGTCTTTTAACCCAAGGCTATGGCCCAAGGCTATGGCCTATTCTACTCTGGCTATATGCAGCCTGCTTCTCCTGCTGTCGGATTCTCCTCGCACAATCATCCACATGCCTCTCATGTCTAAGTCATGCCTGATTGCTATTCCTGGTGTCCATTCCTGACATGGCTCCAGTATGTGACCTCTCTCTGCCCTATCCCCTGTGATGTATGGCTTTCTGCCACCAATCAGCCTGATCTACAACAGGAGGCACATGTCTAAGTGGCAGCTAAGAAAGGTCATAGGTGGATGCAGGAACTCTGACATATACCGGTAATAATTTTGAAATACAAGTTTTTTTTTGTTTAAGTAAAGATAGTGCCATATTCAATGTCCCCCCATTGAATCCAATTTAGCTGTATTGAATAGACTATGAAAAAGTAGATTTCCTTCATTAAATGGCTTCAAAATCAAATACAAATGCCAACTTCATTGATCCCACTCTGATGTATTTCACTCATGGGGTCTGGGGTGAATCTAATTCAAACTGCTCCTTTATAAGATACTGCCTGAGCCCCCACTCCCCACTATAAATGTTTGCTGAACCTTTGTCAAATTGTGTTTAATATGCTTAATATGATAATGGAGCCTGTCACATTCCGGGAATGCTTAACTCTGACATTTCTCTCTGTTATCTATTTATGGTAGACCGCCCATGAGATGACTAGCTGGTCTGTCGGTACCATGAGTAGACCAGTATGTCTCAATGAGGGTGGCATGGAGTCAATCTTCCAAAGGGCTTTCATAGACATGGGGCTGATCATCCTTAGTGCCAATCGTCATAGAGCCTATTGTCAGCTGGGCTCCTGATACATGTTCTGGTGCCCTGAAGGTACCAACTTACCAGCTAGTCATCTCATGGGCATTATAACCTATAGGAGATGTCTGGAAAGGATTGTATGACAGCAGCACTAAATAATAATCTTAAAGCGGCATAATCACTGAGCGTATCCCCCTCACAATTCTAGTACTATTCTAGTTTTCTATGTGGTAACGATGCGAGTGGTGGGACTGCCGCTTTAACCAAAGTGGCAGAGAGGAAGTAAGGTGTTCTCAGTCGGAGCTGGCATGGTGGGAGAGTTCCGGCTAGAAGTGGCAATCAGACAGAGCAGCAGGAAGTGGGGAGCAGTGCATTGTGGGATTAGTAAAGTAACGGTATATTGATGCTATATCTCTCAACCCGTGGGACTGAATTCTTCCTCTTTAGGCTTCAAATCTCCCTCACTCTCCACTATCCTCCATTTGATAATGGCCGCCACTCCCATCTGATAAGGACCAAACCTCTACTTCGAGAGTGAAGGCTACGTTGGAGGTTTGAGGCGCACAGAGACTACTCTGCTACAGACTGGTCCCCAGTTTCAGCTGATGTGGTAACCAAAAAGTGGAAGCTATTTTGCTGCCCCAGCTCATGTTGAGGCTGTCATGATGGGTGAATAGATGATGAGATCATACCAGGGATGTCTCTTTGTACAGAATCCTGCTTTACTGAGTTATGAGACTGGCTGAGGTGATTCTCAGCGGTCATTTAGTTGGAATGTGCCATAGTTTGCCGTGTCCAGAAGCTACTATAAGGAGTCATGAGGCAGGAAGAACAATGGTTTATCCTGGAATTAATGTAGATTGTAAATAGTGAAAAATAAAGCCTAGAATGTGTTTTCACTCTCAGCATTTATTTGTAAAAACACTCCTCCAAAGACTTTCACATTTCTACAAAAATCATGTGATCATTGCTAGAGCCTTTATAGGTAAGAATCTGATGTGCACAATTATATAGCAATTTATTGAAAACATTGACCTCCACATTGATTGTACTGATATGCCTCCCACAAAGTACCTTGCCTCAGTTACAGACTGGGCCTCAGGTCCTGGTCTTTTACTAGCCCATACTGAACTAAGAGAAAATCAATAACCAAGTGCCCATGTGTAATGGGTTTAGTAGGGCCCAAACTCCCCAATCAAGGACATGCTTTTATCCAGTAGTGATTCTTTCATCTTGGTCTCCATGCCGATTGCCAAATGCCAAACTGGTACTCACAAAAGGGAAATGTTCCTCTAGAGGATTTGTTTTAATTCACGTCAGAAAATAGACATTTTTCAATACTCTAAAAGGCTAGGTAGATTCTCATGACATACCATAGTTTATGGAATAACTTTTTTTGTTCTTATCCCATCCTGTATATGTGCCTCATTTGCAACAAGCTCCCATGGATGTTATTCTATTGTTTTTTTACCACCCGTCAACGCTCAATTTGAACCTTATCTTATCTATGAACATACTCTATGTATACTGTTTATAGCCCTCTCCTGCAGCAAGAGGTGTAAAGCTTCTTTATCGGACCATACACCAATGCAGTGGTCTTGTCAGCCAGAAATAGCCCGTAATAGTCCTTTTAGGATGCTAAGGTCTAGCCTCAATAGGCCCATTCAAGCCACCCGTGTTTGGCTCTAAAAGGGCCATCAATTGAGCTCCAGCTCAGATCTGTTTCCCTCTGATGTCTTTTACGTCGGACCATCTTGGTGCTTTTGATACAAGCATCTGAACAGTTGTCATTTAGTTTTACTCTGAAATCCTGTGGAGAGATTGTCCCTTTTGCTTTCCTGATCACATGTTATTCAACATTAATCTCTTGATATCCTTGATAATCTGTGCATCTTTTTTTTGTTCATATGTAATAAATAATGATTAATAAAGTATTGAAGGTCGATTATCTGCACGCAAAACAACTAATTCAATGTAGCGAAGTATATTATGTAAGATGCAATTACCCAAGTGTGGAAGGTGTATATCAGTAAGTTACAACTAAGAGTATAAATTATACTATTGAAGTCAGGGGTAGTTACAACGTTACAACAGAGAAATAAAAAGTTGAATTGTGAATTGGGCCAGGTACAGCTCTATGATGTAAAGTCTGAAGTGATGGGTGGGTAAATTTAGATAGTGCCCTGTTTTGATCACTGCAGTGGGTCAGTAAGAGGAGAGTAGTGAGACATAAGAAGAAAGACAGCATTTATATGATTTTATTGAGGGAGTCAATGTCACCAATGAACCAGTATGAGTCCAGACACGGCCATTCCCTGGCATGATAACCAGATTCACTTTTATGTTATAATCGTGACAGTCTTGTCAGGCTGCGTCCTTACCCAATACAAGGCATGCTTGATCTCATCATGTTACATCATGGCACCTTCAAAGTGAGCACAGGCTGCTAGATGGCCTTCTGCTCATTCCCACACACTGGGAGGCCTGATTCAAAGCTGGTATAGCTCCTATCTGGTTCTGCTGAAGTTCCCCATTTCCATGAATATCTGAGAGTGCTGTCTTCTGCATTATTGAATAAAGTCAGAGCCGACAAATCACATCCTACCACACAGACACAGAGGCCACCTTGTGACAGACAGACAAACCACACAGGGACAAAAGGGGACCGGCAAAGGGCATGTGGGTAACTGTGTAAAGGGCATGTGGGTCATTGTGTAAAGGGCAATGCTCAGATGGTAGACAATGGGGGCAGACATCACTCCTGCCACTTAGTGTTAGATGTCAGAAGCACTGGGTTCACCCATGTAAGAGGAAGTGCAGATGTGACATCAGGGTCAGTATAATACACAAGAAGACAAAGTTTTTATTTTTCATGACTAATATAGGGTGGCTAGTTGAGCTTGCTATTTTACCCAAGAAATGGGACCACCTTTCTTAGTCTTCTTCTATTATTCAATTGGTTCAGTACAGATTGCTATTTAGGACCTATCCTGACTCCAGTACAGGTTTATTCAAGACCCATATGCCCTATTCATTGAACAATGGTAAACTGGGTGACATTGATTAAATTGCCCCCCTATGCTGGGATAGAACCAATCATGGACAATGTGTGGGAGCTATGTACTGTATTTAAATCCAATAGGTTTCTAGCTCCATAAGATGTGTCTCTACATGGAGTCTATATGCATGCATATTAACAAGCAATGACTAATAGCTTCATATATTTCAATTAAGGCTGTTCCAGTTTGAACTGACATTTTGACAATGCAATTTGACATTTCCAAATGTAATTGTAGATGTAAGTAGGTTGTATGTCACACTGAAACTATCTGCCCTTAGTTATTGTGATGTGATGCCCTTAGACATCTGATATGGCACAGACTGATGCTGTGCCAAAGTGAGTATGCTGGAGCTATTTACACACAGAGTTTGTTGTTGGACGCCTAGCATCAAAGCACAGCTGGATACAGTGAGATTGTATGTCTGTGTAAAGTCTGCTAACGCTCCCTCACATTTCGCAGCAGACATTACTGTATGTTCACCAGGGTATTGGCCTTTGTGCTGCAGCATTACCACAGAAAATATCCAGGGATTTCAGACAACATTATCATGGACATTAGTCTGAAAGGTGAATGTAGGAGGAAGTTCTGAAGATTAAGCAGGGAAGTTAATTTGAGTTGGAAATGTCTCTCTTGTAGATCTATATCAAGAATATGAGAGATTCAAAGCTTCATCTGAAGTTGCGAAGTTGCAGGGAGAATAGGGTGTAGTCTACTACAAATTGTTTCCACTTGTGATCAAACACTATAGTATATATTGTACTTCATTTTTTGAAGATACAAGATTCACTATACTTAAATATAGGAAGGGCTGTGTTCAATTGCCCCCATTGAATACAATGTGGTCATATTTAATGGGCTAAGAAAAAGCTGTCTTTCCTTCATTAAATGGCTTCAATTAAAAAAATAAATGCAAATGCCAACTACATTGATATCTCTTTGCCGTATTTCCCTCATGGGTGCTGGGTCATATTCCACTCAGCCTGTGGCTTCATGGAATATGGCCCGAGCCCCCACTCGTGAAATAAGACAGAGACGGTATCCATGGGCGTTGGTATTGGTCTATGTCAAAACCATGGGATTCTAGTATTTGTTTTATATCATGAGCAGCAACCTCTAGGATAGGCCCCTTGCCTTCCTCTTGGTAAAACACCCTACGTACCAGGAGAACTCACTATATGATTTTTCTATGCCGAAGTGGTGGCGCCGCCAGGCGCCACCAGACGAGGTATATAACGTTTGCACTTTACCAGAAGTCAGAACGGGCGCCGCCATCTTGGATTGTGCCGCCATCTTGGATTAAGGAGTCACAACACAAATTTATGCTATGTGATAACAATAATAAATCAACCTTTGATAGTTGCTGAGGTTGATTATAATTATAGCTACCCCCCCTAATGTGGACCCAAGGAATTCAATGGTTCTATCGGTTTGTTGCTAATACAGCTGGTTTCCTAGCAACGGCTATTCTTATTCTTTATCTGCCTAGCAACACACATTTCTATGGTCCTGAGGTTGATTAAATTAATACCTACCTCCCCCCCTAATATGGTCACAAGAAATTCAATGGTTCTATCGGTTTGTTGCTAATACAGCTGGTTGCCTAGCAATGGCTATTCTAATTGTTTATCTGCCTAGCAATACACATTTCCATGGTCCTGTGGTTGATTATAATCATACCTACCCCACCTAATATGGTCCCAAGGAATTTAATGGTTCTATTGGTTTGTTACTTTTACAGCTGGTTGCCTAGCCACGGCTATTCTAATTGTTTATCTGCCTAGCAACGCATATTTCCATGGTCCTAAGGTTGATTATAATCAAACCTACCTCCCCTAGTATGAACCCAAGAAATGCAATGGTTCTATCAGTTTGTTGCTAATACAGCTGGTTGCCTAGCAACGGCTATTCTAATTGTTTATCTGCCTAGCAACACATATTTCCATGGTCCTAAGGTTGATTATGATCATACCTACCCCCCTAATATGGACCCAAGGAATTCAATGGTTCTATTGGTTCGTTGCTAATACAGCTGGTTGCCTAGCAATGGCTATTCTTATTGTTTATCTGCCTAGCAACGCACATTTCCATGGTCCTGAGCTTGATTATAATCATACCTACCCCCCCCCCTAATATGGACCCAAGGAATTTAATGGTTCTACCGGTTTGTTGCTAATACAGCTGGTTGCCTAGCAATGGCTATTCTAATTGTTTATCTGCTTAGCAACACACATTTTCTTATCCCCTAACATGGACCCAAGGAATTCATAGGAAATGCCATACTTGCTGTTGAATAGTGATGAAGGGCTGATAAGTGGATTTGTGTTATGGAAGTATTTAATCATAATTAATGATGTTCTTAGTGCAGCCAGGTCGTTTTGAAGTCCCTGACTGGGAATAAAAATGGAAGACCAAGGTATAAATGGTTGTGATACTCTGGCAGGGAAGGGGGTAAAGTCATACTGTAAAGTGATAGGTGTTGAACCATCTCGATCTGCTTAGACAACTTATCTGCTTAAAGTCAATAGGTTATTATGCAAAATTGTATGGAAATTGCTACTTGCCATGGATTATATTTTCCAGACACCAATTTATTTTTATTCACACCAACCTCGATGTAGATCAAAGCATTAGATTACCTCCACCATTTATGTTCTATATCTTTTACATTTTCAATCAAACTTTATCTATACGATTGCAATTGGGTCGGCTTAATATGTAAGACCCTAGATGACTAAAGAAAAAGAGCCCAAGGAAAAGCTTTAGGGAGATAAGATGCAGTGTACCAATCACCTGCTGCTAAGTTTTTTTTTTCACCACTCAGCTTCTATTGTGCTCATATATAGTAATCTGAACCTCATTAATTTGAGTCCTCCATTATTTTTTTCTTGCTATCCGAAGTTGACTCGGATACTATTGTATAACAGCTGCAAGAAAATGATGAAACTCTGAGAAGGAAATTGACATAGTTAGTCGTGTACAGGTCATGAGCTACACTCCCCGAAGAGGATTATGAAACATTTGTATATCTATGAAGGTTCTACAAGCAATATCACTCTCATACAACCCTTGTTTTCTTTGATGCATCCCAGAAAGTCACTCTCTGTAACTGTAATGTTAGAGGAATACAAATCAAAATGCAGAACCAGCTCCTAACAATGTCTGCCTGACCTTGTTCATTGATTTTATCTTGGTTATAAAAACATCACTAACCTATATAACTGCAATTTGAGATGATAACACCTTAAACTCATCCACCTTCTTCATTTTTCAAAGCCACTCCCTACACTCCATCCAATGTGAAAACCTAACTTTTACACATTAACTCATAGCAGTCCAGTGATGTCCAGCTCAGGAAAGCTTCTAACAGCAGGAGAGGGACACAGCCTATCAGTCTTAATTATAGTCCGAGGAAAACTTACATTTCTGCCTGATGAGAGTTCTATTGGCTACCCCTGCCATGCTCCCGCCAGTGCACCACTGTGAACTATATAGTTGAGATACATCTAGCATTATCAGAATAGTTTTTAAAAGCTAGGAAGCAGTCACTGGAAGGCTCAGGATGCTGAGCAATCTCCGTGCTGTATAGCCCCACAGGACAGTCCTCTTCTAACTGTGATTAGATGGGAGGGAGTTTAAGCAGAGATGTCTCAAACAGTTTGTGCCTTCTACCAGTTGCTGCTTCATCCGCTCTATTCTTCCCCATGAATCTCTCATTATATACCCTCCCCACGTTCCCCTCTCTATGCTCCCAAATGCTTGCCATATTGAAAAAGACCCTTGAGTTTCAGTGTGCTGGTAGTTAGTTTGACAAGCTCAACATTAGCTGTTGTCAGAATGGAATGCTGCTGACAAACCACATCATTCATCTAATGAATTGTAGTGTCTGAGTCAACAGTAAATCATACTTCCTCCTCATCTCAAATCTTTCTAATGTTTCCCATCCATCTATCCCCATCTGCAAAGCCATGCAAGGTTCTACCACCCTGTATATGTATGTGTGTGTGCTTGGTATGCCTTGTATATGGGGCACTATATTCTCAGGAGGCAGTATATCTGGCACAATGTGTTATGGAGGGGGGAGGGATTCCGAGATGAATGGTAAAGCTTTCATTCCACTGATCTATAAGCATCCTAGTCCCTCACCTATTCAATCTCCTACACCTTATACTGACTTAGTAGGTTGTGCTCTCTGCAGGCAATTACAACGTGGTTATATACTATGTAAGAACCGTTGTAGTGCATAGGACAGGGGAGCTGATTGCTATCTTCATACTTAATCCAGTTTTCCCCTCACACAGACCAGCTTCAGCACTGCCACTACTTTGCTCAACTTCTTGACATCTCACACCCAATATTATTAACATTGCCTATCTGTCACACCTATAGAAACCTCCTACTAGAGAAAGTTACTACTACAGTAAATCACTTCTGGGCATCATTATTGTTGGTAAGGATTCAGCCTAGTATCATTTCGAGCACATATATGTTGCTCTAATACTATATGCATGATTAAAAGACTCTCACCAGAGATGACAGTGTTTTCATGAAGACATGTTAACATGTCTGAGAGATCAGAACAGTGTTATTTCACATTGAACCCATGCCATGTGTCTCAAATGGGGAATGATAACCTGCCGTTTCTGTGCCTATGCATTGGTTGATGTAGAAAAGTAGGGGAATTAATGGGAAAAACAGTAGAGAAAATGATTGTAACGAGACATAATATCAGCAGTTAACCTATATTACAATATTGTGGATGTGATGATCGGACAGGCTATACACTGTAGAAACCATTTTACAAACTAATGGCATTTATTGTAAACTATTACTTCAGGCCTTGTTAATTGCGCATCAGGTGCAGCTAGAAATTATTTCAAAGAATCTATATGAAAAGAATATCTAACTAAAAATATTCTACTTGAGCCAGAAAATATCTTATATGGTCTAGAGGGCTGTATGTGGTTCAGCCAGCGAACCTCTCCAGTGATTGCTTGTTGTAAGGTCTCCCTTTCCACCAAAAGGATTATTTTCTCAAGTGATAGTCAATAAAATGCATATTTTGTAGCACAGTTGTGTTTTATAAATGATGGTAGTGCTGGCCATGCTAAAATATTACTACCACCGGACTGGACAGGCTGAATAACATAATAGACATTGTAGTGAGCTCTGCCTACCCCCTGATTCACACTAATTCACCCGGTCATTCGACATGCCTGTCTTGCAGTCACAGCCCATTGCTATTCCTGGCATTTCTCCCTGACACGTGTTGACCTCTGTGTGTGATGTCTGTACTTTCTGCTGGCCTCATCTACAACAGGAGCCACATGTCTAAGTGGTAGATGGGCAAAGGTCATGAATGTACAGCAGGGGTGGATGCAGGATCTCACCTATGATATAGTGTTATAAAGAAGGTGGGTTCTACTGAAGCTTCAACAAATTATGTTAGGTGAATTTTTGGGCTTAATATGATACTGGATCATTAACTTTTCTTAAAACGTCAACAGGAAGAGGGTCATTTCGGGAACATGGAGGGATTCTGCCTAACTCTTTTATTCCTCTTTGCATTGACTATTTATAAGAGCTGTCTAGGGAGAACTGTTTGTGAAAGCAACATTGAAAAATAAGCTAAACCAAAGTGGCAGAGCGGAAGGATTGTGTCGTCAGATGGAGCTGGCATTGTAGGATGCTTCCGGGTAGAAGTGGCAATCAGACAGAGCAGCAGGAAGTGGGAGCAATGCATTGTGGGATCAGTAAAGTACCTAATAGTTGTGGTGTAGGAGTTCAGGAGAGATTACCGATACCCAGTATCCATTGCTAAGAATTTTTTCTATGCCCTACTAGGCAGCAAAGTGGAAGTCATCTATGTGTCCCAGCTTACATTAAGGCAATTGTTGGGTGTGATAATATAAGATAAGGTGATCATATCAGGCATGTTTCTTTGCACTATATCCTACATCATGAGAATGGCTAAGGAGGTTGTTTAAGTGTGTTAGTGCAAGTTATCTGGTGTGTCATTTGTGTGCTTTTGTCGGGGGTAATATTAGGGGGTGGAGTGAAATGTCTACATAGCAACTCCTCTAATATTGCAGCCTTCTTATAGAATTAATCCAGGTCATTTCCTATCATACTGAGTCATTGGCCAACATCAGGGCTAAAGGCGGCAGGGTATATCAGGTTAGCAGTCTCTGCGGGGTGAAAGGGCCTCAGGTTTGAAAGTTTTAATCATATACTCTGGCTGTACAGCACTGCACAGGGAGATGCCAATAGCAATTTCATGTCAACCAGCAGAAAAAGGGATTGTATAGAGGAGGGGATAGTAATTTCCTTCCGATGGCTGTACCCTATCAGACCTGAATTTTAATCATATACTCCAGCTGCGGAGCATTATTCAGGGACAGCAGTCATAATTATAGTATGGAGGAGTAGCAGGAAATTTCCTCTAAATGGTTTTACCTAATTAGGGCTACATTTACTCATGGTAATCTGGGTGATGGGGCTATTACAGGATTGACTGCAAGTGACTGGTAGTGTATTAATGTAGGCGGAAGAAGGGAAATTGGCTCACTCTCACCAAATTAGTGCAACTGAAAAAGTGGCCGTACATGACCGGTGGCCGTACATGATCGGCAGACTACAAAATCCACCTATTACCCCCTGCACTACAATGTTTAACTCTCCTAACCATATCTACAGGCTGTAATGTATCTTTGGGGAGTTTATTAGAAAAAAGCAACTCCCAAAATATTTATAGGGGCCAAAGTGGGGGGGGGGGGGCTCAATGTGTAACCGATCATGTACGACACCTCACGCACATAGCAGTTCAATATTATAAAAACGAGAGCCAGGTGTCATGCATGAGTCTCAATACTGTCTGTTAAATATGTACATTACTTCAGCTAAGGAAGCTGTCTCTTAATCAGGTTGAGATTTAAGATATGTGGTGTAGATATTGAATTGATTGGAAGAGGGTACAAGTATATGTATCTATGACAGATGCATGTGGGTATAAAATGATATAGAATTATAGAGTAGGCTGTTCTCATGTGTCGGGTGACTCTGTAATTGATAGAATGGTTTTGTGGCCGGGCGAGCTCAACTGTAATAATTAGTGTGTAGAAGGATTGTAAAGCAGGAAAAACTCTAGGCATACAAGATACCAGCAATTTATCACTATAGTAGCATATGGTAGATTTCAACAATGAGCTCCCTGGAGAATGTTATATACAGATAAATCCCCCTGTTACTGCAGCTCACACAGTAATCAGTCAGAAATCGATGACCTTTAGTGCTACATGATGAATCATGTAGCACTATATTTTCAATCTGTTTTCCAAGGCCACACATATGTCATCAGAGTTTGAAATCTCCCTAGATGCTGTAACATTTTAGAGATGAAGAGGTGCCGTAAATATGATAATTCTTGAAACAGTTTTGGTCGTCCAGTCCCTGTGTGGAGGTCTCACAATATGATCAGTGGCAGCAAGTCTATATCTATGGGGACAACCGTTTCTTGGTTTTATTTAATATGGTGGGTGGCACGGTATTTTACATTTAAGGCGTAGCAGTACCTGGAAGTAATCCAATATGGCACATGGCAGGACATTTATATCTATCATATCCCCCAGTGGATAGCAAAATGAAGGGGAGAGGGAGAGAGTGCCTCAATAATATCTGCATCTACTATCTATCACTCATCCCCCAGGGTATAAGAATGTGATGAACATGTTTTTTCCTTACAACAATGTTCTACTCATCACATCTTCTGCCGTGTGAGGATGGCTCAGTCTACATTTCTTTTTCCCTTTAGTAAGAAGCAGATCTGTATTTTGAGAATATGTCAGTACTGTGTCAGACCTCCCAAAACCTGAGTTGTATTTGCAATAGAAAGAGGGAGCTGGAAAAGCTGATGATAAGAACAAAACCAGATGCAAATGAACAATGACTTTTCATATACCACATTGTTTTATTAGTAGAAAAAACGAGTAAACATGTAATCCATCATCCACAGTTCCTCTCACTAAGGACAGGGATAAGAGAAGTGGTATTATTGTTGGCACAGTCAATGAATGGTATGACCAGCTGTAATAACATCCATGTGAGATAAAACTTTTGTTCCAGGATATGGCTCTTACAATAACAGCTATATATACAGGGATTTGGACTTCCTGTGTTTATGTATGTGGATTTAGGTATAGATACCTTGTTTAATGGGTCTGCATGAACAAGGCCTTCACAGCAAGTATATATGAACTGCTGACAAAAGGGCAGGGTACATAATAGCAGCTGTGTGATAATAATGCAAGAGGCTGTCACAGATTGTTAAGCTATTCATGAATCAGTTTACTATTATAGGGCTTCGTTTTCAATGTTTTTATGTCTGTGCAGTCAGCTGAAGGCACAGTAGTAGTATTGTATGTATCGGAACGGGACTATAGTTAAGTACTGTTTATTACTCAATCGACCTGCAGCCAATCAGAGGCCTCCCTTTTGGCGGGAAATTCAAAAGCAGCCAATGAGAGGCCTCCCTTTTGGCGGGAAATTCAAATAGGTCACGTGACCGGAAGTGACCTACTTCCGGTCACGTGACCTTTGGGCGGGAAATTCAAATAGGTCACGTGACCGGAAGTGACCTACTTAAGAGGGTCACGTGACCACCATGTTGGCGGGAAATTCAAATAGGTCACGTGACGGGAAGTGACCTACTTAAGGGGGTCACGTGACTACTAGGTTGGCTTTCAAAATAAGTCACTTGAGATTTTGAGGGATAAATAAATTTAAAAAAAGAAAAAAAAAGCAAGCTGAAAAAGCTTGCTAAAAAATAATTTAAAAATGCGGCTCTTTTTTTCTAGGAGGGGGGGAGAGGGGCACTCTGGGGGGCACTCTTTAAGATGCATGGGGGGGGAGGGGGGGAGGGGGGGAGGGGCAGGGTTTTTTAAGAGTGAGACTCGCTTCTCTGCCCTCTCTAAAAGAGAGGGCAGAGAGGCGAGTCTACTTACAATGAAAGGTATCATGATCGCGTTTATGATGATGTGCATCATGATGTGACTATCTTACAACCCTATGAGAAATAAGCAAGACATGGGCGTACTTACACGGGCTATTTGTAAACTAATGAATGTGACTTCTTCGTTAAAATCAGTATCTACAACTCTTTTAAGCCTAAGGCTTTTTCTTGAGTTTATTCTTTTGTTCAATTTCGGGCCCACCTCAAAAGAGGAATAGGCCCTCTGTAGCACTTGTCGCTTGCTCATCAATCAGAGCCGGGGTGTAGAAGGCCCCTGCCCTGTCGGGTACGTTCTCCCTCTGGTACGTTTTTGGTTAGTTTGGAGCTCTCAATCGACTGTCTTATCCACCTTAAAAAAACCAGACTTTCGGTGTCTCATGATAAAACTGGTGCCTTATACTAAGTGCTGGATTACTTTCTCATTTTTTTAGTGTTCTATCCGATGCTTATTTAATTTTTGCACTGATAAAAACGGTTAGCTTGTACAAACACGCGGTCTATTTAAGTGTTAAGTGTAGAAAATGAACAGAACAGTGCACAGAAAATAGAGCTACCGACTACATTTCGCCCAGTCACTCAGCGGAGAACAAAAGAACTACTGACGTAGTGTACCCGCTATTCCGACAGTTGGCGCCACCGTTATACTTTTCCCGCGTGCGACATGAAGCCCTGGGGCGGGTACTGGCTGTTTTGGTTGCAGGTACCGAAACATAAAAAACTACAGCCAGCCCAATGTCATGGTGAGACAGCTCTCTTATTTTTACCTTGAGTAGCGTCCGTAGGGCCTATGACAAAACCTAGTCCCGTACACTGAGCAGCTTGAGGTCTGAAGGCTCATACAGAAAAATGTGTGGGTGTGTGGGTGTGTGGGTGTGTGGGTTGCTTTACGCCTTAGTTAACAGCTATGGTCATTTCAAGAGCGGTGATGGTGATCGAATCTATTGGCCCTTTTACCGAGACAAGGGTTCTTTTACATCCCACACTACATAGCAGAGAGACGTCTAGCAGCCCCTAGAGGCCCCGCAGGGGGCTCGAGAGGTGCCGTGGAGAAGAGCAGATATCCACGAGAGGCCACGCCAACAACCAAATTCTATCTTTATCCCGGGAGAAAAGGAGATAAGGGTCAAGGTTATGAACCATCAAAAGATTTTAGAGTAAATTAAGTTATGAGATATTAATATAATGTACATATCTAGGGCCCGATATAGGGCCTCTGCAGATCCCCCTTCAGGGCCCCGATCCATGAGGCCTTAGAAACGGAGCTGGGTCATGTAACCAAGGGAGATCAGCAGTTGTTGATGTCGGCGCTGCCGATAACGCTGGTAAATGACCGTTTTACTCATGTTTAGAGTCAGAATAGCTTGAGTATTACTTGAATATCGAAGAGTAGAGGTCAAATTACCCCAGACAAGGTGTTTCCATCTAGAAATTCTCGACAGTATTTCCGAAAATTGCAAATATTGGTCCCAGCCCCACGGGGCCCCATACCGAGTATTAAAAGTTTGAGATGCAACTTTCATTCATGCTGTTGACCAATCAGGGGGCTCTGTTTTTACGACCTTGACTACATAGTAAAAGTGATTGACAACGTCAGATATCACTTGACGACGTCAAATATCGATCTGATATTTGATCCCTTGATATTTGATTCAAAACCCACATCGAGTGGGATAAAGCCTTTTATCATCTTTTGATTGTGAGGCATACACTTTTCTTACACACAACAGCTGTCATCTATCGAGGGGCTCTGGATAGGGGGTCCCCATGTCGAATGTCGATCTTAGAAAATGACCATGTCACATGGCAATGTCACTTAATAATGTTCATATCCCATGTCGATTTTAAGAAATGTTCATGTCACCTGTCACTATGATTTTTTGGGCCTCATGTCACTTGTCATTAGACCTCATGTCGTTTGTCGATTATAAGAAATGGTCATGTCACCATATCGAATTTAGCGGTCCACACCCATTATCAAGTGTCAGGGCATGTTGGCTGCTTGAACACGTAGTCTGTCATCACCCTTGTTTCTGTGCCTTATCTAAACAGGCAATTAGTGGCCGCTAGCCGAGAGTACCTCCCTGGTCGCCTCTCCCGAATCTGCTAGACGTCTCACTGATAGGAGTGTGTGGGTGTGTGGGTCTGTGTGTGTCTGTTCGGTCTGTGTGTGCACGCGTCTTGCACTCTAGTCTTGCGGACCACTGTTAAGCCTGTGGTTGGAGAGCGCGACATAGCCGCTTGCTACACTCTCTAAACAGAGGTCCGCAAGACTAGGCCGGATCGCGCTCTTGCTTAAAGGTGCACCTCAACTCAGTGCGCCTTTAACAGCCGCCCCAAATAGGTGAAGTTCTTGACGCGGCACAGCGCCTCCCACCAGTAGCCAATCAGCGCGCCGAACGCCGGACACACCTCCACCGTGTGAGCCTCTAAGTAGGTCACACGAATCATACTAAGATGCCGATCTCTTCTGTCGGTTCGTCGCGGTGGCCGTGAGTGATCGCACGGTCGCCAAGATTCACTGCCTTGATTGGCAGAGGGGGGGGCTGATTACCCCCCGTCGGATGAATTGCGGCGAAACCATAATCAATTTTTCGCTGTTTTAGATAAAAGAGATCCAGAGCTATCCGCTCGTCCAAGAATTATTTTTCTATCAGCCCGGGATCACCCTCAAATTAAGGCCTAAAGTCCAAAAACCCAAAATTTTTGCAGCCCCAAGGAGCAGCTCACGGGTTCGAACCCTGTAAACGCTTTGACGCGCTTTCGTCGCCTTAGGCGGCGTGGCTAGACGTCTTGACTAAAACTTAGTGAGGGTTCGAACCCGGAACGTCCGTATTAGACGCCTAATTTCTACTAGCCCCGAAAACGAGAGTATCACATCTATATAGGTCAACCATGTTAGCCTTGGTTTAAGTGCGTGCAGAACCGTGTATTGTGCATTTATGCAGCATACAGATATGGAGACAGACTGCTACAGTGTCAAATTGATCGGCATTGTATGTAACTGGACATGAAGAAGGATATTTTTACTTAGTTTTCTAAAAAAAAAAGAGG
The DNA here is from genome assembly GCA_947462335.1 of Harmothoe impar. Taxonomy (NCBI): domain Eukaryota; kingdom Metazoa; phylum Annelida; class Polychaeta; order Phyllodocida; family Polynoidae; genus Harmothoe; species Harmothoe impar. The sequence goes on along the minus strand of OX381707.1, from coordinate 82,503,366 downwards.
ATAGTTCTCGGTACCACTATAATACTAATAGTGTCACTAAGGGAGAAAATGTAGGGGCACCGTAATTGAGAATTTCTTATTCATGTCGCATGTCGATTTTTAAGAATGCTAGTGTCACATGTCACTTAAATGGTCTAATGACACAGATAGCACTAAACCTATGGACCTACCCCCCGTCCCCTTAGTCTTTCTATACTGAATCCGGGACTTGCCGGCGAGGTCGACAAAGGACTTACCTAAGGCCAAACAAAAAAAAAGTTGTGTTCAGGTAACCCGACCGACCCTATCATTTTGCCCCGACCTTAATCTTTTTTTAGATTTTTTTATTTTTTTTAGACTTTTCCTGATCTAGGTTATCACCAAAGGGGAAAGGAGTACCTAATGACCTTCAACTAGCCTATTTGTCATCATTTGAAAGATAAGAAGGGAGGAAATCCTTTCTATGACAAAAACAGTGCTGATAATGGCTTAATTAGACAGATATTGGTCCTACATTATCAAATAACAACTCTATACAATGTGATTCTCTCATACAACTCATCTCAAAACCCTAAAAAAAAAATCCTAAAAAAAAAATCGACCGACCTACCCTATTTTTTTTTTGGGCCATGTTACTTGAACACGGATTATTTTTTTGTTTGGCCCAATGAGCTCACAGCTAGACTAGATACCTCATGTTTTGGATTGGAGAAATCAGCAGAGCAATAAAAAGCGCGGTGAGGCTAGTGTGGCCCCTGTGAGTTGTAAAATTGGTGCTAAATGTGGTAACCAGGCGGATGCTGAGTTCATTGATATTGTCCGTTAATGATACTTAAGGTGGGTGTTGTCTAAAGTTTTAATTGATATTACCAATGTGGCCAATAATGACTTCACAGTTGGGGCCCTCGCCCGCAGGTCCCAGATTCAGGGTATTCTTTGTTTATTGTGTGGCCCCTAAAGAGGGGCCGACTAACTCTTTAGAGTTAGTTAGATGCTGCCACTGTGCTATGCAACAGCAGCTATTAATTACGCTTCATGTTGGGCGGCATGGATCACTTGATGGGTGATACCTCAAAGCTCAAACACGGCAGAGCCGTGTGTGGCATGCGAGGACCAGTGGGTCAGGGGTGATCCGTTGCAAACAGAATGCTGATCCGTGTGAGGTTATGACTTTCTATAGTTTTTTATAAAGCCTTAGATATGGTGTGGTATTTTTCATCTCGCTATAGTTTAGTTGGTATTTAAAGAAACCGCCTCATTTCTATCAGAAATACACAATATTGAATTGTTTTTTATATTTTAATATATTAGAAGCGCGCTTTGTTGCCTATGTAGCTCATTATGCGTTGAAATGTTCGCGAGCATCGTAGGAATGTACAAAACCCCTATTGTGGCACCATCTGACGAAAGAGCGGAGAACTATACTAGCGCGTTTCGTTATTCACATCTTTTGACAGGGACTTGGTTGGTGGCTTTACGCCCTAATTAACAGCTGAAGTCATTTCAAGGGGGGTGATAGTGATCGAATCTATGGATACCTGAAGGTGGAAAGCACACACCCTACACTTTTACCGAGGCAATGGTGGTGCTGCTCAAAGGGTGTGGCGAGCTAGACTGGAGGATGTAATAACTAAGCAGCAGAAGGACCAAAAAGACAATCTCGTAGTAGTAGGTCTACTTAGATGTTGAGTAGCCGCCCTTGTGGTTATAATTACCTAGACTAGTTGGCTCTGCCAGCCTGGTCAAGTGAAAATTGGTAAGGAGTCTATGAACTAAGCTAACATCTCATAAGTATTAGTTACCACCCCCTTACACCCGTTTAACAACGGATTCAGGGTCTAATTATGGAGACCCTAGAGTAAGATTAACAATATATCCCAATGTCTGTAGTAGACATTTACGACATGCAACCTGCCCCCTAGAAGGGATAGATCTGACCACAAGTCCGCAATATGGGACTCCCCCTCTGAGAGTATCAAGGTTTGCGTATAGTCTCTTGCAGGTTAATCTGTTATCTACCCCTTTGTCGACTTCGCCAAAATCCTGGGAGATTCACTTTAAACCTGAGGTCTACCCTTTTTATTCTTTGTTTATTGTGTGGCCCCTAAAGAGGGGCCGCGGTGTTGATTAATTACACCACATGTTAAGCAACATGAGATCAAACCTTCCTCAAAAGCGACAAGGCTCAGAGTCCTGTTGGACGGGAACCCTGTGTTGCATTTGAGGACGAATGGTTGAGTGATCCTACCGATCCGTCAGAGGTTCTGACTTTATATAGCTTTTATATCGCTTTAGATATGGTGTAGTATTTTCAATCTCACTATAGTTTAGTTGATATTTCAAAGAATCTGCCTCATTCTATCAGAAATACACAGCGTTGACATGTTTTTTATATTCAATATATTAGAAGTGTGCTTTGTTGCTTATTATAGGTCATTATGCGTTTAAAATGTTCGCGAGTATCGTGGAAATGTACAAAAACCCTATTGTGGCGTCATCTGACGAAAAGAGCGGAGAACTATACTAGAGCATGTAATGGCCAGACCAGCAGGCGGCAGCAGAGTGGTCAAAAGACAATCTCGTAGTAGTAGGTCTACTTGCATGTTGAGTAGCCACCTTTGTGGTTGTAATTACCTAGCCTAGTTGACCCTGCTGGCCTGGTCAAGTGAAATTAGTAAGGAGGCCCCCCCATTAACGCGCTCCACAGTCTTTAGACAGTTAAGACTATAGTCAAGACTGGAGAATTTAGCGAGACGTCCCTCTGGGAGGTCATAATCCTCAATGTTAGGTGTTAGCTCATTAACATCAGATACCATATTAACAAACCATTTAAAATGTTCATTTTAATAGCAACTCACCCTATTCTGACAAAATCCTATTAGCAGGTAACCTCTGTGTAAACCATACTGCAAACATCTGCTACTTCCAGCGTCTGCCTCGTGACTGATAGTGTACAACAAGACGAAGTGGGCAGAGATTAGAAAAAATGAGGCTCTTTATATAGCCGAGAGAGCAGCTAATCTGGATGTTCTAAGCTTGTTTTCACCTAGAGCTCCAACCCTCTTCCAGAGAGAATCAAATCGCTTTTCACCTGAACCCTTCCACCCCTAATCCATCAGCATGAAAAGAGAATTAACGAGTGTAACGTGCGCTACATGTATATGGGATTATAGCTGGTGAAGAGATAAAGCCGAGTCACCTGTGTATACAAAGACTACAGGGGGTGATTAACGACAGGTGTGACGCGCCAGCCCGTGAACGGATTAAGCCAAAAAAAAAGAAAAAAAAAAGGTATGTTTCAGGTAACATGGGCAGAAAGACTGGGGTCGGTAGGTCGGATTTTTATTTTATTTTATTTTATTTTTTTAACATGAAAGCACTAGCCATCCTCCGTGGAAATTCTAAAAATGACCCAAAAAGTATAAAAATATGAAATTTTCTTCAAACTTGCTTAAAAAAAACGTAGAGTCGACCCTGTTTTGCTAGGGTCGGTCAGGTGACCTGAAACAAACCTTTTTTTTTATTTGGCCTTATCTTTCAAGCTGACGCTTAAATTCAACTAGCCAGCCGCCGTCTACACCACTCACTGCGACAAGAGGAGGTGCTGTTGTTTTACACTTGAGTCGCTTACCACATGGACTCTACCTCACAGACAGACACGCGCCCCCTGTAGCTTTTTTTTGTTTTTTTTTGTATACACACGCTAATCTCATAACCCCCTTATCCGTTATACAGGTAACCAGTATTCTCTTTTAAAATAGCTGCCAGGCAGCTTAGCTCTAGAAGCAAGAAGGCGTGTATAGGTGCCTTATAAGTCGGCAGGGGGTAAATACTAGTGAAAAAAGGAAGGCAGGTGTGCAGGTAGCTTTTCTAACAGACACGTGTGTGCACTAAGCTGCTTAAGTCTAAACCCTCCCGCAGTAGTCAGGTGGCATGTGAAAACTTACTTAACTGATCTCTTACATTGAGTAGAGTCTCTGTGCTGAGAGAGCCTTTTCAGCCGTTTAAGAGGATTAACTAGGACAGGGTACATAAGGAGTGAAACGCCGAATAGCGGCTACTCAGTCTCGTGCAGCACAAGCAGCAGCATCTAGCAGCGGCTTCAGCAGCAGCTGCACGTGCAGCACAAGCAGCTGGCAGCGACTTCAGCAGCACAAGCAGCACGAGCAGCACAAGCCGTAGCATTTGTCAGCAGCATCCGTGACATCGTCAGCAGCAGCCCCCATGACCTTGTCAGCAGCACAAGCAGCCAGCAGCTGCCAGCAGCTGCCAGCAGCTGCTGGCAGCTGCTGCACGAGCAGTAGCACAAGCAGTAGCATCTGTCAGCAGCAGCAGCAGCACAAGCAGCCAGCAGCTGCTGCATGAGCAGCACAAGCAGCACAAGCAGCAGCACCGACAGCAGCAGCAGCAGCAGCGGTGGTGTGGACCACTAAAGTCGAGATGAAGCCTAGTGACATTTGACATGAAGCTTGAAAAACACAGTGACAGGTGACATGAGCAATTCTTAAAATCGACATGAGATATGAGCATAATTAAGCGACATCGACATGCGCCATGGCTATTTTTTAAGACAAACATCATATGTCATAGCCGCCTCATCCAAACTTCCACTAGTAGTGCTCTATAAGCGCAAGCTGTAAACCCTCTCCTCCCCCCGTGCACACAGGCGAATTATCAGAGTCAGCCAATGGTGTCAATACCCCTCTCATACAGGGGTCGGGCGCTGCTGGACTATAATAGATGAGTCAAGGACCGTTCTACTGAGGGTCAGGCAGGCTAAGTCGGACATTCAATGACAGGTAGGTCTTTGACAACCTTGCTTGAAAGTCTGGACAGCATTGACAGACTGGGGCATAAGGATCTCGCATGGTCAGACTTTCAAGCAAGTTTTGCTAAAGTCGCGTTATTGAATGTCCGACCTAGCCTGACCCACAGTAGAACGGTCCTTGACCCGTCTATTATAGTCCAGCAGTGCCCGACCCTTGGCTGAGAGCAGTTTAAGCGCCATTGGGTGTCTCTGATATTTGCCTCTGTGTAAGATGAGAAAAAAAGTCTGTTGAAAGACTATATTTCAAGCCAGAAAACTGTAATTAGCTTTCCAAGTTGTTTATTTAACAATATCTTAGCCTAGCAAGCAGCTGTCAGATGTCATCTAAGAAAAAAATGTGAGCTGTTAATAGATTCAAGAGAAATTAGTTTACAAATAGCCCGTGTAAGTACGCCCATGTCTTGCTTATTTCTCATAGGGTTGTAAGATAGTCACATCATGATGCACATCATCATAAACGCGATCATGATACCTTTCATAGTAAGTAGACTCGCCTCTCTGCCCTCTCTTTTAGAGAGGGCAGAGAAGCGAGTCTCACTCTTAAAAAACCCTGCCCCTCCCCCCCTCCCCCCCTCCCCCCCCATGCATCTTAAAGAGTGCCCCCCAGAGTGCCCCTCTCCCCCCCTCCTAGAAAAAAAGAGCCGCATTTTTAAATTATTTTTTAGCAAGCTTTTTCAGCTTGCTTTTTTTTTCTTTTTTTAAATTTATTTATCCATCAAAATCTCAAGTGACTTATTTTGAAAGCCAACCTAGTAGTCACGTGACCCCCTTAAGTAGGTCACTTCCCGTCACGTGACCTATTTGAATTTCCCGCCAACATGGTGGTCACGTGACCCTCTTAAGTAGGTCACTTCCGGTCACGTGACCTATTTGAATTTCCCGCCCAAAGGTCACGTGACCGGAAGTAGGTCACTTCCGGTCACGTGACCTATTTGAATTTCCCGCCAAAAGGGAGGCCTCTCATTGGCTGCTTTTGAATTTCCCGCCAAAAGGGAGGCCTCTGATTGGCTGCAGGTCGATTGAGTAATAAACAGTACTTAACTATAGTCCCGTTCCGATACATACAATACTACTCACAGTGCCTTCAGCACAGGCACTTCCACAAATTCGCTCCCCTCACTTTGGCTCTCCGATCCACAACCAACTTCAGAGTTCTTACCCCCGGTTGCACCCTCCTGTGCCGCCTTGATTCGCTGTTGACGGCGTGCATCATTTTCCACGGCTTTACCGATCATATTGTCCCTTCTTGTTGACTGTACCAATATCTCAGCATCACGCTCATCAGCGTAGTCGTCTAACTTAACCTTTTTTATCTCTGCTACCACAGTTTTCTTACGTATACCCGCCAGTTCTGCCCTCAACCTGGCTATCTCCTCCCCTTCTTCATACTCAGCCAATCGTAATGTTTCCTGCTGCAGCTCACTCTTCAGACAATCAATCACATTCTTGTTGGCATTTCTGCTGTCCCTTACGGATGGGCTGCAAAGAACACCTCCTGATACGCCGTTCGTTGAGCCACCCACATGGCGCACACCTCCCTTTGGATCAACGTAATCTGGTAGTCCATATCCACCACCCGTAGCTGCATGAGCTCCACCCACAGTTGTCGCGCCCTTCTGATCCAGTCTTGGGGTGCTGATTCCACCCTGCACGAGACCTTCACCAACATTCGTCCCCTCTCGTAGTCGGTCTCCACTATTCTCAACACCGTTTTCAGTCTGCAGCCCTGAACATGGCCTACATAACTTACTTTTCGGATTTGTGCGTCCATCGTAATGCCCTTCACACAATTCACAAAGAGGCATACCACGTGGCAATGTTATTGTTTATACGGCGTAGTTCCAACACTCACACAAGATGGCGACTCCTACCACCACCACGGCGGCTGATTTGATACGTAGTTTTTCTTCAATAATTTTAAACTCACGCAACCCATACACTAATGCCACGCACAACCGATAGTGAACGTTCTTGCACAGCTCCTCGCTCCTTCCCGAGAATATCCAAGCCTTTTCTCAGGCAAAATAATCCCAATTACACGCTGGCGACTGTTCACGTTGAGCCTCTGAATCACAATGGCAGATCTCGACCCGAGCAAGGCGGAAATGGCTTCCGCGCATGCGTACAAGAACATGTTAACCGGTGGTTTCCGCCACTCCTTCGTCTCTGATTATATCCATGAAACCAATGCTAGTTTCCTGGTACATAAGTATATCAGCTACCAACTTTTAGATGCATTATGTTCATGGTCCATTGCGATTCTAAATTACTATGAGTTTAAATCAGTATTTCATGTAATGTGACACACATGTAGCAGAGACTCTGATTGGAGAAGGTGTGAAAGCCTGAGCTGCAGGCTGGTATACCAGGCTGCCTGCCTTGTGAACCAGCCTGTTGTGATTGGAAAGTGTATGGGGGCGGCCTGAAAGTACAGGCTGGGCGGCCTGAACGTACAGGCTGCCTGTTAATGCAGGCAGTCCTGTTCTGTTGTACTAGTCCTCCACCTGTTAACTCTGCATCACACTTTCCCAAAAGATTTATGCCATATATCACATATACATGTCACAAGCACAGAGATAAGTCTAAGTAATCTGCCATATCACATAAAGATATGGTTGGTGATCCAATATGATAGCGGGGTAGCAGGACATGCATATCTGTGGTAGTGATGGGGGGCGTTCCTTATCCATCATATTGCACCCCCCGGCACCAAGATATATCCAAACACGGGAGCCAGGGAATGCCTTAATCATATTTGCATCTCGAAGACATCCGTCATCCCTCAGGGCCGTTTAGAGGTTAAAAAAGAATTTCCTCATCTAGACCCTTTGATGGCTCTCCTTGAGGGATTTTACTGTATGAAGAATGCATCTTATTGTGAGCTTTCATTTCTTTCAGTGAGAACCAGAATATGGCCTAATCATACTTTATCTAATCAGGCTTGGTGTAGATGGAATTGTGAACATGACATCTTGAATAAATGGTACTATCTGCACTGCAGTGATGTCTATTTATATCAAAATGCAGCAAGATTCCATGAAAAAGTAGTTTTCTGTCCTTTCTTTGTAGCTTGAGATAACAAGAGCACAGATGCCAGCACTTACAAATTAATCTGTTGGTTTGTGCAGCTACCTTAATTTAACTCATAAAGTCCCCACACAGCATAGAGGCCTGCATTGTGACTACTCGCTGAACTCCTTTTATCCTTGGCAGTAAATGACAATTGTTATGCAGGAATTACTGATGTATAAAAACTCAAATTAGTATAGAGTTCAAAAAAAGTCAGGCCGTGCCTGTTATCTGTTGCTGTGGTGGAGGTCCCATTTATTATAGAAATGTGATGGAAGGCTGTAGAACCATTTTCTCCATGTTCCGTGCCTTGACATTGCTCTTAAGCTTGCCAATATACATATTCTTGTCACATCTCTCTCACCTTTAGAAGTAGTCATAGATGCTGACAATATGTAAGGCAGATTGGTGCAGAATTAAGGGAGGTTAGAAAGGTGGTTCAACCTGACATAAATGTGGCAGGACAATTTTATGGTGGTAGCAACTTTAGCCGGAAATTGTCCTAATCCATCATATCACAGATACCAGTGTGTGACACACCGCAGACAGACACAACTGTAGGATCTATCAGTCATTGAAGAGAACAGGAGGACTGTTAAATGGCTCTCTCATGAGGTGCCTCCTGTATGATGAATGTATCTCCCTATATGTAACCCTTTTTATTCTTCATTATGAAGCAGACGATGTTATAAAAAACCTTTTTGTATTGTATCACATTTAATGTCTGAAGGTGATCTATTCTGCTGCATGTGAGAACTTCTCCCGAGAACTGAAACTGGGACAGGTTCATATTTCATCTTCACATTTATGATAGGACTGGTAGACCAGAGTAAACAAAGTGAAAACCACATTATATTACATACCCTCTATGCTCTTGATGCAGCCTGGTAGATAAAGGTGATTACTGAAGTTCAGTAGAATGTACAGACCTCATCAACCCTGGTTTGTGGCTGTCATCTCAAATTAGGGCCACATCTGGCTCTACTGATGACCGCCTTTAGAAGTGATGTGGCCCATATATAACATAGTGTCGGTAGGGTGTTCAAACCAAGAAAAAGCGGTTCAGCCCATTCAACCTTGTTTGTGGTGACTTCCCCTGTATTGAGGGTACCTGCATGAAGGCTCCCTGCCCTTCTCAAGGCTCCCCTTAGACCACTTCCGGTCGGGCTGACAGCCGCTTTGTACCACTTTGTACACTGAAGGTGTGGGGACCACAGGGGGATGTGCACAGCATAAAGTCAATTCTGTGTCTAGGGACATCCACCTGCATTGCCTGCTGTTTTAACACTATGCACACATCAGATTGATACCATATGTATCTAATGTTATCAGTATGATTTTCTTTTTTTTAAATTAATCTTGTTATAATGATTTATTGAATAAATTAGAAAAATACGGTATAAAAGGTAAAAATGTTTTGTGGATAAAAGACTATTTTACCGGCAGAGCCCAAGCAACTAAGTGTAATGATTCAACGTCTAACATTGTAAATATGACGTGTTGGACCACCCAAGGTAGTATTTTGGGTCCTTTATTCTTTTTAATGTATGGAAACGACCTGAAAGTAACGTGTTCAAATGTAAAGACACTTATGTATGCTGATGATACAGTACTCTACACATCTGGTAAATCTGTAAATGTCTTGGCAGCAGATCTTCAACGCTCTCTAAATAATTTCACTATCTGGACTTCCAGAAACAAACAAACTATAAACGAATCTAAAACTAAATTAATGCTTTTTTCTTCCAAATTAAAATCCAAAAATATTCTGATTAGAAATCTCCAAATTACAATAAATGAAGAGAAGGTGAAATTTGTGCCAACATATAAGTATTTAGGAGTCACATTGGACTACGAGCTATCTTTTAACCAACATGTGAAGGAACTAAAGGGAAACCTTGGGTTCAAATCATATCTCCTAGCTTTATTAAAGAGCTATGTACCCACTGTCGTAATGTTAATCATGTACAAAACCTATGTACTACCACTGTTCGACTACGCTGATATTTTGTATCACAGCGCGGGTTCTACCGGTACTCAACTTTTACAATCAGTGCAAAACAGGTGTCTTAAATGCTGTAACAAGCTTCCTATTCTCACCTCCACCAATTTTATACATAAAAAAGCACAACTACCCAAGCTGGTTGATCGTAGAATTTACCATGCCCAGCTGTATGGTTTCAAGTTATCAAAGAAGATTGAGTCTCTGAACATAAGACCAAGAAATACGCGGGAGGCTCAAGCCCCATTACTAAAGTATTCACATATCATATTAACATCTTGTGAGAAGTCAGTTGAGGTATTTGTTGCACAGACCTGTAACAAACTTGATAAAAAGTACCGTAACATTGTGGACATATCTTCTTTTCAAATAGAAATGAAGAAGCTTTTAAGTGAAAAAATCGCTCTATACATTGATTGATATTTCAATTTGTCGGGTCATCCTCATATACCTGTAGTGTAAAATTTTGTCAGTCTGTGACATCAGAATTATAAACATGAAATGGTGTAACTATTTCATAAGCCACCTGCTGTTGAAAAACTTACATTTAAGAGTGCTTTTATACGTCAAGATGTACTATATAATATCGTTTAAATGAAACTGTGATGTCCTGTCTAGTACATCTTGCTCTTTATAAAACAAGTGTAAACACAAGATTACGTGATAAATTAATCAGGATGGCACCAAAAATCAGCCCTGCTGAGTGCCATTTCCTAATCGTTATTGATATTGTAACACTCCTTATTATATTCCATCTACATATCGTATACATTTATGAATTCAGTTTTACAATGAGACTCTGTGATACCAAGACGACGATGTACAAGAATTTCTTTGTACATTTATGTGGTCAAAAAACGATTAAAACCCTTCCAAAAAATATCTCAGGCAGTAAGTAACAAATAGCTGTCATTGGATCAAACTGTTCGTCATTGTATAAACACATCAAGTCAAATAAGCCATATGAAAATACAATCCACAGTTGATGGTTGAATTATTTGTTTGACCAGCAAATGTATGCGGATACTGACCATTTGGCGACATGTAGTTCCACTTCCATACATCAATATTGGAAATTATTCACTTAGTTTCCCTTCCTGATGAGTTTTACATGGCAGGTCCTATTGCGTGTGAGATATTAACTATGTCATATAGAAGCCTGATTTCATCAATGTGTCAGACCCCTGTCACCTCAGCCACCAGTAGTCACGTCTCCTGTTAGACACCATGAGGCTTCTTGTGGGGCAGTTGTGCTGGTCGACAGAGACAAGTTAGGGCAGCTTCCCTTTTGAGACATAGACAGGAGAATACCAACAAAATAGGATTTTAGTAAAGCTAACATGGTACAAATTTGAATTTACAAGTAAACTCCAAGGCTCATCTAATGCAAGTTGCAAAATTCTCTCTTAAGATAACGATTTAAAAAGGCTGAGCATGACGCATCATTAAAGGGAATGTCCTTTGTCTTAGACAAAAGGCCAATCGATGTATCAGAATATTACCCATGGTTTCCAGTCAGCATTGCTTTTAGGTAATGAACATCAAATTAGATTCCTTTCAAAATCTATAAACTGTGAAAACCTGACAGGGAAAGCAGGAATTCAGATATAAAACGAGTCATGTTCTTTGTGGGCCTTGTTGAAGAGGGGTGAGTCCATCCATAATCGACCAATGGCTCCCGGATGACCATTTCAGAATTCATCCTAATTGGGTAGGATGATGGCCCTATATCTTCTGAGTAACATCTGTAAATATGGACTCCAAATTCCAAGCGGTTTGGATGTGGCAACCCTTTTAGTGGAGGGTAGTGGGCTCATCAAAAGCAGATCTTAAAGCTGGTCCATTTTCATTAGTGTCTCATGTGAAACTATGGCAACTGGGAACCCACAACTATAGCAATGAAATATTCTATATATGGACAGGGGACACAACATGTAACATTTAAGATATCTCTCAACTTGCAGGGGCAGGACGACTCCAAAGTCAGTCGGAAATGAGGCAAACATTGGAAAAGTCCAACATTTAAAATGTCACCTAGATCAGATTACTGATCAAAACACAACTATATATTTAAAACTGGTGATAACATATACAGTACTATTGGACATAGCAAGATATACTTTAAAAATACCACACAGAGGGCACTGGAGGTGATCAAAGTTGGGTCACGTATCAAAATGAGCCAACTTTGGTGGTCATTTCCTATGTGTGCAATAACTTGAAACACCTGGCTATATTTTTTTCTTGAAAAATTACATCAGTATCTTTCAATTGAGTATAGTGAAAATCTCTTTCCGGACTTTATTTCCATTGAAATCATGTCATGAACATAAGAGAATTGGCTTATTTAAGAAAACCACCTAACTTTGGTGGCCATTGTGGCTATGTCCAACAACATTTTTCACTTTGGAAAATATTTTGCTTGATCCAAAACATCATTCTCCTTCAAATAGATATAGCAACAAAATGTTTCTGCATTTTTTATAGTTAAAATAAATATTTAAATTAATTTAAAAAATACATTTCTGCAATATGATTATCTACTTGTTACGATGCACTGTGGATTCTCACCCCTAATTTTGCTGTCATTAGCTCACAGTCAAAGCTCAGTCTGGGCATTTGAAGGATCTTAAAGACACATTGCCCTGTAATACAGCTCTAATATTCATGGTCTTTGCTGAGAATTATTCCATCATAGTACAGTCCCAGTCAGGTGTTGTATTGGGATAACTCCCAGGCAATACTTCACCCTACAGTTATATACTATTGAGAAGGTGAAGAGCTTAAAGATAGTATCTCACCTTGAATGAACCAAATTTCCCTTTTCATATTGTGCATGTTCAAAAGGACATAGCTTAGCTATTTGGTAAGTATTTGAGCCCTTATAGATGGTCTCTAAATATGTTAAAATAACCAGAATTCACCCGGAATGAGTTACTGTCTACCAATCCTAAATGCCCCATAACTCTATTACACCACATAGGGGAGGGATACCAGCCCTAGTGGCACTCATGAACCCTTTATAGCCTGTTCAGTCCACCCATGAGTGAATTGAAAGGGCAAATGTGAGACTCAATGTATGTACATTTTAGCCTGGGTACCTGGGTATGCCCATGTGTTGAAATGGGCAGATTTGCCCCCTACCCACCACAGATAAGCTACAAAGGCAGGTATTTCCCTGCAATAAGGTATGTCAAGTGAAAAACAGGTAATGCAAGAGCATGTGAAAAGAGCATAAAGTGTTGTCTGCACTGCGTTGGGTGCAATACCATTAAGACACTATGTACTTGCTTTGTCAGTGACTATCTCAAACATGACAAAGTGAGTGTTTATTCATTCCAGGAAATGTGTCTAGACAATGAAGACTACAATGTTAAATGAATGTGGCCAAAGGGACCATTAAATACCTTCAGATGGCCTGCCAGAAAAGACATATGTGTCACACCCAAAATCATCATTGTGTGTGCAACTGCAGCCCCAACAACCACTGATAGAAGAACCTACAAAATGCAACAGAGGGCATGCAAAGGCATCTGTGACAAGTTAACCAAGTATAACCTTAGCTTATGACAGCAAAATTAGGGGTAAGAACTCACAGTGCAATATAACAGGTAAACAATCATATTGCAGAAATATGTTGTTTTTATTAATTTAAATTTTTTTTTTAACTATAAGAAAATGCAGAAACATTTTGTTGTTATATCTATTTGAAGGGGAATGATTTTGTAGATCGAGGAAAATATTTACCAAAGTGAAAAATGTTTTTGGACATAGCCAAAATGGCCACCAAAGTTAGGTGATTTTCATAAATAAGCCAATTCTCTTATATTCATGACGCGATTTTAATAGTTTTTTAAGCCCGGAAAGAGATTTTCACTATACTCAATTGAAAGATACTGATGCAATTTTTCAAGAAAAAAATATGGCCAGGTGTTTCAAGTTATTGCACACATAGGAAATGACCACCAAAGTTGGCTCATTTTACTAAGTGACCCAACTTTGATCACCCCCAGTGCCCTCTGTGTGTTTTTTTTAGAGTAGATCTTGCTATGTCCAGTAGTACTGTATATAACAACACCATATTTACATATATAGTTGTGTTTTGATCAGTAATCTGATCTAGGTGACATTTTAAATGTTGGACTTTTCCAATGTTTGCCTCATTTCCGACTGACTTTGGAGTCGTCCTGCCCCTACAAGTTGAGAGATATCTTAAATGTTACATGTTGTGTCCCCTGTCCATATATAGAATATTTCATTGCTATAGTTGTGGGTTCCCAGTTGCCATAATCTTCACATGAGACACTCGTGAAAATGGACCAGCTTTAAGATCTGCTTTTGATGAGCCCACTACCCTCCACTAAAAGGGTTGCCACATCCAAACCGCTTGGAATTTGGAGTCCATATTTACAGATATCACTCAGAAGGTATAGGGCCATCATCCTACCTAATTAGGATGAATTCTGAGATGGTCACCCGGGGAAATCTCCCATTTCTGGTCGATTATGAATGGACTCAGCCAGAGCTCATCTAAGGTGAAATAGTCATACAGTAGTTGATATCTCAATGAAACGGTAGTTTACATTCTTTGGAATCCGTTGTTCTTAAGCTACCTTTAAGGGATATTTTCTATGTTGGCATAAATAGCTGAGCTGTGTAAGATGCACAATTCATTTTACTGCCCTTGTTTAGGGTGAAGGACATATTTGAAACACTATATTGTTTGTTTAAAATGTAATTAATGAAAATCACACATTTAGTTGGAGATGACAGTATCTTGACAATGTATGCCTTCACCTAACTTACCCTACACCTGCACCCCTCTGATTACCAACATCCCGCTAGCCAAGTCACTGTAAGAGAATATTAAACCTGAGAAGAGTTTGTTTTCAGATAAGTGAAATCTTCAAATTAATTGGAAAAGCCACCGAATACTGCACAATATTTCTTAATTAAGATGCTCAGATATTCCAGTGATTTATTACCCGACATAGACTTGAGACATCCATACATATCATTTTGTGATTAAGGTGCAACAGTAGTCAGTTTAATTTGTATTTAAACCAAACTGTGTTTTGTTTCTTCATGATCTTATGAAAGCTGATATGTCATATTGTGGCCAGAGGCGAGATTGTTTTTTCTCAATCAAGGTTAATATTGAATAATTACAAAACCTTTACTTTGAACTATGTAGAGACTGATCTCAATGCATTACCTGGTAATCATTGAAGATCACGACAGATGAGAAACAAATAACAAGTGGAAAACAGTGCCAACTTACTATATATATGTACGCAGAGGTCTAATCCTAGCATCCGGTACATCAAAGGTTCAATTCCACCCCAAACAGAGTATTAGTCATTGATTTCTATTCAAACGAAAAATATTTCTTGAATAACTTCACCCATTTCCATCAGGAGGAGAAAAATATAATATTGAGATTATTTCAGGATCTGTGAAAAAAGGATGCAGGAACTATTACTTGCCTTTTGTCACAAACGTCCCTTTGAGTCTTTTTGAGAGGATGTTAAAAACTAGTTCACATGAACAACATGGTTCCAGTGTGGGCGGACCTGGTCAGGTCTGTGACTTTCTAATGTGTCTTTTCATCTGACCAACAGTGGTTTGAATTAAAACATTTGCAGAAGATTATGAATTCAATTCACGAATCCCTAACATTCAAAATTAGTTGATGCAATCAGATGTTCAGGTAAGTTGCTTTTGCAAAATGCATATACTGCAATGATGGATTCCAAAATATGCAGAACAACTAGAAAATAAACAGACTGATTATCGGACCTGGCTCTTTCCCACTCAGCTCTGAGATTCACCGCTGCATTTTTCTCTATGCACACTCTATTGGGGTCTCTCCCATTCTATTTCACTTCCATAGCCAACTGCATCTCTTTACAAAATTCTGAATTGTATCCAGATCATAACAAGACATAAATACACCATTGTGGCATGGTGTCAACAGCTGTGAAGATATTTAGCTTCATTTTACTTCATTTCTTGCTTATCAATGAATGCCATTGTTGGACTCTTAACACATACCATTCAAATTTTTGTCGATGATGTTAGATCACCTCTTTGACAACTTTGGAAGATCCCATTCATTTGTGTTATTTTATGTCTGTACATTTGGGACCTCAGAATGACAGTATATTTCACTGTTTACCTACAACAAACAGTACACCTATAGTAGAATCTACTGTACACCTACAAAAATGGCATCCAATTTTTACAGTGTATCTACATCCTACTGTGCTCCTCCATGACACAGCTGTAAGTTATAGTAGAGTCTGACGTAGCCTGATTAATTTCTCACGAGCCGGGATGTGAAGAGCAGAGAGGCCAAGGATGGTTGATGTTTTATAACTCTGCCTATCAGGTATTCCAGTGATTTGTTACTAACCATAGATTAGAACGCCAACACACTAGTGGAGCATATTGTACCTTTAGGGCAATACTATCCAGATGAATTTGAATTTAAGCCACAGCAGGTGTTGTTATCATTATAAACAGATGAAAGCTGATATATTATTTTTTGACTAAGGTGATTAAAGATTGAAATAATAATGCTCATGGGCCTTGGCTCATAGAGAAAACTAGAAAAACCCACCGTGCATCCTTTAAGCCATTTTCAGATTTGACAGGTCTTAGACATGTGAGCTCAGGTTGTTCACCCTGCGTGCAGGAAACAAATTGCAGGCCATGTTAGGGGGGTTCAGAAAGAAACACTTATTATATGAACAGACACAAAAACCTTACATAAAATGAGGATATTGTTGTCTCTTTCTCCATAGTAGCTTGTGTGTAATATAGGCAGGCAGGGCTGCTTTTTTAATCCAATACTTTCTTTACTAGTTTAATCTGTGCGCAAACTAAATTAACTGTAATGAAATTTATTAGCTTTTGTATTAATTTTCATTGATTTTATGCATGGTTTGGGACTTTTAGCAAATGGTAATAATAAGTGAGCAATGGTAGTGTTTTTATTCTAAAAGAGGACACTTACCAACTCCCAAAATTTATCTTAAAAAGCAAACAGGTTTGCATTCGCTCTCCAGAGGATCCCATGATTAGCAAATAAGTTGGATGATATTGCAAAATGCTATTTAAGTAACCAAAAAATATCTACATCAGCCAAAGTTTTAGGAAGTTATTATATGCTAAAACATAATTATTAGCCTACACAGATATGCAATATAAACATGATTTATTTCTCATTGATATTAAATTACATGAGATTCTTTCCATAGAGGCTCACATTCTATAAGAGACAGCATACCATGCTGTT
This sequence comes from Harmothoe impar, assembly GCA_947462335.1. Taxonomy (NCBI): domain Eukaryota; kingdom Metazoa; phylum Annelida; class Polychaeta; order Phyllodocida; family Polynoidae; genus Harmothoe; species Harmothoe impar. The sequence goes on along the minus strand of OX381707.1, from coordinate 82,486,188 downwards.
AAAGTGCCTCAGCGCATATAGATATTAAGGTGTGTATGGATACCCCCATGCTTATACAAGACAGGTTCTTATATAAGATCCATTTATAGTGCTTAAGAGATATTTGAAGGTTCCCATACACTTGGTACTTTTTCAAAACCTCATGCTTATATGCAACAATATGGTACACCATGTTCAAACCTGTGCACCAGTCAGAAAAAGTGATAATAGGAGAGTTCTTATTGTTAGAAGGGTTCTCGTTTATTTGAACTTGGGAAAAGGAAGCTGAGATAATGTTCATGTGATATATCTGGCTGTCTGTGTTCAGGTTGTATAGAGATTTGGCTTCCATTGTTTATGTATCTGTATATGGCCATAGAACCTGTGTCTACAACGTCTGCACTAACAAGGCCTTCACATGCAATATGTGAACTATTGCTCCATGCCTCATGACAACAACAGGGAATGGTGCATTAGTACAATAGCTTTCTAAGTGCAGAAACTGTGGCTACAAATTCTGGAAAAAAGGAAGCCTTCAGGTTCAGTAAATGAGCAACTGTCTTACACATGAATGCTCTGGCATCAATATATCTTTGCAAGTGTAAAGCACTGTGTTTTGTGTCACATTACATAAGGCACTATCCCTGACAATTGGGCTTTCCACCCTTGTCTTACACAGCTTGGGCTTTTAGCACACAGAGCCTTCTGCAGGAAAGATGTAGTGAGGCCATCTGAAAAAGAAAGACCTGGTTTCTCATGACCATGCACATCATGAAAACCGTAATTTGGGGAAACCTTTTTTTCTCTTTTTTTTAGATTTTGATGAAGAACATACCAAAAAATGGCAAAATATTGGCATAATTGGTATCAAATTAAAGCCTAGACTGCCAGTAATGCAGTGAGCTAGGAATAACTTAAATATAACATCCTTCGTGGATCACTAGACTCTTAACTACTTAAATTCTATACATTGTAGCCTTCAGTAAAAAAAAAAGGCAAAAATAAAAAATGCCCTCGTCATATTTGCCAATGCCTGGTGATGAGAAACATCTTTTGAGTGGACTGTAACAATTCCAATTTTTTTCTCATCATTTGAAGACAGTGGTGTTGGTGAGTTAGGGGTCACATTTTATTACCTTATTCATGATGTAACACAACTGCAATAGTCAGGATGTTTGTTTGAAACTCCAGTGTGGCAATGGTTAGATACTGCCATGGATATATACATACTTCAGCTCTACAATTAGTCACTGTATATGTGGCACTGTATGCCATAGACAGCTGTTCTATAGCTACTGTTATCTACACAAAAGTCTGCATCAATGATAGAAGCTCCAGGCCCATTACCTCTTATATCCATATAATGGGAAAGATGCTGCAGAATTGAGCTACATGGGAGGTTCATATGACACTGATATCATCTTCCCTCTCTACTTATCATTGGTACAGCTCCCTATTGGAGGGAGACTGATGGGAATGGTGCAATATACAGGATATTGTTAGCCTCGAGGCGCTTTTTTCCTTGTGCACAGGCACAGGAGAGTGTTTAGTTGTGGTGGATGTGAGATGGCTGTGAGGCGATGGTAGGTTTGTCTTTGAGTATCCTCTAATAGCTGTTTTTAGGTAATGGGTATTAGTGATTTTTGTTCTCATCTCCTGTCTTACCACATCATGGCAACTAACATGTTTGCTTTGTTCATACTTAAATAATATTTTACAAAGTTGAAAAACATATATGATTAAATGCCAGTTAGTATTTCCATTGATAAAGATCATGCACCTACTCTGAGATCATGCATGGACCTTATTTTATATCATGATCAACACATCTTGTGGCCACTACTCCATTTGCATAAGGATTGAAAAGAGATATCCTGCCTGACACTTTAGCTTTTCTCCGGTAGTCTAAGCAAGGTTTGACTGATTATCTTCCAGTTATATATTGTCACACCAATATCCTCTCAGAGATTGGATGTCTATCTAAGGTAAGCCTTGTTTGATTGTGTGAGGTGTAGGTGTGAAATCTTTCTGGGCATTATCAAATTCAAACACGTCTGAGAAAAATGATTACTTTCATGGCTATCTTATGGTTATTGCTATCCACTTTCAAATCGGAATTGAATATTGCTGTGAATAGATGAGGTTCATAAGCATAGTTGAAACCCAGGGTGTGGGTGTTCCGATCTGTCGTCATGCCATTTAAGGGCTTCATACTTCATATTTGTACATGCTCCAATGACTTCTTTTTTTCAGTTTTTGACATGCACTTTTACAAAGCATTAGTGCATTGCCTTAATTTTAACGAGTAGGGTTTAAAAGTGGGCACATACATAATCTTAAAATTACAAAAATAATACAGTACAAGTGCAATATTTCTAATGGTTTCTGACATTTCAGAATCATGCATTGAGGGGTCAAGGAGTTTAGTTTTTGTTTTCACACACAGGTCAGAAGCAAGGGCACGGCTTCATGATCTAATGGAAATGTTTTATTACTGTTTTAGTTCTACATCTGGAACAGATACATGAGAAATATCGATGTAAGTTTCATGTGTCTTTATTTGCCTTCAAAGACTTTGTTTTTGGGTCAAGTAAATGAAATAGAAATAGAAATACAATGTTACTGCTAGCTTATATGTGATACAGTTGTCTACATTACGCTCAATTGTATGTAATCAGTGTATGTAGGGAGTGATGCTTTTATTGTTGTGTCTTATGAGTGATCATATTTTAACAACAGGGGGATTGGAGGGTTTCCGTGCAGAGCACATAAAAGTTCCCTTTCCCTCTCCCAGTCAAGAGGTTGCAGGGCCAAAAATCAGATCAAAATATGTTGCCCCCCCCTGTTGTTAAAGATGATCACTCCCTTATACTAATTAATACAAGAAGATGTGCCATTTATCCATGAACAACTTTTTTTAATGGTCTACATTTCTTTTCAGACAGTGAAGATGAATCTCCACATCATATAGTAGGCATCATGAAACATACCCTAGGTATTAAAGGCGCCAACATACTATACCTGGGTGGACTGAGGCCTATTGAATGTGGTGTTATTTAAGCCTGTACTGATGTACCCATGGGTGTCTTGAGGAGAACGACAGAGATCAAAGCTTGTGGTACAGGGAGCTCTCCGTAGTGTACCACTGACAGTGCAGGTTTTTTTGTCGTCGTTGGTAACTAGAGCTTTTCTTATCATTCCAACCAATATAGTCTTCAACTTGATTTTCTATGGTTATTTTCTCTAAAGTCATCTTCCCCTCTTCCAGCAGGCTGTACAATGGCAGGTGTGTTTCCACTGCCTGGGTCCTATAATGGATGCAGATTTAGTTATTGGAGGCACCGCTTGGGCCTATTTGAATATATTGATTAATTTAATCCATGCATGAGGTCCATGAAAGTCTTCAAGTGGAACTTTGGGTTTAATCAATATTCAATATATCCAAAAGGAACGGGACATCCTTCAATTTTACAGAGATGCTCCCTCTCTGTAGGGCGACTTGGGCTTTACCCTCGTCTGGCCCCACAAGCAAGTCTTGGTTAATTCTACATACCTTTTCATAACCATAGTCTATCTATTACTTATCAGGCTTCCTGTTACCTGTATTGTTGTGTTCTTGTAATGCCTTAAAGTGGTGAGATAACAAAGACTGCTTTTGCCTCTTGGTCCAAATGTCCATTTTTTTTCACTTCATTTCTTTTTTCATTTAAGTTGTGATCTCCTTATCACAAAGTCACCTTATGGCAGATGACAAGCTGTCAGATATCTGATGATATAGTGATGTTTTTCTGTGCCACACACTTCCCTAAAGACTCATAAGAAGCCATTCTGTGCTGAGAAGCCTCACTGTGCCTTGATGGTGGAGGTGAAATCAGAAGTGACGTTGTCAGGTGTGTCCATTACTGATTTGATGAAGTACACAAGATGATGCCACAATAAATAAAAAAGCAATTTGGAAAGCAAAGTGGTCTGAGATTGATAAAAGCCCCAGCAAAGGGAGGGGCCTATTAAAAAGCTGGTGTTAAGACTCTAACTGTCAATCATCTAGAGGTGACTGAATGTGTTAAAAAGGAGATTTAATAAAAGGAAGTATACAGAACAACAAAGATGATTCCTCAATGTGTTTGTAGCACATGTTCTAGGCATATCTATATGATCTTATTGAGAGTTCTGGACTTGCAAGGAGTCTAGCAGTTAAAGCATAGTGAGACTATAAACAATGTATACTGATGATGTTATATGGCATTAAATACTCCCACCACCATCTATCTCTCTACCTCACAATCTTTTGAAACCCCGGCCTATGATCACTCTACCACTATAGTTACCAACTAACACATCTGCTTACTAATAATCCAACTATAATCTAAAATTGATAGGATACTCAATTAGATGTTTTAAGAACAATCACCAATAATTCGTCCAAAGGGATGTCCAGTACCATGAAAAGAAGACCAGAAAAAGAGTCAAAATTGAAAGATGTTTCTGTTCTCTTGTAGAATGGGTGTGAGGTGCCACAATATTGCATTGTCTGGATGTAAAAAGGTTGAACAGGAAACCAGCAGCCTTTTCAGTGTGGCTTTTTACAGTCATTGCGCCCAACTGTGTGGATGCTGACCTCTTCCTGTCCCTATGTGTGATGAGCCACGTAGCTATGTTGTATTACTAGACAGGGCAAAATCTCTATTCTACTAACCATAATCATGGTTTTATGCACAACAAGTGTATCTTGTTCAATTTTATCTGCTTGGGGCCATTCTGGCATTTGCATATTAAGGCCCCTAATTAGCATATTTAATTAGGTCAGGTGAATTACCCTATTTAGCATGGCAATAATGGCAAAAAACACCCATATATATTCGAGGGTCAGTTCTTGAAGGAATACCTCCTGTGAGTTGAATTACACCAGAATTAAAATTTTCAATTTGACCTAATTAGCATAATTTATGCAAGATGCTGATTATCCAATTATTTACGCTTTTATTTTTGTAAATTAGGAAAAAAAAGGAAAGCATCAGAGTAGATCAATGAAACTCAGTAGACCTATGCTAAATAACAAGGATAATGATTTGAAATATGGGGCCAGTCCATTTTCAAGCTCAATCAAATATGGCCGCCACATTCCAAGATGGCTGCCAACAAAAATTTGAAAGAGCTGTATCTTTGCTTCTAATTAACTTAGAAACACAAATAAAAATGTTAAGAGTACTATTCTGAGGTCAAGGAATTCAATCAAATCATTTTGGAGACTCTATGTGGCAGCCATCTTGGATTTTGAGACACTTTTCCATCCAGAAGCTCAAGAAGAGTAAGATTCCTGTCCTAATCCTGTAATCTATCATTCAATTTTTACTGATACTTATCCTACTCATCAATGTGTTGGAGTTCAGTATTACATTATAGAGGGTATGTGCCAAATCTAAAATGGCATAGACATGATTTATTCATGCAGTTGCAGCTCCAGGATTGTCCTGAAGGAGCCTCAACTTCTCCGACTGTCAATTTAGCATAAATAGTCATTATCCCTGAGCATGGCAAGCAAGGTCTCAATGATTTCCCTGAAATTCTGGACCTAAAATGAGGCTTTCTGATGTTTTTTGGTACATAATATATTAAGGCTCTATAAGTAGATTCATGATTTTGGTTGCGGCATTTTAAATAGTAAGAATGCAACATTTAACAATTGCCTGGAGGGCACCTGAAGAAAATAAAAGATGGAAGGATATTGTCAAATGAGGGACATTAAGAAAAAGTGTTATTTAGGAATGAATAGAAACTACATGACCAGCTGACAGTCTCTCATCTTAGGTCAGAGAATAAAGACCCCTGAATATCACTAACTACATCTCAAGGAGTGCAAAAGAGAGGAAGAGGTACTTTTGGGGAGGGAGCAACATAGAGGCCGGAATAGGGGCACTGAGCTTGCAGGGGCATTGCCAGTAAGCTCTGGAGGATATTCATGAACTTTTCTTAACTCTTACACACCTTTAACCTTACTTCCCTTGATAAGGGGTGGGAGACCCAGAGAAGGGAAGCCCTGGAGGAGTGGATAATCCTGTAGGAGGGGTGAGAGATGCTCGGGACTCTTTGCTATGTATGAACCTATGCTATGCAGAAAAGGGAGGCTTGGGTAGTCAGGTGTCAAACCCCCATCTGGCATCTTTGTGTAGTTTACTTTGGGGGGCTCAGGATGTTGTGCCTCATATTGTCTACATACTACAAATTGTCCTCACAATATATCCACAGCCTAGCATCACAAAGTGTCCATAAACGCAGTTTGTCCACAAAATACAGTTTGCCCACATCCAGCCATCTGACCATTGGTCACCCCTATAATTTATACAGATTCAGAGAGAATATTTCAACATGAGCAGGGGAGGGGAGGGTCACTTTACATACTTTCTCTTATGGTTGCAGTCCACACACCAACATTTGCAATCTCACACCTCAGTGTACCAGGTCCCAGCGTTTTTGCTCTTTTTCAATCTCGATTTTCTCAGCTTTTTCACAGGTTTGAAGGAAAATGCCAGTATTGATGCATGTCATATAGATGAATTCATTGCTGTTCATTATAACATGTGAAACCGCAGAAAAATGGAGATTAAATAGATTTGACAAGGGGAAAACTACTGGGAACCAGTCAGATCTTGAAGTTTTCTGCTCCTTCAGGACAATGCCGGAGCTGCGCCTGCATGAATAGATCATTTCCATGCCATTTTGGATTAGGCACATACCCTATTTAATGTAATACTGTACTCAAACACATTAATGAGTAGGATAAGCAACAGTAAAATAGCAGTTAGATCAAATTAATGATAGATTACATCGAATTTAGGGAATGAATCTTACTTCTCTAGAGCTTCTGGATAGAAAAGTATCTCAAAATCCGAGATGGCTGCCACATAGGGTCTCCAAAATGCTTTGATTGAATTCCCTGACCACAGAATAGTACTCTTAGCATTTTTATTTGTGTTTCTAAGTTAATTAGAAGCAAAGATACAGCTCTTTCAAATTTTCGTTGGCAGCCATCTTATATATGGGTGTTTTTTGCCATTATTGCCATGCTAAATAGCGTAATTCACCTGACCTAATTAAATATGCTAATTAGGGGCCTTAATGTGCAAATGCCAGAATGGCCCCAAGCAGATTCGGATTCTCTGGAAAAAATTGAATAAGACACACTTGTTGTGCATAAAACCACGATTATGGTTAGTAGAATAGAGATTTTGCCCTGTCTATACCAAGTAGCCTGGTTTTTAACAAAGGCTGTAAGGTTTAGATGGACAAAGGTCATGTATGTACATCAGGGTAAGGGAGTGGTCATATTTTAACAACAGGGGGGGTGGATTTTCCCCCATGGGAGGGGTCAATTATTTCAGTCCCCCCCATGGCAGGTTGAAATTAAGCATGGCCGACCCCTTTGACCTATAGTAACATGTGGATTCTTTTCACTAAAAAGGGGTGCAATTTCTTTTGATCCCCCCCTTCCAAATTCCAAAACCACCAACCCCCCCTTTTGTTAGAAAATGACCACTCCCTAAGATGCAGGAGGTCCGACCATCCATCCCCTCTTTACACAGGATTCATCCCCCTCCACCCCACCTACATCTTTGTCTGTCATGTCCTAGTGCTATTTGTGGTGTAGAAATCCCTGCCTATGTGCCAGAGGCCACTCAGGTTGTATGACCCCTCTCCCTGCCCCATCTCCCCCATGTGTGATGTCTGTGCTGTCTACCACAGACCACCCTGATCTACAATGTCAGGCAGGTGTCAGAGTGGTAGATGTATGGCTGTTGTATGCACGGGGGCCCTGACTCCTCCATCCTCCCTAACAACCTCCCTCCTACTTTGGCGTGATTCCTGCCCTACAACTTCCCCCCCACCTTGTGTCTCCACTTGGCACTTTGTCAGTCTCATGCTTTACCTATTCCTGGCATCCATCACTGACAACATTTGTCTGTTTGGGGCAGTAACCTTCCTAGTCTCATAATCTCATTGGTGTGACGTCAAGGGGCATGAACCATACTTTTGACAGGCAGACCAAAGTCATGCATATATTATTAGCAGGAGTAAAGAGATAGTTGATAGCCAGTCAATTTTAAGATGCAATGAACTTAAGATGATTGAAGTTCAGAAATGCCATGTAAATGTCACAGAAAGGTCATGATGGAATATAAGTGGATTTTAGTGACATTAACGAAAGTTAGATTTGCCTGAATTATTCTATAGGCTTATTATATTACTAAAATACTAGCATTCAGGCAGTGTGTCTGGCATGGACTATGAGGTCATGATGCAGAAGCATTTGATTAATACATAAATAGACATAAAGAGTCCCATGACAAGAGGATAATTTTGGATGTTTCCTCCCGATGTGAGGCTGGGGCAGTATCTCACAAATTCTGAGGTTGAGTGGGATGCAACCCAAAGTCTCATGCAGGGAGAAACGTTCCAAAATTACCTGTGCCATGTAATGGGCCTTTGCCTTTAATTTTCTTTTTTTTTTCTATTCAAAATATGTTAAAATGTCAATGGACAAAGGAATTTAAATAAAACAATGATGTGACAGGTCATGTGATATAGGATGATATGAATCAAGATACAAGTGCATATATTGCAAAAGGGCTTTGTTTCTTTGTAGCAGAAACCTTGGAAGCTCTATCCCGAAGCCAACACTGAATAATGCTGAACCAAAGTCACGGAGCGGAAGGAAGCTGTTGAAAGTCCGAATAGACGTGGTGGGAGACTTCCGGGTAAAAGTGGCAATCAGACAGAGCAGCAGGAAGTGGGAGCAGTGCATTGTGGGATAAGTAAAGTACCTAATACTACTGTGGTGTCAGAGTTCAGGACAGATTACCCGTATAGAGTCCTTTAGTAATGATGATGTGGAAATTAAGAGAGAGTGGTGTAGTAGTTGCTTGTGAAAATTAATTGTTTCGTCATTTCATGTCAGTACATATTTGGTCAGTTAATTGATTGGGAAGCTATAGATGACAATGTGAGACATTAATAGTCTTAAACAATGTATATTTGACTTGTGGAAAGTGGTATCATACATGGAAACTGATTATTTGCAATGGTATTGATATTTTCAGTAAAAAGTTAGTTCGATAATGGGTTATTTCTGCAAATCTGATCTTAATGGTTGCTCTTGTAAAGTCTTTCTCAAAGTTGCAACATGTTAGAAAGGTGGGAATTTGAATTCTCAGGTGTGTCCCAGGCTGCGGCTAAAAGCTGGTGTGAAACTTCATCATATTTCACGGCTAGCACTGGCCTTACAGGACAGGGTCATCAAACTAATCAAGTAATTTGTCAATTTCTTGAGAGTGCATGTTGGAGGGGGATTCCCCATCCAATCCAATCTTGCACATGTGGGGAAGGCTTCAGGCATTAAGCTGGGGTAGGTGACCTGATGACTAATGTCAGGCTTCATATCCTCTCAGCCTCCCTGCATGTCTCTATCCAGTATAGGTGACACCCATGACCAGGTGCCATCTCTATTCCCTAATTGGAAGTAGAGCACCACTCACCATGACATGTCTATATGCAGGTGTGGTGAAGGCTTCAGCTGATGTTGAAGTGTGCCGTATAAAAGTCTCAGTCAAAATCACTTTCAATAACTTGTATCCTAGCTGAAAAATGTAAGAAGGGCCATGAAGAGCTACAGATCCTATCCTCGCATCGTTGATCAAATATGATTGTATAAACAGTGAAGATGGAAATGGAATCAATACTGTATACTCATTAGAAATAGTATTTTGCATAGAAATATTGATATGAATACATTGGAGAAGTCTTTACCTCATTTGATTGTATCATGTTTTTGGAAAATCACAAAGTGAATAAAAATACGTTATAAACTCAAAAAAGATGGAAGTGAAATCCTTACATCCCTGGCTTACTGTATACTCATTAGGAAATGGCACTTTGAAGCCGCTATGTTGTATATTTCTGTCGAACACATATAGACCTATGTACAGTGCAACTTTGGGTCAATTCAGAGTGGGGCAAATCCTATTTCTACACTAAGACATATCTACCTAGGTTGTTTTGACTTAGTAGTAAGCAAAACAGTGGAAGGTCATTGAGAATGTAGCTACTGCATCTTGAAAGGTTTATGTCTATAAGCCATTACTGCACTTTTAAATGACTGATGGCTCAATATCATAACCTCTATCCTAGAAGGGGATGTCTACAGGCATGTTTGCTGTAATGGAGTTCAGATGACTGTAATGCTCAATTAGACACTCCAACAGAACATTTTAATGACCTAGCGTTAGCAGGTATTAAGATTTGAAAAAAAGTATATGTAAACAGCAGGATCAGTTGACGAGGATTTGGGTGTTCCATGGTCCCATGGCCACAACATTTTCTAAGGTGCCTTTTTTTTCCAGACACTGAAAACTTCATTCATGATCCAGGGACACGGTAGTTTAGAAAAAATTCGTATTTTTCTGAAAAAAATGGCTCAACTTGAACCTGTGGAGAAATCCAACAGCAAGGGATTAAATATCAATTTGTATATGTAAACAGCATACAATGCAGGGGAAAGAAATGTCCTTGTATTGTAGACATCCAGACTCCAGCATTCAGCAAAAAGTGACAAATTCAATTATAAACCTTTTCTCAAAGTAAATCAGACAAATCAGCTTATGAAGCCATAAATGACATTTTGGCAAATCTAATTTGGAAGTCTTTGTTGACTCTGTGACTGCAGGACATCTGTGTCCACAATAATAGCAATCTGTGAAGGAAATTAGTCTGAGCACAAAGAGAAGCTATCGATCAATTTGGAGCTTTTAATATGGGTGCCATCAGTCTCAGAAATAAAGAAGGGATTTTCTCAATCCTTGGACAAGGAATTAGTTAGTCTAGGTCACACCTGGAGATAATGATGCAACCTTGATTTAAATTCAAAACATTCCTGATGGTATGTGAGGACAATATTAACTTAGGAGAAAGAGAAAGATCAGTTGATACAATGATAATATCCTTAGAATAAGAATGGTGTAGACTGTGCTCCGTATGCTCCGTATATTTAGAAGAGGATTAAAGATATACTCTGTCTTACAGTACGGTCAGCCTCCCACTGCTGTAAAGGAGATTTAGTCCTGTAAGCAGGACAGATTGATAATCTTTCCTGTCATATTGCCACACTAGTACAATATCAGAGATCAGGGATATCCAAGTAATGAGAGCATGTTGTTAGGTGTGGGCCTGATTTTAGTCTCAGCTTTACTTATCCTAATACCTTTTAAGGACTATAATAACAAGGAATCATCCACTGCTAAATGACCTGCTGGGATGAGTGCAGTCTACTTTGTCAAATTGGAATTGAATATTGCAGTGAAGTGATGGAGTAAGCACAGTTTGATGAATTGGGGAAGTGTCTTGTCACTTAAATGTTTGAATGACTCATATAAAATGACATGGGCTACTATCACCAGACTGGCCATAAGAGGCCCAGACAATGTTTCATCAGTAATGAAATTGTCAACAGTGCTTTGCGTTCATCTCATCATGAATGAACATGGTCAACGTTGCTTTTTCCTTCTCCTTTATCATTAATTTCATGACCTCGTTCTGTGAAGTATTTGTTTTCATTTTTTTTGTCTTTTAGAATACCTTCAGACGGTTAGGAAATGAAAGCGAAGCCTACATTTTCTTGAGTCAGATTTCTTGTGTACAGCACCTGGTGACGTGACAGGAATGTGGCAATTTGGGGAGCCCCCTTAACAGTGACGTAGTGCACATCAACCTGTGACAGGCAGGGTCATGGTAATGTTGGGAGCCCCCTTTATGGTGTGGGTTATTCAATATGCCTAGAATAACCTTCCTTTTGCTATGCAGTTGTAGTAGCTATAATCTTCAGATGTGACCGGAATGAATGTGGTTATTTCTATGTTCCATTTCTATATTTCCCATTGACACAATGCTCACAGCTCTCCTACCTGATCCCCTTATCCTGTTTCCTAAATACTACCATGTGCTGTTTTTCATATCCCCCTGTTTTCAGGAACAGTTGGCAATTGTGATTTGGAATGAATAATCCTATATCATCTCAAACAATGTCACCATCATGTCTTGAAATCCACAAGGCAAAGAAAGAAAACAATTTAAAGTAAAGCATTCCCTCGTTTTCATCAGCATATCCCCTGGGTCTCATATCTCAGTGGTTGACAGGGAGGGCCATCCCCGCAGTCTTGTATGTCACAGATAGCAGACACACTGGGTATATAGACTTAGTATACAAGAAACTGCTGTCATAGATGGCTGTGTGAAGACTTACTGAGCTGTTGTGAAGCTACCGTTATCTTAGTGAAGGGCCAATTGTAATCCTGTAGGAATTTCATGATTTTAGTTTCTCAACTGGATTCTATACTTTGAAAGGGGCTGAAAAAGAAAGGATGACTGCTCTAGTTTACAATTCACTTTTTAGCCCATTTTTAGGCATATCAAAAAGTATCCATAGCAAACGGCTAGTGGGACTATAGCTGTACAAGAAATTGAGTTATCCTACGGGACTTGGTTTTCCTATGGTTGGCCCTCCACTATCTGCACAAAGGTATGCATCAATGATAAAAGCTCCAGTCCGAGTCTGGGCTCAGAATAAGGTATTCAGAACTTCCCTCTGATATCCATACTAGATGAGAGAGATGCTGCAGGATGGAGGTATATGGGAGGTTTATAGGACACTGATATTATCATCCCTATCCACTTATCCTTTGTAAAAATCCATATTGCTGGCTGACTGATGGCTTAACTTTGATTAGTCACAGGCACTGTGCTGGATGTGAACGGCTGAGGTTATTAGGGATAGAACGTCATTTTAGATGATGGATTGGTGGTTGATTTTGTTTCCTAACATAATGCACAATGTCCATTAGCATGTTTGGTCAAGTCTGTATTCAAGTTTGAGTTGAGAGATACTCTGCCTGACAATTCAGAATACCTCCCACCCTCTCTGACGGGGATTGAGCCAGGTTTGACTGATCACCTTTTGGTTTTATTTTGCCACGTAATATCCTATCAGAGATTGTGATATGAGCACTGTTTGATTCAGTGAAGTGTTCTGTAAAATCTCTCAAAATTCAATATCTTTTAAGAAATGTGATTGTTATCCATCATAGCAGCTTAGGGCTACTCAGTAGTACTGCATTCTACTTTGCAGTTTTAAAACCAAGGGAGTGGGTCTTCATTACAAGTTGTTGTCTTGCTACTTAAGGGATTCATGCTTCATGAAAATGACAGTGCTCCAATGATACCCATGGTTAGTTTCAATATGCACTTGCAGGTATTTCTAATCTTAATATGGAAAAGGGATGTATTACAGGTGAGCCCCTTCTGGTAAAAGGCAAATATTCCTAATGTTTTCTCACATCCGCACACCCGAGTGTCAACACATTTTAGTTTTTTCCACACGTTCAAAGTCAGGATCAAGGACATCAGCTTCATTTACTAATGGAAATATGTTATTGCTGTTTTACTTCTGCATCTGTAACAAATACTTGAGGAGATTAGAAACATCATTGTAAGTTTTTGTCTCTTTGTTTACCAAAAGCTTTTTCAGGAAGTAGAAAACTAATATTACCACAAATGTGTGCATGGTGCAAGTACTAAATTGTATGCAAGCTGTGTGCATGATTATTCAGCAATGCTTTAGTGAGCTTAATACTGGTTTAATTTATGAGAATCGCCCATTTATCACTGACCCTGTCATTTTAAATAGTATTAATTTCTTCAGGTCCATCTTCTTTCCAGACAGTGAAGATTAAACTACATGTAACATGGTAGACATTATGAAACATACTCTAGGTATATACAATATATTGTACCTTGAAGGGGTGAGGCCTACTTGATGTGCTGTCCTTGACGGCTTTTCTGACTTGGGTGTCTTGAGTCGGGTAGTATGAACCTGATGCAGGGTCTACATCTATACAGACATGACGGGCATGAAGGGTCTCTGTAGTATACCAGTAACATGAGAGGTTGGAGACCTAGAGATATCACAGCTGGTAGTGTTGTTTAAAGGTGTCCGTAGTATAGGAGTAGCAGTACAGAGAGAGGCTGTTTTTATCATTTTTGGTAAGTAGAGCTATCTTTATCATTCCAATCAACTTCCATGCTGTAGGAAAACAACTCAGGACCTGTAGTAGTTGCAATTTGTCATATCTAGCGTGTGTCCTAATGGATTGCTATTCTGTAGGCACACACCATTTCACAGGGGCAGTGCATGTGATTAAATCAAAGTCAAGGCAGACATAGGTTGTAGTACAAGACATGACATAGCCTATCCGTACTAAGCTAGCATAGTTGTATTTGGATCAGAATCGTAAAGTAGGGTCTGACCCTGTCCCAGTGGGCACAAAAGTCAGTTCAATGTTGAATCAACTTTGAATCAACATTGAATCAACATTGACAACCATTTATCAATGTTGATTCAATGTCTTGTGCCCACTGGGGTCTGCCCTGCTTCCCCACTCTGCAGACATGAAGTAGCAGAGAGAGCAGGTGTGTAATGTAGCATACATGGAATGCTGGATGTCAAAGAGGACACAACATAGGTCAGTGCCCAAGCATGGCAAGAATCAGACTAGGCCCTGTTTGTAGTTACTTTCTTATAGTAAGAATAGTGCACCGACGATACCGCAAAATGCCCTAAACAAGCATTTGCATGATTTATTTCCCAGCTCTAACTAGAAATACTACCATGTAGGGTAGCCTAATTGGGTCCCAGATCTGAAATTTTAAAGCCAAAATCCTCGTATTAGTGAAGCTATATATTAAGTATAAAATTCGCCAATCCTTCAAGCTTGTGAGCAATAAAGGGGGATCAATGAAAGAGTTTCTTGCGCAGGGAATCCTGGTTGAGGCAGTAAGCTTTTAGTGTGTGTGGGCTCTGTATAGGGCAGTTTACACAAGCCATGAGGCATGAGCCTTCTGTCACATTCTGAGGTCATATCCAGCCTGTGTACTGCACCCAGTGGCAAACACTGCACATACTGACCACAGCTGATTTCCCACAACTCACATTTACTTTATCGATCTATATTACTTGTTTTTACCCCACATCAGGACAATGTACAATGAGGAGCATAACCCTTGCTTCTCTATTCTATGTCCTCCTAATCAAATCACTTCAGATGAACATAAAACTGAAAGTTGTTATTGTCAAAAATGAAAACAATTCTGATCTCAGCAGTATTTACAATTGACAGACATGTATTACATTGTTTTCCAATTACTATCATTAAAAAAAAACTAGATCCATAACAGTGTAGAATTCTGTTTCGAATCAGGGTCATGTTTTCTATGCCAAAAATTAACACATTTTCATGAATGCTGTTCCTGCTGCAATTTAGTCACGACAAGTATCCAGTATGACACCCAGAAAAATTCAGAGCTCAACTACTTGAAGCTCAGACTTATGGAGCATTTTATACCAGTAATCTCTTGGACACAAATCAATTAGTTTAGGTATGCAGGCCTGTCCTTCTTTTTCCTGGATCTTTGAACAGTGTCACCCATACTTGTGATTTACTGTGTTTGTCTCTCATTGAAATATTAAAAACATCATGATGGTTAATATCAAAGGTTTTGAGTGGTGAATAATCTGCCTGTGATCCATAACTTTGACTAAACTAATCTGTCAATGCAGACCTGTTATAAAACTGGTGCAATAAACCCCTCTTTTTTTCCTTTTCCATGTCATACCAAGGAGGCTATCACATCAGTGCCCAATATCCTAACTGATGAGCCTGCATGGTATATTACATTCTACTTCACCTCAAAGTAGTTCAGAGGGTTCTGTTGTGAGAGGCCCTTGGTAGGATGGGAATAATTATACACTATAGCTGCACAGCAGTTGACGCTGACACCAAGTGATGTCAAAGTCTCCTTGGGACATTACACAGCAATGGTTATGATGGTATAGAGGAGGCTGCAATTATGTCATCCCAATAGCTCTTCCCAGACTAGCCCAATTAATCTGGGTGTATTGGGCTATTACAGGATGCCCCTTAGGGTCCTACAGAGTTTATTGTTGGGTGAATAGAGGAGGGGAAGCACTAGCTATAATTATAACCTGCAGTCCCTGTGGTTGTAATAGGCGCTATCCTGATAATTATGATTGGCCTATTTACCATAGCAGTACTTTACATCCTATTTAAATACTTATCCTAGTTCCCACTCAATTTCATTATTAAAGTGATAAAAGTCCCTTTATTTCTGTGACTGTAAAAAGAAATTGATTATACTTTGCAATGTATAGAAAATCTATTGATTTCCTACAGTTCTTTTTCTACAAAATCACCTACTGCATTTCCTGCTGTCCATACTTGGATGCGCTATGGAAGGTTTGTTTCCACTGCCTAGGCTGTATTATGGATGCAGTCTGGGGAAGATGACTGTAAAGGCCTATTCTACGTTATTGATTTTCAAAATCCATGCACGAGATCCATGAAATTGTTCAAGCGGAACATTGGGGTATAATCAATATCTAACTGTCATCTATTCAAAAGGAATGAGACCTTGTTTTTCAGTTATTGCTCGGTCTCTAAGCTCTTTGTGAGGTAGTATTGTGGTTAAAGTTATTGTGGAGTGTTCATGTTTTTTGATTATTTCAGCACTTGAGGTTTAGCAACCTATGTTTCTTACTCTACCTTGTAATTATTCATTTTTATGTTCCTTGTAACTATTATGCTTTGATCTACAATGTAGCTCTCTGTCTGTCATGCTTCTCCTCTCTGTCTGTCATCTTGCATATTATATTGTAGTCACAAAGATTTAAAATTAGGCTTTGAAGCAATTACCAATTTCTGAGGGTTTCAAGTGCATAGAGTTTGGCGATTATGAAACAAAAGTACAAATTATGTGATGAATTAACCACACATGAGTATACATACAACCATTCACTTCTGTCTTCCTTGCATCTTCCTTCGGTTTAACTTGGTAAATACCTTTACCGTATTCTACATAATAAGTGCCAATTCTTATACTAGAAATAACCAGAAATATTTCTATTTTTGTTCCCCAATTAAATTATTTACTACTGTACTGGGAAATTATCAAGAACAGTCAAGTGAACATATAGTTTCATATATTAATTTATGCATGTATAAGGATAGATCTATATGAGCTGTCGTTGATCAATTTGGGTCAATACCTAGTCGGGTATTATGCCCTGTATATTGGATGCTGTTATCTGCAGACCGTATGTGCCCTGTACGTAGGACAGCATGGGGGGGACTCACCAATGCTTGGCAGCCAGCAAAGCTGTGCCGCTAATACAAAACCTCATCTCCTCCTGGTGTGCCTAGAGTTCAATGTCCTACAGATTATACTGACTAAGCTGTGTGAAACTATTTCAAAATGATGACAGGGGTAAGTCTCTATAGGTGCATGTGGGAGAGGAGAGATGAATGCAAACCTGATGCTACAAATGGGATTGACCTATTTCCCCACAGATGGACCATACTCAGCAATGCTTTTACTGGGATTCGCTTCTAAACCTCTTACTACAAATATACTTTCACCTATCTCTCATGCTTATCTAAGTGTATACATGATCATAGAAAGTAATTACAGCTAGTAATTGCTCAACATTGTAATTTGATATGTTATGGCCTTGTCCTGTATCTGGAATGAAGCAACTTGAGGCTTACACACAGGGCAAAGTTAATAAGGTTTCTTCTATCGATTATTTCTTGACCATTTTTAAGGACATATGATTCAGAAATGGCCTAGGTTCAGGATTGTCTAAGTCTAGTTATATGGGTTACTGGCTTTAGGCAAATCAGGTGACAGGTCACCTTGAAAAGTATCTCATTGAAAAAAAAGAAGTAATTAACTCGGTTTTCTAGCAAATTCCCAGCTATGTTCATGTAATGAAATGGCTGGCACGAAAATATACTATCTGCATATTGTGTTGATATGTGTACGTATTAATGTAGAGCTGCAGAGGTATTAATGAGGGGGTTTAGAAGAAGACCGCGGAAAATACATCAGATGTGATCTCAGCTGTTCCCTGAGACTTAATTACTATGTCTATGGTTGGACTGAATGCGGACAAAAGATATGTGCCTTCTACTGGAGATGAAACTTACTTATTTTTAGTTTACTTTAACTTTTATCATATTTATAATTATATTATATATACTAAGCATAATACACCACTGTGACCGTAGACAATGTGAACACTGCTTTACAGTCCAAAATGACCAGTAGCTCATTTAGCTGTCCATGTGGTTTTCCTTACATTTCAAAGCTAGCTTCCTACATTGTTTTTGATTTCTTCCATATTTTCCTTCACACATAGGCCGTCATCCATTCTTCCCTACTCTTTAGTCCATGTACGATAATGCGCTTCTCCCCCACTTCCCCATGCATGTGGGCCATCCCATACGTCACAGTTATTATCAATAAACTTAATCTAATCTCTCTCAGCATCAAGATAAATTGTGATATTGAGTCATATCGCCTAGAACTATTTCCCCATGGTAATATTTTGAAGCACTGTAGCCTGCAGTCTCTTTAGCCAAGGTATAGGGTACTTCCACAGTAGCTTGGGATCAGAACTCCATCAATATCCCAACATAATGGAATATCGAAATATCTAATAATCATTGTTTATTTTAGGAACAATCAAAAACTGCTTCAACATGTTGGTGCTATGCAGAGAGATATATATTCTTCATATATTTTCTCAAAAGGGTAAATGAAAAAATTGTACATGTTCACTTCTATCCAGACAGTCAGTCCTCCCTTGAATAGTTGCATCTGTCCTGAAATAAAAATACCCATTAGCTGATTGATGAGATAGATGAGATATTAAGTAGTAGCCACTCCTGTTAGCTGTAAGTCCATCCTATTAAGACATTAAGTCTTTAAGACATCAGCAGGTGTGTGAAGCCTTGCCAGGATTTAATGGACTATGTACTTGTTGTCGTGATAACAAAGACTGCTTTTGGCCCCCTAAATGATTAGGTTATTATTCTATGTCTTTTTCTTCCTATTTGACTTGTGATCTCCTTATCACAAAGTTACCTTATAGCTTATGACAGGCTGCCAGACTTCTGATGATATGATGACGTTTTTCTGTGCCAAACACTTCCCTAAAGAGTCATAAGAAGCCATTTTTGTGCTGAGAAGCCTCACTGTGCCTGACAGGGGGCTGGGGGTTGATGGTAGAGGTGAAATCTGAAGTGACAGTGTCAGCAGTTTGGATTGATTTGTTACAGGATTTAATAAAGTACACTTGTAAGATGATGCAACATTAAACAAGAATTGCGGTTGTTGCCGCGTAAAAAAATGCCTCAGGCATTTTTATACACGGCAACAACCGCAATTCTTGCATTTGAAGGAACATAATGTCTACATGGTTGGTATACTTGTAGGGGACCCATGCAAGGCACCATATAAACAGGGCCGGAGGATGATATAACTGACAGATGTGACACAACAGGGGAAAACGTGCCATTACAGGGATTTAGAGTAATATACAGCCACTAGGTGGCCACCAGTGCAGCAGCACTAATAGAACCATTGAATTCCTTTGGTCCATGTTAGGGGGGGTAGGTAGGACTATAATCAACCTCAAGAGCATGGAAATGGGTGTTGCTAGGCAGATAAACAATAGGAACTGCTGTTGCTAGGCAACCAGCTGTCCTAGCAACAAACCAATAGAACCATTGAATTCCTTGGGTCCATGTTAGGGGGGTAGGTATGATTAAAATCAACCTCAGGAGCATCGAAATGGGTGTTGCTAGGCAGGTAAACAATTAGAATAGCTGTTGCTATGCAACCAGCTGTCTTAGCAACAAACCAATAGAACCATTGAATTCCTTGGGTCCATGTTAGGGGGGGTAGGTATGATTATGATCAACCTCAGGAGCATGGAAATGGGTGTTGCTAGGCAGATAAGCAATTAGAATAGCTGTTGCTAGGCAACCAGATGTCTTAGCAACAAACTAATAGAACCATTGAATCCCTTCGGTCCATGTTAGGGGGGGTAGGTATGATTATAATCAACCTCAGGAGCATGGAAATGGGTGTTGCTAGGCAGATAAACAATTAGAAAAGCTGTTGCTAGGGAACCAGTTGTCTTAGAAACAAACCGATAGAACCATTTAATTCCTTGGGTCCACGTTAGGGGGGGTAGGTATGATTATAATCAACCTCAGTAGCATCGAAATGGGTGTTGCTAGGCACAAAAACAATAAGAATAGCTGTTGCTAGGTAACCAGCTGTCTTAGCAACAAAATAATAGAACCATTGAATTCCTTGGGTCCATGTTAGGGGGGGTAGGTATGATTATAATC
Organism: Harmothoe impar; assembly: GCA_947462335.1. NCBI lineage: Eukaryota > Metazoa > Annelida > Polychaeta > Phyllodocida > Polynoidae > Harmothoe > Harmothoe impar. Next base: position 82,465,891 of record OX381707.1, on the reverse strand, counting down.
AACCTCAGGAGCATGGAAATGGGTGTTGCAAGGCAGATAAACAATTAGAATAGCTGTTGCTAGGCAACCAGCTGTCTCAGCAACAAACCAATAGAACCATTGAATTCCTTGGGTCCATGTTAGGGGGGGTAGGTATGCTTATGATCAACCTCAGGATCGAAGGTTGATTAATATTAATTTTATCATTATATGCATAAATTTGTGTTGTGACACCTTAAAACAAAATGGCGGCACCCCTTAAAACAAAATGGCGGCACCCGTACTGACTTCCTGTCAAATGAAAACAATATAATGCCTCAAGCTGGTAGTTCGCAAGCTCACCACCAGGGCCCCTCCGGGGCCTTTCGGCCTTAAAAAAAAAGCAATTGGAGGAGAAAAGTAGTCTGAGGATAATTGAAGGCCCAAATTTCTCTAGATTCAGCAAATGTGTCTTAACCCTTCAAGGATGGCATTATGCATTAAAGCATCATGCCCTTGGTCATCATGATGCATAAATGTAGCCCTGGCGAGTAACTCACCAGGGCTGAAATTAAGTATAATGCTGACCCTACAGGGTTGAGACACTCCCAAAATGTCGGCATGATGCACTAATGCAGTACCGGCAAATTATTCAGGGCCACATTGGCGCATCTTTTCTCTAATTGCCTTCAAGCTGTCTGAAGTTTATGTCACAACCCCCAATCTTAGCATCTGACATACTGGACACCACATCCATCCCACACAGTATTTCAACTCCATATATAACGTCAGCATATATATATCTATATAATGATTCAAATCAGAATCTAGCATCACCATGATTCTAAATCTGAGTTTCTAAATTCCATTACATGTTCATAAAGTCTGGGAGCACATAGAAATTGTCCTTAATAGAACTACATTCTGGCTCTAATCCTAATTCCCAGTATCAACTAAGTGTCTAATGGGATCTATGCAGTACTCTTAACTTACTTAGGACAGACGGACATCCAGACATAGTCCTTTAGTCCAGACATGTCTCCATTCAGCCATTAGGTATTAATGTAATGAAGGGCACTATAGATCTATGTGTCAATAAAGGGTGACTTTCCCATGATAAAGTTGTGTTTACATTGGTTATAGCAGAATCCTCATAACATTGGCTGTTATGGCTATGTTTGTGAACATCTCATATCAGGACATTTACAGGGCATTTATATTTCAAATAGTTATAGTTCAAGAGGTTATTTTTATGTATGTGTTAGACACACCTCACAAATTTTCAAAATCATCCACAACTTTTCTGAAAGTCACGCTTTCTTGCTGCATTAGCCTATAGTAGCTCTCTACCCACTTCAAAATGTTATGAATAATAGAATATATGAGACATTCCTACATCCAGAATAACTAAGACAAAACTTAATTTATTTTTTTGACATCTCTTATGAAAGCTTAATCATTGAAGGAATGTATCTTCTTATTTCTCCATCTTTATAGAGGTAATGAACCTGGCAACCAAACATCACTAAGTTTAAAATGCATTTTAAATCTCAGGCACATATTTTTCAGTGGTTAATTTTTAATACAACTTAATCCACCCATGCTTATTGTTCAAGTATGATTGAAGCACAGATAAACATGACAATCTCATCCTTTGTTTAGGTTGGTCACTTGCAGATTGGTTATTTATTTGAGTAGTGAATGTTAATATTTACATTAATGTTATCATTTCAGTTATTGAATTGGATGAAAACATTCCTTTTCACCATTGATGGAGGACAATGCAAACTGCCATATTGTTAAACAACTGACTGGTTTCCTGTATCATTTCTATTCACAGCCACACAATACAATCTACCATTGTGCCCCCTTACAACTGCTTCAACAAAGATTAGAAAGAACAGGATACAATTTTAATCATTAATTACCATTCTCCCTTTCAGCATTTGACTTTAACCAAAAATTACAAAGAATTTCAAATTCAATTTTGATTATCTTTAAATGCTCTATGGAATATGTTTGTAGGGATACTGACGCTTTGTCTGCATTTCTCTTGATTGTAGTGTCTTTATCCTCCCTTTTATCTCCACCCAGGACCAACCTTTGACTGCAAGAAGCCCTTCTTTTAAGGGAAGTAATTCCCATCACATAATTTTCTTTTTTCTTTCTCCAGTATTTCAGCAGTAAAAACAAAGAGAAAGAGCCAAGGGGAGATGTCAGAAGCCCTGACCCCATCACCATCACCATCAGATGTCTATAAGAAGCCTCATAGTACTTGGTAGAAGGCTTGTGTTCTGATGCCGGTAGTGAGACCAGAAGTGACAGGTGCCTGACATGTTGACTTATACATGACATAGCTGATACATCACAGACACAGGAAAGACTCAAACACAGAACAGGAAGACAACTAACATGCAGAGGTAAGATCAATTAGCTATTTTAAACCTGTATTAATGTTGGACAGCTGTTATTCAAATGCTCAATATAGATTTCACTTCTGCCTAAATTCCCATTGCGTACCACCTATCAGTGTAAATTGTGGCTGTCAGCAGGAAATGGTCTAAAGAGAGCACCATGCCGCATGTAACTACCATCCACAGGGGACAAAACTAACCTGCCTACATAACCCTGGTCTCCAGACCTATAGTGTGCAAAGTCGTACACAGTGGTGCAGAGTGGTACAGAGTGGTACAGAGTGGTACAGAGTGGTACAGAGTGGTACGGAGTGGTACAAAGTGGTACAGAGTGGTACAGAGTGGTACAAATAGGCTGGCAGGGAACAGTGAGTGTCTTTACAGGACAGCACAGCAGCATCTTACAACAATAGCTGCCTCCTCCCCCCCCTGCATGGTGTCAGACGATCTCTCCCCCGTGGGGGGAAACAATTCCAGGGGGGGCACCTAGAATCCCTCCACATAGAGACTACAGCCACAAACCGGGGTTTGTGAGGTCTGTAACATCTACTTCACTTTACTAGTCACCCTTTTTTCCATACGGTTCTACTACTTTGCCTACCCTACTATGGCTTTCAGTACCGTGACCTGGTGGTCATTAGCAGGACCCCTTAAAGGTGGCCATCGGCAGGACACCTTAACCATTTAAGGAAGCATGTCATTGGTCGTCATAATGCACCAACGCAGCCCTGGCAAGTAACTCGCCGGTGCTGCATGGAGCATTATGCCTATCCTTTGGGAGTGTCTCAACTTTGTAGGGTCAGCATGATGCTTGAATACCAGCACTGGCGATTTACTTCTAAGGGCTGCATTCATGCATCATGACGACCAAGGGCATGGTACATTATGCTGTCCTTAAAGGGTTAAGGGTGGCCATCAGCAGGACTCGATGTGGTCTAAAGAGCCCAACAAGACGGACACATGTAGGACCTGTACCTTTTATAAAGGGACAGCAGCCACAGACCAGAGTTGATGAGGTCTGTAGTATCTACTTTTTCAGTAATCACCCTTATTTCCCTGCTTCTACTACTCTGCCTACACTACCCTGGCCTCTATCACCTGGACATAGTCAGCCTTAAAAGGTGGCCACCAGCAGGTTTGGGTGTGGTCCAAAATGCACAGCAACACCGACACATGCCACATGTAGGTCCCTCAATAAAGGGACGACAGGTACAAACCGAGTCTGACCGGGTTTGTTGTAATATACTGAGGCCTTCATTCTGTTCAGTTTGTGGTTACTTCATTCTATTTTTCTGTCACTGTATAGTCTGCCGCTGTATATGGCCAGACATGTTTCCTAACCTTTTCCTAGATTTGCAAGTTGGCCATACAGGATGGCGTTTGATAGGGCTGATTAAGTATTGTCAATTTGAAGACCTTAAGCCATCAGATATAACAACCTTCAATTCCAGATATGCTCTAGGATGTCCTAATGATGACTCGAAGCTGTTACACATCAGGGTACAAACTAGCACATATCTGCCACCCAGTGTCAAAGGACTATCTATATATCATGAGCCATTATTGGTACAAGGGAGCAGAGTGGTGTGACATGTAAGAGGATGGGCACATAAATGGAGGGAGAAAATGCAGATTTTTTTTGATTTTTTATGCCGAAGTGGTGGCGTAGCCACCTGGTGGTGCCGCCAGGCACCACCAGAACGAGGTATATGATGTTTGCACTTTGCCAGAAGTCAGAACGGGCGCCGCCATCTTGGATTGTGCCGCCATCTTGGATTAAGGTGTCACAACACAAATTTATGCTATGTGAAAACAATAATATAAATCAACCTTTGATAGATCCTGTGGTTGATTATAATCATACCTACCCCCCCTAATATGGACCCAAGGAATTCAATGGTTCTATCGGTTTGTTGCTAATACAGCTGGTTGTCTAGCAACGGCTATTCCATTTGTTTATCTGCCTAGCAACACACATTTCCATGGTCCTGAAGTTGATTATAATTATACTTACCCCCCCTAATATGGACCCAAGGAATTCAATGGTTCTTTCGGTTTGTTGCTAATACAGCTGGTTGCCTAGCAACTGCTATTCTAATTGTTTATCTGCCTAGCAACACACATTTCCATGGTCCTAAGGTTGATTATAATCATACCTACCCCCCCTAAAATGGACCCAGGGAATTCAATGGTTCTATCCATTTGTTGCTAATACAGCTGGTTGCCTAGCAACCGATATTCTAATTGTTTATCTGCCTAGCAACACACATTTCCTTGGTCAAGAAGTTGATTATAATCATACTTAGCCCCCCTAATATGGACTCAAGGAATTCTATGTTCTATCGGTGTGTTGCTAATACAGCTGGTTGCCTAGCAACTGCTATTCTAATTGTTTATCTGCCTAGCAACGCACATTTCCATGGTTAAGAAGTTGATTATAATCATACCTATCCCCCCCCAATATGGACGCAAGGAATTCAATGGTTCTATCAGTTTGTTGCTAATACAGCTGGTTGCCTAGCAAAGGCTATTCTAATTGGTTATCTGCCTAGCAACACACATTTCCATGGTCCTAAGGTTGATTATAGTCATACCTACCCCCCTAATATGAACCCAAAGAATTCAATGGTTCGATTGGTTTGTTGCTAATACAGCTGGTTGCCTAGCAACGGCTATTCTAATTGTTTATCTGCCTAGCAACGCACATTTCCATGGTCCTAAGTTTGATGATAATCAAACCTACCCCGCTTATATGGACCCAAGGAATTCAATGGTTCTATTAGTTTGTTGCTAATCCAGCTGGTTGCCTAGCAACATCTATTGTAATTGTTTATCTGCCTAGCAACACACATTTTGGTGTCTTGAATGGGTTTCCTTCAAACATACCAACCATGTAGACATTATGTTTCTTTGAATGCAAGAATTGTGGTTGTTGCCGCGTATAAAAATGCCTGAGGCATTTTTTTACGCGGCAATAACTGCAATTCTTGTTTACAGAACCTGTATTTTATGAAGATATCCCTGTTATATTTGGAGCCTTGTTACCTTATTAGATAGTTTTAAAGGTTTCTGAGATAAGGATAAGGATAGAAGGATACGCCGGAATTGAAAGCTGTCACCCTTTCTGTACTTTTGATTGGATATATAGTGCAATATTGTAGTCCTGTATGTCACAGATAATAGATCATTGTTCTTATCTACAGCCAACTGTACACACTCATCTATCCCATCGTCATGTCTGTCATAGATAACATTTTACAAACTGTGAAGGCTTCCATTTCACCAGGAGACCATATCGTGGGCTGGATGTGCATGGCAAATTCTACTGTTTACTGGTAGCCAAAGGTGGAAGATCCTAACAAAAAATCACTATTGTAGGGGCACGAATATACCGGTTGTGTCCTGAACCCCGCAGGGGGTGCCATAACCGGCTGTCATCGTGCATTGTGCCCTATATGTCCGAGGGAATTGTCAATGCAATCCAGTAAGGTAGGGAGTGGAGAACAGTCAGACAAGGGTTGGTAGTGTAATGGTTAGCACACTTGTCAAGGATGCGAGAGGTTTGTGGTTCGATTCCCGGCCGATCCAATGACTAAGTTTTCCGCGACCCATACACTATTGTTGAAAAATAAGGAAAATCTAGCAACCTTCGCATACGTTATTACCTCAAAAAACTTGTATTTTTTAATGTATAAGTTACTCAGTTAGTCTTGAAGGTAGTGCATGTATGAAATGTGGGGTTGTGGGCAAAGAAACCTCCCTTTTTCAGTGTAGAAATGCTATTTCTGAGGACACTGGCAGTGCAATGTTTTTCTCATTCAAGTGAGTTTGGAGTGAGAGCTAAATCTCTGGCATTCATAACGATTTCCCGGGTGTTGTTGTTTGTCTCTCTGTGTTCTGATCTGGTAAGCACCAACCATCTGCCAGAGAGTGATGCCTTCACATTGAAGCCTACTCTGGCAGAGACATGTGATGGCATCATGTCTCTCACTACAGTCAGCTGGGAGTGATAGCAACCAGCCTGAGGACCTACTCACAGTCCTGGCACAAACCCCACAATTAGCTCATCACAACCAGCACTAATTGTCATGGTTGAGAGCACTGATTGTGAGTCTGGGTGTCAGAGTGGGAGCTGCTCATTTACTGCTGCTAGTGACTACATCGAGGACTTATTGTTTCTCCAACCCCTCTCATCCTACCATTGTCATCTACTCCAGAACTCTCAATCTGTAATATTATTTGAATTAAGGAATGTGGGGATGGAGGGGAGATGGTAACCATACTAACTAAAACTTTCTATCCTATTGATCTACTTGTAATTCATCATTTTTTTAGTTGACAACGCAAAAGAGGAGCAGTTTTAACCACCACTCCTGGGTTGGCAGATGACTGTCTTATTTTGGGAGATCATTGAACAGTGCTGGCTGAAAGGGGAAGGGCTTGTGGTATATAGAAAACACTGCAGTATCAATATGTCTGGGAAAGTTAACAAATCGGTACCCGCAAAGAAATGTTATAGCACAAATTGATCTAATTTAAGTGGTAACAGAAGAAAGGGAGCGTTGTATGTGTAATTAAGGTTGATCGCTACTCATTGAATATGGACCACTGCGCAGGTCTCTGCGCATCTAGCATTAATGTATCATATTGGGCTAATATTAGAGAACTAGATACTGTAACAGGCAGCGCAGACTGCTGTGTTATTTGTATACCTATTCCATGTGCAGTGACCGTGACGGTTTCATAACAAGTTACATAATCATCTACACCAGGTGGCTCTGGTGGTGTGGTCAGGTGACCCCCACAGGCCTGTATATAAGGTGACTGCTTCCCCATTGGAAGTCAGTCAGGTTTGGGACTGTCGTGACAAGACCACCCTGTGCTCCGGGCTTAACTCTATGCTGTAGGGTTGCCCCACTGTATTATAGTGATCTGATCTGATCCCTGTATAGCTGATGGTTATACTTGTCATTATAATACTCCAGAGTTACCCTTTTTAATAAAGTCGCCGTATATTAAAGTCTAATTTACCTTGTCCGGTGTTTGATTCTCATGCGTTACACTTGTAGTACTCGACCAACTACATTGGTGCCGTGACCATTTGATCGAACCGACCGTGATAAGGTATTAAATAGGCTTATAGTGTATGGATTACCTATACGATATTGTCAGCTCGTTCAGCGGCAGGACTAAAACCCCTGCTGAGGAACGTGAGCAGGCCGTACAAAATGTTCGGTTCTTCACGGGCAAATCAAATAGGGGGGAGAGCCGGGCAGCCTTGGAGGTGCCCGGTGACGACCTCTCCCAAGGAGCAATAGGTGATCCTATTGTGGAGGCTTTTGCCAGAGCAATCTCCGGTCCCAGGACCCTTTGATATCAGCCCCAGGAGATCGTTGGACTCCCTCTACACGAACCTTTTCTGCCCCGAGGGTCAGAAAATACCGGGCAGAGAGACGCGTTCTCTCGGCCTTGCTCCCGTCTGTTCCACACCGACGGTAGCGGATCCTTCATTGGATCCAAACACGCCCGTGTTTACCGACGGTGGCTCCGACACACCCGAGGGTGCAGTCGGTGGTAAACCGTCGGTAAAGAAAGGCGTGGCGGCAAAGGCTCCTGTAACTGGGACCCTGCCGGCTACAGAGGAACCATCCAGCTTACCGCTGGATGCAACTCTGTTGGCTGACATGGGGATTAGGACAAAGCAGCCTGAACTGCGGAACCTCGAAGAGGCCCGGAGGGAGCTTGCTTCCATCAGCAACACTAGGAATTTATTTCTTAGGGAAGTTGATGAGAAGAAAAGGTTCCTTCTGGAGCTCCAAGGGGAGTTGACTTCTCAAAAGGCTGAGGTTGATAAGCTTGTGCGACAGAGGGTGTCTGGGGAATGTGAGGTGGCGAGTTTGAATACCTTGGGAAAGGATTTGAGCACGCAGTTCCAGTTAGCTAGGCGGGACCTCGAAAGCTTAAAGCAAACCAACCTTGAGCTAAAAGAGAAGTCAGAACCACCAACTCCGGTGGTACCACCGGTCGTAACTACACCTAATTTGTACACATCGGTGACACCTTCTGGTGTCCCGACGATAGTACATACTACGGTCCCTAGTATGACACCTCAGATGGGGGCAAGCTACTTAAAGACTCCGGTCTGTGGTGGCGTCTTTGGGGGTTTGGCAACACCTCCAGGGTACACCCACCCATCTACTGGTTCAACGATGTTGAACCAGCAGCAGACCTTGGTCTCGGTTCCAGTACCGAAGCCCAGAGCTAGACAGGGTTTAACCCCGGTCCAGCGGGCTAAGTACGACAGGAACCCGGCCATAGAGAAGCTGGGGACAGACATCGTCCCATGGGACATTGATGATTTGGATGAACGGTATGCTCCTTTCAACTTTGGGGAGACCAAACATCCAGATGCAGCCCGTCAAAAGGCCATCGATATTCCGCCTTTCACAGGGTCGCCACCCTGGAGAAAGTACAAAGTTCGGTTCAAGGCTATTGTGGAGAGCAATCGCTGGAACAATCAGCAAGCGCTGGTTGCTCTGAAGCAAGCACTCTGCAACGGGCCAGGTGAACCAGCCCTTTTGGCATTTGAGCAAGTGAAGGTCAAGACATTGAGCTCACTTGAGGAGACTGCTGAATGGGCGATTGGTAAGATTGGTGAGCATGACCCAAGGACTCAGTTGCTCAAGCGTGTATAACGCAAGGACGAGCATCTGAGATCCTACGGATTTGCTTTACAGGAACTGATATCCGAGTGTTATCAGGGATGTAGACCTGACACACCCACTATCATCCAGGAGTTAACCTCCAGGTTTGTCAATGGGGTCAGGGACACTAATCTCCAAGCATATCTGCGGGAAAAATGGCAGCCGGACTTGTCTCTGGCTGACCTGTTTGACCATGCAGATGTGTATGAAACCAAACAGGCTGTTTTTCCAAGTGGCGGTGTGGCGGCATCCCCATCTGTAGCCCCGAAAGGAGCTCAGGTGACGGAGGCTGCTACAAAGCCACCAAAGGAAAAACAGCCCGCCTCTAAGGAGGTGGCGGCAGTGACGTCTGAAAGGGACATGGAAAAACTGATTGAGGGTTTGTTGCGGAAGCACTTGGAAAAGAGCTCCGCGTCCACTTCTGACTCTGGAAGGAGAAAGAGAAAGAAGAAGGACACCAAACCTCAACCATGTTGACGCTGTCAGGAGATGGGTCATTGGGCTAGCGAATGCAAAGCCCCTGAACCTGTTGCTGCTAAAACCGAGAAGGAGACGGAAAACTGAATGGGGCCCATCCTTTTGGCGAGGATGGCGCCCCCACAGTTAGCCATGCCTGTAAGGGTTTAGTAGACGGTGTTAACACTTCCATGAACCAAGGCCGCGCAGAGGCAGAAGGGTCTGATCAACCTGTAAGCGTCTGGCAAGGCGGGGCTGGCAAGGACAAACGGAATCCTAAGGATTCTGTAGTCGCTGGCTTAGAGGAGTCTTGGTTAGAATCGATTGCCCAGAGCAGTGGGATTCAAGACTCCCCGAGCGACCCATGTTGGGATTACCTCCTGACAAAAGGGGTTGCTATGGATGGAGGGGACAGGCAGATGCTGACCTCTGAGTGTGTTCCTTTACGGGGACAACGTTGGTACCTGAGTCTGGTTATTTCCGGGACGCGTGGTGAATTTTTGGTCGACACGGGTGCATCCCACACCCTGGTTGATCGTAAATTCATGGCCCGTCTTTGCAACCAGCCCGATGCTCCGCTACTAGGAGTAAAGGCTCGGACTGCTACGGGAGATAGTATGCAGACTTATGGCAGAACTGTAAAACCTATGTTGGTGGATGGCAAGACATACTGGATATGTCCAACCATCACCGACATCACTGATGATGGCATCCTGGGGATGGACTTTGCTGCTCTTTACGGAGTGACAATGAACACCGCAACAGGCCGACTTCAGATTAAACATCCTTATAAACAATCTGTACAGTGCGTTTTAAGGAATGGTTCTTCTGTGGCGTCAGTGGCGTCAGTGGCACAGGACACAAAGCTAGCACCGGGACATGTTTCAGATGTCCTAGTCAGCTGCGTGGGAGTGCAGGCCAATCGGCCGGGAATGTTTGAACCAGAAGATCAAAAGCTCGCCGAGCTAGGTCTTGCTGGCTATCATACTTACCTGGCCAACGCTCGTTGGGGGGTGATACCAATCTGTAACTCGAGTAGTAGAGAAGTCACTCTACGAAAGGGGACACCTATTGGTAACACTACGCGAGCATATGGTGTTGATTCGCTGACTACGGATTTTGTGGACGTAGGTCTGGTTGCTGGACATCCTGCCCATGAGGATGCCCTAGCAAACTCCAGCCTACCGAAACATCTAAGATCCCTGTTGTGTGAGTCACACCTAGATACCCTGGAGAGCGAAATGGTGGCGCATGAGCTGTCAGAATTCTCTGACGCTTTTGCGCAACCAGGAGATCCTCTAGGGCGTACCGACACGGTACAACACCGGGTTGATACTGGGGACGCGCTTCCCAGTAGAATTCCCTACCGTCGGTTACCCATGGCTAAAAAAAGTGCTATGGAGGCTGAGGTAGAAAAGATGTTGGATGAAGATGTGATTCAACCTAGCGAGAGTCCATGGTCAAGTCCTGTGGTGATGGTCACCAAGAAGGATGGTTCCTGTCGATTTTGCATCGACTATAGGAAGTTGAACGGACTCACTAGGAAGAATGCATATCCTCTACCTCGGATAGATGAATGTGTGGAATCTCTGGGTGGGGCGAAATGGTTCTGTACACTAGATTTACAATCTGGTTATTGGCAGATCGGCATGGACCCCCGGGACCGAGAAAAAACTGCATTTTCTACCCATATGGGACTATTTGAGTTCAACGTCATGCCATTTGGGCTATGCAATGCCCCGGCAACCTTTGAGGCAATGATGGAAACCATGTTACGGGGTTTACTTTGGAAAAAGTGTCTAGTATACTTGGACGACATCATCGTCTTCGGTGGTTCTGTGGAGGAAACTCTACAGAACCTCCAAGCTGTGCTGAAACGCATCTTATCATATGGTCTGAAATTGAAACCTTCAAAGTGCAAGCTTTTTAGGAAATCAGTTGAATACCTTCATATGGTCTGAAATTGAAACCTTCAAAGTGCAAGCTTTTTAGGAAATCAGTTGAATACCTAGGTAGAATTGTTTCTGAACATAGCATCATGGCTGATCCTCATAAGATCGAAGTGGTACAGAACTGGCCTCGTCCGATGGACACGAAGGAGATACGCTCTTTCATCGGGTTTTGTTCATACTACAGAGATTTTATACCTGGATTCTCGAGAGTCGCAGCTCCCTTACAAGAGCTGATGATTGGAGAGAAGAAGGCTAAGGCTAAGATAGTCTGGTCTCCAGCCGCAGAACAGTCTTTCAGTGAGTTAAAGAGACTCTTCTTAGAAACACCTGTTTTGCACTACCCTGCACCTGTTGGTAAGTTCATCTTGGACACTGATGCTTCTAATACAAGTATTGGTGCTGCCTTGTCGCAGATCCAGGATGGGCGAGAAGTGCCGCTGGCATTTTCGTCCAACAGTTTAAGCAAAACACAACGTAACTACTGCACAACCAAGCGTGAACTCTTGGCAGTGGTGGTTTACACAAAAAAGTACAGACATTTCCTATATGGTGGGAATTATCTCGTACGGACGGATCATTCATCTCTGCAGTGGCTCCTTAACTTCAAGGACGCTGAGGGGATGATGGGTAGATGGTTGAACCACCTCTCTGAGTTTGGCATGACAAATGAGCATATCATACACAGGAGTGGAGTAGATGATGTGAATGCGGACAGCCTGTCCCGCTATCCTATCCGGAACTGTCACCGTGTAGACTGCCGAGACTGTGGGTCTCACAATGCAGTGATTGCGTCTGTGGGTGCGAAAGTTCCTAACTGGACGTTGAATCACTTGAAGGATGAGCAGCTTGCGGATCCGGCTATTTCGAGGGTGTACTCCTTGAAGTTGTTGGGCCTGTCCAAGCCTGTTCGCCCCGCACTTTCGCTGGAATGTAAAGAAGTTAGACAACTGTTAGCGCAGTGGGATAATCTTTTTATACGGAACAGTGTATTGTGCCGCTGGAGGGTGCAACCTGGCAGGAAGAGAACAGCTCAGTCTGTAGTGCCTTTGTCACTCAGACTACAGTTGCTCAATTACTGTCATGGCCACCGAACTTCAGCACACTTTGGCAGACAACGAACTGAGGCAAAGATTAAGAGTAGATATTACTGGCCTGGTATGACTTTGGACATACGGCGTTGGGTGAAGCAATGTCCCCAATGCTGTTTATCAAAGCCTGGACCTGGTATCGGTAAACTACCTCTAAGTCAAGAGCTATTCGGTGTTCGGTTTGCCCGGATCGCTGTTGATATCATTAGTGGTTTCAACACGACCCCCCGTGGGAATACCTGTATGATGGTGGTACAGGACTACTATACCAAGTACGTCCAAGTATATCCGTTGGTAAATCATACAGCTGTTACCTGCGCTGAAGCACTTTTCTAGAATTGGATCCTCACGTGGGGAGGTCCTTTAATGCTTCACTCCGACCAGGGTCGTGAGTTTGAATCTCGACTGTGGGCAGAACTGTGTAGTAAAATACACATCTGCAAGACGCATACGAACCCCTATCGACCACAATCGGACGGTATGGTGGAACGTTTCAATCGGACGTTGATCCAATGTCTCACGACAATGGTTAATGAGCATCGAGATGATTGGGATGAGCACGCTCGCTATATCTCTCATGCTTACAACGCTACCGAACATGCGTCGACGGGCTGTACGCCCAACATGCTCGTAATGGGTGAAGACATGGTCATGCCGAGTGACATGGTCTATGGCGTGCAGGGACACCAGCTCGAGCAACCCTGCACAGTAATGTTTGTAGAGTCATTGCGGCAATCATTACGCGAGTCCTATGGAGTAGTAAGGGACAACTTGGAAAAATCTGCTACTTTGCAGAAGGTGGGCTATGACACGGGCCTTAAACTCCGCCAATTTAAGGTTGGGGATAAGGTCGCGAGGTTTAGCACACCCAATTCCAAAGTCAAGACCCTGTACTCTTGGGATGGACCGCATACGGTAACTATGGTGGTTAGTGAAACTACTGTGGTGATCCGTTTGAAAAAGGGAACATTGACCAAATCACATGTGGCAAGACTCAGACCTTGGTATGGGGTGCCATATGTAGATGACGACAATGATGCCCTAGGCGCTGACACTGGTCCTGTGAAAGCGCCGACCGACCCTGTGCCACCGACGGTACCTAAGGTAAAACCGACGGTTGAACCAACGGTACCAACAGTGGCACGACGACGGGGTCGTCCGAGGAAAATACCGATTGAACCACAGCCGTGTGTTACCAAGCCCAAGCGTGGTAGGCCTCGTAAAAAAAGGCCGGCTACGCGCAAGGGGCTGACCGTAGACGCCGGTAAACATAGTAGTTCGGTACCACCGGTACCGCAACCGCTAGACTTACCGACAGAAGGTCTACGGAGGAGCGCACGAGTTCGAGAGCGAGAAAAGAATGTGTAAACTTTTTTTTTCTTACCTTCTTGACGACAAATAGCTGTTGGCTTGATTATATTTCCCTGGACTATTGAGTACTGGGGCGGTGGTCTCCGTTCCCGGTACACGATCACCAAAACACAACGAGAAGCAGAGGGCTATCCGATGTTGGTTATCCGTTGGAGGTAGAAAAGCACATGTTCGGGGCGGGTGACTGGCTTCGCCGGCTAATTCTAAGTAAGGGATTAGCTTTGATCACATATCGCTGAGAAGCATGCTGCTGTATCATATCCTCCAACGCTGGTACACTATCACCGTATTTCCCTGTGGCGCTGCCACAAAGAGTATGTGTGGGATGCGACGAATGTATCGTCAAATACCACACAGGAGGAGGTCTCACCTGGTTGTTGATGACAACCAGGGTGATGACCAGCAGTCGACTGGGGCGTCAACCCAGCCTTCTGGCCCTCCACAGCAGGAGGCTCACTCATCACCTCCACAGGTGGTTGAGGATGGTGCCTCTGTGTCCGACCACGGGGATGCTGAAGGGCTCGGGTGTTACCCTTGTAGCCTGGAGACATGCCTCGATTTGATGCTGCTTTCTCTGATCTCTTGGCCGCTGGCTTTGAGCTCTTCAGAGAAAATTTGGCAGTCAACTCAAGTAGACTGCTTTGGTATCAAGGCACCCAAGTAGGAAGGTACTACTTCAGCAACCTCTGGTTGTTGGGAGTGGAGGCCATTCGACAGGGTGTGGTACGGACGGCTGAACGTGCCAGACTGCTTGCCGAGAGTGAGCAGAATCTGGATCAAGATCACACCTTTGATAAGGCAACGATCACCCAGCTCGAGTCCTGACTGAGTACTTGTGACGCCAGGTTGTTTGGGAAGTTCGGGCTAAAGCTAACAGATTGGGAGAGGGCTGGTTTTCCAGACCTCAGGACAGTTTTGGGGCTGCCACCAAGGCCGCCATCATTACTGACCACCCCGATACTGTCGGCTCAGCCTCCTCGGTACGATGCTCCCTTTGCATTTTTGGGCAGCATACGGCCTAGAGGCTGGTGGAGGGGTATCTGTGACCCCTGCTACCCCGAGTACTTCCTCGGTGGCAGCAGGTGATGGCCTCTCCTCTCAGGTGGTGACTAGTGTAGTTTGCGCTGCACCTGTCTCACCTGAGAAAAGCCCTGATAAGGTGGAAAAGCCGGCTGGTGGTGTCCCTCTAGACACCTAAAGTCGTGCCTTATCAGGCCCTCTGGGGAGCACTGTTCCGCCCCTCGGAGGTAAAACTAAACCGACATCGCTACCCGCCCCGGACCGGAGAGACGCAAACCGACAGTGGAGTCGCTACCGACTCCTGAAGGAAGCAAACCGATGGTACTACCGTGGCTACCCTAGGCCACAACCGTCGGTCATCAACGACTCAACGCTGGCCGGGGCTACCAATCCTGTGGTCATTTGTTATTGACCTATGAACTTTTAAGGATCGCCTTCCTGTGATATAATTATATATGGAGGCATGGACCTGCCTTTTTATACTTTATTTCACAAGAGATGATATTACACTATACCAGTGTAGGACTCTATTCATCTCTACCACCATGAACTGCTAGGTACTGGAGTACCAACCCTAATAAGGATGACGATTTATCCCACCTTATTTAGGATCTGCATTTATGGATTTTATATATAAACTATTCTTCGCCAGAGGAAGTGGGAACTACTTTAGTTCCATTATTTATATATAAGGACACTAACTCCACACGGATTCGCACCATTGCTGAACGTAGTAGGTGATGTGTTGAGTTTCCAAAGTGGTTATTGGTGCCTTGTTTTAGTAACTGATACTAGTCAAGGACTATCAGTTGGACAGTTTCTATATCATGTGCCTACGGGACTATGGTTTTTACAAAGACTATATTGTTGATATAAACTGTTATGTGCATGTTAACTTGTATGTTCATGTATGTATGCCTGTTTTAACTATGAGTAAAAATGTTACTTGTTGCTAAATAGATATACGTGGTATATAATGTATCTAAGAGGTATTATTATTATAATTCCAACTCTACCTACATTCTAAAGGGGGGTAGTGTAACAGGCAGCGCAGACTGCTGTGTTATTTGTATACCTATTCCATGTGCAGTGACCGTGATGGTTTCATAACAAGTTACATAATCATCTACACCAGGTGGCTCTGGTGGTGTGGTCAGGTGACCCCCACAGGCCTGTATATAAGGTGACTGCTTCCCCATTGGAAGTCAGTCAGGTTTGGGACTGTCGTGACAAGACCACCCTGTGCTCCGGGCTTAACTCTATGCTGTAGGGTTGCCCCACTGTATTATAGTGATCTGATCTGATCCCTGTATAGCTGATGGTTATACTTGTCATTATAATACTCCAGAGTTACCCTTTTTAATAAAGTCGTCGTATATTAAAGTCTAATTTACCTTGTCCGGTGTTTGATTCTCATGCGTTACACTCGTAGTACTCGACCAACTACATTACATATACATGCTTACAAAGCCATATCAAAAGATGAGCTAATTCTGAGCAAAATTGAGCATTTTATTGGACTTTGAATATTTGATACATTTATAGTCAATAATATTTGCTATTTTTGCTATAAGTTAGAATATTGGACTTATTAATCCATAAATCATTATCTAGATAGATATAGATCTCATCAGGTTCTTTGAAATAACCATGGGTAGGAAATACAAACATATACCCCGATTTTTGCCATTTTACCCATTATTTTAGGCTTTAAATATGAAATTTAGTCCAGTTTTGCATTATTTTTTAACTTCAAAGGCCCAGAACCATAAAAATATGCCCGGGACCACCTATCAAAATTCCTTTAAAATGTTAGCTATTGATCTAAACAATTAAAAAAAAAAAAAAAAAAGTCCATGGATTTTTTTCAGTGATATTTAGATATTGCTGAAGAATTGTGCATTAAATTTGAATAATCGTCATAAAACAACACGTTTTTTTCATACAAAAGTACAATTTTGTACCATGATTTTATTTTTCTCGTTAAAGGACATAACCTAGGATTATTCATGTGAAATACAAAATTAATTTGGGCATTGGTTCACTAAGAAAAAAAATCATGAAAATTTCCCATTTTTTTGTAATTATTGGCAAAAATAGGGAATACTTCTTTTTTTTCAAAAATCTGTAATAAAAAAAGTAGCTCGGGACCCCCCTATTTGTTTTACATTTTCCATTTCTAAATAATATAAGCTACCTTTGGGGGGAAAAACAGGACATTTCATGGATAGAAAGTTAAGAGTAGCGATCAACCTTAAAACCAAATAGCATGTGCAATCGTCTGGTGGTTCTGCAGAATCATGCTTTAATGACAATACATGCATTCTGCTTAATTACAAGGCACTGTAGGAAAGCTTTTCCTGTCTTATATGTTATTATTGAATAATATTGATTTTTGTAGCCAAAGAACGGTCAAATTGATGAAGAAAGGCATTTTATACATCTTAAACTGCTGACAGTAGCCTCACCAATTGGTCGCCCATATCAGTTGGATGGCTGTGCCTACTGTTTATTCACGCATGCATGGGCCATGTTTTCCCCTATCACTACAATTCTCTCTTCTCAATTCTATAGCTGAGGGGATTACCTGATGTAATATGACTGTAGGAATCAGCTACGTTATCTGAGAAATTCTTAAGCTACATTTTGGTGGGTTTTACCCTGAAATCCGATGTAGATAAGCAGGGATATGAACTTGGGAAGTAAACGTTTTTAGAATTACATCTATTGTTTGAAATATTTATCCCTCGCACATTTTCTACTAGTTACATAGTGTAGAAGAGAAATATGGCTTTCTTTTGAGACATAGATTTTCAATATTAATTGTGGTTAAGCCCCGCGGATTTAAATGCTACAATTATCATGTGTATTGGGGGTTTGCCAGGGGAGGTGAGACCGCCCCTCACACACCTGTACCCCCATGTCCCTCAAGGTGTACCCAGGGAGCCACAGGGCATGGCCCTGCCCCCACAGGGAGGCCCGTAATTATGGTGCTAGGGTTACACTTAATTAGTCCTTAAAGGCTAAATATTCACGTGATCGTCCTTGGATTTATCCTGATATTACAATACATATATATCCACATTATAACCAAGTTATATGTCGACAGGATGCATAGACAAAAAGTTATAGCAATGTTTCTAACATGCTTAATGTCCGTAATTTACAGCTTTTGAGTACAGGTCCGACCTACGGTGCATGTGAGAGTGCAGCCGGGGGGGGGAGGTCGGCTGGGTCAAGCTGTGAAAGCGGGGATCGCCTGTTTGCAGTGACACCTTGGGAGGAAGGGGGGGGGGGGTCCATGTGCTTGCGCATTTCTATAGGATATTCTCTCCAATAGGCACCCCTTTTTTTCGATGAACAATCTCGAATTCTGTCGGTTCTAAACATGCTAGACACAAAATTAAAACGTCTTTGTCATACTAATGGCATGGCGCATCAGTACAAATTAAAATTATAATGATGTAACATATTTAGAATTTCTCTGTGGTAATGCTACTGACAGTAAACATATAGATTCAATCCTCCTTAAAAGTTTCATAGATACTCCAGATAAAATAAAACACTCAATAAAATAGAATAGGATCTAGCAACTGTAAGAGATCAACCGATTCTCTATACATCGTAAAGAACGGACACTAATCTCATCTCTTATTCTACATATATCAGGACAACTATGTGCTGTTGAAACAATGTCCTCCAACCAGTCCACATGATTCATTAGATCGATAGGTCAAAAATATTCTTTCATATATTATTCTGTTGTTCATGAGCTGATTGTGTATTAAAGAATGTCCTTTTTTTTAATGTGTTTTATTGAGTAGAAAATGACAAATACAAAAGCAGATGCATCATCCTAGCGTAGGTGTATCGCCTTGCTTCTGCTAGGTCCCCTGTCATAAGACTTAACTATCACAGTATATACTTTCTGCATTAGCTTAGTATCATCTCCATTTCCAGGTCTAAATGCACTCTGAATCTAGCTCTACATTAGAAATACTTGAAGATACTTTGCTGCTCTGATCTTTTTTTCCAGCCACATGTTCTCGGGAATTCTCCAACGGACAACATTGAGATATCCAAACAGCGGCGTAGACATGGCTTATTGTACTGAAATTATTACATTCTCGAATTCAGCCATCCCACATTGCAGTAGTTGCTATCTATATAAGATGCCATTCCACACTTCCAACCCACCTCATTAGATACATGAAGGCATGTGTAGAGAATCTTCCGGTTCTTATAAGAAAAATGGGAGCTCATACTGAGAGCCTTTATAGCACTGCAGAAGCCTCCTATGTGAGCCATGGAATAGCCATGAGGAGGAAATTGTTTCTGCATCTTCAAAAGGCTCTGAGGGATGACTAGTGGATCCTAGATGCAAATATGATTAAGTCACTCTTTGTCTCGCCATTGTTTTGCCATGTACTGAGGCCTATGTTGTGAAATATGATGGATTAGGGCAGACAGCAGATATGATCGCTACAGCAGATATAAATGTTCTTCCACTTGTTATAAAGAATTAACTACACATATCTATATGCCACCTGCAGACTGTTCAGGCTAATAACTGTGCTTGCATTCCAGGCCAAGAAAGGCGAGGCAAACACATTAGCACATTTACCTATGGGTGCTCTCAAGAAAGAGAAGGAGAGAACAAGAGGGAAATATGGTGAAGTAGATGCTAACTATATTACATACAGTCTGTTAGTGGTTAATAAAATGTCAGATTATAGCAATAAAACTGTCCATCATATCAAGCTGATTGAATCTATATTAGGGTATACTTTGATAATGATTGCTTTTATAAAGACATCATAATAATCTTTAATTTTGTACAATATCATTATAATTTCGCTGTGCAACAGCCCATTGATGCTAATGGGGTCACCTAAAGAGTCCAACTTAGTCCAACAGCAAATACATGATGGTATGTAGAAGGTTTGAGCCTCTCTTAGTGAAGAGTATGTAGAGGTTTTTGATGCCAACATTTCAAGGGCTGTAAGGGCTCTCAACAACTATGCAGGAATCGCATGCAGAGACCAAGGGACATAGTGTATACTGTACATGTAAGCACAATAGGACTGCTAATGGTTGCTTAAAATCTCAGGCGATGAACCTTTCAAAGCATTTTTTTGAAAAAATGGGAAAGTATGCATGGGAAAGCACCATCTTAAGGTCTGGTGGAAGCAATAAGTATCGCGGAACATACCATTTTGATTCAATTCCTGGAATGGAAAGAAACAATTTCATTCAAAAGATGCTGACATCCAGAATCTTAGAAGCATGAGGCCATATATATATATATATATATATATATATATTAACAGGATCTGTATTTAAAAACCTGCTCTTGTTGGAACTTAAGTCTGCTAGTTTGAATTAGGAAATTGGCATGTTAAATCACTTGAGGTAAAAGCTGTGAGCTTTGTAATCTTTTGACATAAATTTTCCTTAGAGAATAGAAGATAAAGATTTACAGTAAACACACATATTGTTCTAAGATACATCTAACTAGCTGTTAAGTAACACAGCATCCATCTCAAAGGATGGATTACATCTCATAGTATTTCACATTGGTCTTTGGCTGTGTAAATAGCAGATGGTAACTACTAAATGATTTTCACTTCAGAAGCCTTACCATACACGACACAACCCTCTCCATGGCCTGTAGTGCTGAGTTGTTTATGTAGATGACACGACCCTCTGTGATCTGGTAATGTCCCTGAGGCTCTACATCCCACATGAAAGTACCTGTCATTTACACAACACATTACGGTAGATCTGACAGCACACCAAAGATTAAATGGTGTAGCTTCAATGGATTGTTAATTCCATTGTTTCCAAGGGCCTCTTGTCTCTTGTATGACCTCTGCTATTGACATCATAATGATGATAATGTGATTTGAAGTAGCAAGGAAACACTCATATGTCATATTTGGATTGCTTCTATGTCCCCCTAAGCCTGATCAATAGTTTTAGTGTAAACAATAATTCTTTGATGGCCCCCTACTTTCTCCGTTGCTTGTGGTCCCTAATGCTGCTTTGGGTCCCATATCAATATTTTGGGGCTGCATCCTTCTCCTCTCATATATGATGTAATGACCATGAACAGGAGGATCGCAGTTCCCACTGTTGCTTCTGGCTTCACCTCAGCCATCAAGCACCAATCTCCCCAAAGCATCTTGGGGGTCCTCAGTACAGAAGGTTCAGGGAGGTTTTACTATTTTCATTCTTGAGACAAATGACCACAAAAAAGAGGATTCTTAACATCTGATGCTGTCACTTCTGGTTTCACCTCAGCCATCAAGCACCAATCCCCCCAGGCACCTTGAGGCTTTTTTTTTTTTTGGGATGAATGGGCATAGACAGATTAGGACCTTACCTTATCAGCATACACCTGACATGATGTCAACTTACATTGTGATAAGGGCATCAAAGGATGGTGGCCAAGGAGGCTCACAAATTTTAAAGTTTCATTTTTTGTCTTCAAAGTGAAGTGTTTTTTTTAAAGTGGAGTTGTTTCCTTTAAAAAAGTTTACCTTTTTTTTCACTTTGAATTCCTATTATATGTGAGCCTACTTGGCCACCATATCAAAGGTTATGAAAAGATGTGCAGTGAGAATAACACTAACACATCCAACAAAGCTCACCCTTAAGGTGCCTGCGCCATCACAACTGGAACCTCTATTGCCTGAGTTGAGTTCATTTTGAGAAGTTTTGATTATCTTTTTGTATGGTTTATCGTAGTTCTCAGCAACCTGGGCAACCACCCATTATGGCACTGATATTAAATTATGATGATGTTAACTGTAGGTGAGATGAAAGGTATGTTTGTAATCTATGAAATAAAGCAAATATTAAATTGCCTCTAAAATACTTAAAGTGTAAGTAAAAGGTTCCGACACAGTGACAAACGAGGATCTATGGATCAGTTGATGTGAACGGAGTCCAAACCAAGGATGCTTTCTATGAATGAGTAAGAAAAGAAAAGTAAGTTCAATGCCTTGATCCATTAAAGTATTGGATGGAAAACCAAATAAGTTCTGTCCTGTTTTTACCACCTTTTTTAAAATAAAGGTGAGTTTAGATTTTCCGGATACCTATTCTGAAAAAAACTGTGACGGAAATGTCACATCTTACAACCGCAGTGCCCCAAATAGGCCGGAGTAACCTTAGAGTGGTTCTGGTGACATGCCGTACCGATAGGTCACAGACCTCATATTAAGGCTACCCACACTGTTGTTGTCTCAAGACAGATGTCGCTAGAAGATGACATTTGTCGTCATGATGCACCACTGCAGGCCCAGTGAGTAACTCATGGTCAGTAACACACTCTGCTTACTTTGTGTGATACAGCACTCTTTCAATTCGTGAAGAAAGGTGCAAATGAAAATAATGGTAATTTGTCATTGTATGTATACAAATGTGACACGATCTGAGAAAAAGGCCTGTAATGCAGGATGCACAAAGTTCCCTTTTCCCAGTACACATCGCATATAAAGATTTCAGTGCAACATGTCGTGAAGCAACATCATGTCCCTATTTACTTCTTTCTGATGCAACCTGGTCTTCCTATTACTCTGGAAACCCAAGACAGGACACTGCACTGCCCGCTGAGGTCAGTGAGTGGGTGGGATTCACAATGGTGTATTTTAAGACTGAAATTGGAATATTTTTTCCCTGCAACCAGATCTCCAGCTCTGATTGAAATACCAAACCTGCTGTTTTTATTGAAAAAAGAATTTTGCTAATTTACTTGGGGGTCTCCGGAGGGTGGGTTTTCTGCTCAAACTTTGTATGGATCTTCTTTATTTACTATATAGAGGTATCAACCTGAAATGACATTTAAATATTTTGCTGACAAAACACACTTAAATGACTGTGGAGAAAAAAATGTGAAACATATCGAGTGAAATCCTCGTGAATCAATTGACTATACCATAGACCTAATAGAAAATGATATTAGGAATAAGCTGTTACCACCTCAGTTCACATGGGATACATGTAAAACATGTCATTTTTACCGTTTTTGACGTTTTTAGGGGTTTTTGGGCCTTTGGAGGGCCAGAAAACAGAAAATATTCGGCCCATACACAAAAAATGGAAATTTCCCGAAAAAATAGGATGTGATTTCACATATACCAAAAATTTGAATAAATTGGTGCGAAACTGGTTATTCTGTCAGGGTATAAGCCTGAAAAGGGCCAGAAACAACATAAGTGGGGAGTTTATGCCGCGGCCTACACTATCCTGGAGGTCCAGTACCCTGCACTGAATATAACCAGCTCTGAAGGTGGCCATCAGCAGGACCGGATGTGCTCCTAAAGGGGGTAGGAAGACAGACACGTGCTACACATACCTAGCCTTAATACAAGGACGGCAGCCACAGACCAGGTTTGATGAGGTCTGTAGTATCTACTGTACTTCAGTAGTTGGGGTTTTATCATCCAGGCTGTACACTACCCTGATTCAATTGCCACCTCCTTACTGCCTAACCTTAGTATATTTTAAAATATGCTGGGCACGGAAGGTGGCCTGTCTGGGAAATAGATGGCTACTGCCAGGCCAAAAAGCCAGCTGTAATCTGCAGGTCTTGGTCTTTGCCTACATGCCAATTTTTACGGCTAGAGAAAGGGACCATTATTAAGTTCTCTAGAGCAGGAAACAGAAAACATGAGCATTTTCTGCAACGCTCTTCAGAAATATAAATTTTTCAAATCATGGACAAAAAGATTGTACTCTGAAATTTGAGCCTGGAAATATTTAGGAAAGCCTTCAGGATTATATTCTTGAAGGACAGAATATTCAACATGGTGAAGAGGTTTGAGCATAGATTGCATGTAATTTACAGGTAGTGTTGACCCAAGAGGCAGTGCTCAAGGATGTCCCTAGACACATCTCGACTACTTTAGTCTGGTCCCCACACATTCAGTGTACAAAGTGGTACAAAGTGGCTGTCAGCAGAACCGGAAGTGGTCTAAAGGGAGCCACTTGCCACAGGTAGGTAGCCTTAGAACAAGGACGGCCGCTACAAACCAGGTTTGATGAGGTCTGTAGCTTCTACTGTACTTCAGTAGTTGGGTTTTATCACCCAGGCTGTACACTACACTGATTCTATTGCAACCTCCTCACTGCCTAACGTTACTATATATGCTGTTACTATATATGCTGGTAGCCTGTCTGACGACAAGATGGCTACTGCCAGGTCAAGCTAGCTGTAATCTGCAGGTCTTTGCCTACATGCCAGTTTTTATGGCTAGAGAATGGGATTCTGTATTCTCTGTAGTTTGTTGTCAGGCTGTACCACTTGTTCTGAGGGCACGTAATTTAGAATGACGTAAACCCTGATCTCTTTGAGGTTATCTAATTTCATTCATTTGGTTCCCAGCGAAGATAAGAGCAGGACATAAGCTGGTTCATTTATCACACAGTAGAAGCCTCCTCAGTAAGCCATCAAATGGTCATGAGAAGGAGATTATTTCCAGGACAGGGCCTGCAAGGATGACTGATGAAACCTAGGGTGAAGATGATTAAGGCCATCTCAGTCTTCCATTAGTCACACAGTGGTGTAGGTGTGGTGGGATATGATGGATTGAGATGGACTGCATGTGAAGTTGGTTCCACAGATATAAATATTCTGCCAGCTACCCATATTGAATCACTTCTAGATATATTGTTATAACTGAAAAAGATATCCTGCCACAGTCATACTAAATCACCTTTTCACAGCGCCTAAAGCATTTACTCTGCAGAACTGTCAGAAAAGAACTATTCTATTGACGGCACCTCTTTCTGTTTCAGTGTAATGGGGCATTTTCGGCAATCACTCTGAAACTGCCCCAGTCTTCCTTTCATCTTGTCAGCAATTGTTGTTGTATATGAACAATAGTTTAATGGATCTGATCATATATAGGTATTTCATAATTATCCCAGTAAGTTTGCTTGTGACGGCGTGCGGCCCGCGTTAACACAGACGCATGGCGTGTGTAACGTTCACCTGGAGACTGACGGGCGTGTGGACGCCTCATGGACACACACACACGTGCTGCGCCCACACGCGCACCTCCTCAACCTACCGCGTATATCTGGATGCGTGTGATCCCTTGACCACCCCCACCCCCATACCCCCTGCTACCCCATCCCGTACCCACAATGATCATAAAAGTAGTATTGTGTTGGGTTCATCAATTAGGGTTGGGATGTTTTTACTTGAATCAACATAAACATTTGCTATAACCATGCCATTAGATATCAGATTCTGCAGAGACAATTCTTTACATCAATCTTTCCCTCTTCCACGTTTCCGTTATAGTTGATGTTCTGTGGAGAGATCACAAAAGGTACAGACAGACATCAGAACAGTATATAGCTGTGGATCCAAAGTGTATTTCAATAGCATCCACCACACGTGATGCAAAGAGCTAGCACATACTACCAGTTACTCTCTTTATCACTGGCCACCACTTTCAGCAGGAGGTGTGCAGGCATCAATATATTATGTTATATGGTTCTGGTATAAATTACTGTATGAGTATCTGTCCCAGCAACTGAAACAGGCAGACTGGACATAGAGTCGGGGGTTGGCCTTAGTAGAGGAGGACCAAGTCCACGAGCTGCTCAGCCTATGCATACTAGTACACATAGTCAACCCCCCCCTCCCTGCTTTGGGGAGGACGCTACGAAATGGCGTCAAAAGTCGCGTGGGTTAAGGCAGGAGATACCAGCACCGGGAGGAGTACGGAGACCGTGTTGGGGATGGGTGAAGGCCGCACACCCCTTGACCTCTGGCCGTAGACTGGTGTGTGGGTTCGCGGTGGTCGCGTCGGAGCACCCCAGTTCTGGGCCCTGTCCTCGTCCTCCTCCTGACGTATATAGCACTTGTCATCTGAAAAGAGCGTCTCTTGTAGTATGCCTGTAATAATAACTAAGCAGAAATGATACTGGAATTAAAGCACAGGGATAAAACAGAATCGAATAATCATAATAAAAAGGAGTACAGAGCCGCGGTACAGAGGCATGTGTGGATAGGTTCGGTGTAGCTCTGCGCATGTAGACTCTGGATGGTTGTGTCGTTTTCCCTTGCAGTCTCAGTCTCCTTGAGATAAAAACGCTCCTTTTCTGAAAAGAGAACAAAACATATTCAGTTTAGATCTACATAGTATAATCGGGATAGAAACAATGTCATTGATACTGTATGTGAACCAAAGTATAGTGTGCTGCAATGCACAAATACACATAATAGAAAATGAGTCTGCCTACCTCACATCCTTCCTCCAGTAGGTGCCTGGTCTAACTGCCGGAGTGTGGACAAAGAGATTTGAAACTTGAACATGGACCAATCAGAGAGAGGCATAGCATTACCTCACACGCTGTGTGTGTGCCTGCGTGGACAGGCGTCTGTGTGTGTGGACATGTGCTGGATGGGGGGCTGCAGCAGCTGACTCTGAGTGCCTCTGCGTCCATGTGCGGCAGGACACGCCATCCACACTCACACAGGTGCAGTGAGTGTGGACGCAGAGGTACCACACGCAGCCTTAGCGCAAACATAAGCAAACGATCGCGAATTTGCTGGGATGTTTCAAATCTTTTTTTTTTTTCAAATATCAGAGTTCTTGAAACCTCTCTTGGTTACGTTCTGCAGATACTTTAATGCTCTACTTTTTACCTTCTATTGCCATTTGATCATAAGACATAGAAGATTATATTCAAAATGGCCATTTCCACAACTCCAACAAGCCTGCACCTGATATGATGAAAGAATATGTTTAAAAAGTGTATGTTCTACAGTTGGTTACTAGTGTAGGTAAAAAGACTGAGATACATTCATCACATAATGGAAGCCTCCTGAAATGGACTCCAGGGAAATTATTTTCTCTTAAGGAATGACTGATGGATCCTGGAGGCAAATGTAATTAAGACGCTCTTTGTCTCATGTTGGTCATAAACGGGGGCCTGTGCTGTGAGATATGATGGATTAAGACAACCTCCAGATCTTTACAGTCGCTGCTGCAGATATAAAGAATCTGCTACCCACCATATTGATTCACCCCCACATACTGTAGTTACTGTCAATATAAATTTGCTGCCGCCCTTCTGATTAAGTTACTATCCCACCAGGAAACAGACTTTTGTAATAGGTAGTGAGTAATATGAAACCCTGTTGTAAGTTAATATCTGTCCTGTCTGTTTTAACTAAGTTAAAAAAGACAGGTAAAAGCAAAATGCTGCCTTCTGATTGGTCTAGAGTAGCAAAAAACGTACTTCAGGCCCGACTGGTACGCAACAAGAATTTCGGTTGTTGCCGCGTATAAAAATACCTCATGCATTTTTATACGTGGCAACAACCGCAATTCTTGCATTTGAAGGAACATACTGTCTACATGGTTGGTATATTTGAAGGGGACCCATTCAAGACACCAAATAAACAGGGTGGAAGGATAATATAACTTCAAATAATTATGATAGTTCCTATGAACTCCTTGAAAAAACCTCAGGAGTATGGAAATGTGTGTTGCTAGGCAGATAAACAATTAGAATAGCCGTTGCTAGGCAACCAGCTGTATAAGCAACAAACCAATAGAACCATTGAATTCCTTTGGTCCTTTTTAGGAGGGTAGGTATGATTACAATCAACCTCAGGACCATGGAAATGTGTGTTGCTAGGCAAATAAACAATTAGAATAGCCGTTGCTAGGCAACCAGCTGTATAAGCAACAAACCGAAAGAACAATTGAATTCCTTGGGTCCAAATTAGGGGTGGCAAGTATGATTATCATCAAGCTCAGCACCATAGAAATGTGTGTTGCAAGGCAGATAAACAATTAGAATAGCTGTTGCTAGGCAACCAGCTGTATTAGCAACAAACCAATAGAACCATTGAATCCCTTGGGTTAATGTTAGGGGGGGTAGGTATTATTATAATCAACCTCAGGAACTATCAAAGGTTGATTAATATTAATGTTATCGCATAGCATAAATTTGTGTTGTGACTCTGGCAAAGTGCAAACATCATATACCTCATTCTGGTGGTGCCTGGGGGCACCACCAGGTGGCTACGCCACCACTTCGGCATAAAAAACGTACCACATCCCCGGATGGTATGTTTTTCCTTCCTTGTTCTCACAAAGGATCGCACCAATAATGTTTAATTACAATTTGTATCCTTCTCCCTGTTTTAAGTGAATTCAAGATGCACGCAAATAATATAGTTTGTAGTTTATCCGGTTGTAGAAGTGAAATTGCATGGCAATCAAGAAGACCCTTTCAAATTATTAGTGTGCATTTTGTGAATTAGTAGAATTGACCTAAAATAGTTTAAAGCCCATTCAATAACAGTTGCTCCTAAACACATTAGCAACGGTAATTGTTAGTTGATTTATGTCCAAATGTCTTCAATATGGCAGCAAGGACCCGTACCTTCTCCTAATCAATTCATCCATGCAACATCTACACCATATATCCTGTATTTGGTCACAAGGCTACTGTATCCTTACAACCAGAACCAGCAGCCTAAGGTAACTCATGTATTATGCAGCCAGTGCTGAGACTATGACCCAATACTGTGGCTAACAGGCATGAAACCTCTTGCTAATGAGCTTGTAATTGCCCTCACTTCCCTTGCAGGAACTGATTTTTGCTTTAGGAAAGTGAAGGTAAGGTAGGATACGGATGATAGCTGGTCCAGAAGTGTGGTTAAAACAGGGTGATAGGATTTGTTATTAGTTTAAATGGAAATGGAAACATTGAAGAGAGACAGAGGGGTTTCATTTGAGTGACTATGCATACACAGAGGTAAGCTAGCCTGACGGAAAATCGCATGGACAGTTTGTCATTCAACCAGGCTAAGTTATCTTAGAGAGTGAATGTCGGGTACATCAAGAGGGGTCACATTTCTATTACAAGCAAACACAGGAAATGTGAAATCAAACCGACACTCCGTTACAAAGGAGAAGATGTACTTTTATTTTTTTTTGATATTACAATTACTATGCTTAAGTACTAGAATATCCGTATTCAATCCCCCCCCATTGAATACGAATTGGCCGTATTCAATGGGCGTGGCCACGCCCGAGGGTCGTCCTGACGACTGAGGGACGTCATGACAACGTAGAACGACGTATGACGTTACGCCGTGTGACGTCACGCCAAGAAAGTAGTTCCGTCAGGCGTCTTTCAAAGCCCATTGAAGACGTATCCATCAAAATGTGCCCTCCACCCTCGGGCGACGACCTTACTCCCGAGAGATCACCCTCGGTTATGACACTTGAATTCAATCAGGACCAATGGGAACAGGCACTGGCATGGGCGGCGGAGATGTATAATAATCAGAGCGCCGAGACGTCTCTGGTGACGACCTCATCGTCACCATCTTCTGTGACGACGCCCTCGCCAGCTCCTATGACGACCCCCTCGCCAATTTTGACGACGATTAACCCACAACTTATGGAGAGGGAAGAACTGGAGGATTTTGTGACCTCTACCAAGAACAAAAATACCACAGAGAAGACGGTGCAGGTATATGAAGTATTATTACTATGGCGAGTACATGGTGGGGGAGGGGCAGAGGGCAGAATGGCAATGCAAATAAATGAGACGCAGGTTTGCTTTTTTTTTTTTAAGTCATTTAAAGTTGAGATTTGAACATAATTTCTGGAGGGGAAATGTAAAAGTGTTTAAAGCAACAGATAATCGCCATTTTATAAAATTTGATGGAATATTTTGGGAGTAAATAATTTTTTCCCAGCGACATTTTGATTTGTTTACATTTCTTGAATTATTGTTATTTTCAGGTGGTTAATGCCTTTCAAAAGTGGCTATCAAAATTCTGCAACGAGGAGCGACCAATCCACACAATAAATGGACCAGAACTAGACGGCTTCCTCTCAAACTACATCATGATGAAACGCAAGAAGAATGGGGAAGAGCACGAACCCGATACCCTGACCAGCATACATAGAGGCATTCTAAGGTAAAATATATTTTTTGTATGACTTATTAAGGCTATCCATATCTTAGTTTTTACATTAGATCCCTACCTGAATAAACAGTATTCTACCAACCCACAACCCAAATCAGTATGACAGGCCCATAACCTCGACCCTTCCTGAAACTTTTACCACTGCATTTTAATATATTTTTTTGATTATTTTATTTTGCAGACACCTCAAGGAGAAAAAGTATCCGCACAGCCCACTTAGTGACGACTGCTTTGAAATGTCAAGGGACATATTGGCTTCCAAACGCACTAAACTCAAGGAATCAGGTAAAGGCAACCGCCCTAACAAGGCTGAAGGAATAGACGGCACAGAGATGGCACAGTTATGGGAAACCAATGCTCTGGGCATGTCTACTCCCCGCCAGTTGCAGCAAACCCTGTACTTCATGTTGAATATGGGATTTGGCTTGAGAGGCTCTCATGAAGCCTATCAGATGTGTTGGGGTGATGTGGAATTAAAAGAG
Source organism: Harmothoe impar (assembly GCA_947462335.1). NCBI lineage: Eukaryota > Metazoa > Annelida > Polychaeta > Phyllodocida > Polynoidae > Harmothoe > Harmothoe impar. The sequence continues at coordinate 82,435,466 of OX381707.1, read as the reverse complement.
AGTGCTGATGGTCAGTTATACCTAGAGTTCAATGAGAAAGTGGCTAAGACCAGACAAGGCCATGCTGGGAGTGATCCACGCCCCTTCCCACCCAAAGTCTTCGCTACTAATGATGATTATTGCCCTGTTTGGTATTACCAGATGTTCAAGAACAGAAGGCCTGAAACCATGCTGCACCCAAAAGCACCTTTCTACCTTACTGTCCATCCTACTTCTGAAATTAGAGATGAGGTTGGGTACAAGGAGGAGCATATGGGAATAAATACCTTGAGTGAAATAGTGAAAAATGTCTGTGAAGAGGGGGGTGTAGTGGGTCGCAAGACGAACCACAGTCTGCGAAAAACTGCCTGTCAGAAATTAATGGCAGAGAATGTCCCTCCTACAATTGTCGCACAGCTGAGCGGGCACAAGAATATCAAGTCGCTAAATGCCTACACCACAGCAACCAGAGATCAGCAAAGGGCCATGTCGACCATTCTGACTGGAAACAAGAAATTGGCAAGTAAAAGAACCCTACCTGCCGCTGCTGCGGGCTCATGTCCTCCTCCTGAGAAAAGACTGGCCGTGAACACTCCATCCATTGTCAATATTCCAGAGTCTGTGTGGGACAGCGACACCACGATGGCAATGCAAGGCATTTCCATGTCGGGGGACAGCGACCCTAGCCTTCATTCAAATTCTCCCAATTTGCCATTCTCCAACGTCGATGCCAACATGGCGGTGAATCAACAAGTTCCAAGTGCGAGTCAAACGTCCAATATTCAGCGCCTTGCCCAGTCCACCAGCGGAATGGTACCCAACTCCCATATCCATGGGAATATCGTCTTCAACATAAACTATCATGTGCATAATGCTGGAGATGCGACATCTGCGATGAACTGACATATTTCCGAATAACTAACTTTGATTCTTCCCACGTAAAATACAAAATGTCCATTTCCCGCCGTTTGGGAGAGACGCTGTTGACCCGGATGTTCCGATCGTTTCCGAAAAAATAAAATCGTTACGTTTCCTGTTAAAAAGTTGTTTGATTGACTCCATTCACAAGATAAGAGATGATTATGAATTAATTTGAAGTTATTGACTTGAAAATTTAAACGTAAATACAAGAAAATGAATTTTAAAACTAGTGCGAAACTAAAAAATTGACATCTAACTGCCCCGAACATTGCCGAGGGCTCCCGAGAAACGTAAAAACATAGTCCCTTTTTTAAAGAAAAACAATATGGCGATAGAAGCGCCAGAATTATGACAAACAGCACTTAGTTTGACTAATTAGAATATAATCTATATTACCACGCTGAATTATGAACTGAAAAAACACGTTTCAGAAATATGAAAAATAATTAATCGAGGAAGAAGCGAGAATGTGGTTGACATTTAACGGCTAACTCCTCGCGCATGAATATGAACCTCGCTTTGGATTTGTTGACATAGCAACAAGACAAGATGGCGGTCAGTGGCTCGATTGAACTGGATTTAGGCTAAGAAAAAGTAAATATTGTCGTTCTTACTTCATTTTAAGCCCTAAATCCAAAAAATAAACACAAATGCCAACTCGATTGATTCCGTCTGGCCCGTATTTCACGAGTGGGGGTGGGGAACGGATCCCACGAAGCCGCAGGCTTCATGGGATCCGTTCCCCACCCCCACTCGTGAAATACGGGCCAGACGGAATCAATCATCGTTGGCATTTGTCTATATATTTGTTAACTGTTCCTTGAAGCAGGGGAACATTAAAAAAATGAAATGGCAAAAAAGAAAATGTTTGGAGAGTTGTGAACATAGGTCACCAGGTGGACCTACAACAATCACATTCATGCTGGTCACATCAGCATCACTGGTCACACTTACCATGCACATAAAGGGGTCTCCCACCAGAACCATGATCCTGCCTGTCACAGGTTGATGTGTACTACGTCACTGTTAGGGGGCTCCTTGAACTGCCTCATTCCTGTCACGTCACCAGGTGCTGTACAGTCCATCACCTTAGAGGAGACTCTGCATTCATTTGTTGACCAGGATCCAGAGAGGGTTTATCACTTTGGTATGAGAGCAAATGATAGTTCAATGTATAACAGATTCAGCTTCTCACACTAAGGGGCCATCTTGAAACCACCCAAAACTGATTGAGTATGATGTTTTTCATCTGTGATTATAAACACTGCATATGGTTTCTGTCAGTATGAACCCATCTAATGAGAATTGGCCCTCTACTCCTAAACTCATTTTATGTTAATCCTTCACCAATTTATGTTTGAAGTTTGTCCTTTGAGGCATTCCCATCTAAAGTAATAGTTTTTGAGGAGTTTGATTTTAAACAAGTTGACACTATATGTCATGACCAGGACATTCAGGGCATGCTGCTATAATCATTTCTCAGACTAAATTGACTTAGGATGTCAAAGCCTTGTAAGCACTGTTTACTATGGTATGGTGTGTTCATGCTTTGACTTGAATGTCAAACCACATGAAATGACAATGTCAGATCTTAGCAACCACAGTACCACAAATAACCCAGAGTAACCTTAATGTGTGTCTGGTGACATGACAACACAAAAGGTCAAATACCTCACAGAAGACCCACCTCCCCCCTTCCAACATGTGTGTAGACCACAGAGAAAACCATCTCTCCTTCAATCAAGACTTGAGGATGATATATTCCAGAATTTTACTTGCTTAATACAATACCACCAGACAGCAATGCTCTGAAGAGGCCATATAACAGAGAATGACAAATTAAAGCTTTAGACTGTTAATGAGATAATACCCAGACAAATATCATGGCTCATCTATTTTGATCAACCACTGCTTACAAGGCGTCAACACCTATATAGCATGTACGTTAGAATTTGAAGTAAAGGAAATCAGTCAAAACAGACCAGATTGTTGCCCCTTACAGTATGTGGAAATTCCATGCAGAGTATTGTAAATGATTTTTGTAAAACAGAGAACTTTCAATTGTCTCATAACTGCCTACACAGCATCAATTCCATGATCTTCATTCAATATTCAACTGTTCAACTGCATTCTACCTGCAAACAGAGCTATGTTATAAACGATGAATGAGTTCAGCATGATTCAAATTCCAGCAGGATGCTATTGATCATTTCTGTGGGTTGATGAATCAGTGACATATTTGAAAGACTTAGTTTGATGTCATGCGGTGTTTCATAGGTTGCTCTCCAAAGGTGAAAACTAACTTTAACATGTTATAGGGCACTAGACTATTAACAATTCCAAGTGTTGTTGATATTAAGGCAATGTTAAACAAAATAAAATTAAGGCTACTCAAAAAAGAACCAAGCTAGTTTCTTATCACCAAGGGCTGAAAAATATGAGTTTTACCTTCTTTTTATCACCTGCAGTGTGTCCTGCGCTGCCTACTGCCGGTATGACTGATGGAGGCTGGTCAGGCAGGAGGGTGTAGACTTGCCCTGGCCTGGTGAGTGCAGTAGTAGTCTTGCATAAGTCCCAGTTATAGAGCTCACACCAGTGTGCGCTACAGAAAAAAATGTCAAACAATAAAGGTTGCCATGCTTCAATCATTGCTGTGCACATGTAGGTGTTAAATAAGGATGTAGATATTTTCGCGCAGCTAAATTTTCGCGCACATAGCACATAAAGGCATTTTCGCGCAAACATATTTTCGCGCAGTTGCAATCAGGAGATCTTTAGCTACATGTCAGTTTTTACGGTTTTTCAATCGGACAATTATTAAGGGTTTTACAGCCCAAAATTGTTGCTCTAATATTTTGCCACCCGGCCCCTTCCAACACTGTGTGGTGGGGGGGGGGGGTTCCCTCTGTGAAGTCTATTTTTATCTCTATTATCTCGGCTATTTTACACATTTACTTCCTTTCCTTTAGATCTGTAAAATAGGTGAGAAAATCGAGTTTGAAGTAGACTTCTCAAAGAGAGATAATCCTAGGGGACCTCATACTATCAATGCCGGAATGGGCTCAAGCAGGGCATGAAACAGCAATCATGAGACAGCAAATATAGAGTGCCATACATCATTGGAAAGCTAATTTTTTGTGCAAAATTTTCGCGCACATCATATTTTCGCGCACATACCTGTGTGCGCGAAATGCGCGAAAATATGATGTGCGCGAAAATTAATACGTTTACAGTGTATAACATGATTTGCTGCATAGAGTCCTTGAGGTGGCAGCACTTGGCTGAGGCAATAAGCCCATGTCTGTATTTAGGTCCTCCACTATATCAGGCTTGAAGCTGTATATATGGCCAGACATGCCGTCCCCAATCTAGTCCCCAGGTACCTCTGAGTGCACCTTGATCAGACTGATCTTCCTACTCCCTGAAGGGTTGCTTTCACAATATATTAGCCTGACTGGAAACACAACTGATACACACATGGCTCTACACTCGACATCCATGAATATGACTCTGCTTCCAGACAAGTTCTCTTCTACATTTACATTTAGAGCATTGATTGTCACTAAAGACAGTTTGCATATTCAGCAGAGGCCCTCTATGGCCAGACATGCCACACCTAATCCAGTCCCTAGACATGTTGTGTGTACCTTGATCCTACTTGTGTTGATACTCCCTGAACAGCTGCCTCCATATATTACTGCTTTATGTCACAATATGTCAGCGTGACCGGAAACAGAACTGACTTATACAACCAATTCTACTCACCGTCCATAGACTTTACCACCATTAGGGCTTTCATCATCCTCAGACCACTTTCTTTCCAAATTGCTTTTCCTGGTGTGAAAACAAAACTGACAATTATTAAAGTGCATTATCGGATGGGAAATTGCAATAACTAATTATGTGCATCCTGTGTCAATATTTTTTTATTGAAAGGTGCCTTGAATATGAAAGAGATAAAATTGTTTTGAAAATTGCCTCAGCTTCCTATTGAGTGAAATAGGTTATGAAAGGCCACAAGAGGGTTTCAATCCAGAGGAATGAGATTCCAATAACTCTCATTTGGAAGCACCTTGATAGATTTTTTTCACAGGTAGATTATGTAAATTTAGAAAATGAGGAATATCTGTGAGCCGCCGATAAGCAAATTGGGTTATGAGGGGGGTAATAACATTTAATCATTGGACATAAATACTAATTAACTGATAAAAGTAAGAAAATAGTCAAGATCTTACATAAATATGTGTATGATGGAAAACGCTTGCCAGATGATTGAGGCCTGTGTTTGTAAACCAAGTCAAATGTGGTGGAGTCACTAGCTCTACAATTGCAGGTCTGCTTGTCCATCCACATAGTAGGACCAAAGGCAACAGAAGAAGCCCCCTCTGTAGACAGCTGGTAGAGGTATGGATATATGGAACAATTGAAATACCTCTTTAAGGTAGACTCTTGACAAATGACTTCCTGATAAAGCCCTGGTAATATTTGGAATGGTTATGGAGATTTCGCTTCCATAAACCGGGTTTTAGGGTATGTCAAAAGCAATAACACAACTTCAATCTCGTGATGCACTTGTCCTAGTTGCAGAACAAAGTAGCCACATAAAATTCCATCAGAAAATTAAATCCTGGACCCAGTCTCAGGAAGTGCAGAAATTTCAGAGGCACACTTTTTGATAATTCAGGTGGAATAATTTTGATACTTCTCCTATTACCAGATCCAGATTCATTCTGTAACTGTGCTTCAGGCACTATAGCAGACTGTATGTATCAGGAATGTTAGAGGATTTCCTTGATACTTATGGCTCCCAATTAGTTTAGGTTAATTCTACTTCACTGAGGATGCCATTCTTACTATGGAGTAGATAATTCGACATCTCTCACTTTTTATATGATTATAGTCTAAGCACTGTTGCAACTGTAAACTAGATAAGGAAATCAGTGGCTATTCACCTACTTAATTCACTTTATCCTTGTAGGAGAAGCCATTTTACTGTACGGTACAATCAGAACTTTCATTGCTTGGCAAGAACCTATTTCATTCATATCAAAGAGAATATCTACTGGCTAGTGCACACTCTTTTATCTAATCATTAGATTACATAAACTACCAATGCGGAATAATGATGCTACTTTCCCATTACATGATCGTGATACTTTCTAAGACAATGCCTCATGCATTGTGGAACTGGTATGTGGTTGAGGTCTTGTCCTTAGCCTAAACCAATAGTATATCCCTTTAAGAAAGATGACAGTTACACATTGCATGCTCGTGTAATCAATACTTAACCAATAATATATGGATAACGGGCACACGAGGGGATGTATACCTATATAACGCCCGAGGTGCGTAGCACCGAGGGTGTTATATATGTATACAGCCCCGAGTGTGCCCGTTATCCATATATTATTAGGTTTATTATACGATTATTCCATTCAAATGTCTTTAATTACCTTATATATGTCCTAATTTCGCCATTTTGAATGATATATAAGTCGTCTTGTACAGAGGGTGCAGTCGCCATGTTGTGGAACTCTTCAGTAGGGGAGGTGATGAAGAACAAGCTAGGCGCGGGGAGCAGTCATTATTTCAAATCCAACATACCCTCAGTGTTAACGTGTATGAGTGTACTCGCGCCGCGCGACCTGCTGGTTTAAAAACTAACCGCTCCCTGATAGACTGGAATATAGTCAGCATTTCCCTCCCTATGTATCGTAGCCAGAAGGGCATGGGCGCTAGCGTGTTGGCCTCATACACCAGAGGTCCCCGGATCGAATGTGGGTGGAAACGTACGATTTTTAAAGTGCCTATATGTATGTGAAAAAAAATCCCTAGAAATATTTTATCGACTAGGTAAGTAAAGTCCAACTACTACCTTCATAGTAAAAAAAGAATTATAAAAAAAAATTGATTTTAGGAGAAGTCATAACAAAAAGTGTAAAAATTGCTGTATCTCTGTTAATATCAGAGCTAGAGGGCTGAGAATGTGTCTGTAGACTTCTTGTTTTACCCCCCTCTTCTGTATGGCCAGCACGGTATAGTGGATAGGGCGTCGGACTCATAGTCTTGTGGCCCCGGGTTTGATCCTCCGACGAAACGTAGGATTTTAACTCAAAATATTCACCTCAATCGTGCTGTTATCGCTGGATAACAGCACGCTGTTATCCAAGAAAAGCACGATCAGAGCACCAATTGTATAATAAAGTGGAATAAGTACATCACACAGTCAGATCTAAATCCAATATACAACCGACACAGGGGGAGCAAACCTTTCTTGCATCAAACGAGGTCATTAAGGAGGGGGGAGGTAATTCTAATTTAAGGTAAGCATTTGTCACCCAGTTCTTATTATTGCTAAAATGTAATAGGATGCAGCATCATATGAAATATGCTATCATCTTCAGCAGAACCCTTTCCATATATTGTAACAGAATATCATAGGTCAGAGTTTACAATGTCACAATTTGTCTCCTTGGGTCGAAACCAAATCTGTCAGTTAGTCAATAGAGGCTAAGCTAGGCACTTGGATAAATTTTCCAAATTGTGTAGATTCCATATTTTATTGTGCCATGTTATTGGCCACACTAACAGCTTTCCAGAACATATTTACTCATCCTTCTATCATAATTAGAAGTGGAGAAATTGACCAGAACAGGGAGGGTTGTGGAAGCAAGTGCCCACTATAGAAATGCACAGGGGTACCTGTGAGAGATTGGCACCACTGGAGTGGGTCTATACTATACATGTATAGTTGGTGTGTGACCATGCAGCCACTATACCAGTTCTCTACCTATATGGATCTCTTTAGGCTGTTACATTATATTTGAGGGTGTGTGTTATACATTGTTGGAAAGCTGAAATATTCCCCCTTCCATATTGCAATAAGATATTCTTTAATTCACATAAGATTTATATGAAACACCCTATTTACATCTTGATGCTGTACAATCCCATTTCATGTAGGCTAGAGCAGTACTTGCAGTGCATCAATCTGGGCAGTCTAGAAAACCCCTTGGGCATCCATGTAGGAGGCTGTCGATGGGTACACACAATCTTCTGATATGTTAGGACCTGGCTGATTTGTTTTTACACATGGCTGGGTAATATTTCAATATTATCTATGGGGTAGAAAAGGTCCATCACTTTTCGCAAACTGTCATTTTGCCCCTTTGCTATAAACCTATGTTAAATGCCCACTATGAGATACTACTCTTCAAGGGCTTTCCAACGTGCTTTTCCATAGTGTCATAGTCCTATCAGGAGCTGAACAATCTGAAAAACCCGGAACCTCATCTCAGGCAGACTCCTAAATGCAGAGCCAATTTTGTGTGTCACCCATGGCTGCACTTTGAGACCACTGCAATGCGTATATCCGAGTGCCTAGCTAAGCTGATTAGGCTGTCTTATCTCCACTACAGTAAAGGTTAGTTATCTATATGTTGTCCTGATGAACTGCCTTCATGTTTTTCAGTGTATGCAGCTGGAGAGTATATAACATTTTCCTGCCCCTCTTCAAATGGTACAGCACAGTTTTATTCTGTGGTAACTTTCCTGAAATAACCCTAAATGGGAAACTATACCCTTGATGTTTGTCTAGGTAGTCAGGTTTTACCACCCTGCCATCACTGCCCTGAATATAGTACCATATCTACATACCCCATCTGAAATGAGAGTAGTATAGACGCAACAGGCAGTGTTTATGCATGTCCCAAGACACAGACTGTACGTCATGCTGAACACATCCTGCCTACATTACTGTGGTCCCCACACCTTCAGTGTACAAAGTGGTACAAAGTGGTACAAAGTGGTACAAAGTGGTACAGAGTGGTACAAAGTGGTACAAAGCGGTACAAAGTGGTACAAAGTGGTACAAAGTGGTACAAAGTGGTACAAAGTGGTACAAAGTGGTACAAAGTGGTACAAAGTGGTACAAAGTGGTACAAAGTGGTACAAAGTGGTACAAAGTGGTACAAAGTGGTACAAAGTGGCTGTCAGCAGAACCGGAAGTGGTCTAAAGGGAGTCACGTGCCACAAGCCTTAATACAGGGATTGCAGCCAAAAGCCTGCCTGGTGAGGTGTGTAGCTTCTCTGTAGTCAGTTGTCAGGCTGTGCCACTTGTACTGAGGGCATGTGATTCCGAATGACGTAATCCCTGATCTCTTTGAGGTGATCTCATTCTATTCATCTGGTTCTCAGCAAAGATAAGAGCAGGGCAGAAAGTGGTACATTTATCACACAGTAGAAGCCTCCTCAGTAAGCCATCAGATGGTCGTGAGAAGGAGATCATTTCCAGGACAGGGCCTGCAAGGATGGCTGATGAAACCTAGGGTGAAGATGATTAAGGCCATCTCAGACTTCCATTAGTCACACACTGGTGTAGGTGTGGTGGGATATGATGGATTGAGACGGACTGCACATGAAGTTGGTTCCACAGATATAATATTCTGCCAGCTACCCATATTGAATCACTTCTAGATATATTGTTATAACTGAAATAAATATCCTGGCACAGTCATACTAAATCACCTTTCCACAGCGCCTAAAGTATTTACTCTGCAGAACTGTCAGAAAAAAAACTATTCTATTGACAGCACCTCTTTCTGTTTCAGTGTAATGGGGCATTTTCGGCAATCACTCTGAAACTGCCCCAGTCTTCCTTTCATCTTGTCAGCAATTGTTGTTGTATATGAACAATAGTCTAATGGATCTGATCATATATAGGTATTTCATAATTATGTTTCAATTTTATTTTTTTTCAAATATCAGAGTTCTTAAAACCTGTCTTGGTTACTTTCTGCAGATACTTTAATGCTCTACTTTTTCCCTTCTATTGCCATTTGATCATAAGACATAAAAGATTATATTCAAAATGCCATTTCCACAACTCCAACAAGCCTGCACCTGATAAGATGAAAAATATGTTTAAAAAGTGTATGTTCTACAGTTGGTTACTAGTGTAGGTAAAACGACTGAGAGACAATTCATCACACAATGGAAGCCTCCTGAAATGGACGCCAGGGAAATTATTTTCTCTTGAGGGATGATGGATCCTGGAGGCAAATGTAATTAAGATGCTTGTTGTCTCATGTCGGTTATAAACATAGCCTGTGCTGTGAGATGTGATGCATTAAGACAACCTACAGATCTATACACTAGCTGCTGCAGATATAAAGAGTCTGCTACCCACCATATTGATTCACCCCCACATACGGTAGTTACTGTCAATATAAATTTGCTGTCAGCCTTCATATTGAATCACTCCCAGCAAGAAACATACTTTATAATAGGTAGAGAGTAATATGGAACCCTGTTGTAAGTTAATATCTGTCCTGCCTGTTTTAACTAAGTTAAAAAAGACACATAAAAAAAAGGCTGCCTTCTGATTGGTATAGAGTAGCAAAAAAAGTACCACACGACCTACTGGTTTGCATAAAACGTACCACATCCCCGGGTAGTATGTTTTTCCTTCCTTGTTCTTACAAAGGATCGCACCAATAATGTTTGATAACAATTTGTACCATTCTCCCTATTTTAAGTGTATTCAAGATGCACGCAAATAATATAGTTTGTGGTCTATCTGGTTGTAGAAGTGAAATTGCATGGCAATCAAGAAGACCCTTTCAAATTATTAGTGTGTATTTCGTTGAGTATATGCAAAAGCATGTCCAGAATAATATTGCTGATTACTAGCATATTGGTTACTGAGTACATGGCTATGTGCTAGGTTCGGCAATCACTTGAGGCCCTAATCAGTAGAATTGACCTCACCTGGCTTAAAGCCCAGTCAATAACATTTGCTCCTAAACACATTAGCAATGGTAATTGTCAGTTGATTATGTCTGCATACCTCTAACATGGCAGCATGCACCTGCAATTTCTACCAATCAATTTATCAACATCTACATCATATACTATATTGCATTACAAGGCTGCTGTTTCCTTACAACCAGAGCCAGCAGCCTAAGGTAACTGGTGTATCATGCAGCCAGTGCTGAGATTATGCCCCAATACTGTAGCCAGCAGGCATGAAGCCTCTCGCTAACTAGCTTGTAATTGCCCTCACTTCCCTTGCAGGAACTGATGTGTGCTTGGGGTAAGTGAAGTTAAGATAGGATACGGATGAAAGCTGGTCCAGAAGTGTGGTTAAAACTGGATGATAGGATTTGTTATTAGTTTAAATGGAAATGAAAACATTGAAGAGAGACAGAGGGGTTTCATTTGAGTAACTATGCATACACAGAGCTAGCCTGACGGAAAATCGCATGGACAGTTTGTCATCCAACCAGGCTAAGTTATCTTAGAGAGTGAATGTCAGGTACATCAAAAGGGGTCATGTTTCTATTACATGCAAACACAGGAAATGTGAAATCAAACCGACACTCCGTTACAAAGGAGAAGATAAACTTATATTTGTTAACTGTTCCTTGAAGCAGGGGAACATAAAAAAATGAAATGGCAAAAAGAAAATGCTTGGAGAGTTGTGAACATGGGTCACCAGGTAGACCTACAAACAATCACATCCATGCTGGTCACATCAGCATCATACTGATCACTTACCACACCCATAAAGGTGGGTCCCAACATGACCATGATCCTGCCTGTGCACTACATCAGCATTGAGAGGGCTCTCCATATTGCCACATTCCTGCCATGTCACCAGGTGCTGTACAGTCCATCACCTTAAAGGAGGCTCTACATTTATTTGTTGACCAGGATCCAGAGAGGATTGATCACTTTGGTATGAGAACAAATAATAATTCTATGTTTAACAGATTTAGCTTTTAATATGCAGTTACCACTTTGAAACAACCCAAAACTGATTAAATAATACTTTTCTCCATGTATGATTATATACATTGCAAATGGTTTCTGTCAGTATGAACCCCTTTAGTGAGAATTGACCCTCTTCTCCTAAACTCATTTTATGGGTAGTCTTTCTAGTTTTTGCGAAGTTTGATTTTAAACAAATTGGCACTATATTTCATGACCAGGACATTTAGGGCATGCTTCTATAATCATTTCTCTGACTAAATTGACTTTAGATGTCAAAGCCTTGTACAGGCCTGGACAATCCGGGACATTTCCCATTATAAGTATATCAGCCTACAGTGGGGTTTCTTCCACCAAGGGGAAATCTCCCCTTACTTAGGTCGGTCTCCTGCCCTTATCTCTGTAGAGATTAGGGCCGCTGGTAGAGATAAGGGCTGCCGCCAGTCTGCACCTCCAAGGGGAGTTCTCCCAGTGCAGTATCTTATACAGGTGGGCTGGGGAGGGGTGGGGGGAGAGGGGTAGGAGTCCACATTTAAATGTACCCTATTTAGGCTATATTTTGTCATTTAGATCATTATATCTCCAGAAATACAAGACTTTCATACTAGCCCCTTCACATATACCTAGTGAATTAAATTGTGTACTTGTATGTAAGTGAATGTTTTTCAGCAAATAATGGTAATGTATTGGCAAATCGGATTTTCTGGTTGAACATAAAATTACATGTATATCCACCCAAAAGCAAGGGGAGAAACCCCCTCACTCGCTTTTTCTCCCCCATGGGGTTGAAGGTAGGATTTCCCCAACCTGTTGTAAGCACTGTTTACTATGGTATGGTGTGTTCATGTTTTGACTTGAATGACAAACCACATGTGATGGTAAAGTCACATCTTAGCAACCACAGTAACACAAATAACCCGGGTTGACCTTCAGGGGAGTCTGGTGACATGACAACACAAAAGGTCAAACCAGACCTGCCTCCCCCCTCCCAACATGTGTGTTGACCGCAGACAAAACCATTTCTCCTTTAACCAGGACTTGAGGATGATCTATTCCATATTTTTCCTTTCTTAACACAAAATCGCCAGACAGTAATAGACTGAGGAGGCAATACGACATAGGCTTTAATGAGATAATGCCCAGACAAAGCTCATGGCTCACCTATCTTGCTAGTTTTGCTATACCCTACAATGTATCCTGGGCCTGCCTTGGTAATTAGCTCATAGCTTGCGAACAGTTAATCTGACCATATACTACTCCCCTGAACAAGTGGTGCATAGGAAGGAGTCACGTGGTGTACAGTGATAAGTAGATCTACCAAACAGAAATATGTACATACATAAGCTTCCCATAGTAGTGATGAATAATGATGTGTGCAGCTCTGCTTAGGCTGACAACTCTAGCCTGTTACTACTTACTGGCAGACTGTAGAACCAAACTGTCAGCTCTTGGGGGAGCATTAGAACATAGGTGCTGAGGTGTTCTCCAGGGGCTGCAACGACTTGGAAACTGAAACTGAATTGATTTGAATTGATTCTTTTTAAATTTATACTGACAGGCAGGTAGGTCGGTGACCTGTATTCTCTTCATTTCTACTATGGAGTGATTGCATTATTGAATGAAGAAATAATCAATGTACATATTAATCAAGAAAGAAAAATACAATAGAATAAATGAAGGAGCATAGGCTTAGAGCCATGACCTAGTGTAATAGTAAAAGAGGTTAGCTTGATTTATATATTGTGGGGTGGCAGATGGTATTACATTATGGGGGAGGATGTTAATAATCTGCAATAATCCATAATCAAATGTAAACTCCTTAACACATCAATCCACAAGAACAAAACTCAGTGAGGGACTTTTTAATACAATCAATGGTAGTGTCATGTCAGGCATTATGTTTATAATGTGTGGATGTTTTGTAGTACCTCATTGAGCTAAATGGCCAACAATGTGTTAAGTTCAAGTTAATACAATATAATGAAATATGGATTGTCAGCATTTTCTTTATTTTTAGAACTTTTTAAAAATCTGATATCATGGAACAAAACAGCATAACATAAAGGTAAAAATAGGAACAGTGTTTATCATTTTTAGTCACCTTCATATGTTTTAACCCAGTGTACCCATTTAGAGAATGCAGAAGGTAATAGATAATTCAAATGTACAAGGGATTCTCCTTTAAAGGTTCCTAGATATGTGTTCACTTTCTTCACCTTCTGAAGTCATTTTGAAAGAAGTAAAGATGAAGACAGAAACATCCCAAAAGGAGTAACATACATGGAGAAGAAAGAAAGAGCTGCACCCACAATGGCCATTCATGATGAGATGAATACAACGCAATGTTGAACATTTTATGTTTCAATAAAACATTGGCTGGTCCTCTCAAGTTCACTATGATGATTTTTGTAATTCTAGAGCCCATGTTACACTGCCATTTTATATGAAGCATTCAGATATCTAGATGAGAAGACAATCCCCACTCTCTTTTTATTACAAACTGTGCTTAGTCTATCACTTAACTGCAGAATTCAAATCAAATTTGACAAAGTAAACTGCTGTCATCCAATGTTTCTAATGTTATTTTATGTATTATGGTTGAGTAATGCCCAGACAAATATCATGATCACACATGCAAAGATAAAACAATGCTCACATGACATTCACATCCAATGTCTTTTATTGTATTTGTGTGGTTATCTGCCAGAAAGTAACTCAATATGTCCTTTTTACAGGCCACAATCTTGCGGGAGAGTGGCTATCAGGCAAAGTATACCTCTAAGCCACATTTAGATAATGCTCCATCCTACTTTTAGGTTTCTAGATATTGAAAACAGAAATGTCACTCTCAAGTTGTTTTTTAATAAAACACCATGTAGTGCTGTGCTGTATAACATAATAGTTGTGTCCTGCATTTTGCCCACTAGACGTCACCTGGTGAGCTTACAGCGGGGAACTCAGTGTTAAGATTTCTACCAGTGATTAGTCTTTGGTCCCTACCTGTACTGTAGTAGTGGAAATGTTCTATATCTTGGTCATCAGACCCTACTCTAGTTGGCTTAGGGTAAAGGACATCTTGGTAGTCAGGCTTAGACTTGCATTTACCTGGTCTCAAAATAAGATAAGGGTTTCCAGATATCTGACAGCTACTATATGATAATGTGAGCGGCAGAAGCAAGAAAATGCTGTCGCATCTGGATTGCCTGCAAGTCACCCTGATCATTTAAGTGTAAAAGTTGACTTATTCATAGTCTCCGACAATCTTTAGGGCTTCTATCACTCTCTCTCTCTCCTGATTGCTGTGTCTGGTGGGGATACGAAATAAAGCAGAAACATATTAAAGTGGATTATTGGATTGGAAGACTGCAAGAACAAATTATGTGCATCCTGTGTCAAGCACTTTTATTGGATCACTTAAAAGTGCCTTAAATGTGAGTTTAACAGTGGTTGGTCCTAGTTGTCTGGAAAACAGTTCATCAATTTTGAAAGAGATGAAATTGGTTTGAAAATTGCCTCAGCTTCCTATTGATTGAAATAAGTTATGAAAGGCCACAAGAGGGTTTCAATCCAGAGATTTATATGACTCTTATTTGGAAGCAACTTGATTTTTTCACAGGTAGATTATGTGAATTTAGAAAATAAAGAATATCTGTGAGCTGCGGATGAGGGAATTGGGTTAGGGGGGAAGCTATAACATTCAATCTTTGGACATAAATACTAATAAATGGATAATAATAATAAAAATCTAGCCAATATTGTGTGAGGGTTCGTGGTTATTCAAGTTAAAGGAACAACAAGAACAGCAGTTTCCAGGTGCGAGAGTAACAGACCTTTATTACAAAAGTGTATCACATTCCTGAACAGTGGAACACTCGGTGTGAAATCAGCACACAAATATGATCAGGTTTCTATACGAATATAGGCAACAGTCGGTATAGCATCAGTATACACCAGTTGGACATGGTGAAGTTGATTGTCAGTCGGGCCTGCACTGACTGCCTTCCAGGTAAACACACAGGTCTCATATAACCACCGGTCCTTTCATCATGTGGCCAGGTGGAGGATCAGCCACCAACCTGAGAGCAGCACACGGTCAGCTGGAGAGGACCCTTTGCATGCACTATGGGCAGTCTATTTGATCCCCAAGGAGACCTATGCAAGTCCAAAGCCAGTTTGATCTCCCAACCAGGCAGTGGCCTTGACCCAACACCTAGGCCTATAAGAGACCTGGTTTTGGGACACACCTTAGCAACAATGTAAACACTGACCTGATTTGGCTCTAGGTTGGTCACATGGCACCCTGTGAGTTGTGGAGGGAAATCTTCCTCTGGTTTTTGTCACATTCGGTCAAGCAAGGGTCCAACCCACTCTTCGTCCGCCTTTCCTCCTGGATTGGCCAAACAAAGAATCTGGTCAAGATCTTACATAAATATGTATATATACAGTAGAAAAATGCATGCCTAAAGAGTGAGGCCTGCATTTGGAAACCAAGCCAAATGTGATGGAATTGCTAGATCCACAAATACAGTTCTACTTATCCATCCAAATAGTAGGACCATAGATTACAGGAGAAACTCTTCTTTAGAGGCACAGACATTTGGAATAATTTAAAAACCTCTTTCAGGCATATTCTTGGCAATGAACTCTTCTGGATTAAAGTGCTGACCCATATCCGGGCAACATTTGGTATGGCTTAGAGAATCGGCCTTCAATGTTGATCATTCTATATACCAGGTTATAAGGTCTGGAAAAAGCTTGGTGTTTGTTGTAGTCAAGAAAACAACTTCAACTTGATGTACTTGTCCCAGGTTCAGAAAAAAGAAACCACACAACTTTCCGTTAGAAAATTAAATCCTGGACCCAGTCGCAGGAAGTGCAAAAATGCTAGAGGCACACTTACATGGAAGACTTACATTACTTTTCCTTTTACCAGAGCCAGGTACATTCTGTAACTGCGCTGCAGGCACTATCGCAAACTGTATGTATAAGGAATGTTAGAGAATCCACAGTGGATATTCACCTACTTATTTCACTATATCCTTATATGAGAATCCATTTTACTGTAGGGTACAATCGGAACTTTTATTGCTTGCAAGAACCTATTTCATTCATATCAAATAGAATATCTACTGGCTCGTGCACACTTTAAGTCTTTTATCTAATCATTAGATTACAGAAACTACCAATGCGGAATAATGATGCTACTTTCCCATTACATGATCGTGATACTTTCTAAGACTATGCCTCATGCATTGTGAAACTTGCATGTGGTTGAGGTCTCTTCCTTAGCCTTAACCAATAGTATATCCCTTTAAGAAAGATGACAGTTACACATTGAATGCTCGTGTAATCAATACAGTGGAGTCAGTACATCGCACAGTCAGATCTAAATCCAATATACAACCAACACAGTGGGAGCAAACCTTTCTTGCATCAAACAAAGTCATTAAGGAGGGGGGAGGTGATTCTAATTTAAGGTAGGCATTTGTCACCCAGTTCTTACTGTTGCTAAAATGTAATAGGATGCAGCATCATATGAAGAATGCAATCATCTTCAGCAGAACCCTTTCCCTATATTGTAACAGAATATCATAGGTCAGAGTTTAAAATGTGACAATTTGTCACCTTGGGTCGAAACCAAATCTGACAGCAAGTCAATAGAGGCTAAGCTGATTGGGCTGTCTTATCACCACTGCAGTAAAGATTAGTTATCTATATATTTTCCTGATGAACCGCCTTCATGTCTTTCAGTGTGTGCAGCTGGAGAGTATATAACATTTTTCTGCCCTTCTTCAAATGGAACAGCACAGTTTTATTCTATGGTAAATTTCCTGAAATAACCCTCAATGGGAAACTTTACCCTTGATTTTTTTGTATTTTTGTGAGATACATAACTTTTTTTGCATTCATGAGTTAACAAATGTATACTCCTTCTCGAACGTGTTATTTGTTAATAAACGAGAGTTGCTTGCTCTCATTGTAACAAAAAAAAGTCAGGTTTTACCACCCTGCCATCACTGCCCTGAAAATATTACGTTATTTACATACCCCATCAGAAGTGAGAGTAGTAAAGACGCAAGAGGCAGTGTTCATGTATCTCCCTAGACACAGACTTTACTTCATGCTGACCACATCCTGCCTACATTACTGTGGTCCCCACACCTTCAGTGTACAAAGTGGTACAAAGTGGTACAAAGTGGTACAAAGTGGTACAAAGTGGTACAAAGTGGTACAAAGTGGTACAAAGTTGTACAAAGTGGTACAAAGTGGTACAAAGTGGTACAAAGTGGTACAAAGTGGTACAGAGTGGTACAGAGTGGTACAAAGTGGTACAAAGTGGTACAAAGTGGTACAAAGTGGTACAAAGTGGTACAAAGTGGTACAAAGTTGTACAAAGTGGTACAAAGTGGTACAAAGTGGTACAAAGTGGTACAAAGTGGTACAAAGTGGTACAAAGTGGTACAAAGTGGTACAAAGTGGTACAAAGTGGTACAAAGTGGTACAAAGTGGTACAAAGTGGTACAAAGTGGTACAAAGTGGTACAAAGTGGTACAAAGTGGCTGTCAGCAGAACCAGAAGTGGTCTAAAGGTAGCCACGTGCCACAAGTAGGTAGCCTTAGAACAAGGACGGCAGCCACAAACCAGGTTTGATGAGGTCTGTAGCTTCTACTGTACTTCAGTAGTTGGGGATTTATCACCCAGGCTCTACACTACCCTGATTCAATTGCCACCGCCTTACTGCCTAACCTTACTATATATGCTGGAGACAGAAGATAGCATGTCTGATGACAAGATGGCTATGCCCGGGCCAAAAGGCTGGCTGTAATCTGCAGGTCTATGCCTACATGCCAGATTTCATGGCTAGAGAATGGGGTTCCGTATTCTCTGTAGTCAGTTGTCAGGCTGTACCACTTGTACTGAAGGCCCTGGATTCCGAATGATGTAAACCCTGATCTCTTTGAGGGGATCTCATTCTATTCATCTGCGTCTCAGCTAAGATAAAAGCAGGGCATAAAGGGGTACATTCATTCCACAGTAGAAGCCTCCTCAGTGAGCCATCAAATGGTTGTGAGGAGAAGATTATTCCTCACCTCTGCTAGACCCTGAAGGATGACTGATGAATCCTATGGCCAAGATGATTAAGGCCGTCTCAGTCTGTGATTAGTCATACACTAGGTGCGTCCGGGTATGATGGATTGAGACTGACTGCACATGAGGCCAGTACTACTGAGATACCACAGATATGAATATGCTGCAGGCTACCTGTATTGAATCACCTGCAGATACATTGTTACCACTTAAATAAATATTCTGCCACAGTCATTTTGAATCACCTTTCCACAGTGCCTTAACTATTTACTCTGCAGAACTGTCAGAAAAAAAACTATTCTATTGACAGCAACTATTTCTGTTTCATCATGATGGGGCATTTTTGGCAATTACTCTGAAACAGTCTTCCTTTCATCTTGTCAGCAAGTGAGAAGAGACAACAAAATCAAAAGGTCAGACTTTTTTGTTGTATATGAGTCATAGTCTAATAGATCTGATCTTAAAGAGGTCTTTCAAAATCATGTTTCAAATTAAATTCTCTTTTTTTTCAAATATCAGAGTTCTTGAAACCTGTCTTGGTTACATTCTGCAGATACTTTTTTGCTTTTTTTTCCATCTAGCAACATTCTCTAGAAAATCATATGTGGCTAGACAGACAAAAAGATTGCTGTTCTTGCATTGATGTAATACCATTTGATCATAAGACATAAATTATTATATTCAAGATGCCATTTCCACAACTCCAACAAACCTTAACCTGATTAAAACAAGTGTTTACAAATATCATGCAAAAAAGGTTTTAGTGATTTTATGCAACTCCTGTTTTTTAATAGGCATTGCCCCTTTCGTACAGCGCTAGAAAGTATATATTTCTACCTATACGTTACTTTACATTTATGCTGAACCCTCAAATATCAGTGTAGGGCACTTATTACAATCATTGCTGTGGTGAAAATTTCATCAAAATCCTAAGATGATTGACAGGTGTGACCCCAGGTCAGCAGATGACCTGAGGCCACGCCTGTCAATCACCCAAAAGAACAATTGCCATAATAGGGCACAATCATTGGGAACAGAAAGCATTTGACCATACTGACCCCCGGTAAACAGGCCCAGGGGATTCTATTGGAACTATTGTCATATTGTTCGGACCACTCTGTTACCTAGCAACAGCAATTCCAAACATTCCGTGCCAAGCAACCGGCACAATAAGTGGGAATAGAAGGTATTTGACCATAAATACCCCCAGTATGAAAGCCTTGGCGATTCTAATGGAACTATTGTCATGTTGCTAGGACCACTCTGTTAGCTAGCAACAGTAATTCCAAACATTCCATGCCTAGCAACCCGCACAATAGGTGGGAATAAAAGGTATTTGACCATACCTACCCCCCGTATACAAGCCCTGAGGATTCTATTGGAACTATTGTCATGTTGCCAGGACCATTCTGCTATAACAGCAGTTCCAAACATTCTATACCTAGCAACTGGAA
The DNA here is from genome assembly GCA_947462335.1 of Harmothoe impar. Taxonomy (NCBI): domain Eukaryota; kingdom Metazoa; phylum Annelida; class Polychaeta; order Phyllodocida; family Polynoidae; genus Harmothoe; species Harmothoe impar. Next base: position 82,415,253 of record OX381707.1, on the reverse strand, counting down.
TAACATCTGACCAACTGCCCTAAATTATTTGTCATCCCCCACTACCTTGGATGCCTTTAAGTTCAGTTGATCACCAGAATCTAAAGATTATATGGAGAGAGCAAGCCAGAACCGAACACTTGTGTTCGGTTCTGGCTTGTGTTCGGTTCTGGCTCGTAAAATAAATAAATATGTTTAAGAGGTGTATTTTCTACTTGTTACTAGTATAAGTTAAAAGACTGAGATACATTCATCACACAATGGAAGCCTCCTGAAATGGATGCCAGGAGGAAATCATTTCCTCTCAAGGGATGACTGATGGATCCTGGAGGCAAATGTAATTAAGGGCTCTCGACAGGTTGGTTCAAATTAACACATATGCATGCATTATTTGACACAGATATGTGGAGACTACACATATTATACACCAAATTGATCATATTCAATATTTCTATCAAATTAGTTCCGTTTGGTAGGGTTTAAGAAGCCATGGATGGAAACAGAACAAAAACATTCTTTTTTCTTAGAACAGCATTATGGTGTGGTAAAAGGACATTTGTATCAGCTATGATTATTGGGGATTAATCTAGGGGTCATTCCCGGAAGCCCTTTTCTTTCTTTTAGCTATATCTCAATTACTAAGCTCTACAGAGCTGTTCAAAATAGCATAGTCACTTGAACATTTTTGAAAAATTGTTGAAAACAGGCAAAAATAGGGGAAAATAGGGGATTTTGGTCATTTTTTTCATGAAAAATCATCAATTTTCGAGTGACTTTGCTACTTTGAACAGTTCTGTAGAACTTAACAATTGAGATATAGCTAAAAGAAAGAAAAGGGCTCAGGGGAATGACCCCTAGATTAATCTCCAATTATCAAAAATTATAAAAGGGTTCTTTTTCCATCCCATAATGCTGTTCAAAGAAAAATAATGTTTTTGTTCCATTTTCACTCCATCGCCTATGAAACCTTCCAAAATGGAATTAATCTGATAGAAACATTAAATATGATCAATTTGGTGTACAATATGTAAAGTCTCTACATATCTGTGTCAAATAATGCATGCATATATGTGTTAATTTGGGCCAACCTGTTGAGAGCCCTTAATGCTCGTTGTCTCATGTTTGTCATAAACGCAGGCCTGTGCTGTGAGTTATGATGCATTAAGACATCCTGCAAATCGCTACAGTTGCTGCTACAAAGGGTCTGCCACCTGCCATATTGAATCACCACCATATACAGTAGCTACTGTTAATCATTTTACTGTGTTTTTCATATTGTATCACTCCCACCAGGAAGCACAATTTTATAGTTATATGAAACCCTGTTTTAAGTTTATATTTGTCCTGCCGGTATTGAATTAAAAAAAACAGGTCATAGAGACCTTCACATTATGAGAGAGAACTACATAAGGAATCAAACAATGGTAGTTGTAATCAACGGGTTAAGCCATGATCGGGTTGCAGTATTAATTAGATATTGACTGATATACTGTCCATACAAAGGTATGTGAGGAAAGGAGGTATTGAGGAACAGGATCAGGTGTAAGAGCTGTGGGTCATTTGGTGCATCTAAGAATTACTACATTCATGCCTGTCACATCAGAAGGTTATGGCCACAGCACCTCCATGGCAAGGGGCAATTTATTCCAACCCTATAAAATAACAAGCACCCAGTCACCTCAACAAGCAGCAAACTTATGTAGGGAGGATATGAGAAGAGCTATCCTCATGAAATATCATGGAAAACTAACCCTGAACATAAAGTGGGCCCCCAACATCACCATAATCCTACTTGTTCTGTTGATGTGCACTACATCAGCATTGAGAGGGCTCCCTGAATTGACATATTCATGTCACGTGGCCAGCTAGTGTGCAGTTCATCACCTTAATGGAGGCTCTACATTCATTTGTTGACCAGGATCCAGAGAGAATCCAAATAGCACCTACACTAAAAATACATAGGTTGAAAGGGTTAGTCAGTACAGACTATCCAAGATTTGTCATATGTGTATTATTCACAATGGCAAAGTTATATTCAAAAATGACTGAGGGGTCAGTCAGTAGTGGCTAACCTAGGTTCATCATTGGTGTGTTGTATTTATATACCACTAGTTGGTGCCCCCTGCAAGATACTATGATGAATACTCAGTGGCTGCCCCTGGAAATCAAAAGACTAAGGTATAGGCCACTCGAAAAATGTGTGGGGATACTATGAGATGATGTACACTTTTCATGACCAAAATTCACATTGTAGTACTTAAGAATTTATGGATCTTTGAAAGTGAAGAAAACGTAATTTATTTCTATCCTACTGCATTACTGGCAGTATTAGCTTTAATTTGATACCAAATATCGCAATATTTGTCCATTTATATCATATTTTTCATAAAAATTAGCAAAGAAAAAAAAACGGTTTTCCTCAAAAGCTGATTTGTATGATACGCGCGGTGATGAGAAACCATTTTATTTTTTTAAGTGGCTATATTGTCACGGTCAAATTGCATTTCCGTCTTTTCCAAGAATCAAGTTTTAAAGACTGGGGACTTTCTTAGGCCCAGGTTGATGGATTTGATTAGTAGAAATAAAAGTTATTGTTTTATTGGACTCAAAGGTATAGTCCTTGTTAGTAGTATTTGTTTTCTCAAAAGTAATGAAATGAAATTAAAACAGAATATAAAGCAATCTACCATCACCAAAATCTTATCTCACTCATACATAACCTCAATCCAATTTGTCTCATCACATTTGAAATGAGTTTTATCACTAGTTTTCTGTGGTTCCCTACTACCTGCATAATTGAACTTATCAGGGAAGTATTGCTGTCAAATGAAAACTTGGTTGGATATTGACATACAGGTCTACACAAAGACCCTGTTATCGTCATCCCAGCGACGGGAAATTGTTCCCATCACCTCAACACTGCCTGTTTGGGGCTCTGGTTCTCTTCTAGGATTTAGACATTACCTCTCTGAGGTGCATAGCCTCTTGGACACTCACGAAGGCCGATAGAGCAACGGTGGATAAGAGTTCAGCATGAATTGAATCCTGATGCTTTTGCACTTCTTTGCAAGGTTATCAATCAGTGAAATACCTGAGAGGCTTTATCGTATGCTGTGTTTTATAGATTTTCCATTCTATGAATTCGACATATAATACACTTACTGAATTGAAAAGTTCTGCAATATTACGGTGCCCACAGTACAGATCATAATTCACTTTAAATTAGATTTAACATGTTATTGGATGCGTGACTATTGACAATCAGAAGTGTTGTCAATATTTAGGCAATGTAAGACCAAACAAAACTGAAAACTCAAAGAAAAATTATTGATGAGTTCTACCGGTTTCTTCATTTTCACTACCAAATAAACTAGACTCAGTAAATTGTAACCGCCTTTACACTGCTACATACCACCTAAAAATTGAACATATCTTATAAGATAAAGGTTGCCATTTTGCACTCTTTGCTGTGCATATGGAAGGGTATTTATACCCTGTTTATAAACAATTTTATTATAAGACCAGCCCCTTCAGGGGCCTGGATTGTGAGTCGGCCGCATTATGGTGTATAGGCCTATCCCGTGACTCATGTACTAGACACACTGTGCCCTATATGAGCGACAGACTATGCCCCGTGTCTCTTGTTGCTAGATCCTCTTTGTGAGAGCATTTGTATTATTTATGTTCTTTCCCTTTTAAATATAATGGACCTCTAAGGATCATTCTGATAGGGAGAAGGAAAATAACATCTTGACGACTCAACATAAACGTTCAAGTAGAATTGAAAAGAAAAATCGAGTTTACTTTGAAAAAAGTACATACTTTTATCTAGCCTCTCTTGGTTTATCTGTTCCTTTCAAGCACTCAAGCCTATTTCAATGGGGTAGTACCAGCAAACCAACTAATGCCGTTTTATATGAAGAGGGATAACTGCCTACATAGAGCCCTGTAGGTGGCAGCACCTGGCTGAGGCTAGAGGCCTGAAGCTGTAGTTGGAAAAGGTCCTCCAATATCCAAGGCATGAAGCCTTATATGGCCAGACGTGCCATCCCCAATCAAGGCCCTGGTACTCTCCATGGACTTTGATCATGCTGATCTTCTTACAGAGCCCCTCAATAGCTGCCTCAAGGTATTACTGCCATATGTCACAAGATCAGAACTGAACCTTCATGGCACTTTTCTTTCCAAGATGAATGATTACCTTATGGGCACTACTCTGTTACAAACCTGTACTAATGATCATGTAATTGGCAACTAATACCCCTTTGGGCCATTAATCGTAGATAACACAACTCTGCTGTCCTGTATATGGTAGCCAACTTGAGCCTGACATATCAGTAAAAACACTGTTGAGTATGGTATCATATGACTAAAAAAGACATATTTGTCATCCCAGATACAAAACTAACACTTACCTCACATCAGCTGAAGCCTTCACCACACTTGAACTAAATGTGACCCGTTTTAACGAAATGGGTTGAAAGTCGCACATAAAAAAATGTTGTTATACTGCAATATCCGTGTACAGCTCATCAAGAGTAACTGAGATGTAGTATATTGGCCTGTTTTGACCATTTAGCAATATTTTTGATACATTTTTGTTGAATTAAATGGAAATTAATTAAAATGAGATAATTAACATTTAAATTAGATATTAACTATAATATACAATACAGTTATAAACCCTATGGCCATCATTTTGGGAATAATAGGAGTTGAAATCTTGTTTTAACTTATTATCCTATAAGATAGCTATTTATATGTGAGAAAATTGTCAAAAACTCATTTTTCAAAAGTTTAATTTTTTCCACCCTATACTACTTAAAGAGGCCATATCTAGACTCTTTAAAGTGCGACTTCCGACCCATTTCATTAAAACGGGTCACAAATTATGTCATAATGAGTGGTACTTTACCTCCAGTTAGGGACCAGAGTAGTATAGTATGTATCGGAATGGGACTATAGTTAAGTACTGTTTATTACTCAATCGACATGCAGCCAATCAGAGGCCTCCCTTTTGGCGGGAAATTCAAAAGCAGCCAATGAGAGGCCTCCCTTTGGGCGGGAAATTCAAATAGGTCACGTGACCGGAAGTGACCTACTTAAGAGGGTCACGTGACCACCATGTTGGCGGGAAATTCAAATAGGTCACGTGACTGGAAGTGACCTACTTAAGGGGGTCACGTGACTACTAGGTTGGCGCGAATTTCAAAATAAGTCACTTGAGATTTTTATGGATAAATAAATTTAAAAAAAGAAAAAGCAAGCTGAAAGCTTGCTAAAAAATAATTTAAAAATGCGGCTCTTTTTTTTAGGGGGGGGAGGGGCACTCTGGGGGGCACTCTTTAAGATGCATGGGGGGGGAGGGGGGGAGGGGGGGGAGGGGGGAGGGGAGGGGAAGGGATTTTAAGAGTGAGACTCGCTTCTCTGCCCTCTCTTTTAGAGGGCAGAGAGGCGAGTCTACTGGTTCGTCTACTTACAATGAAATGTATCATGATGCGTTTATGATGATGTGCATCATGATGTGACTATCTTACAACCCTATAAGAAATAAGCAAGGTCTCTCTCCTATACATAGGCGTACTTACACTGGCTATTTGTAAACTAATGAATGCGACTTCTTCGTTAAAATTAGTATCTACAACTCTTTCAATCTTAAGGCTTTTGGTTTAGTTTATTCTTTTGTTCAATTTTGGTCCCACCTCAAAAGAGGAATAGGACCTCTGCAACAATTGTCGCTTGCTCATCAGAGCCGGGGTGTAGAAGGCCCCTGCCCTGTCGGGTACGTTCTAATGAGATAGATCTCACTCTGGTACGTTTTGGTTGGTTTGGAGCTCTCAGTCGACTGTCTTATGCACCCGAAAAAAACAGACTTTCGGTGTCTCATGATAAAACTGGCGCGTTATACTAAGTGCTGGATTACTTTCTCATTTTTTTATTGTTCTATCCGATGCTTATTTAATTTTTGCACTGATAAAATGGTTAGCTTGTACAAACACGTAGTCTATTTAAGCGTTAAGTGTAGAAAATGAACAGAACAGTGCACAGAAAATAGAGCTACCGACTACATTTCGCCCAGTCACTCAGCGGAGAACAAAAGAACTACTGACGTAGTGTACCCGCTATTCCGACAGTTGGCGCCACCGTTCGAATCTTTATACTTTTCCCGCGTGCGACATGAAGCCCTGGGGTGGGTACTGGCTGTTTGGTTGTGGGTACCGAAACATAAAAAACTACAGCCAGTCCATGCTATGGTGAGACGGCTCTCTTATTCCCCCTTGAGTAGCGTCCGTAGGGCCTATGACAAAACTTAGTCCCGTACACTGAGCAGCTTCAGGTCTGAAGGCTCATACAGAAAAATGTGTGGGTGTGTGGGTGTGTGGGTGTGTGGGTTGCTTTACGCCTTAGTTAACAGCTATGGTCATTTCAAGGGCGGTGATGGTGATCGAATCTATGGCCCTTTTACCGAGACAAGGGTTTCTTTTACATCCCACACTACATAGGGGTGTGTGGGTGTGTGGGTCTGTGTGTGTCTGTTCGGTCTGTGTGTGCACGCGTCTTGCACTCAGGAACATGTTCAGACACGTTCGGACCTGCTCGGACGTGCCTGGACAGGTCTCACACGCCGACCGTGTCTGAACATGTTTTCACCTTATAGCTGCTGCCGATGCTGCTACCGCTGCTGCCGATGCTGCTGATGTTAGTAGTCGCGTCGACAAAGAATCGTCATTTGTCACACTTAAGCCTCTAGTTAAATGCGCGACGGGTAGTAAGGCTACTAACGCGACGACCGGATCGCGCTCTTGCTTAAAGGTGCACCTCAACTCAGTGCGCCTTTAACACCCGTCCCAAATAGGTAAAGTTCCTGATGCAGCACAGCACCTCCCACCAGTAGCCAATCAGCGCGCCGAACGCCGGACACACCCCCACCGTGTGAGCCTCTAAGTAGGTCACACGAACCATACTAAGATGCCGACAGGACCAATTGGTCCGTCCGCGGTTGCTGCGAGAGATTGCGCGCCGTCTAAATTCACTGCCATGATTGGCAGAGGGGGGGGCTGATTACCCCTCGTCGGATGAATTGCGGCGGAACCACAATCAATTTTTTGCTGTTTTAGATAAAAAGAGATCCAGAGCTATCCGCTCATCCAAGAATTATTTTTCTATCAGCCCTGGATCACCCCCAAATTCAGGCCTAAAGTCCAAAAACCCAAAAAAAATTTCTTATGGGATTTTAAGGTTGAAGCGTTTTTTGTGACCCCAAGGAGCAGCTCACGGGTTCGAACCCTGTAAACGCCTTGACGCGCTTTCGTCGCCTTAGGCGACGTGGCTAGACGTCTTGACTAAAACTTAGTGAGGGTTCGAACCCGGAATGTCCATATTAGCCGCCTAATTTCTACTAGCCCCGAAAACGAGAGTATCACATCTATATAGGTCACCCATGTTAGCCTTGGTTTAAGTGCGTGCAGAACCGTGTATTGTGCATTTATGCAGCATACAGATATGGAGACATGCTGCTACAGTGTCAAATTGATCGACATTGTATGTAACTGGACATGAAGAAGGATATTTTTACTTAGTTTTCTAAAAAGAGGGTAGTTCTCGGTACTCCTCCAGCAGCAGTGGTAGGGGAGTCGGACAGGTACTTAACCCTATTTATAGGGGCGCTAAGGTAGGGAGTTTGATAAATTTTTGAAAAATGAGTTAAAAAATACATAGTGGTTCCATTGGTATAGATCTCTATGAGAGCTTTTCAGATCTGCTTAGATCCAGAAATATCATGGTGAATGCATCTGAACATATTTCCCATTTCTGTGATCTAGGCAGGAGAGGGGCACCTTCACAGCAGTTAGGGGTTCTGTAGCTCTGGCCCTAGGCACCCTTCTAACTCAGACAGAACAGGTTTACTTAAAATGGCTAGGGTCATTGTTGGGCAGAGGCACATACATCTGGATTTCACATACGTCTTCAAGAACACAATTACCAACATCCCCATGGTAACAAGTTTTAACAACTCATATTTATTTATTACATTTTGACATGAAGAATGTCACCATAATATTGTAGGCTACAGAAAACAGAGACTCTTATCTTTCTCCACTAATGACTCCATTCATGTTGACTGCCATGATATTGTGATTAAAATGAGGGGTTTGTGTTTTTTTATAGCTCAAGAAATGAGGTCAGGAGGGCTATTTTTATGCAATGCACCAGTGGGGGTGCTATTAGGAAGGGTGCATATTTGATCACAGAAACGGGCAGACTACAGGGGCAGCGCTATTTTGAACTCTCTAGAGGCTAAGGGTTTGAGATGAACGTGTCCCATGTCGCATGTCCATTTTTAAGAAATGACCATGTCACATGACACTAAGTGAAAAAGGCGTTGTCACTAGTGTCACTAAGGGGGAAAATGTAGGGGCACCGTAATTGATACAATCAGACTCTTGGGACCATAGACTACTAGGAATTTTTTTTTTTAATTTGACCACCCGCAAGGCCGGAATTTGAAGGAAGAGTTGAGGCGCCTACTTATACAGAAATTGAGAATTTTTTATTCATGTCACATGTCGATTTTTAAGAATGGTCTAATGACACAGATAGCGCTAAACTTAAAGACCTACTCCCCGCCCCCTTAGTCTTTCTATACTGAATCCGGGACTTGCCGGCGAGGCCGACAAAGGGCTGACCTAATGAGCTCACAGCTGGACTAGATACCCAATGTTTTGGATTGGAGAAATCAGCAGAGCAATAAAAGCGTGGTGAGGCTGGTGTTATTTTCAAGGGTGGCCCCTGTGAGTTGTAAAATTGGTGCTAAATGTGGTAACCAAGAGGATGCTAAGTTTATTGATATTGTCCGTTAATGATACTTAAGGTGGGTGTTGTCTAAAGTTTTAATTGATATTACCAATGTGGCCAATAATGACTTCACAGTTGGGGCCCTCGCCCGCAGGTCCCAGATTCAGGGTATTCTTTGTTTATTGTGTGGCCCCTAAAGAGGGGCCGACTAACTCCTTAGAGTTAGTTAGATGCTGCCGCTGTGCTATGCAACATCAGCGTAATTAATTACGCCTCATGTTGGGCAGCATGGATCACTTGATGGGTGATACCTCAAAGCACAAACACGGCAGAGCCGTGTGTGGCATGCGAGGACCAGTGGGTCAGGGGTGATCCGTTGCAGACAGAATACCGATCCGTGTGAGGTTCTGACTTTCTATAGCTTTTTATAAAGCCTTAGATATGGTGTGGTATTTTTCATCTCGCTATAGTTTAGTTGGTATTTAAGGAAACCGCCTCATTTCTATCAGAAATACACAATATTGAATTGTTTTTATATTTTAATATATTAGAAGCGCGCTTTGTTGCCTATATAGCTCATTATGCGTTGAAATGCTCGCGAGCATCGTAGGAATGTACAAAACCCCTATTGTGGCGCCATCTGACGAAAGAGCGGGGAACTATACTAGCGCGTTCGTTATTCACATCTTTGACAGGGACTTGGTTGGTTGTTGGGCTGCTTTACGCCCTAATTAACAGCTGAGGTCATTTCAAGGGGGGTGATGGTGATCGAATCTATGGATGACTGAAGGTGGAAAGCACACCCCTACACTTTTACCGAGGCAATGGATCTGCTCAAAGGGTGTGGCGAGCTAGACTGGAGGATGTAATAACTAGGCGGCAGAGGGGACAAAAAGACAATCTCGTAGTAGTAGGTCTACTTGGATCTTGAGTAGCCGCCCTTGTGGTTATAATTACCCCAGACTAGTTGGCTCGGCCAGCCTGGTCAAGTGAAAATTGGTAAGGAGACTATGAACTAAGCTAAGCTCGGATTTTAAAATGGTCTATAAAAGTATAATAAAACTATAGCGCACCCTCTTAGATTTGATGATAAGACACAGCCTACTAGGTATACGCATTTGTACAAGGGTATCATTGTGTATAAAATGCTCTTTTGGTACATCATCCCGACTCTACACGAGCACCATTTTCAACGACAGATAGTGCTGTAGTGAATTTCCCATCTCAAGGCGAGCCCCGCTAATTATGGAGACCCTGGAGTAGGATTAACATTATATCCCAATGTCTGTGGTGGTCATTTATGACATGCAGACTGCACCCTGGAGGTGATAGATCTGACCACAGGCCCGCAATATGGGGCTCCCCGCTGAGAGTATCAAGGTTTGCGTATAGTCTCCTGCAGTTTAAATCTGTTACCTCCCCCTTTGTCGGCCTCGCCAAAATCCTGGGAGATTCACTTTAAACCTAAGGCTTACCCTTTTTTATTCTTTGTTTATTGTGTGGCCCCTAAAGAGGGGCCGCGGTGTTGATTAATTACACCACATGTTAAGCAACATAAGATCAAACCTCCCTCAAAAGCGTCAAGGCTCAAAGTCCTGATGGACAGGAGCTCTGTGTGGCATTCGAGGACGAATGGTTGAGTGATCCGTTGCAGATGCAGTTCCGTGAGAAGTTCTGACTTTATATAGCTTTTATATCGCTTTAGATATGGTGTAGTATTTTCAATCTCGCTATAGTTTAGTTGATATTTCAAAGAATCTGCCTCATTCTATCAGAAATACACAACGTTGACATGTTTCTTATATTCACTATATTAGAAGTGTGCTTTGTTGCTTATTATAGGGCATTATGCGTTTAAAATGTTCGCGAGTATCGTGGAAATGTACAAAAACCCTATTGTGGCGCCATCTGACGAAAAGAGCGGAGAACTATACTAGAGCATGTAATCGCCAGACCAGCAGGCGGCAGCAGAGTGGTCAAAAGACAATCTCGTAGTAGTAGGTCCACTTGGATGTTGAGTAGCCGCCCTTGTGGTTGTAATTACCTAGACTAGTTGACCCTGCCGGCCTGGTCAAGTGAAATTAGTAAGGAGACCGCCCATTAACGTGCTCCACAGTCTTTAGACAGTTAAGCCTATAGTCAAGACCGGAGAATTTGGCGAGACGCCCCTCTGGGAGGTCATAATCCTCAATGTTAGGTGTTAGCTCATTAACATCAGATACCATATTAACAACCCATTTAAAATGGTCATTTTAAGAGCAACTCACCCTATTCTGACAAAATCCTATTAGCAGGTAACCTCTGTATAGTCCATACTGCAAACATCTGCTACTTCGAGCGTCTGCCTCGTGACTGATAGTGTACAACAAGACGAAGTGGGCAGAGATTAAAAAAATTGAGGCTCTTTATATAGCCGAGAGAGCGGCTAATCTGGATGGTCCAAGCTTGTTTTCACCTAGAGCCCCACCCTCTTCCAGAGAGGAATCAAATCGCTTTTCACCTGAACCCTTCCACCCCTAATCCCTCAGCATGAAAAGAGAGATAACGAGTGTAACGTGCGCTACATGTATATGGGATTATAGCTGGTGAAGAGATAAAGCCGGGTCACCTGCGTATACAAAGACTACAGGGGGTGATTAACGACAGGTGTGACGCGCCAGCCCGTGGACGGATTATCTTTTAAGCTGACGCTTATTCAACTAGCCAGCCGACGTCCGCGCCACTCACTGCGGCAAGAGGAGGTGCTTTTGTTTTACACTTGAGCCGCTTACCACATGGTCTCTACCTCACAGACAGACACGCGCCCCCTGTAGCTTTTTTTCTCATAACCCCCTTATCCGTTATACAGGTAACGGGTATTCTCTTTTAAAATAGCTGCCAGTCAGCTTAGCTCTAGAAGTAAGAAGGCGTATATAAGGAGGCTCACACGTGTATAGGCGCCTTATAAGTCGGCAGGGGGTAAATACTAGTGAAAAAGGAAGGCAGGTGTGCAAGTAGCTTTTCTAAAAGACACGTGTGTGCACTAAGCTGCTTAAGTCTAAACCCTCCCGCAGTAGTCAGGTGGCATGTGAAAACTTACTTAACAGATCTATTACATTAAGTAGAGACTCTGTGCTGAGAGAGTCTTTTCAGCTGTTTAAGAGGATTATCTAGGACAGGGTACATAAGGAGTGAAACGCCGAATAGCGGCTACTCGGTCTCGTGCAGCACAAGCAGCAGCATCTGGCAGAGGCTTCAGCAGCATCTGTCAACAGCATCTGTGACATTGTCAGCAGCTGCAGCAGCTGCACGAGCAGCACAAGCAGCTAGCAGCTGCTGCAGCAGCTGCACGAGCAGCACAAGCAGAAGCATCTGTCAGCAGCATCCGTGACATCGTCAGCAGCAGCAGCAGCAGCAGCAGCAGCAGCATCCATGACATCGTCAGCAGCACAAGCAGCCAGCAGCTGCTGCAGCAGCTGCACGAGCAGCACAAGCAGTAGCATCTGTCAGCAGCATCCGTGACATCGTCAGCAGCAGCAGCAGCAGAATCTGTCAACAGCATCTGTGACATCGTCAGCAACTGCAGCAGCTGCTGCTGCTGCAGCTGCAGCAGCTGCACGAGCAGCGCCGACAGCAGCAGCACCGACAGCAGCAGCAGCACCGACAGCAGCAGCAGCGGCGGTGTGGACCACTAAATTCGAGATGAGGCCTAGTGACATTTGACATGAAGCTTGAAAAACATAGTGACAGGTGACATGAGCAATTCTTAAAATCGACATGAGATATGAGCATAATTAAGCGACATCGACATGCGCCATGGCTATTTTTTAAGACAAACGTCATATGCCATAGCCTCCTCATCCAGACCTCCACTAGTAGTGCTCTATAAGCGCAGGCTTTGCCTTAAGAGAGCTGTAGCTGTGAACCCTCTCCTCCCCCCGTGCACACAGGCGAATATCAGAGTCAGCTAATGGCGCCAATACCGCTCTCATACAAGGGTCAGGCGCTGCTGGACTATAATAGATGGGTCAAGGACCGTTCTACTGAGGGTCAGGCAGGCTAAGTCGGACATTCAATGACAGGCTGGTCTTTGGCAAACTTGCTTGAAAGTCTGGCCAGCATTGACAGACTGGGGCATAAGGATCCCGCATGGTCAGCCTTTCAAGCAAGTTTGCCAAAGTCCGGCCTGTTATTGAATGTCCGGCCTAGCCTGACCCTCAGTAGAACGGTCCTTGACCCGTCTATTATAGTCCAGCAGTGCCCGACCCTTGTCTGAGAGCGGTTTAGGTGTCATTGGGTGCCTCTGATATTTGCCTCTGTGTAAGATGAGAAAAGGGGGCTGTCGCTGTTGAAAGACTATATTTCAAGCTCAGAAAACTGTAATTAGCTTTCCAAGTTGTTTATTTAACAATATCTTAGCCTAGCAAGAAGCTGTCAGATGACATCTAAGAAAAAATGTAAGCTGTTAATTGATTCAAGAGAAATTAGTTTACAAATAGCCAGTGTAAGTACGCCTATGTATAGGAGAGAGACCTTGCTTATTTCTTATAGGGTTGTAAGATAGTCACATCATGATGCACATCATCATAAACGCATCATGATACATTTCATTGTAAGTAGACGAACCAGTAGACTCGCCTCTCTGCCCTCTAAAAGAGAGGGCAGAGAAGCGAGTCTCACTCTTAAAATCCCTTCCCCTCCCCTCCCCCCTCCCCCCCTCCCCCCTCCCCCCCCCATGCATCTTAAAGAGTGCCCCCCAGAGTGCCCCTCCCCCCCCTAAAAAAAAGAGCCGCATTTTTAAATTATTTTTTAGCAAGCTTTCAGCTTGCTTTTTCTTTTTTTAAATTTATTTATCCATAAAAATCTCAAGTGACTTATTATGAAATTCGCGCCAACCTAGTAGTCACGTGACCCCCTTAAGTATGTCACTTCCAGTCACGTGACCTATTTGAATTTCCCGCCAACATGGTGGTCACGTGACCCTCTTAAGAAGGTCACTTCCGGTCACGTGACCTATTTGAATTTCCCGCCCAAAGGTCACGTGACCCGAAGTAGGTCACTTCCGGTCACGTGACCTATTTGAATTTCCCGCCAAAAGGGAGGCCTCTCATTGGCTGCTTTTGAATTTCCCGCCAAAAGGGAGGCCTCTGATTGGCTGCATGTCGATTGAGTAATAAACAGTACTTAACTATAGTCCCGTTCCGATACATACTATACTACTGACCAGGGACCGGCACATGGCAGTAAGGGTCATGTAGACTGGATACACATGTCGGGAGAGGCTCAGAGGGTATGAACCCTGACGCTGGTCCAGGCCATTCACTCCCAAGTCAATGCCCAGACAGCAGTTCAAGCCATTCCACACCTGCGAGAAACTGTGGACTAAAAAACCATACCAACCTGTGTAATTGGTGCACAGACATCTCACATGGAGAGATCGACCACAGAGGGACCACAGAGCGGCCTCACACCACCACAATTAGGCTGAAATGCATGGTCAATGATGGTCAATGATGTGCTTTTTGAGACAGGGTCTGTCATACCCTTACCCAGCCATCCACCCTGCCATGCCAGCACTACTAACACGTCGTCTTACAGACCTCCCCCACACAGCTCTCAGCAAGCTGATAATTACCCCTGCCCGCCCTCTCGGTCAAGCTTCTCTAGTGCCTGGCAGCCTGACAGCAGTTCAGATCAGAGCTCCATATGCTACATCCGACCTGCTGATTACACCTTGCATGTGTGTAGGTGTGTAGTTGAATAGAGGGGGGGGGGGGTAATTGTCTCAGAGTTAGCTGCATGTAGTATGTGGGCTCTATTGGTACTCCAATCCCCAATCACAAGCCCCTCCCCGCAAAGCATATACGTATGGTCTTAACATATCAGGTGGTAGCCGCTGGTAGCTATATCAACCTCCTTAAATATGCCTTTATGCCTGTGCTACACTGCTTTCTTCAGTGACTGGATATAGGGTGTCATTGCTGTCATGTAGCGTGCACTTTTCTCTATTTGGCGTTCAGCTGCTTCATATGGCAATATTGATGAGTTGATAAAAGTTTTGGATGCAGAAGTAGAACAGCAATGAAACATTCCCGTTAGTAAACGATATCTGTGTCCTGATCCAGACGTTGAACGTGTTGAAATACAAGAACAATACTTGTTGACCCTTGGCGACTTGTTCAGGAATTTGAGAGACCTTTAGGAATAATTGCCTTTCACCAGGAGGAGATCATCAATAGTATATCTCTTTTTATTCTTACTAAGATTAGATATTAAGGGAACAGGATAAGGGGATTGGGTTGGAAAGCTGTGAAGATGGGTCATCAGGTGCACCTAGAAATAACCATATATATATATATGCATGCCGGTCTATTCAGAAAGTTACTACAGCTGTATGGAGAGAGGCAAGTTATTCTAGGCATATTGAATAATAAGTTCACTGTCACTTCAAACTTGTGTATTGCAGATATGGGAAGAGATATCATCATAAAATAGCAACAACAACCATAAAGGGGGCTCCCAATGTCACCATGATCCTGCCTGTGCCAGGTTTATGTGAACTACATCACTGTTAAGGGGGCTCCCAGATTCCTGTGACGTCACCAGGTTGGGGGCAGTCCAGCACCTCAGAAGAGGCTCTACATTCATTTGTTGATCAGGGTCCTAAGAGAATTCATCAGTTTGGTTTGAGACCCCCAAAAATAGGTCTAAGTATAACAGATTCAGCTTTTAACACTCAATGCCTGTCTTGAAACTGATATAGTATGATTTTTTTTCATACATGATAATAATCAGTGCATATTATTTCTGTCAGTATGAACCCCTTTAGTGAGAATTGACCCTTTAATTCAAAACTCATTTCCTGTTAATCCTGCTCCAATGCATGTTTGATGTCTGGCCTTGTCCTTGAAAGGGTTCCAATTTCAAGCTACATTTTTATTGGTAGTCTATCTAGTATTTGCCAAGTTTGATTTTAAACGAGTTAACACTATTTCCTATGACCAGT
Source organism: Harmothoe impar (assembly GCA_947462335.1). Classification (NCBI taxonomy): domain Eukaryota; kingdom Metazoa; phylum Annelida; class Polychaeta; order Phyllodocida; family Polynoidae; genus Harmothoe; species Harmothoe impar. The sequence continues at coordinate 82,399,493 of OX381707.1, read as the reverse complement.
AGCTTCAGGAAATGTTGCTACAATCATTTGTGAGAAGCATTTTGTTCTCTGACTAAATTGACTTTGGATGTCAAATCCTTGTAAGCACTGTTTGCTATGGTATGGTGTGATCTTTGTCATGTTTTGACTTGAATGACAGCCCACATGTGATGGCAAAGTCACAGCTTAGCAACCACAGTATCAGAAATAACCCAGAGTGACCTTCAGGTGAGTCTGGTGTCATGACAACACAAGGTCACCAGACCTCACACCAGACCCCCCCCCCCATACATGTGTGTTGACCACAGACAAAACCATTTCTCCTTCAATCAAGACTTGAGGATGATCTATTCCAGAATTTTCCTTTCTTATCACAATACTACCAGACAGCAATATAGTGACAATACCATATATCAGAGGTTGGTAAATTTGATAACGTTAAATAGGGACACTTGTTTACCCTTATTTGGTATCTAGCTTATTAGGTTTATACCTTACAGATTGCAACTAGCAAGAAATGCCACTGTGTCTTTTAACAAATATGGAGAAAAGGGCCATATTTTAGGCTTGTATATCTAACAATCAATTTTGCCTGATTTTAATTTTGAAATTATCAAAAATCCAAGAATAGTGGTATCTTGATGAAATGAAAAGTGAAATTAAGCTTGTGATCTGGTCTCCATTAATCTAGCATAACTCCACTTTTGCAACATAATACTGGTTAGGTAAAAACAGAGTGAGTCAGAGGTTTAGTTAAACATATTTATATAGGCATTATGTATACAATGTGTGACTGAAAAAACACACCACAAAGAAAAGTGCTACAAATATGCCAATACCTGTAATGCTTTATGGTAATGGTCAAGATGGTGACCAGTTATTGTGGCATGAACAATGACTAATGCTAACTGATTACACGCTTTACTCTGCTAATGCACATGTCTATACAAAATACAGACATGTTTGTCAAGTCTCACATAAAACATTGTGTTACAATCACATCTTTAATTTTGACACACTCAACGCAAAGTATGATTTATTTTCAGATGGTCGCTATCTTTTACATTTTCAAATGTGAATTGCGTAAAGGTGTGTGTTCACTATACGACAAGGGAATTGGATAATTTCACCTGCTTGACATCCAGTTATATTTGCAATTTGAGAAAATATTTCCTAGATGCATTCTACTTTAAATGCAGATGTGGTGTGTCCACTAGGCGTGATAAATAACTGCCCAGACTGCCCAGGGCAAACATGGATAAGGTTTTACAAAAGAATAAAGAGTATATTTGTCCAATTTCTGCACTAAAAATCAAACATTTTAGATATTCAAATGCCGACTTTTGTCGTCTATTTTCGACCCCTGCAGATTGCTATCCCACTTTTGTATTTGAGAATTTTGTCGTCCAGCTGTGTCCACAAGGAGACAAAACATATATTTAATATTTTGTATTCAGATTCACTTTTTGACAGACGACAAACTGCATGATATATGCTAGTGGACACAGGCCAATTAAGGTTGGAGATGTACAACATAGAATCACAACAAACTAGAAAACTGTATAGATCATTGAAGTTTGAACTGTACAAATGCAAGAATTGTCCATACAAGACGGCTCATCACTTCTAGTTTGACTATTAACAAGATCATCTAATACATAGACTAGTGATTGCTCCTATCTTAATTCAGTGGGACTACAAGCAATGAATCATCACATAACACACACTCTATCTAATTCTATTTCAAAAATGCATAATATGCAATGTCAAACAACTCTTTATTTAAACACTGAAAAACCGAGAATGTAATCAATGAGTGCTTCAAACTGCCTAAATGATTATTTCATGAATATTTTCACAATTTGTATAATTTTTGTTGCTGAGTGTTACCTATGAATTAAAAGGTTTACTTACTAAAGATGTTTACTTTCAGTATATATATATTTTGACATTTGATGAATATGAGAGCTTAACAAACTGAGACAGCATGTTTTATGTTATTTCTTGCTGCTGAGATCTGTAGATCATATATCACCCATACAATAAAGCAATCTAAGATATCTGCTAAGGAAAAGAAAATGTCAGACACTTTTTGAAGAAAGATCATATTATGATAATTTTGGACTAGAATTCGTGATAACATGGACTTTAAGGCCAATAATCCGTATCTCTTGCCATGTCTCTTCTAGTGTACACAATGAATAGGTAGTTTCCAGCTGGTGTGCCTTTGGTATAGGATTTGGTAAAAGTTGTTATTCAGTCACTGTTGAATAATTCAATTAGAAATTAGTTGTAAAACTACAATAGATTTTAAAATAACTCTACAGTCTTTGACCGTATCCCTCAAGATTAACTGAGAAAATGGATATTCTCTCATTGTAGAATCCTTCAAGGCTATCCATGGATACCCCCATAGCCCAGTCTATCCACATGCTAACCATCCTGGTTATCCCCTCCCCAGATCTCTTTACCCAAAATAGCCCAGTCTATTCTACCAACCATAGGCAAGTCAATTGAAAAACTCATAGCTCAGTAGATCCCAATATTTATCACTTTTTTTGCCCAGCCTATATTAACCGGCTCATAGACCAGCCTTTTCAGCAACTCATGGCCAAGTATATTTACGCATTAACACCCCAGCCTATATATCCCCTCCCAGCCAAGCCTATATACCCATGCAACATCCCAGCAGAGCCCGACTCATATATATATGCATAGTCGCATATCTATCCCCTTCCTGCATCCAAATTGTTTAGGACCTGGAAAGCCCCAAAAATCTACTAAAAACGTACCCTCATAGCATAGCAAATCCTGATATCAACCCAGTTACAGTGCATCTACCCTCAAAGCTTGGTACAACTATGTGCCAACCCCTTATAGACGGCTATACTCAAATCTTTCCAGCTCAGTGTATGTATACTCCCAAATATAGCCATATTTCCCAGTATTCTTACCTTCTAAAAGCTAAGTATATCTACTCCTTCATAGTACCCATATCTTCCCCTTATAGCATACTATATCTACCCCCTCGTAGTACACCCTATCTACCCCCTTATAGTATGGTATATCTACCCATCATAGTAAACAATATCTACCCCCCATAGCACACCATATCTTCCCCTCATAGCACACTATATCTACCCCCTCGTAGTACACCCTATCTACCCCCTTATAGTATGGTATATCTACCCATCATAGTAAACAATATCTACCCCTCATAGCACACCATATCTACCCCTCATAATACACCATATCTACCCCTCATAGTACACCATATCTACCCCTCATAGTACATAATATCTACCCCCAAAAGCACACCATATATCTACCCCCTCAGATCGCACCATATCCACCCCTCATAGCAGACCATATCTACCCCTCATAGCCCACCATATCTACCCCTCATAGCACACCATATCTACCCCTCATAGCCCACCATATCTACCCCTTATAGCACACCATATCTACCCCTCATAGTACACCATATCTACCCCTTATAGCCCACCATATCTACCCTACATAGCACACCATATCTACCCCTAATAGTACACCCTATCTACCCCTTATAGCACACCATATCTACCCCTCATAGCACACCATATCTAGCCTACATAGTACATTATATCTACCACTCATAGCCCACCATATCTACCCCTCATAGCCCTCATAGCACACAATATCTGCCCCTCATAGTACACCATATCTACCCCTCATAGCACACCATATCTACCCCTCATAGCACATAATATCTACCCCTCATAGCACACCATATCTACCCCTCATAGCACACCATATCTGCCCCTCATAGTACACCATATCTACCCCTCCTAGCACACCATATCTACCCCTCATAGCACACCATATCTACCCTTCATAGCACACCATATCTACCCCTCATAGTACACCATATCTACCCCTCATAGCACACCATATCTACCCCTCATAGTACACCATATCTACCCCTCATAGCACACCATATCTACCCCCCATAGCACACCATATCTACCCCTCATAGTACACCATATCTACCCCTCATAGTACACCATATCTACCCCTCAAAGTGCACCATATCTACCCCTCATAGCACACCATATCTGGCTCAAACTCCTGACTTATGTTGTTTTAGGATAGAGGAAGGACAGATCAGAAAGTTCTAAATATGTTTAAACAAGTTTAGTATATTTAAAGGTATATATCTTGGCTCCTTGGAACTCTTTTTGATACATTTCTAACCCCAGCGGTTCAGTTTTTATCGCCTCGTGAAGTTTATTGTCCTTTTTTCAGGTGACTCCGTGACGAAAAATCCATGATCATGAACATTATGTTTTAAATACATCACAGCAACTAATAATTTTGTTTACAAGCTGGGCCAACATATATCTTGAAGCATACCAAGAATGGATATCCTCTGAGTGATAGTTTTTGAGATACAGCCCGATGAATTTTGAACATTTATCAGAAATATGAGCATTTCAACTACAAACTCTCAACTTTACCCTAGTTTCCTCAACATGGTCCCATTATTGGTTAAATTCACTCTACAGTGTCCTGATCATGTGTACTTTAAGAAATATGAAGCATCATGATATGTGGTTAGACCAAATTTGCACAGTATAGGCCTAAAGTACCCCTATTAACCTATTTTACGTCACGGAGTCACCCGGGTGACTCCGTGACCGAAATAATTTCTTGCATAAATGAGCATAAAAATGGTGGATTTTTGCATTAGAACATTAGAGGGAGTGGGTAGGACACAGGAAAACCATGTCCTGATCATGTGTACTTTAAGAAATATGAAGCATCATGATATGTGGTTAGACCAAATTTGCACAGTATAGGCCTAAAGTACCCCTATTAACCTATTTTACGTCACGGAGTCACCCGGGTGACTCCGTGACCGAAATAATTTCTTGCATAAATGAGCATAAAAATGGTGGATTTTTGCATTAGAACATTAGAGGGAGTGGGTAGGACACAGGAAAACCAGAGATAACTTAAATATATTGGGTATTAACAATTGGAATGAAGGTTTAAATTTTCATCAGGGTGGCTGGTGACTCCGTGACGAATATTCCGGGTGACTCCGTGACGGAAAATATGTATCCCAATAGACATATGCTCCTGGAGGCAAGATTATTGGATATTTTTCAAAATTTCTTTTTTCCAGCAGAAGACACAAGAGTTACCTCACAATCTGGAATACAATAGAGACTGTGTGGATCTTCTTTATTTACTATATAGAGGTATCAACCTGAAATGACATTTGAATATTTTGCTGACAAAACACACTTAAATGACTGTGGAGAATGAAATACGGAACATATCTAGTGAAATCCTCGTGAATCAATTGACTATACCATAGACCTTATAGAAAATGATATTAGGAATAAGCTGTTACTGCCTCAGTATACATGGGAGACATGTAAAACATGTTACTTTTAGCGTTTTTTTTATGTTTTTAGGGTTTTTTGGGCCTTTGGAGGGCCAGAAAACGGAAAATATTGGGCCAATACACAAAAAATAGAGATTTCCTGAAATATTAGGATGTTTTTTCACATATACCAAAAATTTTAATAAATTGGTGCAAAACTGGTTATTCTGTAGGGGCATAAGTCTGAAAAGGGCCAGAAATAGCCGAAACAACATAAGTGGGGAGTTTATGCCATCTACCCCCTCATAACACACCATTTCTACCCCTCATAGCACACCATATCTACCAATCATAGTACACAATATCTAACCCCAAAAGCATACGATATCTACCCCTCATAGCACACCATATCTACCCCCCTCATAGCACACCATATCTACCCCTCATAGCACACCATATCTACCCCTCATAACACACCATATCTACCCCTCATAGCACACCATATCTAGCCTACATAGCACACCATACCTACCCCTCATAGCCCACCATATCTACCCCTCATAGCACACCATATCTACCCCCCTCATAGCCCACCATATCTACCCCTCATAGCACACCATATCTACCCGTCATAATACACCATATCTACCCCTCATAGTACACCATATCTACCCCTCATAGCCCACCATATCCACCCCTCATAGCACACCATATCTACCCCTCATAGCACACCATATCTACCCCTCATAGCACACCATATCTACCCCCCATAGTACACCATATCTACCCCTCATAGCCCACCATATCTACCCCTCATAGCACACCATATCTACCCCTCATAACACACCATATCTACCCCTCATAACACACCATATCTACCCCCTCATAGCATATCTACCCCTCATAGCACACCATATCTACCCCTCATAGCCCACCATATCTACCCCTCATAACACACCATATCTACCCCCTCATAGCATATACCCCTCATAGCACACCATATCTACCCCTCATAGCAAACCATATCTACCCCTCATAACACACCATATCTACCCCTTATAGCACATCATATCTAGCCTACATAGCACACCATACCTACCCCTCATAGCCCACCATATCTACCCCTCATAGCACACCATATCTACCCCCCTCATAGCCCACCATATCTACCCCTCATAGCACACCATATCTACCCCTCATAACACACCATATCTAGCCCTCATAACATACCATATCTACCCTGAATAGTGCACCATATCTACCCCTCATAGCACACCATATCTATCCCTCATAGTACACTATACCTACCCCTCATAGCACACCATATCTACCCTACATAGCACACCATATCTACCCCTCATAGTACACCCTATCTACCCCACATAGCACACCATATCTACCCCCTCATAGTACACCATATCTACCCCTTATAGCACACCATATCTACCCCCCATAGTACACCATATCTACCCCTTATAGCACACCATATCTACCCCCCATAGTACACCATATCTACCCCTCATAGCACACCATATCTACCCCTCATAGTACACCATATCTACCCCTTATAGCACACCATATCTACCCCCTCATAGTACACCATATCTACCCCTTATAGCACACCATATCTACCCCCCATAGTACACCATATCTACCCCTCATAGCACACCATATCTACCCCTCATAGTACACCATATCTACCCCTTATAGCACACCATATCTACCCCCCATAGTACACCATATCTACCCCTCATAGCACACCATATCTACCCCCCATAGTACACCATATCTACCCCTCATAGCACACCATATCTACCCCTCATAGTACACCATATCTACCCCTTATAGCACACCATACCTACCCCTCATAGCACACCATTTCTACCCCTCATAGCACACATAGCACACCATATCTACCCCTTATAGCCAAGCATATTGTCACCATCAAAGCTACCTCTATCCTAATAGCTGAACAAATTATACCCCCTTCTAATAAATATCTCCCAGTTTTTCAGGATTTCCTAGTTGCGATTAACTAAATACAATATAGGTCAGATGGATCAACCATTGATAAGATATGTGGCATTCCCTCCTATATCACACAGAGCTGACATATGCTACCTATATCAATCACACATCCCCCAATATCACACACATCCCCCTTTACCACACATTCCCGCTATATCAAACACACATACCCCCTATATCACACACACACATTCCCCCTATATCTCATACACATACCCATATATCACACACATACACTCCCCCTATATCACACACACACAAACACACATCCCACTAAATTACGCACATACTCCCCCTACATGACTCACTAACATTCCCCTTATATCACACACCAACATTTCCCCCTATACTACACTGAGCTCACACAAGTTGAGTGGCAGACTTCTGAATTCAGGCTGATACACCCTGACATACACATGGCAGGGACCACTACATGTACAGGCAAACGTTGGTCCTGATATGTGTTTGCACTTGGACAGTAGCCCTGACAACTGACAGGTAGTACCAGGGGAGCTGAGGTCTGTGGAGGTAAACACACGGATAGCGTCACTTCTCTGATGTTCACTATCAGGTGAAAGGACGACTTGTGCTTCAAAAGAGCCATCATACGTCTTGTCAGATGTTAGTGTCAGGAACTGCATGGGGTTTCCCCATGTGAGACACGTCTCGTTGTCATTATCCTGCAGCACTGATGCATTCATGGACCCCAGCCATGGTTCCAGAATAGTCCAAATCGCAGCTGTGCAGCAGAGTAAAAGTGAAACGAATATCATTATTTATAAAAGTCTCAAGAGTTCGCTTCCTAAGGGATGAAACTCATGCTATTTCTATATTCATTATCAGCATGCCTCTAAAACAGAAATTATTAAAGACAATCTAAAAGGCATAACTTAGTAAACCTAAGATGACCTTGTTGTTAAAACCTAAGGTTTGGGCTTTTCAGAATAAAGGTTACTCTTTTAAAAAAAATGTTTGTTGCATTGCCAACAGTGTGAGCTTTAATTTGATCCATATAAAAAATTATTTTCTTAAAACATAATTTCTATAACTCGCACAGTGATTAAAAACTGGCTGGGTTGTTATATTAGACCCTAATCAAATGCTTAAGACCCCTCTATTGAAGCCGTTAAGTTATACAAGACCGGTGTTCCTTTGAGCACTACACCGTTGTTCCACATTACTGGGTCGGTATGGTGCAGTGGGGGGAAGATTACCCAGGTGATTCACCCCTCAGGGCTTTCCACAAGGGTGCGGCTTATCCAACCCCTATATCATCTGCCTGTAATATTTATGTTTTAGTAACAAGGAGATTAGAATTATAGTGCAATGAAAGTGCACCTTCTGGCTAGAATATTTTAAAAAATTGCTTCATGTTTGTGATGCTGAGATGGTCATCAATCATTTAATCGAAATTGGAAACCTCCCTAGAAAAAGAGCAAGCCCTACTGCCAGTCCATGAAATGGGCTAATGTCATTGATAACTGCTAACGCTGGTCAATGATTTGTAGATCATGGCAAACTGGCACCATAAGGCCGAGCCTTTTAGATCTAATCAGTTTTCAATCCATGTTCACGTGAGTGAAAGATCTGCATAATCTGAACTGATCTGTTCGTGAGTTTAACCATTGGCAAAGCCTAGGGGGGTCACTATTGAAATTGTATTTTCTTGTAGAATTAAGATAGCGAATGGAGTAAAAATATAAAATGTTTCATAATCTGCTACCCAGTAAACAAATAACGTTACACACCATTTTATAACGTTATATAACGTTATATGTCAACGTTTTTCTAAGGCTCTTTAGTATGACATAACGTTATGTCAATTTTAAAACGTTATTTTGACGTAAAATAACATTTTTTTGTAAGCTAGTTTAAATGACATCTGCTTTCTTTATTCCGACTTAAAGAGAGCTTGAACACCTCTAGTTTATGATACTCTTTACTCACCAGTACTGTAGTACCAAAAAAATGTTTCAAAACCTCTTGTTAATCCCACAAGCCTTATGAAAAGACTCTCTGGTTCCAAACTCATACTTACGACATACGCAGACCTCTGCTCCAGAAGTTGTAGTAATGTCAGTGCAAGCCCATGTCTTGGTGGTTGACCCGTCTGTGAAGATGCAGCCCACATGGCAGCTGACGGTTATTCCTCCATCAATATGGAGGATGTCTGCATCTACAAACTCATAAACTGGACAAAAGAAAAGGAAAAGTTATCTTTTCTTATTCAAACAAATTGTAAATTTGACTATATTGTGCCAGTAAAAATATTAAGCCTACCCTTGTTTATCCCTTATTTCCCTGTCCCAATATCCTGTATATTCCCCCAACATCCTATTACCCAAGTCACTTACTCCAATATTTCTTCAGTTCTCTATTTCATTACAGTAAACATTGTGCACCTAACTCCAGATGCAATGATGACAAGGCTGATGAATGTCTGACCAGTGCTTCTATATCTGAACATATGTGTGTAAGGGTGTACAGTAAATAGACAAATGTGCACGAGTTTTTGGTCTGTTGGAGGGTTACCTTTGTGTTTATTTTTTACCTCTTTCAATTCAAATCAAATTATTCGGGCCTCTAGGGGGGGGTGAAGGGCTTTAACTTTTTTTTTTCTACATGGTTCAAATGTAAACAAACCGCCATCTTGATGACGTCACAGGGCCCTGAAATACGGACATGGGTTATTTCACGGGGGGGGGGGGGAAATATGGCCCTCTTCGGTTAAATCAATGGCACTGCAGTATTTCATGAAAAAATAAAGGTTAAGGTTGTTCAGTACAGTAGCCCAAGAGGGTAGATTGATAGATTTATACTGTGTTTGTGTATATTGTCTAATGTGACTTGAATTTTCTATCTACAGTATTGGTGTTATGAAAAACTAATTGTAAATGACCTAAGTCCCTTACTCCAATATTTCTTCAGTTCTCTATTTCCGCTACTGCTCTCCCTACCTCCCCATTCCGCAGCAGTGAGACTCCCTTTTCTCCCCATAGTCTCCTTAAACTCAATATAGGGCTTCATGTCAACGCTAAAGAATACCTGTGCAAAGCTGTTCTTGAGAGTTGACAGATTGGCAGCACCAATTTATTGGCTATAAATCTACATTAGCTCCACAATTTACTGCATATTTTGCAAATTTGAAAGTTTTTTTTGTTTTTTTTAAAGATTTCTTAAGAGTTTTCATTTCAAACAAATTATATCCATTTCAATATTCATTTCAGAAAAAATATTTTTCATTTCAAAAATTTATATTCTATTTAAAGCTCTTTTTTTTTCATTTCAAAGAATTTTTTTTTTTTGCCATTTGGGTCACTGTAGTTCAGTGCAGAATATCTCATCTTTCATACTTACTGTTAGATTCAGTGAGGTTCACAGGACGAATCAGGTCACGGATGACGTAACATGATCGCAGGTCTGCACCCAAAAGAGCCAATTCAGATCCTGAAACAGAATAATTCCAAATGGAATTGAGACTTACATACTTTCTAGTTTATGACCTGTATCTATAGCCTTTATAATTGCTCTATGCCATCTTTACTATTAGACTACAGACAAATTGTTTGGTTTTGTATTTGATATGTTGTGTTCTTAACTTTTTTTTGTTTTTTCCATGATGTATGCTTATATCCATTAACCCTCTCACCGCTATAGCTACCAGAGGACCAAATTGACTGAGCTGAACAAGGAAATATTACTTCAAATTGATAAAAATATCTTCTTACAATTCCTAGTAGAAGCATCCCAAGCTTGGTATCATATTAATGCTTGTGACATCCCCTTTCACACCCCTATCCCAGCTGTGTTTACAAAGAATGTTCAAGGAGTAACCATGCCAAAACCTCATTTCAATGTTTGATATTCATAATCTTTTCAAATGTTTGGCAAAACTAAAGAGAAATCTGGCAGTGGGAGGGTTAAAATTTCTAGTTTACCTTTCTCCACCTCGCATATATAGCTGTACTTATTAGCACAGTTTTCGTCACGAAGCCCATCAACAAATTTGTAGATCCAGCCGCAGTAGTGCCCGGAGTGATTAGGCTCACCGGTGTACCACAGACCCCTGTCTGTGACTGTAGTACCGTCCAGCCACTGGTATGTACCGTCATAGTCCCTCAGTCCAGTCCAGAAATGGGTTTGTGCCAGCTCCGAGTCAGCCCTGCAGACATGGTCATAGTTACATATTCAGGTCCTGGAATTGAAGCAAAACCCTCCCCAGAGCCATTATTTACACCAGTGTTAATTTTTACAACGCAGGTAGGTGTGAAAACACTGCAGGGCTAGAATTAGCAATGGTTTTCTCATAACCCATTTGCTGAATTTTCTCTCAATTTGCTGTTCAATGTTTATATCCCGTAAGATAGATTAGTGTATGCTCTTTGATCATACATGGGGAATAGTGAATCATACATGGGATTGCCATGAAATCACATAAAGATAAGCTTTTTCTATAGACTTTCCCTCTGTGCTCCTCCACTTCACCCAGCAGGCAGTGAGCCCTGCAGTGTTTTCACACCTACCTGCGTTGTGAAAATTAACACTGGTGTAAATAACGGCTCTGGGGAGAGTTTCCCTTCATTTCCCGGACCTGATATTATCACTCAGGTTTTCAGCAAAAACAGCCTGAATCTAGGGTTGAGAACTAGATATACTCCTCGCTTTTTATCAATGATATTGCCTTTCGACACCAGCATGCAGTCCAATCTAATAGATTGATTACGTAAAATAGGCTAATCACAGCTCTGTTTCCACACAAGTAAGTGCCCTAGGAGGATGTCCTGTATAGCACTCTGAGGAGGTTATCAGAGTCTCAAACATATAGGCTCATACCATGACCATAACAAGTACCGTAAAACTTCAGCTATAAGCGGAATTTTATTTGGCGTTTTTATTTGCTATAAGCCAAATTTTAAGCCCCAGACTCCCATTCGGCCTATAGGCCAGGTTTTGATAATGTAGAAACATAGTGAAAACAAATTTCAAGCACTTTTGTTATAAGCCGAATTTTTACTCCCAAACTCACATTCGGCTTATAGCCAAGGTTGGCTTATAGCCAAGGTTTTACGGTATATGTTTGAAGAGTGTAGCCTGATTCTAATTCAACCTAGTCATATACAAACTAACCATGAACCAACACTCACAGCTGGATTCTTTGGTCATTGAGTCCTTGAGTGCATGGCATTCTGGTTCTGACCCCATATCGAGCAGACGTTGTGATATGTCTGATCCACATTTTTCATTTCTCTTCCCTGGAACCCCCCTCCTCTGGAAGTCTCAGCCCTGGACATTTCCCTGCAGAATCCCCCCCCCCTGTGTCTCACCCAACCTATCCCCATTACTCTCTACATATATGGCTATGTGTTGGGTGTATGGTAATTATTCCCCTATATATAACACGGCGTTTATTGGCACCAGCGAACCACCACATTGAATTAGGCTTGAGTGCTTGACAGGAACAGATAAACCAAAAGAGGCTATATGCAAGTATGTACTTTTTTCAAAGCTACCTCGATTTTTCTTTCCAATCTAACTTTAAGTATATTATGACCCCTTTATATCTTATACTTCTTTCTTTCTGTCATAATGATTCTGGGAAATCCATTGAGTTCTAAGGGAAAACTTAATAAATAATGGAAATACTCTCGCACTTTGGATCTAGCAACAAGACACAGACAATCTCACAAAAATCCGCCATTCTTTTGCCCTGTAACATGACATTAATATGAGCGATTTATCAGCCAAAGGGGGCCAAATATAATGGAAATTTAGAGTAAGTATCCATATAATCCCCTCCCGTAGATATGACATCAAAAGTCATTATAATCATTGAGATATGACAGCCTAAACTTCCGAGACGGGCCCTACGAGAGAATATGCTTTGAGGTTGCTAGTGTGGGCAGGGCCAGTAGGATTAGACTCATTGCCATGGTGATGATATCAGAGGCAGTGGGACACTGCTAAGTGTTGTTCCCGCGCCCTATGATGCGCAATTCTTTTAGTTTGCCAATTATGCGACAGTTTGCTATGAAAATAGGCTTTAGCTTGCCGTCTGAATAGGCCACAGTTTGCTGTGAGAATAGGCTATAATATGCCATGTATAGTCGGGGGGAGGGGGGCGTAGAGTGGGAAGGTGCCGATTTTGGGCAGTAGGCTAGGCCTAGGACTAACTTAGGGAGAAGCAGCACAGTAGGTCGACACCCCACCACAATCCCGGCCCCGAAAGGGGCTGGTTATCTATAAATATAGGAGACATTGTGTTGCTATTCAAAATCTTGCAGCAGACATCAGGGAGAACAGCAGTGGTACCAGGCTGTAATCTAGTAAAATCTGATAGAACTTGCGTCCCTGAAGTATAGCAGTTAACAAAACTGAATTTTGAACTTTAATTGTATGTGTATTATTACTTTACCAGAAAGCCATTATATGGCTTTAGACACTTACCTAGGTGCACTGATAAGGCATAGAGGGACGTGTATTCAGTGCATGGGACTGCCCAATGAGCAGCCCAAAAAATGAACCTGCCTTGAGCACTCACTCATTGGGAGGTTTCAGGGTTGGGGAGAATGTGGAGGGAGGCTTGAGGAGAACATGAATGATCCTGTCTTCTATGATTATTTCTTGGTATTTACTTTTAGCATGTAATGGTCATTTGAGGTAAAAATACTTCTGCCTAGGTTTATGCCAACAAAGTAGGGAGGTTCAGACGATGTGGGGCATGGAAGAAATAACATATAAAAGAAAGAATATAATTGGATAGAATCAATATAATTGTATATATTCTGAAAGCAAATTTAGTTTATGAAATAACATTGACATCTGGCCAATATGCACAAAGCCAAGAACGACATGCTGTGGATGCTCTGAATCGGTTTGGTAAGATAGTTTGGTTTTACCAAGAAACCACATTGGAATTAAATAGTGTGTTAACTGGGTTCTCACCTGGCCTTTGTAACAAGATATTTTGAATCAAGGATATTGCTGAGTTTGACCAGATGCCCGCCAATATCTTCACACCCTTGTTTGGCTTCATCCCAACTTGCCGTTACAAGGGAGAAGTAGTAAGACATCTGACTGGGCCCGCACTCAGGAGGAGGCACTAGTTAAACGAGACAATACATTACATGCTATTTATAGCCCAATTATCTTCATGTATTTTTGTATTATAGAGAAATGATCTCTATTTTTTTTCTCCATGACATCAAGGGAGAAACATATATATTGGGGGCTCAAAAATCCCACTTACGTGGGCCTGAGACTTCAATATATTATATCATTATAAGAGATGTACTATATAACTAGCCATTAAGGCAACTATATGTAACATAAATATATTGGATAATTATCTTCCATATGCTGCAGCATGAACTGCCAATCGCTAATGGGGCCTGGCTCCACTGTTTGACAGGATAAATAAATGAATAATCAATCAATCAATCAATCAATGGCGCAAAAAAATTAGGGTAGGTAGGTCGATTTTTTGGTTTTTTCACCAATTTTTTTTAAGGATTTTGGGACAAAATTCCCCTTATTTTCGTATAATTTTCGGAGGAATAAAATTTCAGTAAAAAAAAAAGTGTTTTTTGGGAGAAAAAAACACAAAATTGCATTCCAAAAAAAGAAAAAAAAAGTTTGGGTAAGGCCAAAAAAATAGGGTCGCAAGGGATACCGGAACACAACTTTTTTTTTTGGCCTGAATATGATTCATGATAAATCCCATCCATTACAAACTCTGGTGTTTGGTAATCAAAAAGGGGGAAGAAAGAGATTCAATAGTAGAAGGAAGAGCTATCATATTGAAAAAATAAAATAAACTATCATAAGTTACTTACCTTGTGGTTCAGAGGCATTCACAGGACGAATAACGTCATACGTCAGATAGCATGCTCGGGTGTCTGCTCTGGATATAGCCATTGCGGATTCTGAAAAAATATTATCAGTCTGTTTTATTTGAATTCATGATTTGGGACAGACACCAGCACAGCACTAGCCTGACCTAGCTGTATGTGGCCAGCACAACATCTGAGCTCTGAACTAGTCCATAATTAGATTTGAGGTACTAGTATTTTGAATGGGTTTATTGACCAAAAGTTCATGTAGTTAACAGGTGGTAACACATTCTGCCAAGTTGGTTAGAGGAAATACACATTTATATTACAAATAAACTACTTTTGCATTGACAAGTGCAGTCTAGAGTTCTTTAATTTTTGCTCCTTTTACATAAAAATACATTCAATCAGTTTGTATTATTCTTCCAACCACTAACTGCCACTCTCAAGACAGAAATTGATTTTTACAAGGACAATTCATCAGTTCATATGATCCTTTTCCCTTGGGGTATATTTGTTTCATAGACATGTCCCCTGGCCAGGAGGTGAGAAGGGTATTATTTTAACAACAGGGCAGCCCATTGTATTTTCGAAGAAGCAGGCCTAATTGTTTTAAGGCCCCCAGAGAAAAGAAAAGTTTAAAAAACATAATTATTTTACATGTTTGGAAGTCCCTAGCATCCAGCCTTTGTTGATCATAAACATAAAGGATCTCCAGTTTACCTGGCTCCACCTCGCAGATATAGCTCATTTTTAAAGCACAGGATTGGTCATAAATCAGGTCAGCATAGTCGGGGACGTAGCCGCAGTAGTGTCCATTGTGATCTGGCTGACTGGGATGCCACAGGCTGCTGTCTGTCATTGAAGTACCGTCCAGCCACTGGTAGTTGGTGTTTCCTCCATCATAGACCCTCAGCCCAGTCCAGATATGGCCACTTGACAGCTCCCAGTCAGACCTGCAGAAAATGTAAGAGTTCAAGTTGCATTCAGGGCACAGGTTATACGTTATAATGTAATATACTGAGATTGATACAGGAAGGGTGTGGGCCCATACTATGCATGTTCCAGTGTTTAACCCTGGTGTTATGGGTTGTATGATTCTTATATGTATGTAAATATATGCAACTAATTAGCATCTTATGACATGATGTATCAGACTATCTGAGGGGGCCCGACGTAAGTCTGATCCCCTCAGTTGGTTATGTGCCTTGGATACAGAAGCTCAGAAAGGGCAGAATTTTCTTTTCTTTTTCTTTTTCAAACAAGAAAAGTTTTTTTTTCTGTCTTTTGTAAACTTTTTTTTTTCACTTTTTACAAAAAAAGTTTTTTACTGTTGTAAAAGTTTTTTTCATTTCCATAAAAGTTTTTTTTCATTTCTGTGGAAGTATTTTTGTGAAAAGTTTTATTTTCATTTCCCGGAAATTGGCTGATATGGCAAAGAAAAAGAGTTCAAAATCGGAAAAATATTGATTTCATGGAAAATGGCCGATATGCTGAGAAAAAGGTTCAAAATCTGAAAAATGTTGATTGTAGGAAAAATGACCGATTTGGCGAGAAAATGGTTCAAAATCATTTATTTTATTCATCTGTTAAAATCAAAGATACTGTGCTGCCGAAAAATGTCTCCCATTACCTTATTGCTGATTTTATACCTGCAACTTTTTGTTGATACATGATATTATATGCCAATAGCCTGATTCAAGCAGTCTTGCAAATGCTTGTTCTCAATTTTAGTACAGTGACACATGGCTACAACAAACCTAGATATATTGAGGCCTGGTTAAGGAAGAAATGTGTTACAGAAAAGCACTTTGATATAAAAAGACAGTTGCTATAAAATCAGGTTAACTGTTAAACTGTACTATTGTTCTCTATAAGGCTGTGTCTCACAAACTTGGGCCAATGTTTTCGTCTATGATTGGGTGCAATCTATGACCAGGTGCAATCTGTGACCCGGTGCAATCTATTACCGGCTCAAAAGAAAACGCTTAGTCCTGACCATAAATACATGTAAATCCCTTTGCACTTGTAACACATGTATGAACATAGAGTCCAATATGGATGAACTCCCACACTCTAACAGTGCCACATTCTCACCTTGCTGTTGTAAAGTGTTTTAGCTCTAGAATATGTGGGAACTTGGGCAGGTTTCCTCCGATATCTTCACAACTCTGTTTTGCACTATCCCAGTCTGTGACAACACGGGAGTAGTAGAGTGACGTCTGCCTGCGTCGACAGTTTGCATGTGACACTAGTGAGACAAAAGGGAGTTTATTACAGGCAAGTAGTATAGTATGTATCGGAACGGGACTATAGTTAAGTACTGTTTATTACTCAATCGACATGCAGCCAATCAGAGGCCTCCATTTGGTCACGTGACCCGTTGCCATGGTAACGTGACCTACTTAGGGCTCTCAGCCAATCAGAAGCCAGCATTCTGGGTGACCTACTGACCTACTTAGAAGCTCTCAGCCAATGAGAGGCCGGCATTCTGGTAACTATGGTAACGTGACTTACTTACGTCACGTGACCTACTTAGGCTCAGCCAATCAGAAGCCAGCATTCTGGTAACTAGGGTAACGTGACCTACTTAGGGTTTGTTTGTAAACAACACCACGTGGCTCTCTTGTTTGTAAACAACACCACGTGACACGTGACTGTTTGTAAACAAACAATGTATATATAGAAAAAAACACAACAAGTTCCATCTTATGTTAAAATTATATTTTCGAATAAAAAAGCACATCTGTAACAGCGTCTATGTGTAACTACGCGCGTTCTCATTCAAACACTATAACACTATCATACCGTAGCAGCAGCAGGTAGGACCGGAAGAAAAGCAAGCGCACGAGCAGAAGCGACGACACCATTTGCACCATCCGGCCGTCGCGTTGGTAGCCCTACTACCCGTCGCGCGTTCCACTGGAGCGGCTTTAAGAGTGACAAATGACGATTCTTTGTCGACGCGACTGCTAACATCAGCAGCATCAGCAGCATCGGCAGCAGCATCGGCAGCAGCATCGGCAGCAGCGGCAGCAGCCTCGGCAGCAGCGGTAGCAGCAGCAGCAGCAGCGGCAGCAGCAGTAGCGTGAGCATTAGCAACAACAGCAGCAGCGACAATAGCAAGGGCGGCAGAGCGGGCACTAGTAGCGTTATCAGCGGCGTCATCGGCAGCCGCAACAGCATCAGCAGCAGTAGCGTCGGCATCGGTGGCATGAGTAGCTGCATCGGCGGCAGCAACAGCAGCAGTCACAGCCGCAGCGGCAACAACAACAACGTCATCACGACCCGCGTCACTAACAGCCGCAGTAAATGCAGCAGTAGCACGCTGAGCAGCACTAGCAGCAGCAGTAGCAGAGGCTACAGCATCAGCTTCACATTCGCGCGCCGCTTCGTCATTCCGCTTCATGTCACGGTAGCAACTTTCCATCACGAGGATCTGCAAATTGAGGCGCGCTGCTGGTGGTGGTAGTAGTAGTAGTAGTAGTAGTAGTAGTAGTAGTAGTAGCGTGAACGATGATGACGATGCTGAATGTGGTTTCACTCCCCTTATATACCCTTACGCCCCGCCTTTTTTCAAGCCACAGGCCAGCTGCCCCTTCACGGCAGGTCTTTAGATCAGCCTTAAGTCGCTTACTACGTGGCTCATCATCCCTCTAATCGCATTTTCCAGCCGCCGGCCGGCTGTCTGCTGACGACAGGCGAGGGTGATTTGTTTTTTTCTTTAGATATAAGCCGCTTACCACACGCGCACCCTCTAGTCACAGACAGAGTGACAGAAAGGGAGGGGGTCGCTTTGTTCACGCTACCTGTAGTTGTTTTTCTATACACACGCTGAGCCCATGACCCGTTAATCCTTTATACAGGTAACACGCGTTCAACTAATTACCCTATTGTATGACAGTCGGTACACGGATTTAATTTTAAACCGCCTTCCCATCTGGGATCCATGTCTGGCGGGGTGGAAGGATCCAGCTGAAAAGTGTGATTAGGGCTTTTGTTTCTCTTATGATAGCAGCAGGTCAGCATGCGACAGCTGAAAATGTCACACTCGCCGCTCCTATAAAAGACTGAGATGCGTCTCTCTCTCTTTCCACACGCCCTTCTACTACCATCGCCGCCGACACCGCCACCGCCCATCGCCAGCCGACCGCCGCCACCGCCTGCAGACACCGTCATCACGCCGGCAGGGAATTTCGAGCTGAGTCTGCTTATTGCTTATTTTTTTTTCTTTGAGCTTTTTGTTTTAAATTTTTTTTTTATTTTCACTCAGTCTTTTTTTTTGTTTCGGAGGAAAGAAATATGGCACGGCAGAGGGCGCGAGTTTCTAAAAGACGATCGCGCGAACAAAGCGCCCTCCTCAACTGCCCGGCTATTTTTTTATCTCAAAGGAGAGAGCGTCACGTAGTTGAGGTTCACGCTTCTTTTGAAGCGTACAAAATTCTCGAGAAATGCAAAGCTGAGCGCCATCGTCGTTATACAAGAGCGGAAAAGGAAAACGTAGCGGCATGGCCGAGAGCTGTCTTCTCAGAACCGTATTTACTCTACCGTTGCATAATATCCGCTCTCAGCGCCCCCACTCGTTGGGCGTTTCATGAACAGAAAGAGCGCCGCCACTCTCCTCACCCCGCCTCTTCTTATATAGTGAGAATAAGCGCTATGAAACGATTCCGCAAACCGATCGGATTCTTGGGAGTGACTGCAGCTCCCACTCGGTGGGCGCGCGTTGTGGCCGACGTGAACACGGTAACTAAAAGTTTCGACGTCGTCACTTGTTATCCCGCTTATTGCAACGCAGCCGAATGGAAGAAGATAGGGACGCACTATTTCATACCATACGCACCGATATGTGTTTGTCACCGCCGCGCTCACACACCTTATTGCTTTTTCGAGACGATCCTGTCACAACACAGAAATAGAAAAGAAAGCGGCAAAGCGACGAGCTTTGCCTAAAGAAAAAAAAAAAAAAAAATTAATCTGCGCTTTTCTCCTCTTCCTCCTCCTCCTCCTCCTCCTCCTCCTCCTCCTCCTCCTCCTCCTCCTCCTCCTCCTCCTCCTCTCTCTCTTCTTTTTTTTAAAAAATAAATATTTGTATCAGACTCCTCTGGAGTCTGATACAAAACATTTATGACTATTGAGTGAAAATAGAATTTTATCGCAAAAAATAAAAAGAAAAAAAAGACACTTCTGCCGCTGCTACTGTGACACCGGCCGGAATCAATAAAAAGGTCGGCGGACTTTTCTCCACAACCATTCACCACCGACCGTTCGAGTGAGAAACACAGCAGACAGTCACACACACAACCGCTCTCTGACGCGTCCTGAAAAATGTCCAGTAGTAAAAGCAAACTCTTCACAGAAATTCATTTCGACGCTCGACTACAAGGACCCTTTAGTTGTATCATTAGCGGTCCGTCGGGTTGTGGAAAATCGCGCTTGGTGGATCAATTTCTGAGCGACGTGAACAATTTGGTCACGCCGCCGGTGGAAAAGACTTTTTACCATTACGGCGAGTGGCAACCTCTGTTTGAAAAAATGGAAAATCGGTACGGTGTGGAATTCAGAGAAGGTCTTCCTAGCAAAGAGTCTATAGCGGGAGACGTGGAAGTAGCAGAAGACGCTTTACGACCCCACACTCTACTGATATTGGACGATCTGATGAGCAGTTCCAATCAGCAAGTGGTAGCCGACATCTTTACTAAATACTCGCATCACTGGAACGTGAGCGTCATATACATCACTCAGAACCTCTTCCAGAAATCACCCGACTTTCGAACTATGAGTCTGAACGCTCACTACATGATCGTTTTCAAGAACCCGCGCGACATGGGGCAAATAGCTAGTCTGTCTCGCCAGGTGTTTCCGTCCAACGCGGCGGCTCTCTCTAGTATATTTACCCATGAACTCAAGCGACCTCACTCATACCTCCTCCTGGACTTCAAGCAGTCAACACCTGACGATCTGAGAATACGCTCCTCTTTGACGGCCATACACTCTCAGCTAGTGTTCGTACCGCTAGACAAAAAAAAGAACAACAGAAAGCAGTAGCAAAAGAAAAATGTCTTCTCATCTACTCGAAAGACACTTTGGTACTCTCAAGCACTTAGCTAAGTGCTCGCCAAAGGACTGCTCGCATCTAATAGACTCTGGAAGCGACGAGCTGATCGCAGCGTTGAGTGAGATCTGTCACAATTTACTGGTAGGGAACATCCCGCTCAGCGACAAACAACTGGACAAGCTTCGAGAATCGGCTGACGTGTTGAGGGAGGTCGGCAAAAAATCTACGCCCATCAAAAAAAAGAGACGCGTCTTGGTACAAGAGGGAGGTTTCCTCATTCCGGCTCTCATAGGGATGGCCTTACCGCTTATAAAGAGCATTCTCCGTATATGAGACAGTCATTCGACACCTACTCGCCGACAGCACCACCACTACCGCCACCACCAGCGTCATTGCCACCGTCGTCCCCATGACGGACTCAGAGCAGCAACAACACTACAAACGTTTAGCGCTCGTGGATCCTGAGACGCTCTACAAATCATCACGAGCAGGTCTACTTCATCATGTGCCCGCTGCTGCTGCTACTACTAGCGCTGCTACTACTGCAGTCGCTGCTGCTAGTACTTCTACTGCTCCAAACCTTCCTCCTCTTCCTGATGAGCGCACTGAAAAGAACGAGAGTTCCGCTCCTGCCACCGCCGCCCGCCTACCCGCCGACATGGCCTATTACCACAAGCAGGCAGAGCAGTCCCTTCATCCCGACGCGGCCTTGCACCAGGTGCTACAGTTTATCTACAGGGACTTGGATTTAGTGTTGAACGACCCCACTTTGGAATCGCGCGAGAAAATGTTGAAATACCGAAGGTTGTTGAATAGATTGCAATTTTTTCTCGCGAATCCCCACAACAGCAACATCTTTTCGTCCTACTCTTCTTCGCCCCCGGCTCACCTCCGTCAGTCTGCTGAAGAGGCCAGCGCGTCCCTACTCGAGCGGTTGGCGAACCAAGTTCCCAAGAGGAATCGCCGCCGGACCGTGGAGCTGTACAAACAATTGGAGAAATCCGGAGTGATCAAGTGGAACGAGGACGGGGCGGTGCGCGAGATGTCGGGTCGGAGAATACCACCTGAGCATCGCATCAACATAGTGGACTTACTGAACGACGCCGCCAGGTTCAGGAAGACGGCGCCCAGACCGGCGGGCTACTCGCCGTTCACGAAAGCGCTGCGCGAAGCGGTTCCCACCACAGACGCTTTGATCGGAAACCATCTGTATAAAGCGAGCGGACCTGGCCAAAGTTTGGACACACGGCTTGCTGACAGAGGTCGGAAACGACCGAGCTTCGAATCGGAAGAAGGAGAAGCAGCAGCAGCAGTAGCAGCAGCAGACTCTTCTCTGCAGGTGGTGGACGATCAATCCTCTGACGACGAGGAGGACGACCGTGAACTTTTCCAAACTCCGACTTCCTATAGGAGCGTGCCACGTAAGAAAAGGAAAGGGCGCAACCGCCTAGCGGCGAGCTCGTCTTTCACGCCCTCAACAGACCCGCGATGGGCAAACCAGTGAAGAGACTGACCAAGAAGGAAAAAGAAAAGAAGCGCGTAGTAGCTAGATATACCGACGTCAAAGCGCCCTCCAGTTTCACTAGCGTGACTAAACTCCAGAAACAGCATTTTCGCCACCTGAACCCGGCCGTCATCCGAGATGCTTTAGTGTCGCTGGACGCCTACACTAAACATAAACCCATTCGGAGAAAATTCGCAAGGAACAAGACTATAACCGGCGCAATCGATCAGCAGTGGCAGATAGATCTTATGGACATGCAAGCTTTGGCGTCTCACAACGACCGCTTCCGGTACGTGGTGACGGCGATCGACGTTTTCTCTAGGTACGCGTGGGCCGTTCCCATTAAATCCAAGAGCGGCGCTGATGTCACCGAGGCCTTCCGAGAGATGACAGGCCCTGGCGAGAGACGACCGCGCACTGTTCAGACAGACAAGGGGAAAGAGTTTTTGAACAAGATCTTTCAAGATCACTTGAAGAGCGAGGGCATAGAGTTCTTCACTGGCGAGAACGACGACATCAAAGCTAGTCTAGTGGAGCGCTTGAACCGCAGTCTGAAGGAGAAGCTGTGGCCTTATTTCACACACAAGCGCACGTATCGCTACGTAGACGTACTGCACCATGTAGTGTCTTCTTACAATCGCACTCACCACAAGACGTTGAAAATGGCGCCGGCTCAAGTCAGCTCGGAAAACAGCGAAACGGTTTTCTACCGACAAGATCTCCCAACTAACAAACAAATCGACGAAATATGGAAAAAGAAGAAAAAAACAAAGACGTCCGCCGTCGACGTCATCGCTCCGGGTGACAGAGTGAGGATGTTGAGAACCAAAGGCGCCTTCGACAAAGGGTACGAGGGAAACTGGCGCGAGGAAGTGGTCGACGTTGCTAAGACGTTGGGAAGCAGAGGGTTCGAGCTGAAAGACGACAAGGGCAAGGAGATAAAAGGCGTCTTCTACCCGGAAGAGGTTCAGAAGGTGTACAAGAGTCGTTACGACAAGAACTACCTGATAGACGAGGTGTTGCGCCGCAAGACCGTCGACGGTAAAGAGTTAGCTTTCGTACGTTGGTTAGGTTACGACGACAAGTTCAACGAGTGGATCCCCGTCAAAAAAATAACGTAACAAAATGAACATCACTCTACCTAGCAACAGCTCTATGGAGTATTATCCTGACAACAGCTTGACGTCTTTCCGAACTCACTTCGACTCGCCGCTCCTTCTGCCCGAAGCGTACGAAGCGGCTCTGACTGAGATCATCCTCCCTACAGAATGGACTAACGTGCACGACGACGACTTGATCATCGTTGTTCCTCTGCGCACCAAGGGTTCGCTAGAGGAGGCGATCCAGGTTTTAAAAGACACTAAATTCGCCGAAGGAAAAAAACCACAGGTGGCCTGGCGGGAAATGAGAAACGCGAACGGTCTGAGCAAGCTAACGTTCAGCTCAGACTTCCCGCTGAGCTGGAAGGAAGCGAGCTATGTAACGGTGGAAAAGATATCAGACACGGCGGAAGAGCAGCAATTGAAACCGGAAACAAAAAGGTTCAAGAGAGAGGTCGACTTGAGACAGACGAATGCCGTATACAAGAAGTTCTTGTCCCCGGCGGTGAAGAAGAAGGCGATCAGCGATCAAGCAAGACATATGATCGAAGAGATGGAGAAACACATGGGCGTGCGCAGTTTCATGCCAAACATATTCCAGATACCTCCTATTTTCACCGGAAGCAACCACACCCTAGTCGAGCGCTTGAGTGAGACGATGCGAGATGACAGACTAGAGGGCGAGAGCTTCTTGCTCAAACCGATGCGGATCTTATCGTACGACGCCAAGACGAAACGCGTCACCATCAAACCGCCGAGACACTGCGCTGTCCTGCTGACTCCGCATCTCGCATGCGTTCTAGGCTTCGGAGAGAAGACGTGTTTCGCGTCGCCGACTACCGGCGCCTACTCGATGGATGTTTACGGAGACGTGCACTCTGTGTACATATACACCGACATGATCCAAGAGAGACGTGTGGGCGACATGCAAGTGCCGCTGTTGCGCTGCGTGGCGGTGGACAGAGGCGGAAAGCGTCGAGGTGGCGTGCAAGCTATCAGTTTTCCCCATTTGGATTATTTCCCCTTGAAATCCAAGAGGTTCACCGAGGTCGGCATCTATTTAAGAGACCGATCCGGTCATTCCATCCCATTCGGTAGAGGCTAGGTGACCGTGACACTTCATCTGAGACCTATTGAGCGCTGAAAGAGAGAAAAATGATGCGTCAACGCGTTCCGTACTTTCCACCCAGGCGCACCGACTTCGGCAGAGGGTACAGCGATTACTACAACGCGCAGCTGGGCAACGGCGTGACCGTGTACAGCGGGCGCTCTTTCCAGAGCGGGCACGGTTTGGGCGGCGCTCTGTTAGGTCTGATGCGCTCGGCTACCCCGCTGTTGAAGTCGGTGGGAAAAACGCTGCTCCGCGCCGGTGTGGGCGTAGCTAAAGATGTGCTGGCGGGTCGGACTTTAAAGAGCAGCGTGAAAGACCGAGGCGCAGGCGCTCTGAAGAGACTGGCGAGTACGGCGTTCTCGGGAGGAAAGACGACTGTCGCGTCTAAGAAAGGGTCGAAACGTCGTCGTGGGCATTCCCCTCAGACGGGTGGTGGCTCTTGCAAGAGACGTAGAGGGGATGTATTCGACCGGTAAGCGCCTAGGCGTTCAGGTATAAATAAAAAGACTGGAGGCAGTCGGCGTCAGTCTGTCGGCCGCGTGAAGAGAGAACACAATGGCTTACGTACACGAGAGCAGTAACGAGTGCGCGCTCTCTGAGCTCGACCTGCACACCGTAGCGCCGACTCAGACTACTATCTTAAAGTCGTCTTTCCTGGGGATAGAAACAAAAAACTCTTTAGAGGATGGAGGTAACATAAATTTCACCATCAACAAGTCGCAAGAGTACACAGACCTCAACGAGAATTACCTTCATCTGGAATGTCAAGTGCTGAAAGCGAACGGAACGGCGATCGATGACACCGACGCAGTAGCTCCGGTGAACAACTTGGCTCACTCACTCTTCAAAGACGTGCAAGTCTCCATCGGCGGTTTCAAAGTGTCTGGCAACACCGAGACCTACCCTTACCGAGCTTACTTGGAAGGGTTACTCAACTACAACAAAGACGTGAAGGACGGCGTCATGAGCGCCCAGGGGTGGCATGAAGATACGCCCGGTCAGTTTGACACGTTGACTGACGCGAATGCGGGGTACAAAGCGCGCAAGAAGCTAATCTCCAACAAGCGCTTTTCGCTGATGGCGCGACTGCACTTTGACCTGGCTCATCAACCGAAGCTCATCGTTGGAGAGACGGAAATCAATCTCACTCTGAAACAGGCGGCGCCCTCTTTCTATCTGATGTGCGCCGCTGACGGAGGCTACAGCTTGAAGATCTACAAAGCAAAGCTCTACGTGCGACGCGTGTTGGTGGCGGACGCTGTAGCGGAAACGCACGAGAGAGCGGTGATAGAACACGGACCCTTCGACTACCCGGTGAACAGAGTGGAAGTGACGACGTACGCCATCCCTCAAGGTAACAGAGATCACAGCTACACGCACTCCAACACAGGCCAGCTTCCCAAGTCGATGATGATTTGCTTCCTGGACCACGACGCCTTCAACGGTAGCTTCACCAAGAACCCGTTCGAGATGAAGCATTACGACATCAGCTCGCTTCAAGTGATAGTGAACGATCAGAAAGTGCCGAACGACGCGTATGTGCCCGACTTTAAGACCAAAGCGGCCGTGAGAGAGTACTTGGCGCTACACACGGAAACGGGGATGTACGAAGGCGCGCGCTCCTGCGGTATTTCATACGATCAATTCCTGAACGGTTCCACGGTGTTCCCCCTCGACTTAACCCCAGACAGATCGCACGACGGGTGTCGCGTGAACCTTATAAGAGCGGGTCAGCTGAGGGTGGAAGTCAGTTTCCGCTCGGCGCTACTAGCGACAACAACCGTGCTACTCTACTTGGTGTACGACAACGTCGTCGAGCTGACCCGAGATCGACACCCCATCACCGACTACCACATGAACTGAAGACAAGACCGCGGTACTTGGCGTATCGTATGAACACGCTTGAAATAAGCAGAGTGTTGAAGGAAAACATTCACACAAAACATCGTTTCCTGGGCGTTTTCTCTTGTGACACTATTCCGAAGCACCCTATCAAAGACACTTGTTTCGTGAGCAACACAGATCCGCAACATTTACCAGGTCAGCATTGGGTGGCGTTTTACGTGTCGAGCACGGGTGAAGTGTACTACTTTGATTCTTTTGGCTTACCGCCGCTGAGTGCGGAGTTCTTGTCTTTCGTGGAACGCTCTGCTCCGTTCAAGTGGCAAAGAAACCGCATTCAACTACAAGACACTTCTGCTGACACCTGTGGACCTCATTGCGTTCATTTCCTAATTGAAGCATGTCGAACAAGAAACCCCAAGAAGTGCGTCATGCGCATGAGCAGAATCCCAAAGCTGAGCGACCGGGTCGTGAGTCAGAAGCTATCGATGATGCTGTTGTGACGGGTTGTTGCGATGGCGGCCGTTTCATGGAAGCAAAGATTCTCTGCCTTGCCGAAATGGTGTTGGATTTATCCAAAGTCGTGCAATGTGTATTGGAGAGAACTCGTCCGGGGTGTGGTGGTGCGAGTGACGGCGGCGTGAGACTTTGCGGCCTGTTGAGTTGCTGCAAATCGAAGAAGCAAGCTAAAAAAGCATAAACTTGTGTGTTTTTTCTGATTGAAATGAAAATAAAGAATAAAATGAAAAGAAAAGAAATTATCTTGTTGTGTTTTTATTTCTATAATACAAGCTACATAACTTTTTTTTCGTTTGTTTGTTTAGAAACAGTCACGTGTCACGTGGTGTTGTTTACAAACAAGAGAGCCACGTTGTGTTGTTTACAAACAAACCCTAAGTAGGTCACGTTACCCTAGTTACCAGAATGCCTGCTTCTGATTGGCTGAGCCGAAGTAGGTCACGTGACGTAAGTAGGTCACGTTACCATGGTTACCAGAATGCCGGCCTCTGATTGGCTGAGAGCTTCTAAGTAGGTCAGTAGGTCACCCAGAATGCTGGCTTCTGATTGGCTGAGAGCCCTAAGTAGGTCACGTTACCATGGCAACGGGTCACGTGACCAAATGGAGGCCTCTGATTGGCTGCATATCGATTGAGTAATAAACAGTACTTAACTATAGTCCCGTTCCGATACATACTATACTACTCAGGCAGTCAAACATCAGAGTTGATGAAAATAACTTGTTTGAATATCTTCCACTTTCACCTCTGGAGGTAGGTTTCCAAATAAAAGGAAACAATAACAAGTGTTGTTTTCCATCTCTTCAGCCCATTTTTTCCTGCCATACTGAGGGAAAATATTGGAATCTTACAAATACTAGTCGATGTATAACTGGTGGAAAGCAATTGTTACAATATCACCATTCACACTTCACCATATAGCAGACTACAATAGTATTGGAAATGTGATTCAAGGCTGGGAAAAAAAAGATTTTGCTTGTAGTATAAAAACTTCAGGGCTAAAATCAACAACGGTTTTGTTTCATTCACAACCCATTCGCTAAATATGCTCTTGAATACACATGGAAGTAGAATCACTGTAACTCTCAAATGGGAGTCTAGCCCTGATCACTAAGGTAACTCTCCCCAGGACTCTAAAGTAACTCGCTGATATTAGTGGGACTCTATAGTAACTCTATAATGACTCCTATTTTAAGAGGGTCATAGTTTATTAACTCCCTACCTCGCATTAATTCATGTCTTACAGAGTCATGAACTGGAGGACCCATATGGGGAAGTCACAAGGAAGTCATGTGTAGCAGACACTCTAATGACCCCCTAAACTATCCTGATTCTCCAACTAAAACTTTCAATGTCTTACCAGTTCTGAGCTGTTCAACTAGAGGACCTCACAATATATTTTGTAGAGTTTTTCTCAGAACAGTGCCTGTCATAATGGTTTTAAAATGCCCCTCTTCATCTGATCAACACAAGATAAGTAATACTCATGCTTATAGTAGGAATGTCTGATAATAAGTACATGGACTAAAGAAAATACTATTCCATTATGTGAAATATACCTAAATAAGGTACAGTAGAAGCATAGACACTATTTCTGTCAGTAAATGTTTATATTAAAGCATTTTCACTGTTTCATCTATACATGGGTTATACGCTTATTGGCTGAGATCAATTAAATAAAATCTCTGATTTCTCCCACCATTCATATTGATGTAAATAATGAAACCAAGGAGAAAGGAGCTGTTAAGATCTTCTTGCATCACCCATTTTGACTCCCTACAATAAAAGTGTCAAACAGGTTTGTCTCACATTTTTTATGGTATCGTCCCATTTTGACTCCTGTTTGACTCTATGCAAAGGAAGACAGTAAGCTTGGACTCCCAAGCGATAGGGAGTCACCAAGAGTTGTAGGGAGAGTTACCGCAGTGATGGGGGCTGGACTCCCATTTTAGTGTCACTGTGATGCTACTTCTTTTCTCTGTGTATGTTTATCCCATGAGATTATGTGGGGAATAGTGAATTGTACATGGGATTACCATGAAATCACACATAAATGAGCTGGTTCTAGTGACTTTCCCTCTTTGTTCCCGCACTTCTTCCGGCAGGCAGTGAGCATTTATCCATATCACCAGGGTGACTGATATATAAGAAGCCCCACTCCTGCACTGCTAAAATGCACACTGGTTACAACTTCAACACTCTATTATTTTTCTAGATATTGCCAGAATCTGTGAAAGGGACACACTCCATAATCATGCCATTGGGATAAGAAAGAGATTGATGTTGTTAGCAGGACTGTCTTGCTGGTGTTTTTTATACGACCGGGAGGAAAAATAGTCGTATGATAAATACCATCCATTACAGGCTCTCATGTCAGTTAATAAAAATAAGGGGGAAGAAAGGGATTCAATACTAGAAGGAAGAGCTATTATATTCAATCAATAAAAGAAACCCGCATAGGTTACTTACCTTGTGGTTCAGAGGCATTTACAGGACGAATAATGTCATACGTCAGATAGCATGCTCGGGTGTCTGCTCTAGATATAGCCAATGGAGATTCTGGAATATTATTATCAGTTTGATTTATTTTAATTAATGAGTGGAGACAGACACCAGCACACTATTAGTCTAACCTTGCTGTGTATGACCAGCACAACAACTGTCCATACTTCGGTTGTGGTACTAGCACTATTTGAACAACAGGGGAGACCATTGTTTTTTTTAAGAAGCAGGCCTAATGGTCTCGAGTCCCCCAGAGAAAAGAAAAGTATAAAAACATGATTATCTTACATGTTTGGAAGTCTCTAGCATCCAGCCTTTGTTAAACATACACATAAAGGATCTCCAGTTTACCTGGCTCCACCTCGCAGATGAAGCTGAGTCTTAAAGCACAGGATTGGTCATGAATCAGGTCAGCAGTTTCGGGGATGTAGCTGCAGTGGTGTCCTTTGTGATTAGGCTCACCGGGCTGCCAAATGCTGCTGTCTGTCACTGAAGTACCATCCAGCCACTGGTAGTTGGTGTTTCCTCCATCATAGACCCTCAGTCCAGTCCAGATTTGGCCACTTTCCATTTCCCAGTCAGACCTGCAGAAAATGTAATAATAAAGTTGCAGTCAGGCCACAGATTATCTACTGCAGAAATTGCCAGTCTAAAAAGCTACTATTTATTTGTAGCAAGGATGGTCACAGACTGGATCTGGCCTAACTAGGTTATCTCCTTACACTGTCATAATGACAAGCCATGGCCCTAGATGAGCCACCAATAGTTGTGGCATCCCCAACTTTAAGAAAATTGCTCTTAAAGTTCAACCAAGATACTTGTTCTCTATAAATAAATTGCACGCATAATAACCAACCATAATGACATTTAAGTTTCTTTTAACTCGTTACACATGTATGTACATAGAGTCCAATATGGATGAACTCCCACACTCTAACAGTGCCACATTCTCACCTTGCCATTGCAAAGTGTTTTAGCTCAAGAATATCTGGGAACTTGGGCAAGTTTCCTCCGATATCTTCACAACTCTGTTTTGCACTATCCCAGTCTGTGACAACACGGGAGTAGTAGAGTGACGTCTGCTTGCGCCGACAGTCCTCATGTGACACTAGTGAGACAAAAGGGAGTTTACTACAGGTAGTCAAACAACAGAGTTAATGAAAATGACTTGTTTGAATATCTTCCACTTTCAGCTCCGGAGGTAGGTTTTCAAAAAAATGAAACAATAACAAGTGTTGTTTTCCATCTCCTCAGCCCACTTTTCCCTGCCATACCGAGGGGAAATATTGGAACCTTACAAATACTAGTCAATGTATAACTATATGGAAAGCAATTGTCGCTTTTTCTGGCAATTTTCCTTTATGATCGCACTAG
The DNA here is from genome assembly GCA_947462335.1 of Harmothoe impar. Classification (NCBI taxonomy): domain Eukaryota; kingdom Metazoa; phylum Annelida; class Polychaeta; order Phyllodocida; family Polynoidae; genus Harmothoe; species Harmothoe impar. The sequence goes on along the minus strand of OX381707.1, from coordinate 82,368,277 downwards.
GCTTAAACCGAAAAGAAACTTTAAGAGACAGACTTGAGTTCTTAAGTCGGAGGTCAAAGGTCTTTGTTAAAGGGGCAATATCACCACTCACACTTTACCATATAGCAGACTAGAACAGTACTGGAAATGTGAAACAAGGCTGGAAAAAGAAGGGACATCCTACCCATGGCTGTTATTCACACCAGTGTTAATTTTTACAAGGCATGAAAGCACAGTGGTGCTAAAATAAGCAGCTTTGCTTGCAGTATAAACACTTTAGAGCTAAAATCAACAATGGTTTTCTTACTTTGACAAACCATTTACTAAATTTGCTGTTAAATATGTTCATACCATGACATTAGTCTATCATCTTGAATTATATGTGGGGAATAGTGAATCATACATGGCATTGCCAAGAAATCACACTTATAAATGAGCTGGTTCTATAGACTTTCCCTCTATGTTCCTGCACCCCTCCAAGCAGACAGTGAGCATTTATCAGTATCACAAAGACGTTATATATAAGAGCCCCACTCCTGCATTGCTAAAATGCACACTGGTGACAGCTTCAACACTGTATTATTTTTTCTGGATATGGCCAGAATCTGAGAAAGGGAAATGCATCTGGGATATGAAAGACATTGATGTTGTTGGTAGGACTGTCTTGCTGATTTTTTTTACGACCGAGAGGAAATACAGTCTTATAATCATAGCAGCACCAATGCTTCTTTTAGGTAACACAAATGAAGAGCTATTATCAGCCCAAAATCAAGGGGAGAAACACCCTCATTCACAGCAAGGTATTATAAGTAGGATTTCCCCAACCTGATTAAATCCAATCAATAAACAAAAAAGAAATCATCTTTGGTACATACCTTGTGGTTCAGAAGCATTCACAGGACCAATAATGTCATATGTGAGATAGCATGCCCGGGTATCAGCTCTTGATACAGCCAATGGGGATTCTGGAAAAATAGTTCAATTAGTTTCATTAAATTGAATAAATGCAGAATGAAACCCAAAAAAGCCTAGAGTGACCTTGCTGTATATCGCCGGCTTAAGAGCCAGGTTCTATATTAGCCTGTGAAAGGGGAGTCCATTTCACAACTATTTCTGGCGACACCCATCACCAAAAAAGACTAAAGGTCACTATATACCACTGGAAAGCTCTGATCATGGCTTTTCAGATATGGTAAGTGTAAAAGAAAGGGTTGCGAGGAATCCAAGATGGCAACCAAAATCCAAGATGGCCACCAGAATATCACAATTCCATCTCCAATGACCTAGATATGGCTTAGAATACTTTTTTAACACTGCCTACCCCCCCTAATTTGATTACAACCATACCTACCCCCCTTAATTGAACCCAAGGAATTCAATGGCTCTATTGCTTTGTTTCTAAGTCAGCTGGTTGCTTAGCAACAGCTATTGTTTTTGTTTATCTGCTGAAGGAAATCAATGGTTCAATTGGTTTGTTGCTAACACAGCTAGTTGCCTAGCAACGACTGTTATTATTGTTTATCTCCCTTACAACACATATTTCCATGGTCCTGAAGTTTATTATCAACAGGCATGGCAACAACTAAACAACCTTGATCCAGGCTATTCTAAGGTTCAAAGTTGATTAAGAAACAAGCTCTGTGGACTCTTCAAGTAGCTCTTGGGACCCCTCTAGCAGCTTTTGGGACCCTGCAAGCAGTTCTAAGGACCCTCTAAGAGGATTTGTGGGACCTTCCAGTTGCTCTTGGACCCCTTTGGTGACTCTGCAGATCCTCCGGCTGCTCTGTGGACATTTTTATTAGCTAGGGGGTATACATAACAGCTAGCTACATGTGGATGGCCCCTAAGAGCCCTTGAGCTTCTTATGGCGGGGGGATAGGTATTCCAGCGGCTCTGTGGACCCTTCTAGTGGATCTGTTGCCTGCTTCTGTAACTCTTGGGACCCTTCAGCCACAACCCAGATACTGAGGAAGGTAGTACAGTCCTCCTAGGTACTGGGGAAGATGATCTAGTCATCCATGCTATAGGGGGAGATGATCTCGTCATCCCTGATGTAGGGGAAGATGATCTTGTCATCCCTGGTATAGGGGAAGATGATAGTCATCCCTGATATAGGGGAAGATGATAGTCCGCTCGGGTATAGGGGAAGATGATAGTCAGCCCTGGTATAGGGGAAGATGATAGTCAGCCCTGGTATAGGGGAAGATGATCTAGCCATCTCTGGTATAAGGGAGGATGATCCAGTCGTCTCTGGTAAAGAGGAGGAGTCTTCCTTGGTACCAGCAAAGAGAAGGTAGACATCTACTAATGCCAGAGCATGCATACCCAGAGCCCGTCATGGTGTTTCCAGGGCTAGAGGTAGTCATAGAGTCAGCAGAGATGTTCACAGAATCAGCAAAAATGCACCCACAGCCACCTGAGGTGCCACCACAGTGTACAGAGTTCCTCCTGGAGCCACAGTAGGGGGCCCTAGAGCGACTGGAAGGGTCCCAAGATCAACTGAAGGGGTCCCCAGACCCACTGGAATGGTCCACAGAGTCACTGAAAGGGTCCCCAGTGTCACTGAAGGAGTCCCCAGACCCACTTCAACGGTCCACAGAGCTACTGAAGGGGTCCCCAGACCCACTGGAACGGTCAATAGAGTGACTGAAGGGGTCCCAAGTGTCACTTAAGGGGTCCCCAGAGCTACTGGAAAGGTCCCTAGAGCCGCTGGAAGGGTCCCAAGGACCACTGAAGGGGTCCACAGACCCACTGGAACGGTCCACAGAGTCACTGAAGGGGTCCCCAGTGTCACTGAAGGGGTCCATAGAGTCACTGAAGGGGTCCGAACAGCCACTGAAGGGGTCCCCAGACCCACTTGAACGGTCCACAGTGCCACTGAAGGGGTCCCCAGACCCACTTGAACGGTCCACAGAGCCACTGAAGGGGTCCCCAGACCCACTTGAACGGTCCACAGAGCCACTGAAGGGGTCCCCAGACCCACTGCAACGGTCCCTAGAGTCACTAAAGGGGTCCCTAGTGTCATTGAAGGGGTCCATAGAGTCACTGAAGGGGTCCACAGAGCCACTGAAGGGGTCCCCAGACCCACTGGAATGGTCCACTGAGTCACTGAAGGGGTCCCCTGTGTCATTGAAGGGGTCCACAGAGTCACTGAAGGGGGTGCCCAAAGTCACTGAAGGGGTCCCAAGTGTCACTAAAGGGGTCCCCAGAGGTACTTGAAGGGTCCCTAGAGCCACTGGAAGGGTCCCAAGAGCCACTGAAGGGGTCCCCAGACCCACTAGAACGGTCCACAGAGACACTGAAGGGGTCCCCAGTGTCACTAAAGGGGTCCCCAGAGCTACTGCAAGGGTCCACTAAGTCGTTGAAGGGTCCCTAGAGCCAGTAAAGAGGCCCCCACACTGATGGCTGTGTCTCACGACCTTGAGCCAATGTTTTTGTCTCTGACCGGGTGCCGTCTCTGACCAGGTGCCTTCTCTGACCGGGTGCCGTCTCTGACCGGATGTCATTTTGGTAGTTTAGTTATGTTCTACCAACAGCAGGAGGTACATAAGAGCTGCCATAACCCTTTTACATATCCTTATATATGTATGAGTATAGGTTAACATTAAAAAACACGTTTTTCTGACACCAGGTCAGAGACGGCACCTGGTCAGAGACGGCACCTGGTCAGAGACGGCACCCGGTCAGAGACAAAAACATTGGCTCAAGGTCGTGAGACACAGCCTGATATTCCTAGGCTCCCTATACAACCAATCTATCAGTCACCAGTACCTAACCTAGTTAGTCCTTTTTTCTCTCTCTATACTAACAACCGAGGTAAGTTATTATTGTCAGGTTGGTCAGTACTGACAAACCCACCTAAGTCTTTTCATTTCCAGGAGGAGCCATTGAGTGGTCATCATAGAGTCTTACAGGTGGCACCAACTAGTGGTATACAAATACAGCACACCAATAATGAACCTAGGTTAGCCACTACTAACTGACCCCTTAGTCATTTGTGAATATAACTTTGTCATTGTGACTAACACACATATGACGAACGCAGAATAGTCTGTACCGACTAATCCTTTCAACTTATGGATTTTCGGTGCAGACCCACTGGAAGGGTCCACAGACCCACTGAAGGGGTCCACAGACCCACTTAAGGGGTCCACAGAGTCACTGGAGGGGTTCCTTGAGTCAAAGCAACTATAAAGGGCCTCCAAAGCCTCTGGGAGGGTCCCCAGAGCTGCTTGGAGGGTCTACAGAGTCACTGAAGGGTTGCCCAGCTTCACTGAAGGAGTCCACAGAGCAGCTTGAAGGGTCCATAGAAGGGGTCCGTAGAGTCACTGATGGGGTCCCAAAGTCACTGAAAGGGTCCAGAGAGTCACTGAAGGAGTCCCCTGAGTCACGGATTGGGTCTGAAGAGTAATTGAAGGTGTTCACTGGAAGGAGTCACTGGAAAGGCCTCCAAAGCCTCTGGGAAGGTCCCCAGAGCTGCTTGGAGGGTCCACAGAGTCACTAAGGGGGTCCAAAGTGTCACTGAAGGGGTCTACAGAGCAGCTGGAAGGGTCCACAGAGCAGCTTGGAGGGTCCCCGGAGCAGCTGAAGGGGTGTCACTAAAGGGTTCCAAGAGCAACTTGGATTTTGGTTGCCATCTTAGATCCCTCGCAACCTTTTCTTTAACACTCACAATATTTGAAAAGCCAATGATCAGAGCTTGCAAGTGGTATATAGTGACTTTTAGTCTTTTTTTGGTGATGGGTGGTCAGCCAATTAGCCTTCAATGCTGCAGCATTAAACAGGGGGGACGGGTTCTCAAACAGCTTGGTCTACCATAAAACCCCGGCTTTAAGACAGATTTTATTTGGCGTTTTTTTTTTTGTACAAGACGGATTTTTCCCCTAAGTTGGGGGGTCGTCTTAAAGGCAGGGTTTTGGAAATTTTCAATTTGGAAAAAACATGAAAATATGAAAAGAAAATATCGATGACCTTATACTTTTTATGAACATTTCTTCACTGATTTTAGAAAGTAAAGTGTATTGTACTGTATACTATGATAAGATCAGGGGAAAAAAATATGAAAAATTTGAAATTTGGATGACCTAGAGGGGGTATGGGGGCTGGACAGGATCGTCAAAGTCAGGCGTTGTCTTAAAGGCGGGGTTTTCCAAAATGTCATATGTTTTTTGCACAAGACAGATTTTTTCCTAAAGTTTGGGGGTCGTCTTAAAGGCGGAGTCGTCTTAAAGGCGGGGTTTTACGGTAGTTCTTCTCAGTCTACCAGAGAGAAGGGTTGTTTCCCAGTTTCAAAAAGATTCAAATTTGCAGAGAATGATATAAAGCAGAAAGTAATAAATACATAAAAACTTTTGTACAGAGGTTGAGGTACTTGCATCATACTTCTATTGTTTGTGTGTGAACCACAGCCCTGTACCTCAATGACAATGATATAATTATAATAGTTAATTCTAGAAAGTGTCAATAACCGACTGACAATAATAAAACATGAATTTGAAAGATAACTAGTTTACCTTCCTCCACTTCACATATGTAGCTGTACTTAGCTGTACAGTCTGCATCATAAAGCCCAAGAGAAGTAGAATAGATGAAGCCGCACTGATGTCCGTTGTCATTAGGCTGATCAGGATCCCAAAAACCACTGTCTGTTATAGAGGTACCGTCCAGCCACTGGTAGTTGGTGTTTCCTCCATCGTAGACCCTCAGCCCAGTCCAGATATGGGTATGTGGCAGTGACCAGTCCGAGCTGCAGACAGGGATTTATCATTGCTAATAATACCCTTTAAATTGACATATTGACGTTATGTCAATTCAACATTTTTGATATGGCAACATACTTATGTCAATATACATCACATGAGAAAAAGTTTTCTGCCAATACATCAAGGTACCTGCATGTGCAGCAATACACTGTGTGGTTTCAGGTATAATCAGTTAACAGGTTAAGCTTACATCTAATCATTCAAACTTATACCAGTGACCATATACATATTAGATACAAATATTACACAAGGCTTCGGTAGCTCTTTAGTATCATTAATGAATTGCCCACATATTCCAACACAAAAATACCACAGTCTCACCTTGTCTTCATGATGTATTTCAACTCAAGAACATCGTCCATCTTTACCAGAAAGCCCCCAATATCTTCACACTGATGTTTTGCACCGTCCCAGCTAGCCATGATTTTGGAGTGGTAGTACGATGTCTGACTGGGTCCACAACCTGTCTGTGACACTAGTTATACAACGGGAATACAGTTTTACAGGCAGTCAAACAATAAAGTCTATGGAAATGACTTGTTTAAATATCCTTCACTTTTAGGTCTTTGCGAATAATAGGAAACAATTACACTTGTGGTATTTTATCTCTTCAGCCCACTTCTCCCTGCCTCACTGACTAGCTAATTGGGCCTGTACAAATACTACTTCATGTATAATTAGGAGAAAGCAATGTTATTGCCACCTTTCCTGACAATTGACATTCTTTCAGTAAAGTCTTGCATTAGTGTTCTTTTGATGTTGACAGGCTGTATTTTTCATGATGTGATATATAGTTTCTGTAGCAATCAATCTCTAGAAGATGTTCTGATTTCAGAAAGGTACAATGAACCTAAGCTCACAATTATTAACACTGTTTCTATATCCTTGAAAATCAAGGGGAGAAACACCCTCATTAACAGCAAGGTATTATAAGTAGGATTTCCCCAACCTGATTATATCCAATCAATAAACAAAATAAATTTATCTTCAGTTACATACCTTGTGGTTCAGTGGCATTCACAGGACCAATAACGTCATATGTGAGATAACATGCCCGGGTGTCTGCTCTTGATATAGCCAATGCGGATTCTGAAAAAAAAATTCAATTAGTTTCATTAAGGTTGATCGCTACTCTTAACTTTTCATCCATATAATTTCCAAATTATTGCCTAATGGTAGTTTAGATCATTAAGAAATGGAAAATGTAAAAAAAAAAGGGGGGGCCCTGAGCTACTTTTTTTATATACAGATATTCGAAAAAAAAAGTTTTTTCTATTTTTGGCAAAAAATACCAAAAATTGGGAAATCTTCACGATATTTTTTCTTACTGAACCACTGCTTACATCAATTTTTTTTCAAGTGAATAATCCTATATTGTGTCTTTAAATGGGGAAAATAAAATTATAGTGTAAAAACAACCCTTTTCTGAAAAAAAAAAAGGTGGTTATAGGACGATTTATTAAATTTTATTTATAAATTTTTCAACAAAATCTTTAATATTAGCAAAAAAATTAAAAAAATGGTTTATATCATTTGCTAACATAAAAAAGGAATTTTGATAGGGGGTCTCGTCCATATTTTTAGGGTTTTGGGCCTTTAAAGTTAAAAAATAGGGCAAAAACTGTCTAAATCTCATATTTGAAGGCCAAAATAATGCGTTAAAAGCCAAGGATCAGGGTCAAAATTGGCTATTTTTCATACTCTTATTTGTTTGAAGCACAGTCATGAAGTCTATATCAATCTCTATAATGATTAAAAGGTAAATAATTCCAATATTCTTAAATATGTTAAAATAATCAAATATCACTGGCTCCAAATATATCAATTATTCAAAGTGCAATACATTGCTCAATTTTGCTCGGAATTGTCCAATATTAGAACATGGCTTAGTGGGCATGTATATGTATCCAGTCCTCTAATATTGGCTCATTCTGACAGGTTAAATCTATATGCGCAAAAAGCTGCACAGTAGTCCATATTCCATGAGTAGCGATCAACCTTAAATTTAATAAATGCAGAATGAACCCCAAAATAGCCTAGAGTAACCTTGCTGTACATTGCCAGCTTAAGAGCCAGGTTCTATATTGGCCTGTAAAAGGGGAGTCGATTTCACAACAGGGGGGACGGATTCTCAAACTGCTTGGTCTAGTTCTTTTCAGTCTACAAAACCCCGATCCCCGATCCTTGGCTTTTAACGCATTATTGTTTCCCAGTTTCAAAAAGATTCAAATTTGCAGAGAATGATATATAGCAGAGAGTAATGAATACATAATCACTTTTGTACAGAGGTTGAGGTACTTGGTTCTATCATGGTCAGCCGTGCACTTCCCATTGAAAACAATGGACCAACGACCATGGTGTTGGTCAGAGGACCAACACATGATTTATTTTTATGTAAGAAGGCTTTTCATTTGACGTCGGTGACGTCCAGTGACGTCATGGACGTCCAGTGACGTCACGGAAGTCTATGACGTCACTGACACACTCCAGTGACACTGCAAAAATGGAGGAAGTTGTTGTGGGAGATTTGGTTTTATACCAACACAAACCATGGCTTTTAACAAACATAGTCACTCTACCCTTCGGTCCACACATGTATCAGGTGTCTGATATTGATGATATTGAGCACACAGAAATGTCACAAAGGTACAAATTTGACAAGATGAGTATTGAAGATCTGCCACTTATGTCCCTACCACTGGAGGAAATGGAGGAAATGGAGGAAACCCTGTGCTTTGAACCAGTTCGAGTAAAAGTTGAAGTCCCCCCTACGACTTCAAGTAATCTTACTTCCCCTATTACCCTAACCACCACTAAATCCAAAAAGATGCCTTCTCCAGAGGAAATCGTTAAGATGAAGGATGAGGCAAAATGTGCTATGACTGACAGGCAGACACGATGGGCTGTTGGCTGTTTCCGTGGTAAGTAGATCTGACCAGAAAACTTAGGCCTAAAACTTGAAAACCCTAGTCCTAACACTGATTAGGTAAGCCTACCTCACAAACTAACAATAAATGTACTGTTTTATAGATTGTAAAGCTATAGTGCCTAAAAAGGTTTCCTGAAATAAAAAGCTAAACCTAGACTCACCATTTCTCCATCGGTGAATTTTCAGTTTTGTTGAGTTGTAAATTCCCAACCGAGTGTCTCCCTTTAAACTCCTTTTACATGCACAGCACATGGTTAAGATGCTGAAACTATCCATTAGATCCATTCCTAGTTCAAGTTGATATGGTAATATGTTCCACACATACTGTCCTTTGGATATTGTGTCAGAAATCCAAGTTTGTTGATGAAAAAAAGTTAACTTTTCCCCTGTTGTCGGTGCCCTTTCGTCCGTGACAAGTTTCTGAATTTTGGGGTTGGTAAGGGATTTTGGGAGTTAGGCCTATATAATTTACCTGAACTTATGTCGGAAACTACTAGGCCAATTTGCTCAATATTTTAAGACAGTAACCCTGGAATGCTATGGAGAAATCGCAGTTTCTTAAAACAGGGCCCACTTTTTTTTTTCAAAAACTTGATTTTTTAAACTTGGGAGTATGGGGTACCAATTCACATTTTCACTGGTTTCTCGGGAACTACTGGGCAGATTGGCTTCATCTTTTAAGACAGCAACCCTGGATAGGCATGGATAGATCGTAGTGCATAAAAACAGTACCTTAGATTATTCGAAAAACATCAATATTTTAGCCCAATGAACGATACCATTGATTTCTCGGAACTACTGGGCCGATTTGCTTGATATTTTATCTTGATTATAATATTATTTTCTTTCACTACAGAGTGGTTACTTGATGTTGGCTACAACCCTATCTTCGAAGTTCTGACAAAGGAAGATCTTGCAGCGAAACTGGAAGCTTTCTACACAGTCACAAGAACAAAGGATAAAGATGAACTTTACTCGAAATCTAGCTTGAAGAACCCTTGGGCCGGGTTGCAACGGCACCTAGCCGGCTCAGAGCACCAGAAGAAATTCAACATCATTACAGATTCTGAATTTAGGCAGGCTAACTGCTCATTCAAGGGCTACATGGCGAAGATTCGGAAGGACGGCAAAGATAAAAGCAAGCACAAGGATGTGGTGAGGGAAGGTGATGCCAAAAGCTATATGAAGTAGTCTTTACTGATAGCCCCCTGGGACTTGTGAGGCAAGTTTTCTTCCAAATTCTATTGGCTTTTGGGAGACGTGGTCGCGAAGGACTGCGTGCCCTGACAAAGGAGAGCTTTGTAATTGAGATTGATGACAAGGGGCAGGAATATATTACCATGAGCTTCAACGACAAGGAAAAAACCAGGAACGGTCTGAAGAATGACGAAGAAGATACCAACAAACAGATGTATGCAACACCTGGATCACGACACTGCCCCGTCCTTGCATTCAAAAGATACTTGGACAAAATGAATCCTGCACAGGAAGCCTTCTTCCAAAAACTGTTAGATAAATTCACATCAGAATCTACACCATGGTGTAAAAATGCACCAATGGGTGTTAACACTATCGAAAACATGATGAGCGACATGAGCGTTGCTGGTAAACTCAGCAGGAAATTCACCAATCACTGCCTGAGGGCAACATGTGTAAATGTCCTTGATCGCTCCGGGTATGAAAGCCACAATATTCAGGCAGTAACTGGGCACAAAGATTCAAAAAGCCTAGAGGCATACAGGATGGGACCATCTTCTGAAACTAGGAAAGGTATGAGTGATGTACTTTGTAGCTATGGTGTGCCCATGGAAGAAGAAGTCAAACCAACAGCCACTGCCATACCGCCAGCAGCCACTGCCGTACCACCCACATCCACTGCAGTACCACCACCAGGCACTGCAGTACCACCAGTAATCAAGCTTGCAGAACCAGCAAATATCGAAGGAAATAATGAAAACAAAGAGAACAACACAATGGACTTTCTGCAAGGATTCTTTGGTGGCAATTGCCAACCAGTATTTAATGCATGCACATTCAACATACAGTTAGTTCAAAAGTAGAGATATAGGCCTACAAACTTGTGAATAACGATAGAATGATGGAACCAAAAGATTTGTCAAGTATGTAAAGGGAAGCTGAAAATGTGATATATTTATGAATTTTCATATATTGTTGCCAATATTTTGTATGTGTTTAATGGTAATATGTGAAAAAAATCAAAGTCATGTGATATTTATTGACTTTCACGCATTGGAACACATGAAAGATGTAAAATAAAAATAATCTATCTTCGTCTCCAACTTGTGCATTTGAATAAAATACTTATCTATTTGTTAAACAATGATTTTCATTGATTTCTCGGGAACTAGTGGGCAGATTTGCTTCATCTTTTAAGATAGTAATCCTGGATAGCCATGGAAAAATTGCAGTTTCTTAAAACAGGGCCCACATTTTTTTTCGAAAACTTGATTTTTTAAACTTGGGAGTATGGGGTACCAATTCACATTTCCATGAATTTCTCGGGAACTACTGGGCCGATTGGCTTCATCTTTTAAGACAGTAACCCTGGATTGGCATGGAAAAATCGTAGTCCAAAAAAACAGTGCCTCAGATTTTTTGAAAACGATCGATATTTTAGCCTTGATCGGATAGGCCCCGTGAACGTTATCATTGATTTCTCGGGAACTAGTGGGCCGATTTGCTTCATCTTTTAAGATAGTAACCCTGGATAGCCATCGAAGAATCACAGTTTCTTAAAACAGGGCCCACATTTTTTTTCAAAAACTTGGTTTTTTAAACTTGGGAGTATGGGGTACCAATTCACGTTTCCATTGATTTCTCGGGAACTACTGGGCCGATTGGCTTCATCTTTTAAGACAGTAACCCTGGATTGGCATGGAAAAATGGTAGTCCAAAAAAACAGTGCCTACATTATTTTTTCATAAACTCGATTTTTAGGCTTGAGGGATCGATTGGGGAAACAAAACATGTTTCCATTGATTTCTCTGAATTTACTGCACTGAATTGTTTAAGAATTTATAGATCTATTAAGGCCTGGCCGATCTTTCTTGAATTTAATAGTCATATGAGCCTAAATATACTCTAGGAACCGAAACCCACAGTAACCCCTTACCAGCCCCACAGACTCTCACCAGCCAACAGCCAATCAGATTCCTTCTCTCATGTGGCTTTGGGTTTGGCCAAAGCAAAGTCAAGATGGCCATCTTGTCAACAACTAGTGTGGATTCTGGTCATTAAATGTTGTTGTTATTGATTTTATGTGATGATAGACCATAATAGAACCGTGTTTACACATGGGGGTGTCGTGTTGGATCCCCCCACCGTCCCTCTCGGCCCCCCAGATCGCTGCGCGATCCTGGGGGCCTCGTGGGGTGGTGGGGGGACCAACACTCCACCCCCATGTGTAAACACGTAGATCATCCTTCTATTGTCTGTGTGTGAACCACAGCCCTGTACCTCAAGGAGAATAATATAATTACTGTAGTTAATTCTGTAAAGTGTCAATGACCGACTGAAAAATAAAAACATGAATTTGAAAGATAACTAGTTTACCTTCCTCCACTTCACATATGTAGCTGTACTTAGCTGTACAGTCTGCATCATAAAGCCCAAGAGAAGTAGAATAGATGAAGCCGCACTGATGTCCGTTGTCATTAGGCTGATCAGGATCCCAAAAACCACTGTCTGTTATAGAGGTACCGTCCAGCCACTGGTAGTTGGTGTTTCCTCCATCGTAGACCCTCAGCCCAGTCCAGATATGGGTATGTGGCAGTGACCAGTCCGACCTGCAGACAGGGATTTATCATTGCTAATAATACTCTATAAATTGACATATTGACGTTATGTCAATTCAACATTTTTGATATGGCAACATACTTATGTCAATATACATCACATGAGAAAAAGTTTTCTGCCAAAACATCAAGGTACCTGCATGTGCAGCAATACACTGTGTGGTTTCAGGTATAATCAGTTAACAGGTTAAGCTTACATCTAATCATTCGAACCTATACCAGTGACCATATACACATTAAATACGAACATTACACAAGGCTTTGGTAGCTCTTTAGTATCAATAATGAATTGCCCACATATTCCAACACAACAATACCACAGTCTCACCTTGTCTTCATGATGTATTTCAACTCAAAAGCATCGTCCATCTTTACCAGATAGCCCCCAATATCTTCACACTGATGTTTTGCACCATCCCAGCTGGCCTTGACTTTGGAGTGGTAGAATGATGTCTGACTTGGTCCACAACCTGTCTGTGACACTAGTTATACAAGGGGGATACAGTATTACAGGCAGTCAAACAAGAAAGTCTATTGAAATGACTCTAGGTCTTTGCGAATAAAAGGAAACAATCACACTTGTGGTATTTTATCTCTTCAGCCCACTTCTCCCTGCCTCACTGACTAGCTAATTGGGCCTGTACAAATACTACTTCATGTATAATTAGGAGAAAGCAATGTTATTGCCACCTTTCCTGACAATTAGGGAAAATAAGGGGAAATCTGAAGAAATTCAAGCTTTACAAAATAAAAGTTTGCGTACGGTATATAATGTTAAATTAGAGAAAAATCCTCTTATGACTACTGTTCAAATGCATGATAAGAGTACATGTGACTGGTTAAAACATAGAAGAGATAAGCATTTATTGTAGTATGCATATACCCTGGCACAATGTGATAAATACCTGGATGTAAGAGAAATTGCCACTAGATTTCATTTAGGAAGACGCTTACGTGTACTTAGATCACTTAAACCAATTGTCATTAGAAGTTGTATGTATAGAGCCATTACAAGGTGGAATAACCTGAAACCTATGTATACCTTAATAGAGACCCTTTGGAAATTTAAAACAGCTTTTGTAAAGGACTATCCTAAATGTTTTATAAATGCTGTATAAAATCTCATAAACATAACATACTTTCAAAACTCATCTCATCTCATCTCATTGCTGGTTCACCAATTATGATGTACCGATATAGTTTTTTTTAATGAACACACATGGATTTTTGTATTTGTAAAAGTATTGGAGTCATAGCTTAACATATACAAGACCGCTAAGAAACAATGTAATAGTCAGGGGTGCTAGCAGCAGAAGGGCAATGCACCCGAGCTAGTTTTTGGCTTGCCAATTAGATCCAATAAATCTACTTCAAAAAAAAAGAAATTGACATTCTTTCAGTAAAGTCTTGCATTAGTGTTCTTTTGACATTGACAGGCTGTATTTTTCATGATGTGATATATAGTTTCTGTAGCAATCAATTTCTAGAAGATGTTCTGATTTCAGAAAGGTATAATGAACCTAAGCTCACAATTATTAACACTGTTTTTATATTCTTGAAGCTGTAGGACCCCTGAAAAACAGCTTTCAATAGCTCGCCTTTAATTTTTTGATATGATAAAAAATATGCAAATTGCCAATTTTCCCACTTATATAGCTGATATAAATGATGCATGTTATCCATGTAATTTGACAAAATCACCTTAATTTAGAACCAAAACGAAAAGAACTCTTGGGAAATGTAGCAGACAGTGTTTTCCATGATTTTATGTCAAATCCAATACTCGTTGCAAATTCTTAAGGAATTTATGAGATATTTTACTTCATTCATGTTATATAAGGTACCAAGACATACAGAAAAGTTGTAACTATCACATGGAATAGTCAAAGATTGACATCAAAGAAGTCACCTAAAAACCCGTACATTTAAGCATGTCACATCCACTACCATAATCTTCTCCAATAATGAGTGAAAATTATCATTTAAAAGAATTCACACAAAATTGTCTACCTGTAGAGCAGCAGATACACACCTTTTCATTCCAAAAATGGTCTGTATTCTTGCAACAGCACTCAAATACATGGGAAAATCTCACCATTACTATTGCCACATACATTACCACAAATGTCATATCCACTACCAAAAGCTCACATCAACTACCAACCTATCCAATACTTCACAAAATATCACAGCCACACACAATATGCACTGTATACTCATAATGTTAGTGTAGGCTGGGATATAGGCATGTTTAAAGACCTAATGCCACGATTTTCACATATTTTCTGTTCTTTACCACTATTTACACAATAACAATTCCATATCTTTCAAATATATAAGGGTTCTGACACTCCGACTGCAGCCATACAAGGGGCCGCCAGAACCCTGCACCCCCACCCACAAACAGCCCACCTGGTCTTATCAGCTCTGGCCATGTTGTGACGTCACGGGAGTCCACCAGAAAGGCAGGCTGCAGGGTCTCTTAGGCAGTGTGCAAATTCATTAAATAGTCAATTGAATGCCATTCAATCCCCCCCCCCCCACCTCATTGTTCAAAATGGTGACTCCCTTAGAGAACAAGAACTGGACGGGGGTCGAGGCTAACTGGTCTGCTTGGGTTTGGTGGAAACACATTTACATGTATTTTCTATGCTGTCAAGAGACATGAATGCACCTGTTGTTGCTTTCCTATATCCATACAATTAGTTGCTTATTGACAGCTGCATCTATTTGTAGAAAATGTACTCAGTATAATGAACTATCGGATTGAAATTGAATTAAATTGAAAACGGAAAGAATATAACATATATTCTTTGGATACGTACCTTGTGATTCAGACGCATCCACAGGACCAATGACGTCATATGTGAGATAGCATGACCGGGTGACTGCTCTTGATATAGCCAATGCGGATTCTGGAATATTATCATCAGTTTGTTACATTTTAATTAAGGATTGGGGACGTACACTAGCATGACCTTTACTGTAAAAAAGTTGGTTTCCATTTGTGTAGGTGTATTAATTACTTTACATGCCTGAGTAGTCTCTAGTATCCAGTGACAATGACCAGAGTCTTTGTAAAACAAAAGAGAAATTTCCAGTTCACCTGGCTCCACCTCGCAGATATAGCTGAGTTTCAAAGCACATGATTGGTCATGAATCAGGTCAGCATATTCGGGGACGTAGCCGCAGTAGTGCCCATTGTTACTTGGCTCGCCGGGCTGCCAAATGCTGCTGTCTGTCACTGAAGTACCGTCCAGCCACTGGTAGTTGGTGTTTCCTCCATCATAGACCCTCAGTCCAGTCCAGATATGGCCATTTTTCTGAACCCAGTCAGACCTGTAAGAGTAAGAAGTCACGGTCAATGTACTCATTGTCTACTGCAAAAATAACCAGTCTAACAAGCCAACATGGATAGCCTGATTGGGGATCAAACAAACACAGTGCCCTGTGCTGGCTGCAGTCAGGAGGGTTTGTAAACCACAAATGTGCAAATCAATCTGAGAGACTGCCAGTGGCACAGTTAGGAACTACATGATCCACTCTCCTCCAGTCTCAGAGACCAGCCCCATTAAGATGTTTTGCAATAGCTGAAGGTTATTGTTGCTTTGCCATAAATGGTTAATTTATTGGTGCATAATCGTAGATGGTCCAAGGACTAAGGGTAGTCATGTAGTAGTCCTGTAGTAGTCCTGTAGTAGTCATTAAGTAGTCATGCAGTAGTATTGTTGTAGTCATGTAAGTAGTATTATATGTATCGGAACGGGACTATACTAAGTACTGGCTATTACTCACTGGACATGCAGCCAATCAGAGGCCTCCATTTGGTCATGTGACCCGTTGCCATGGTAACATGACCTGCTTAGAGGCTATCAGCCAATTGAAGGCCAGCATTCTGGGTGACCTACTGACCTACTTAAGGGCTCTCAGCCAATCAGAGGCCAGCATACTGGTACCTATGGTAACGTGACCTAATTAGCGACCAAGTGACTTTTTTGTTTGTAAACAACACCACATGCCATGTGACATGTCAGGTGACGTGTTTGTTTGTAAACAAAAGTGACCTAATTACGGGATTAGTGAGAACACATGACTCTATTTTTGTTTTGTAAACAAAAGGGATATATCGACGATGACCTGATTAGTTTTAAATAACTTATCTATGAAAATAAAAACACAACAAAATAATTCATTCTCATTTCTTTTATTCTCATTTCAATCAAAAAACATTTTTTTCACACACAAGTTTATGTCTTTTTCTTCTTGTTCTTCGATTCGCAACCAAACAGACAGACCACAAAACTTCACCTTGTCAGTCTCTCTCCACATTGCACCACATTGCACCAACACCATTTAGGCAAGGTAGAGAATCTTTACCTCAGCAGCAGCAGCAGCAGCAGCAACAGCAGGAGGCGCCGGCTGGGCAGTCGTCTCGTTCAACTAGAGGCTTTAGTGTGACAAATGACGGCAGCAGCAGCAGAAGCAGTAATATCAGTAACAGCAGCAGCATCAGCAGTAGCATCAGCAGCAGCAGTAGCGGTAGCAGCGGCCGCAGAAGCATGAGCAGCAGCAACAACAGCAGCAGCAGCAGTAGCAACAGCAACAGAGCGTACACTAGCAGCAGCATCAGCGGCAGCATCGGCAGCAGCAACAACATCAGCAGCAGCAGCATCGGCAACAGCGGCAGTAGTAGCGGCATCAGCAGCAGCAACAGCAGCAGTGACAGCAGCAGCAGCAACAACAACATCCCCATCAGAACGAACATCACTAATAGCTGTAGTAAATGCAGAAGTAGCACGACCAGCAGCACTAGCAGCAGCAGCAGCAGCAACAGCAGTAGCTTGACACTCGCACGCTTCATCATAAAACCCCATGTTGCCGTTACCTGTGAACTGATCTGCAAATTAAGGCGAGGTTGTAGTAGCTCTTTTGGGACTGTAAGAGTTGATAGTCTTTAGTAGAGCGATCGGTGTGTTCGATGATGAAGCTGGTGAAGGAGTGTGAGGGAGCCTTGGTTTCACTCTCCCTTATGTACCCCTACTCCGAGATAAATCCTCTTAACCGGTAGGAGGTCTGGTAGGTCGATCCATTTTTTTCTGCTGCCAACCCCTCACAGCAGGAGGAGGAGATTAACTCGGTGATTTTGTTTAGACTTAAGTCGCTTACCACACGCACACATCCTGGGGGAGGGGAGGGGGTTACACTCTTCACCCCTTGTTCATCACCCCCTGTAGTTTTTTGTATACACACTCACACCCCATGATCCCATAATCCTTTATACAGCTGATGTGCATTAAACCAATTACACCAATTATCACAGTCGGTACACCCTCTCATGTCGATCGATCAGAGGTGGAGAGATCCAAGTGAAAGTGGGATTAGGGTTTTGTTTCTCTTTTCATGTCAGCTGTTCAGCATGCAGCAGGTGAAAACGGGATTAGATTGCGCTCTCATTACCCATATAAAAGGCCTGGATTTACTTTCTTTCGACAGACACTATTACAACTACCACTTTCACCACTACTACACCCACCACGGCCGCCGCCACCTCCGCCACCGCCACCGCTACCACTGCTACCACTGCTACCACCGCTACCACCACCCCCTGCCTTCACTACTACTGCTACACTTACACTCCAGGAGGAAATTCGTGCTGAGTCTACCTATTTCTTATTTTTCTTTTGAGCTTTTTCCTTTTATTTTCACTCGTTATATATTTTGAGAAAAAGGCAAGTTATTAAAAGACGGACACGCAAAGAAGTCTTCTCCTCAACCACCTTGTCCTTTCCTCCCTCCCTCGGCTCCCCAGCTATTTTTTTATCTGAAAGTAGTGCACGTCACAAACTTCAGAATCACGCTTGTCTTGAAGCGTATGAGATTCTCATGAAAAGCAAACGTGGGAACGTCTTTAGCACAGGAACAAGAAGTGATGATGATAGAAATGCAGAAAAGGAAAACATAGCGAAGTGGCCGAGAGCCGTCTGTAAAGAAGAGTCTTTATTCCGTTGATGCTTGATAGCCACCCTCAGCACGCCCACTCGTTGGGCGTTTCATGAAAACAAAGAGCGCTCCTCCTCCTCCTCCTCCTCCTTCTCCTCCTATACTATGGTGAGAATAAGCGCTATGAAACAATTCGACGACCACATCGGTTTTTTGGGGGTGACCAGGGCTCCCACTCGGTGGTCGCGCATGGTGGCCGACGTGAACACGATCTGGAAACCTTTCACCATCGTCACTTGTTATCCCGCGTATTCCATTGCAACCGAATTGAAGAAGAAAGGGACGCACCCGTTTAAAGCATATGCTCAAATTTGTAATTGTCACCACCGCGCTCGTACCGCTTATTGCCTCTCAGATGCTATCGTGTCAGAAAAGGAAAAGAAAGCAGCAAAGCGATAAGCTTTGCCTAAATGATAAAAGAAAAAGATTGATCTGCGCCCCCTCCTCCTCCTCTTCCTCCTTCTCCTCCTCCTCCTACTCCTCCTACTCCTCCTCCTCCTCCTCCTCCTCCTCCTTTTTTTAAAATAAATAATTGTATCAACTGGAGACGGTCGGTGCATGGAGCACTCTGTAAAGGAGGAATTCTTATCTTTTAATAGGCCACTCAAAATAACTATAAGGTGGTTTCTTATCACCAAGGACTGAAAGACATGTATGAGGAGGGAGGCTTTTTTCCTTTTCTTTTTTTTCACTCAAAGGCCAAAATTTACAGGAATATGTAGTTTTTCATGACCAAAATTCACATTTTAGTACTTAAGATTTTATTGATCCGGAGTCTGATACAATCTTTTATGGACATTGAGTGAAAATAGAATATATCGCAAAATAAGAAAATAAAGAAAAGACTACTGCTGCTGCTGGTGGTGCTGGTGCTGTGACGCTATGAATAAAAGGCACCACCAGCATTCCCCGACAACCACTCGTCACCGAACATTCGAGGGGGAAACCAGGGGGGCAGCCAGGCAGGCAGACTCCATAACGCGTGCTGAAAAAAATGTTGAGTGGTAAAATCGCACCCTTCACAGAAATACATTTCAACGCTCCACTACAAGGACCCTTCAGTTGTATCATCAGCGGTCCGTCGGGTTGTGGAAAATCGCGCTTGGTGAATCAATTTCTGAGCGTCATGAAGAATTTGGTCAAGCCGCCGGTGGAAAGGACCTTTTACCATTACGGCAAGTGGCAACCTCTGTTTGAAAAAATGCAAAATCAGTACGGAGTGGAATTCAGAGAAGGTCTTCCTAGCAAAGAGTCTATAGCTAGAGACGTGGAAGTAGCAGCAGAAGGCGATTTACGACCGCACACTCTACTGATATTGGACTATCTGATGAGCAGTTCCAATCAGCAAGTGGTAGCTGACATCTTCACCAAATACTCCCATCACTGGAACGTGAGCGTCATTTATATCACTCAGAACCTATTCCAGAAAAGACTTTCGAACTATGAGTCTGAACGCTCACTACATGATCGTTTTCAAGAACCCGCGCGACATGGGACAAATAGCGAGTCTGTCTCGGCAGGTGTTTCCCTCCAACGCAGGGGCTCTCTCCAGTATATTTACCTATGAACTCAAGTGACCTCACCCATACCTCCTTCGAACTTCAAGCAGACAACACCTGACGATCTGAGAATACGCTCCTCTTTGACATCCATTTACCATCAGCTGGTATTTGTGCCATTAGACTAAAAAAAGAGAAAGAGAAAGTAGTAGCAATGGCTTCTCACAGACTCGGAAGACACTATGGCACTCTTAAGCACTTAGCTAAGTGCTCGCCAGAGGATTGCAAGAATTTAATAGGCTCTGGAAGCGACGATTTGATCACGGCGTTGAGCGAGATCTGTCAGAATTTACTGGAGGGAAACTTTCCACTCAGCTACAAACAACTGGACAGTCTTCAAGAATCCGCTGACGTGTTGAGGGAAGTTAGCAAAAAATCTACTTCCATCAAAAGAAAGAGATGCGTCTTGATACAAGAGGGAGGTTTCCTCATTCCAGCTCTGATAGGGATGGCCTTACCGCTTATAAAAAGCATTCTCCTTATATGAGACACCTCATTCCACACCTCACCCTCACCACTGCTGCTGTTGCTAGTACTACTGGTGCTACTGCAGTCGCTCCTGCTAGCACTTCTACTGCTCGAAGTGTTCCTCCTCTTTCTGATGAGCGTGGTGAAACCCTCTCTACCACCACCGGCACCACCAGAGCAGCAACAACACTACAAACGCTTGGCGCTCTTGGATCCTGACACGCTCTCGAAAGAGAAAGCGTCACCACCACCACCAGCACCGCTTGGTCATGGTCTCGTCACAACTCCTGCTGCTGCTGCTGCTGCTGCTGCTGCTAGTACTACTTCTACTGCTCCAAGGTTTCCTCCTCTTCCTGATGAGCGTACTGAAACCCTCTCTGACAACACCACCACCACCACCACCACCACCACCACGACTGCAGCAGCAGCGGGCCTACCTTCCAATATGCCCTATTACTACAGACAGGCAGAACAATCCCTTTATCCCAATGCGGCATTACACCAGGTGCTACAGTTTATCTACAGAGACTTGGACTTAGTGTTGAAGGATCCCACTTTGGAATTGTGCGAGAAAATGTTGAAATACCGAAAGTTGTTGAATGGGTTGCAATTTTTTCTCGCGAATCCCAACAACCACCCCATCCCCGCATCCTACTCCTCCTCACCACCACCTGACCTGCTCAAACCCCACCAGACTGGTGAACACGTGCCCCTGCTTGAGGTGTTGCTCAAACAAGTTCCGCAGAGGAGATGCAACGCCACCACAAAGCTGTTTAAGCAGGTTCAGGAAGACGGCTTCGAGACCGGCGGGCTACACCCTGTTCAAACAGGTGCTGCGTGGAAGATCCCACAGGCTCCTTGATTGGCAACCAGGTGTGTAAAGCGAGCGGTCCTAAGAGACCTTTGGACATAAGAGCTGTCGACAGAGGAGAGAAACGAGTGAGTTGCGACGCGGAAGAAGAAACAGCAGAGTACGGTGCGTTGGCCACACCATTCCACTTCGGCGCTTCCGACAACAAAGACAACGTTTTCCAAACTCCGACTACGAACATATCAGCATCAAATAGGCCGTGCTACAACGAGCATACCCCCTCCACCATCAGGACGAGTCAGCAAAGAAAGAAAAGGAAAGGGCAGGATCGCATAGCGGACCCCAACGCTACCCCACACACATGGGTAAGTCAGTGAAGAGACTGACCAAGAATAAAAAAGAAAAGAGGCGCATAGTAGCTTAATATACCGACGTCAACGCGCCCTCCAGTTTCACTAGCGTTACCAAACTCCAGAAACATCATTTTCGCGACCGAAACCCGGCTGCCATCCGAGATGCCTAAGTGTCGCTAGACGCCTACACTAAACATAAACCCATTCGGAGAAAATTCGCAAGTAACAAGACGATAACCGGCGCAATAGATCAGCAGTGGCAGTTAGATCTGATGGACATGCAAGCTTTGGCGTCTCAATACAGCGGCTTCCAGTACGTGGTGACGGCAATCAATGTTTTCTCCAGGTATGTGTGGGCCGCTCCAACCAGATCCAAAAGTGGCGCAGCTGTCACCGAGGCGTTCCAAACGATGCCTGCCGAGAGACAACCGTGCTCCGTTCAGACAGACAAAGGGAAAGAGCGAGGACAAAGAGTTTTTCACCAGCGAGAATGACAACATCAAAGCTAGTCTAGTGGAGTGCTTGAACCGAAGTCTGAAGGAGAAGCTGTGGCACTATTTCACACACAAGCACAGGTATCGCTACCTAGACGTACTGGACGATGTAATGTCTTCTTACAATCACACTCACCACAAAACGTTGAAAATGGCGCTGACATCAGCTTAGAAAATAGCGAAAAGGTTTTCTACAGATACGATCTCCCCACTAAAAAACAAATCGATGAAATATGGAAAGGGAAAAAAAAAAGACCACTGCCGACATCATCGCTCCGGGTGACAGAGTGAGGATGTTGAGAGCTAAAGGAGCCTTTGACAAAGGGTACGAGGGAAACTTGCGCCAGGAAGTGTTGAACGTTGCTAAAACGTTGAGAAGCAGAGGGTTCGAGCTAAAAGACGACAGCGGCGAGGAGATAAAGGGGGTGTTCTACCCAGAGGAGGTTGAGAAGGTCTAAAAGAGTCTAAAAGAGACAACAGTTACCTGATAGACGAGGTCACAAGACTGTGGACGGTAAAGAGCTAGCTTTCGTACATTGGTTGGGTTACAACGACATGCTAACGAGTGGATTCCTGTCAAAAAAATTACCTAGGAAAAAAAGAAAAATGAACATCACCCTACCTAGCAACAGCTCTATGGAGTATTACCCTGACAACAGCTTGACGTCTTTCCGAACTCACTTCGACTCGCCGCTCCTTCTGACCGAAGCGTACGGAGCGGCTCTGAGTGAGATCATCCTCCCTACAGAATGGAGCAATGTGCAAGATGACGATTTGATCATGGCTGAACTGGGACAAAGTGAACGACCCGATCAGTCTGAAGAAGCTGATCTTCAGCGCTAACACGCTAAGTAAGATGGAGCAGAGTTATATAGTGGAAAAAGTGCCAGACATGTCGCAAGAGCAGCTAGTTAAACCGGGAAGAAAAAAGTTCAAAAGAGACGTCGACTTGACACAGACGAATGCCTTATACAAACAGTTCCTGTCCGCGACCAGCAAGATTGAGGAAATTAGTGCTCAGGCAGAAAGCATGGTTGAACGGTAGGCCAAACATATTCCCGTCACCCCCTATTTTCACCGCAAACAACATTAACTTCATCCAGCGCCTGAATCAGCTCATGCTAGATAGACTAGAGAGTGCCAGCTTCCTGCTCAACCAGAGGTTCATCTTCTTGTACAACTTGATTACGATCTGGCACACATTCTAGGCTTTGGGGAGAAGTTTCATTTCGCGGCGCCAACACCGGTGTCTACTTGATGGACCCCTTCGGTGACGTGTACTCTGTGTACGTATACACTGACATCATTGAGGAGAGACGTGTGGGTGCAAGTGCCTCTATTACGCTGCGTCCCAGTGGACAGAAGTGGAAAGGGTCTAGGTGCGATGGAAGCTATCAGTTTTCGATTTGGATTATTTCCCCTTGAAATCCAAGAGGTTGGACGAGGTCTGCCTCTAGGTCGGAGACAGATCCGGTTGTCCCATACCATTCAGTAGAGGTGAGGTGACCGTGATACTTCATCTGAGACCCGTTGAGCGTTAAAAAAAAAAAAGATACGTCAACGCGTTCCGTACTTTCCACCAAAGCGCACTACCGGACAAGGGTATAGCACTTACTACAATGCTCAGCTGGGCAACGGCATCAACGTGTACAGCGGGCGCTCTTTCCAGAGCGGTCATGGTTTCAGTGGCGCTATATTAGGTCTGATGCGCTCGGCTACCCCCCTATTGAAGAGGGTAGGAAAAACGCTCTTCCGCGCCGGCTTGGGTGTGGCTAAAGATGTGATGGAGGGACGGACTTTCAAGAACAGCGCGAAAGATCTAGGAGTAGGCGCTCTCAAGAGTCTGGCGGGTACGACGTTCTCTGGAGGAAAAAAAAGACACCACCACACCCAAGAACAAAGCACAGCGAGTAGAGACCAAGCGACCCTGGCCTTCTCCTCAGACGGGTGGTGGCTCTTGAAAGAGGCGCAGAGGGGAAGTCTTCGACCGGTAGGTAGGCAGGGGACCTATAAATAAAAAGATCTAGAGGACGTTGGCGTCAGTCTATCATCGGCTTGAAGAGAGAACACAATGGCTTACGTACACGAAAGCTGTAAGGAGTGCGCGCTCTCTGAGATTGACCTGCACACCGTAGTGCCGACTTAGACGACTATCCTAAAGTCGTCTTTTGTCGGGCTAGAAACAAAAAACTCTTTAGAGGATGGGGGAAACATCAATTTCACCATGTCGCAATAGTACACGGACCTCAACGAGAAAGACCTTCATCTAGAATGCCAGGTGCTGAAAGCCAGCGGCGCGGTGATAGAGGCTAACGAAGTAGTGGCTCCGGTGAATAACTTGGCTCACTCGCTCTTCAAAGAAGTCCAAGTCTCCATCGGTGGTTTCAAAGTGTCTGGTAACACCGTGACCTACCCTTAACAGGCTTACCTGGAAGGGTTACTCAACTACAACAAAGACGTGAAGGATGGTATCATGAGCGTCCAGGGGTGGCATCAAGATACTTCCGGTCACTTTCACAAGTTAACTGATGAGAATGCTGGGTACACTGCGCCCAGAAAGCTTATCTCCGACGTTTGCTTTTCGCTGGTGGAGTCTCATCAACCAAAGCTGATCGTTGGAGAGACGGAAATCGATCTCACTCTCATACAGGCGGCCCCCTCTTTCTATCTTATGTGCGCCGCAGACTCGGGCTTCAAATTTAAGATCTATAAAGCCAAGCTCTTCTTGCGGCCAGTGCTGGTAACGGATTCTTTGGCGGAAACGCACAAAAGAGCTGTCAACGAACACGGACCCTTCGACTACCCAGTCAACAGAGTGAACGTGACGACGTACGCCATCCCTGGAGGTAACAGAGATCACACCTACATGCACTCCAACTTAGGTCAGCTACCCAATCAATGATGATTTGCTTCCTAGACCACAACGCCTTCAACGGTAATTACCTGAAGAACCCGTTGGAGATGAAGCATTACGACATCAGCTTGCTTCAAGTCATAGTGAACGATCAGAAGGTGCAGAACGAGGCCTACGTCCCCAACTTTTTAAAAAAGGCGGCCGTGAGAAAGTACCTGGCTTTACACATGGAAACGGGGATGTACGAGGGCACGCGCTCCTGTGGTATTTCATACGACAATTTCCTGAACGGTTACACTGTGTTCCCCCTCGATTAAACCCCAGACAGGTCGCACAACGGGTGTCGCGTCAACCTTATAAGGGCGGGTCAGCTGAGGGTGGTCAGTTTCCGCCCGTCGCTAAAGAAGACAACAACGGTGCTACTCTACAACGTCGTCGAGCTGACCAGAGACCGACATCCCATCACCGACTACCACATGAACTGAAGACACGGTGGCTGCAGCAGCGTATGAATAGGCTTGAAATAAGTAGAATGTTGAAGGAAAACGTTTGCACAAAACATCGTTTCCTAGGTGTTTTCTCTTGTGACACTATTCCAAAGCACCCTATCAAGGACACTTGTTTCGTGAGCAACACAGCATTGGGTGGCGTTTTATGTGTCGAGGACTGGTGAAGTGTACTACTTTGATTCCTTTGGGTTACCGCCGCTGAGTGGGGAGTTCTTGACTTTTCTGCACCGTTCAAGTGGCAAAGAAACAGTGTTCAACTCCAAGACACTTCTGCCGACATCTGTGGACCTCATTGCGTTCATTTCCTAATTGAAGCATGTCGAACAAGAAACCGGAAGAAATGCATCATGCGAATGAGCAAAAACCCAAAGCTGAGCAATTGGTCAGTGAGTCAGAGGCTCGCGACGATGATGCTGTGACAGAAATGGGGTGTTGCGATGGTGGTCGTTTCATGCCTTGCCGAAATGGTGTTGGATTTATCCAAAGTGGTGCAATGTATGTTGGAGAGCATGGGTGGTGGGTGTGAGACTGGCAAGGTGAAGCTTTGTGGTCTGTGGGGTTGCAAATCGAAGAACAAGAAGAAAAAGACATAAACTTGTGTGTGAAAAAAAATGTTTTTGATTGAAATGAGAATAAGAGAAATGAAAATGAATTTTTTTGTTGTGTTTTTATTTTCATACATAAGTTATTTAAAACTAATCAGCTCATCATCGACATGTCCCTTTTGTTCACAAAACAAAAATAGAGCCACGTGCTCTCACTAATCCCCTAATTAGGTCACTTTTGTTTACAAACAAACATGTCACGTGTTACATGGTATTGTTTACAAACAAAAGAGTCACATGGTCGCTAATTAGGTCATGTTACCATAGTTACTAGAATGCTGGCCTCTGACTGGCTGAGAGCCCCTAAGTAGGTCAGTAGGTCAGCCAGAATGCTGGCCTCTGATTATTTGAGAGCCTCTAAGTAGGTCACGTTACCATGGCAACGGGTCTCGTGACCAAATTGAAACCTCTGATTGGCTGCATGTCCAGTGAGTAATAGCCAGTACTTAGTATAGTCCCGTTCCGATACATATTATACTACTCATGTAGTAGTCCTGTGGTAGTGATGTACTAGTCACGTAGTAGTCATGTAGTAGTCATGCAGTAGTCATGTAGTAGTCATGTGGTAGTCATGTAGTAGTCATGTAGGACAGTAGTAGTCATGCATTAGTCATGTAATAGCCATGTTGTGTAGTAGTCATGCCGTAGTCATGTAGTAGTCATGCAGTAGTCATGGGATAGTCATGTATTAGTCATGCATTACTCATGTAGGAGTCATGCAGTAGTCATTTAGTATCCATTTAGTAGTGATTGAGTAGTTCAGTAGTTCAGTAGTAGTCATATCATTGTGCCTCTGTATGGGAAAAAATCGACATGGACGACATGGCCCTTTTAGGAATCGACAGACACAGACCTTTCAATGAGGCCCTATTATATGTTGTCTCCCAAAAAATCGGCTTGGAGGGGAGTCAGGGGAGAAACCTGGTGAAACCTGGTGAGACAGAGTGTCGGACATGTCCTGTGAGGGGATAGAGGGTTAGGGGAGAAAGTCTTTGAGGATTTAGGCTGGGGGACAGATACTATGAGCAGAGACAATGAGGAGAAAGACAGAGAGGGGGGGGGGGGACAGATATGGGAGACACAGAACCTCTTGGGGAGCAGACACTGTGTGAGACAACAGCAATCTTTTCCAAATGAGGATCCTTTTTGAATTTACATTTTTTGTGCTTCAACTTTACAATTTTCGAAAGGAAACCCTGACATACGGGTCTAACGCTGGGTAACTCACCATACCTTCACCATTGCTGGGGTTAAATCAGTTTTTCTGAGCTCTCCTCCCCAGCAGAAAACACAGGGAGAGAACATTGAGAGGTACAATTGAGGAGTAAGTCCAATGTTAGCAGCCTCCTCACATTAACCCTTCATGAATTAAGGCACACTGATTGTGTTTACAGGCTCACCTCTGACTCATTAAGGATGTCAGCTCATCCTTTGTGTTGAACTTGATGAGGTATCCACCAATGTTCTCACAGTGCAGCTTAGCAGTGTCCCAGGTTGTCGTAACAGAGGAGTAGTAGTAGGACGACTCACACACCACGCCGCCTAGTGAAGGAAAGCAGGAGATTATGTACAGCTCATAGTACACCCACAATCAGGTGTGTGCACCATATTAGCACAAGAACATATTCTTCAAGTTGTAGGGGCATGATATTACATATTAATCTCGTACACGGTATTTCCGGGTAACGTCTACTGTTTACTCGGCTTCTCTACCTGGAGCTAGCGCACACAGTTCCCGGGAGAGGACTCGGGTCCTCTCTAGGCTACCATGAGCTGCTCTCAGGTGGGCTGCCGACCCACCCACCTGGCCACGTGATCAAAGGACCGGTGGTTATAAAAGGCTTGTGTGTTTACCTGGAAGGCAGTCAGTGCAGGCCCGACTGACGATAGACTTCACTATGTCCAACCGTGCAGACAGAGTTGTATACTAAGACTATACTGACCGTTTCCTATATTCGTATAGAAACCTGATTACCCGTGTGTATTGATTTCACACTGATTGTTCCCTTGTTAAGGAACCGAAGTTGCTTTTGTAATAAAGTCTGATATTTTCGCACCTGGAAACTGTCGTTCTCGTTGTTCCTTAAACTCAAATTACTACGAACCACCACAAAGTAAAGATTTTTGATGTATCTGATGCTTCAACCACAGACTCCCTTATATTCCCATGTCTTCAGCAATATTGATTAACTCATAATCCCAATGCCCTGATTCATGTCTTATGTCATTAGCTACTTAGGGGTCTCAAATAAGTGGCTCAGGGGTCTCAAATAAGTGCAGGTCTGGGACCCCTCTGAAACCTTGTATAAACACATATCCTTGTAAAAGCGCAGGGTGTATGAGGGACTTAAAATGAAAAGGCGTAGGGGTGCTTAAACAAGCCACTATGTTAACTCATAATCCCAATGCCCTGAGGCAAGTGTCATGTCAATCACACCCTCACCGGGTATATTTAAATGGGGAAAATTAAAGTCGAGTTGCCAGAGGGTAGTCTCACGTTGTGATGTTGATTTTTCAGCTTTCGATCATGATACTATTCATCTAACAGCATCAGGACAGAGGAGGAAATCGCGCCCTAACCCTGACATACGGGTCTCACGCTGGGTAACTCACCATACCTTCACCATTGCTGTGGTTAAAATGTACCCTCTATCTAGCTTCGATTATGATTTTTGTGTGCTAAACGCAATAATTATCAAAGCTTCCACACCCAAAACACTGAGACATCCGGTTGACTTAGCACTACCACCGCCCGATGCGAATGGGTGATAATATAACTTAATTACATGGTGCACCACCTGGTGGGGAGCGGAAGCACTGCTGGTCGTTTCCCAGTACAACATTGGCCAAGCTGCAGTCTGACAAACACTCATTAATTTAAGGTTCCAGGTCATGAACCACCTTGTCTGCCTGCTTCAATCACCTGATGCTGAATTATGAATGGGAAAAGGAGCACTAATCAATACCTTGGTTGCTAATATATAATTATAGACAAATGCCAACGCCCATTCATACCGTCTCTGCCGTATTTCTTTGCGAAAACTTTTTCACCCAACAGGACATTTGGTCCTGCAGATTTTCAATGTTGCAGGACCAGCTACATTTTTGAAGGACCGGTTAGCCACAAACCCTGACAGCAGTTTTCAGGTGTGAAGTAAAAGGCAACATGTGAATGGACATTCGGTCCTGCTACACTTGTCAATCTGCTGGACCAGTGGTATTTTAGGAGGCCACTGTCCTGCATGTTTTCGCAACAACTGCAAAATGCCAACGCCCATTGATACTGTCTCTGCCATATTTCACAAATGGGGGCTGGGGCCATATCGCATGAAGCAGCAGGCTGAGTGGGAAATGCCCCTGCCCCCAAGATTAAAATACATCAGAGAGGTATTGATGTAGTTGGCATTTGCATTTATTGTTATATTTGAAGGCATTTAATAAAGGAAAAGCAGCATTTTCTTAGCCCATTGAATACAGCCACATTGTATTCAATGGGAGACATTGAATACCATATTTTCTTCAATCAAGCATAGTGAGTCTTGTATTTCCAAAAGTAAGATGTTTGATTTAATGTCATGGGGACGAGATATACTTGTGTGACTTTGACATTTAGTTGGGGTCGTGCAAGGAATAGGGGTTTAACCTGTGTAGGGATTTTATACTGTAATCAAATGTTATGATAGGCTTTAATACATATCCATCCAGGTGACTGGGGAGTTCATTTTGGTTCTTTCCGCCCGGCTTAAATGTGTGCAGTATCCTGGAGGGGCCAACTCTCCCGGGTACTGCGCACCATGCTTCAGGAGGGAGTCCCTATCATGTGACTAAAGAATGTACATTTCTTCACCCAAAGGGTGTACGTAAGCCCTGCTCCCTATTTAGTTGCCAGTCAGTGCAGGCTCAGCTAACCATACACATTACCCTGTTTATATCTGATCATATACTACTGCATCCTGCTGCTTATTATCCCTTCGGCTTGAGACTTGGGCCTGTAACAGGTCAGTGAAAACGTTGAGCCCCACGGGGAGTCGAACCCCGGTCCCTCCGCTCTGGAGTTGAGAATGCTACCGCTGCACCACAGGGCCAGCTGCTTCTCACTGCTCTGAACGATACTTGAGCAACCACAGGCGGGCAATGCGCTCTCCACGCCTGCTCGGGCTTCCCCGAGCGATATGTGCCTGCTACATTACTCCCCTTCAGACTTCTGCCAGGTTCAACCAGTGGTGCCAGCCAGTCGACCTAGCAGAAGCTGAATAGCTCAAGCACCACAACCCAGGTTTTGAATCCTGGTCACCGGCAACAGTGTAACAGGTCAGTGAAAACATCCAGCCCCACGGGGAGTCGAACCCCGGCCCCTCTGCTCCGGAGTTGAGAATGCTACCGCCGCACCTCAGGGCCAGCTGCTTCTCACTGCTCTGCTACGGTACTTGAGCCACCACAGGCGGGCAATGCGCTCTCCACGCACGCTCGGGCTTCCCCGAGCGATATGTGCCCGCTACAGACCTATTGTCAACCATAGGTTACGTTGAATAAAACTGCCTTTTACTTCAAACCTGAAAACTGCTGTCTTGTCTTCCCTGACACCCGAACCACAACACAAGTAAAATGCAGTCTGGTAAACGTTCAACTTAAATTGGGTATATCCGAATTTTACCAAATTCTAAATTCTACATTGGGCCCAACCATGGTATTTTGCTGTGTATTCTCATTGAGGGGGATAAAATCGTGCACAATTTTAATCAAAAATGACCATGTATTCGACAATAATATCAGATTAGAGCAAAATCTGAGGGAATGAGGGGGAATGGAATAAATAGGGAGTTAATTGTGTTATTTGTGAATATCGTGACTCATTTTTAAGGACATTTATTTTCTTGTCCCGAACATTGGATGTACTAACATGGAGCTCCTCAGCTCTCTCTATTCTTACCTCTCGGACATCTTCCTCCTTTTCTTACACTTACCTAATGGCTGCACAGTACAATCATGCACTGTGCTATCTGACGTCATGATGCATGAATAGTGAGTAAGCTACTGTATATTAAAGCATCATCTCAATTCTGAATTGATACATTTCAGAATGTTTGGAATGATGCATAAAGGGTTGTCTGCGGTCCCAGTGCATGCATCAAAGTGCAAAGGGAACTGTGAACATTGTTCGTTGATTTTTTTTCGACCATTTGTTATTTATGCATTGGTGACTATGTGAAATCATGGAAGTTATGCTGAAGGCAAAGTAGACTCACCTTTATAAACACTCAAGAAGAGAATGAACCAGAGTTGGAGAGTTTGGTATCTTCCCATTTTAGGGATCATACCAGTCAAGTCAAAACTGAAATATACAGGGAAAGGAGCCGATGTAGAAATGTACAATTGTACAAATGTACAATTGATTCAATGTATTTGAACAAAAAGCTCTCACATTGTTAAGCATGGCTTTAGAGAAATAAGACTATTCAATGATATATCTTCAGATTTGGTTCTCTATTATATGAAAACCTGAACTGTATACAACGATTGATATGAGTTAGATGTTCATGATACTATGTAACAACAGTATGTTTCAATACGTTGTAAAGTTCGGTATATACATGCCCGCACATGCTACCTACCATTTCCAATACCTAAACAATGATAACGCTGCTGCACTTTTTTGAAAAATCGTTTTGAAAAATCGAGAAAATCTGCTAGTGCCAATAGTTTTGAAAGCAATCTGCGGTAAGCGTATTGGCACAATACACCACTGGGTTGGGCGTTTTGGTTTTAGTGGTCAATACTATCACATATTAGGTATAATAAAGGACCTCTTACCCCTAGGGTGTGGCCGTATGGAGGACCTCCTTACAGCTGTGTGTCTACACAGTGCTTGTGGTCACTACTGTCCTTGACAACCAACACCGGCAGCTCACCTCGTCACTTATTGACAGGTTCCTGCCGCCATTTAGCAGTACGCACCTGTAGCAGAGTCTGCACGGTGAACCATTCAAGGACGGCATTATGCATTAATGTATCATGCCCTTAGAGGTCATGATGCATGAGTGCAGCCCTGGTGAGTAAATCACATTCAAGCAACATACTCTCCTATGGGGTTGAGACTCTCCCGAAGGACTGTCCTCATGCACCAATGCAGCACTGGCGAGTTACTCGCCAGGCCTGTATTGGTGCATGGTGATGACTAATGTCATATTTTAGCGACATGCCGTCCTTAAAGGGTTAAGGTGTGTCATGGTTGCTGTCATGGACAACCAATGGCAGGAATAAGCCGGCCTCTTCTTAGAAACAATGTCACTAATTTACCACTTACCATCAGCTTTATGACTGTGTGTACCAACTGTTATGGTATGTTGTAGTTGCTGTCATGGATACTTGTAACTTATTTACAAGTGACCATCGAGAACCAGTTTGCGGTACTTATCATGGTTTATTCTACTGCTATAACTTGGATGTCAAATCAGATGTATCACCCTATTCATTTCAACAAACCCACCTGCCCTTATAGATTGTTATTTGACCATATATTCCTGTGCCTATACAAGACCTTTTGAGTTTCAATACATTTAGTTAAACTACTCTTATAGAATACCCTTTTAAAAACGAGACAATTTTTTTGGACAGTTTTAATTGATGAATATCTCTCCTGCAATACCATGGAAGGAAAAACTAACAAGAATTGCGGTTGTTGCCGCGTAAAAAAATGCCTCAGGCATTTTTATACGCGGCAACAACCGCAATTCTTGCATTTCAAGAAACATAATGTCTACATGGTTGGTATATTTATAGGGGACCCATTCAAGACACCATATAAACAGGGCGGGAGCATGAAAATGGGTGTTGCTAGGCAGATAAACAATTAGAATAGCTGTTGCTAGGCAACCAGCTGTCTTAGCAACAAAATAATAGAACCATTGAATTCCTTGGGTCAATGTTCAGGGGGGTAGGTACAATTATAATCAACCTCAGGAGCATGGAAATGGGTGTTGCTAGGCAGATAAACAATTAGAATAGCTGTTGCTAGGCAACCAGCTGTCTTAGCAACAAACCAATAGAACCATTGAATTCCTTGGGTCCATGTTAGGGGGTATAGGTACGATTATAATCAACCTCAGGAGCATGGAAATGGGTGTTGCTAGGCAGATAAACAATTAGAATAGCTGTTGCTAGGCAGCCAGCTGTCTTAGCAACAAACCAATAGAACAATTGAATTACTTGGGTCCATGTTAGGGGGGGTAGGTACGATGATAATAAACCTCAGGAGCATGGAAATGGGTGTTGCTAGGCAGATAAACAATTAGAATAGCTGTTGCTAGGCAACCAGCTGTCTTAGCAACAAACCAATAGAACCATTGAATTCCTTGGGTCCATGTTAGGGGGGTAGGTACGATTATAATCAACCTCAGGAGCATGGAAATGGGTGTTGCTAGGCAGATAAACAATTAGAATAGCTGTTGCTTGGCAACCAGCTGTCTTAGCAACAAACTAATAGACACATTGAATTCCTTGGGTCCATGTTAGGGGGTATAGGTACGATTATAATCAACCTCAGGAGCATGGAAATGGGTGTTGCTAGGCAGATAAACAATTAGTATAGCTATTGCTAGGCAACCAGCTGTCTTAGCAACAAACCAATAGAACCATTGAATTCCTTGGGTCCATGTTAGGGGGTATAGGTATGCTTATGATCAACCTCAAGATTGAAGGTTGATTAATATTAATTTTATCATTACATGCATAAATTTGTGTTGTGACACCTTAAAACAAAATGGCGGCACCCCTTAAAACAAAATGGCGGCACCCGTACTGACTTCCTGTCAAATGAAAACAATATAATGCCTCAACCTGGTAGTTCGCAAGCTCACCAGCAGGGCCCCTCCGGGGCGGTTCGGCATAAAAAAATAAATGGTCAAAATTTGTCGATTTGTTTATGATAGTTGCTCATCAATGTAATAAATTTCTTCTATTGTGGGTTGTAATAATAAAACATTCATTGTAAAAATAATAACCACAAGCCCCTACTACACCACACTACACCACACTATTTTTACATCAATACTCAAGGACTCTATATATATGGATAATCTGTCCTGAACTCTGACACCACAGCTCTATTAGCTACTTTACTAATCCCACAATGCACTGCTCTCCACTTCCTGCTGCTCTGTCTGATTGCCACTTTTACCCGGAAGTCTCCCACCTTGTCTGTTCCGACTCTTAACACCATACTTCCTCTGCGCGACTTTGGTTCAGCTATTATTCAGTATTGGCTACTGGTATTCCGCATTAGCTAGATGATCACTGTACAGCGCCATCTTGTCTGGTACCAGTGCTCTTTCCTCTGCTAACTATAGAAGCCTGCTGCTTAGCTGAAGCTGGTTCCTGTCATGACCGAAATTTGGTGTTTTAGGGGTCATAAACCTTTCAAGTATAGGCCTCTATTGTGGGTCCTTAGTTCACCTGTTCAGATTGGGGGAGTGGTTAGGACTCTGACCTACCAATCCATGCATCATGGGTTCAAATCCATGTCAAGGCAATTTTGTTCACACACAATTTTAAGATGTATTTTGGTAGGTCAAAAAATGTGATAGTATACAACTCGGTTGTAAAGATCCTTAACACCTAAAATCTAAGATTTAAAATGGTTTTGTATTGTTGCATTGGGTTTTCTTTGTAAATAATATTACTATTTCTTACCAACTATAAAAAAAGATATGTTGCCTTGGCATGGATTTAGACCTATTACCCCTGGATTGATTGGTCAGTGTCCTAACCACTCCCCCAATGCAACCAGGTGACTTTAGAAATATTCAAATACAACTGATTCAAAACCATTTTAGATTACACTATAGATATTGATCTTGTGTAAAGGATCTTTAAAACCGAATTCTATACTATCACAATTTTTGACCTACCAAAAATACATGTTAAAATTATGTGTGAACAAAAAAGCCTAGACATGGATTTGAACTCATGACCCATTGATTGGTAGGCCAGAGTCCTAACCACTCCCCCAATCTGAACAGATGACCTAAGGACCCACAATAGAGGACTATAAGTGAAAGGTTTATGACCCCTAAAACTCCGACTTTTTGGACATGACAGGAACCAGCTTCAGCTAAAGGTCTCACAAGGTAGAATTACTGCATCTTGCTAGTGCCCTATAGAGCTTCCAACGTTTCTGCTATAAAGAGACAAAATCCCATTGTAATATCATGTAGTTGTATCATGATTCATGCAGTTGGAATTAATTAGATGTTTCATGTATTTATCAATTGATTCCGTATCTCTGTATTCTGCATGACGTATATGGGGACTTGACAGACAACTGATCATATATAGATGACAAACACAGACAGGCATACTCCCCCTATGCTGCCAACATATTATGTATGAATGCAGTGAGCCAGGTTCATTAAGTACTGAGATATCTACCAGCCCTATACCCATGATATATGCAGGATCTTGATCTGTTTAGGTATGGTATGTGCTCCTGTTTCATACTTGAGATGAAAAGACAGAGAGGTCACAGCCCCAAACAGACAAACGTGTCAAGCATGGACGTCAAGAATAGCAATATCATACAACCGACAAAAAAAAACATTGACCGCGTTGAGAAATGCCCAAGGGTCAAGGATTATGACAGGATTAGGGCAGACACAGGGGGGGGGGTAGTTGTTAGAGAGTGTGGGAGAAGAGTGGTCATGACCTCAGATGCCTCGTGTCGCTGTACACCCTCAGCTGCTTAGCCATTTAAGGACAGCGTGAAACCTTAATGCATCATTCCCTTGGTCATCATAATGCATAAATGCCACCCTTGGGAGTAACTTGCCAGGACTGCATTTAAGCATCATGCTGACCCATGCGGTTGAACACACCAGAAGGGTCGTCATGATGCACCAATTCATCACTGGCAAGTTACTCGCTGGTGCTGCATTGGTACATCATGACGACAAACATCATCTCTTAGCGACATCCTTAAAGGTTAGACATGTGGCTCCTGTTGTAGGCTGTGTCTCATGAATTTGTAACACTTGAAACGTCTTTGACCGGGTGTCGTCTTTGACCTGTGTCGTCTTTGACCAACAAGTTTTAAAATGGCTGAAATGGGAGCTATGAACACAGAAATGCCGGGAAGTTTGTAGGATATAGTGTTAAAATATCCATTAACCTTTTCCCCCCATTTCTGTGTATATAGCTCCCATTTCAGCCATTTCAAAACTTGCTGGTCAAAGACTATACCGGTCAAAGACGACACAGGTCAAAGACGACACCCGGTCAAAGACGTTTCAATTGTTACAAACTCATAGGACACGGCCTGTAGATGAGGCTGATTTGTGGTAGAGACCACAGACATGACACACTGGGAGGAGATGGGGCCTCAAGAGGTCAGACACCCTCAGGGGCTTTAGTGGTGTCAGCAGGAACAGGACACCAGGAATAGCAAGAGGACCTGACACACAAAGGGGGTAGAATATGATAAAACAGGTGTAAGGAGATGGATGGTCAGACCCCCTCCCCCTACCTATTCTGTACATACATGACCTTAGGCCATGCACCAGCCATGCCCTTTGTTGTAGACAGACTGTTTGATGGTACCACGTAGACATGCAGGCCTACCTCATGTTGTAGATATGGCTGATTTGTGGTACAGGCAGTCTTTGTGAAAACATGCAGGACAGTGCCAATGTCCTCCTAAAATGTCACCTGTCCAGCAGATATACAAGTGTAGCAGGACCGAATGTTTAGTCATGTGTTGGGCTTGTCTAAACTAGAAAAATTCAATTGGGCTTCTAAAGCTGAAATATGTATGTCAATATACTGTATTAAACTGTAATTATCTATACCGATTTTGCCATAAACGATTACAAATAAATTGTTTATTTAATGGACAAGACTTTTCTATACTTTGAATGTATGAATAATCAGATATGAAGAATATAACTAATAGTGGTATTACGAGTGACGAAAAGTCAATGAAAAAGAACAGACTTTGTGAAACACTTCATTAATAGTGTTTTTTTTGTTCTATTCCGCAACTAATTAAGCCCTCGTAAGAATATTCCAGAAAAAATATCCCTTTTGAAACACCTTCCAGCAACCACATTTACCATCTTACCGAGCTCGTTCTTCATTCCGCTTCAGTTTGCTACATCCATGTCTAAATACAAAATGAAACAACAACTTCTGGGCCATCAACATAGGACTTCCACACTAATTTGATTCATGGAGTTTGTATCATACTGCTTTGCAAAGGGCCTACTCAGAGCAGTATATACAAAAAGTTTTTCACCTTGCAGGACATTTGGTCCTGCAGATTTGTAAATCTGCAGGCCCGGCTTAATATTTGCCTGGGGAAATGTTTGTATCTAGCAATGTAGTAAAAAGAAAGAATTGACATAGAAAATAATGTTCAATAGAGGTTTCTGGTACATCTAAAGAATTTTTATGATCATAATTTGTAAACTTTTGTGTTTTTTTACGTAATATTAAGCTTTCTAGTTAACTCTCTAGAAACCTTAATAACAGTCTGATTTACAAGCCGTAAAAACTGGAATGTAGCCCAAGATCACAGCCAGTCATTTGGACATTTGGACATTTGGACACAGACTTGCTGCCAGACCAGCAGGCTTTTAGCCGGCTATAGCCGGTGTCCGGCACGTTTTCGTATAGACTGTACTCAGATTTACCCCATGACCAGCACAAGGACATCACTGTTTGCTCAGTGCTATCACACCCAGCACCCCTCACAATGGTCCTCTCACTCCACATCTTGTTGATGAAAGCAAAGGCTCTAAGCCACTACTACTAAGTACTACACACATTTTACATCTGCCACACTCAGTACATGGCTATTAACTGCAGCCATTACCTTTGTAACAAAAAGGTCCCTTCATAATGGAAACAGTGGAGCCTCTAAAATAGTTACAGACCTGCGCCTTACACATTGCTGTAACTTCCATTTCCGGGAAAGTCTTCTAGTTGGTCGGAGGTTTGAGCACCAATTGAAAAGAAAATGAAACAAAAGACAGTCTAGGCTGCCTACACAATAACTCCCATTTAGGGGAGCCCTGGTCCTTATGTGACTCACTAAGATTTGTCACCTGGGCTCCCTTAATTAGCTTAGGGTCCCCTAAAGAGGGGAGTGATTCTGGAGCCAGCCTGGACTCCCATTTGACTCTGTTTCTGTTCTCTGTGCAATTATCCCACAGTGACTAGTTATGTACATAGAAATTGCTAGATTATCCATAACAAACAAGGCCGCAGACTCGGTGCATCTAAAGGGGTGCCTCCACCAACGACCGTCCATCCGTCCGTCCATAAAATCCGTCCAAAAAAACATTTTTAGACCACAAACTGGACGGATTTGATGGACGGATGGACCAAACTCACTTCCACCAAGGACCGTCCAACAATTCCGTCCGGCCATTCTGTCCATCAATCCATCCAGTTTTTGACCACAAACTGGACGGATTGATGGACAGATTGATGGACGGAATAGACAGACGGGAATATCAAAATTTTTTGAGATTTCTGTCTGTCCATTTTTCTACAGAATCCGGTGATGGATGGATTGATGGATGGATTAATGGACGAAACCCATCCATCCATTCCGTTCCGTCCAGTTTTTGGTCAAAAACTGGACTGATAGATGGACGGTATACTTTGGTGGAAGTGGGTTTTGTCCGTCTGTCCATGAAAAAAGTCCATTTCCCTGCTTTTTTTATGTTTTGTCACCATGTCTATTTTCAAAGCAATATCACACCAACACCTTTCATGTTATTGACACCCACCGTTTAAAGGTACTAGTCATGCAACCCACGTAAATTTGTGTATTCCCAGCAGTGTCAGGACAGCTGAGATGTCGGGCACACTGTTTCTTGTAATATTCATATGTTATAATTACCCACAAAACCAGACAAGTTGAAATTGAGTTATTTGACATTTTGATATTTAGATCGGGAAAGTGGAAAGTAATGAACATGCCACGTTAGGTTTATATTATCAGTAAAGGAGAATTAACCTAAATGAATTGGAGGCCATTACTATCAAGAAAATCCTCTCGTTCCTGATACATACCGTCTGCTTTAGTGCCTGAAGCGCAGTGACAGAATGGATCTGGATCTGGTAATAGGAAAAGTATCATAATCATTCCACCTGAAGAATTGAAAAGTGTGCCTCTGGTATTTCTGCACTTCCTGAGACAGGGTCCAGGATTTAACTTTCTAATGGAATTTTCTGTGGCTTCTTTGTCCTCCACTTGGACAAGTACATCACAAGATTGAAGATGTTTTCTTGTTTTTGACATACCCTAGTAGTATAGTATGTATCGGAACGGGACTATAGTTAAGTACTGTTTATTACTCAATCGACATGCAGCCAATCAGAGGCCTCCATTTGGTCACGTGACCCGTTGCCATGGTAACGTGACCTACTTAGGGCTCTCAGCCAATCAGAAGCCAGCATTCTGGGTGACCTACTGACCTACTTAGAAGCTCTCAGCCAATCAGAGGCCGGCATTCTGGTAACCATGGTAACGTGACCTGCTTACGTCACGTGACCTACTTAGGCTCAGCCAATCAGAAGCCGGCATTCTGGTAACTAGGGTAACGTGACCTACTTAGGGTTTGTTTGTAAACAACACCACGTGGCTCGCTTGTTTGTAAACAACACCACGTGACACGTGACTGTTTGTAAACAAACAACTTATATATAGAAAATAAACACAACAAGTTCCATGTTATGTTAAAATTATATTTTCAAAAAAAAAGCACATCTGTTACAGCGTCTATGTGTAACTACGCGCGTTCTCATTCAAACACTATAACACTATCATACCGTAGCAGCAGCAGGTAGGACTGGAAGAAAAGCAAGCGCACGAGCAGAAGCGACGACACCAGTTGCACCATCCGGCCGTCGCGTTGGTAGCCCTACTACTCGTCGCGCGTTCAACTGGAGGTTTAAGAGTGACAAATGACGATTCTTTGTCAACGCGACTGCTAACATCAGCATCGGCAGCAGCATCGGCAGCATCGGCAGCAGCATCGGCAGCAGCGGCAGCAGCCTCGGCAGCAGCGGTAGCAGCAGTAGCAGCAGCTGTAGCAGCAGTAGCGTGAGCATTAGCAACAACAGCAGCAGCGACAGTAGCAAGGGCGGCAGAGCGGGCACTAGCAGCGTTATCAGCGGCGTCATCGGCAGCCGCAACAGCATCAGCAGCAGCAGCGTCGGCATCGGTGGCATGAGTAGCTGCATCGGCGGCAGCAACAGCAGCAGTCACAGCCGCAGCGGCAACAACAACAACGTCATCACAACCAGCGTCACTAACAGCCGCAGTAAATGCAGCAGTAGCACGCTGAGCAGCACTAGCAGCAGCAGTAGCAGAGGCTACAGCATCAGCTTCACATTCGCGCGCCGCTTCGTCATTCCGCTTCATGTCACGGTAGCAACTTTCCATCATGGGGATCTGCAAATTGAGGCGCGGTGCTGGTGGTGGTAGTAGTAGTAGTAGTAGTAGTAGTAGTAGCGTGAACGATGATGACGATGCCGAATACGGTTTCACTCCCCCTTATATACCCTTACTCCCCCCCCTTTTTTTTCAAGCCACCGGCCAGCTGCCCCCTCACGGCAGGTCTTTAGATCAGCCTTAAGTCGCTTACTACGCGGCTCATCATCCCTCTAATCGCATTTTCCAGCCGCCGGCCGGCTGACTGCTGACGACAGGAGAGGGTGATTTGTTTTTCTTTAGATTTAAGCCGCTTACCACACGCACACCCTCTAGTCACAGACAGAGTGACAGAAAGGGAGGGGGTCGCTTTGTTCACGCTACCTGTAGTTGTTTTTCTATACACACGCTGAGCCCATGACCCGCTAATCCTTTATACAGGTAACACGCGTTCAACTAATTACTCTATTGTATGACAGTCGGTACACGGATTTAATTTTAAACCACCTTCCCATCTGGATCCATGTCTGGCGGGGTGGAAGGATCCAGCTGAAAAGCGTGATTAGGGCTTTTGTTTCTCTTATGATAGCAGCAGGTCAGCATGCGACAGCTGAAAATGTCAGACTCGCCGCTCCTATAAAAGACTGAGATGCGTCTCTCTTTCCACACACCCTTCTACCATCGCCGCCGACACCGCCACCGCCGGCCAGCCGACCGCCGCCACCGCCTGCAGTCACCGCCATCACACCAGCAGGGAATTTCGAGCTGAGTCTGCTTATTGCTTATTTTTTTTGTTTGAGCTTTTTGTTTTTTAAAAATTTTTATTTTCACTCAGTCTTTTTTGTTTCGGAGGAAAGAAATATGGCGCTGCAGAGGGCGCGAGTTTCTAAAAGACGGTCGCGCGAACAAAGTGCTCTCCTCAACTGCCCGGCTATTTTTTTATCTCAAAGGAGAGAGCGTCACGTAGTTGAGGTTCACGCTTCTCTTGAAGCGTACCGAATTCTCGAGAAATGCAAAGCTGAGCGCCATCGTCGTTATACAAGAGCGGAAAAGGAAAACGCAGCGACATGGCCGAGAGCCGTCTTCTCAGAACAGCATTTACTCTACTATTGCATAACAGCCGCTCTCAGCGCCCCCACTCGTTGGGCGTTTCATGAAAAGAAAGAGCGCCGCTACTCTCCTCACCCTGCCTCCTCTTATAAAGTGAGAATAAGTGCTATGAAACGATTCGACAAGCCGATCGGTTTCTTGGGAGCGACTGCAGCTCCCACTCGGTGGGCGCGCGTTGTGGCCGACGTGAACACGGTCTCTAAACGTTTCGACGTCGTCACTTGTTATCCCGCATATTGCAACGCAGCCGAATTGAAGAAGATAGGGACGCACTATTTTAAACCATACGCTCCAATATGTATTTGTCACCGCCGCGCTCACACGCCTTATTGCTTTTTCGAGACGATCGTGTCACAACACAGAAATAGAAAAAAAAACGGCAAAGCGACGAGCTTTGCCTAAATGATCAAAAAAAAAAAAAAAAAAAAAAAAAAAAAATTAATCTCCTCCTCCTCCTCCTCCTCCTCCTCCTCCTCCTCCTCTTCTTCTTCTTTTTAAAAAAAAAAATAAATATTTGTATCAGACTCCTCTGGAGTCTGATACAAACATTTATGACTATTGAGTGAAAATAGAATTTTATCGCAAAAAAAAAAAGAAAAAAAAGTCACTTCTGCCGCCGCTACTGTGACACCGGCCGGTATCAATAAAAAGGTCGGCTGACTTTTCTCCACAACCATTCACTACCGACCGTTCGAGTGAGAAACACAGCAGACAGTCAGACACACAACCGCTCTCTGACGCGTCCTGAAAAAAAACAAAAAAAATGTCCAGTAGTAAAAGCAAACTCTTCACAGAAATTCATTTCGACGCTCGACTACAAGGACCCTTTAGTTGTATCATTAGCGGTCCGTCGGGTTGTGGAAAATCGCGCTTGGTGGATCAATTTCTGAGCGACGTGAACAATTTGGTCACGCCGCCGGTGGAAAAGACTTTTTACCATTACGGCGAGTGGCAACCTCTGTTTGAAAAAATGCAAAATCAGTACGGTGTGGAATTCAGAGAAGGTCTTCCTAGCAAAGAGTCTATAGCGGGAGACGTGGAAGTAGCAGAAGACGCTTTACGACCCCACACTCTACTGATATTGGACGATCTGATGAGCAGTTCCAATCAGCAAGTGGTAGCCGACATCTTTACTAAATACTCGCATCACTGGAACGTGAGCGTCATATACATCACTCAGAACCTATTCCAGAAATCACCCGACTTTCGAACTATGAGTCTGAACGCTCACTACATGATCGTTTTCAAGAACCCGCGCGACATGGGGCAAATAGCTAGTCTGTCTCGCCAGGTGTTTCCGTCCAACGCGGCGGCCCTCTCTAGTATATTTACCCATGAACTCAAGCGACCTCACTCATACCTCCTTCTGGACTTCAAGCAGTCAACACCTGACGATCTGAGAATACGCTCCTCTTTGACGTCCATACACTCTCAGCTAGTGTTCGTACCGCTAGACAAAAAAAAGAACAAGAGAAAGCAGTAGCAAAAAAATGTCTTCTCATCTACTCGAAAGACACTTTGGTACTCTCAAGCACTTAGCTAAGTGCTCGCCAAAGGACTGCTCGCATCTAATAGACTCTGGAAGCGACGATCTGATCGCAGCGTTAAGTGAGATCTGTCACAATTTACTGGTAGGGAACATCCCGCTCAGCGACAAACAACTGGACAAGCTTCGAGAATCGGCTGACGTGTTGAGGGAGGTCGGCAAAAAATCTACGCCCATCAAAAAAAAGAGACGCGTCTTGGTACAAGAGGGAGGTTTCCTCATTCCGGCTCTCATAGGGATGGCCTTACCGCTTATAAAGAGCATTCTCCGTATATGAGACACCTCATTCGACACCTACTCGCCGACAGCACCACCACCACCACCACCACTACCGCCACCACCAGCGTCATTGCCACCGTCGTCCCCATGACGGACTCAGAGCAGCAACAACACTACAAACGTTTAGCGCTCGTGGATCCTGAGACGCTCTACAAATCATCACGAGCAGGTCTACTTCATCATGTGCCCGCTGCTGCTGCTACTACTAGCGCTGCTACTACTGCAGTCGCTGCTGCTAGTACTTCTACTGCTCCAAACCTTCCTCCTCTTCCTGATGAGCGCACTGAAAAGAACGAGAGTTCCGCTCCTGCCACCGCCGCCCGCCTACCTGCCGACATGGCCTATTACCACAA
Organism: Harmothoe impar; assembly: GCA_947462335.1. NCBI lineage: Eukaryota > Metazoa > Annelida > Polychaeta > Phyllodocida > Polynoidae > Harmothoe > Harmothoe impar. The sequence goes on along the minus strand of OX381707.1, from coordinate 82,324,417 downwards.
GCAGGCAGAACAGTCCCTTCATCCCGACGCGGCCTTGCACCAGGTGCTACAGTTTATCTACAGGGACTTGGATTTAGTGTTGAACGACCCCACTTTGGAATCGCGCGAGAAAATGTTGAAATACGGAAGGTTGTTGAATAGATTGCAATTTTTTCTCGCGAATCCCCACAACAGCAACATCTCTTCGTCCTACTCTTCTTCGCCCCCGGCTCACCTCCGTCAGTCTGCTGAAGAGGCCAGCGCGTCCCTACTCGAGCGGTTGGAGAACCAAGTTCCCAAGAGGAATCGCACTCGGACCGTGGCGCTGTACAAACAATTGGAGAAATCCGGTGTGATCAAGTGGAACGAGGACGGTGCGGTGCGCGAGATGTCGGGTCGGCGAATACCACCTGAGCATCGCATCAACATAGTGGACTTACTGAACGACGCTGCCAGGTTCAGGAAGACGGCACCCAGACCGGCGGGCTACTCGCCGTTCACGAAAGCGCTGCGCGAAGCAGTTCCCACAGACTCCTTGATCGGAAACCATCTGTATAAAGCGAGCGGACGTGGCCGAAGTTTGGACACACGGCTTGCTGACAGAGGTCGGAAACGACCGAGCTTCGACTCGGAAGAAAGAGAAGCAGCAGCAGCAGCAGCAGCAGTAGCAGCAGCAGACTCTTCTCTCCAGGTGGACGATCAATCCTCTGACGACGAGGAGGACGACAGTGAACTTTTCCAAACTCCGACTTCCTATAGGAGCGTGGCGAGTAAGAAAAGGAGAGGGCGCAACCGCCTAGCGGCGAGCTCGTCGTTCACGCCCTCAACAGGCCCACCATGGGCAAACCAGTGAAGAGACTGACCAAGAAGGAAAAAGAAAAGAAGCGCGTAGTAGCTAGATATACTGACGTCAAAGCGCCCTCCAGTTTCACTAGCGTGACTAAACTCCAGAAACATCATTTTCGCCACCTGAACCCGGCCGTCATCCGAGATGCTTTAGTGTCGCTGGACGCCTACACTAAACATAAACCCATTCGGAGAAAATTCGCAAGGAACAAGACTATAACCGGCGCAATCGATCAGCAGTGGCAGATAGATCTGATGGACATGCAAGCTTTGGCGTCTCACAACGACTGCTTCCGGTACGTGGTGACGGCGATCGACGTTTTCTCTAGGTACGCGTGGGCCGTTCCCATTAAATCCAAGAGCGGCGCTGATGTCACCGAGGCCTTCCGAGAGATGACAGGCACTGGCGAGAGACGACCGCGCACTGTTCAGACAGACAAGGGGAAAGAGTTTTTGAACAAGATCTTTCAAGATCACTTGAAGAGCGAGGGCATAGAGTTCTTCACTGGCGAGAACGACGACATCAAAGCTAGTCTAGTGGAGCGCTTGAACCGCAGTCTGAAGGAGAAGCTGTGGCGTTATTTCACACACAAGCGCACGTATCGCTACGTAGACGTACTGCACCATGTAGTGTCTTCTTACAATCGCACTCACCACAAGACGTTGAAAATGGCGCCGGCTCAAGTCAGCTCGGAAAACAGCGAAACAGTTTTCTACCGACAAGATCTCCCAACTAACAAACAAATCGACGAAATATGGAAAAAGAAGAAAAAAACAAAGACGTCCGCCGTCGACGTCATCGCTCCGGGTGACAGAGTGAGGATGTTGAGAACTAAAGGCGCCTTCGACAAAGGGTACGAGGGAAACTGGCGCGAGGAAGTGGTCGACGTTGCTAAGACGTTGGGAAGCAGAGGGTTCGAGCTGAAAGACGACAAGGGCGAGGAGATAAAAGGCGTCTTCTACCCGGAAGAGGTTCAGAAGGTGTACAAGAGTCGTTACGACAACAACTACCTGATAGACCAGGTGTTGCGCCGCAAGACCGTCGACGGTAAAGAGTTAGCTTTCGTACGTTGGTTAGGTTACGACGACAAGTTCAACGAGTGGATCCCCGTCAAAAAAATAACGTAGAAAAAAAAAAAAAAAAAAAAAAAAAATGAACATCACTCTACCTAGCAACAGCTCTATGGAGTATTATCCTGACAACAGCTTGACGTCTTTCCGAACTCACTTCGACTCGCCGCTCCTTCTGCCCGAAGCGTACGAAGCGGCTCTGACTGAGATCATCCTCCCTACAGAATGGACTAACGTGCACGACGACGACTTGATCATCGTTGTTCCTCTGCGCACCAAAGGTTCGCTAGAGGAGGCGATCCAGGTTTTAAAAGAAACTAAATTCTCCGAAGGAAAAAAACCACAGGTAGACTGGAAGAGAATGAAAAACGCGAACGGTCTGAGCAAGCTAACGTTCAGCTCAAAATTCCCGCTGAGCTGGAAGGAAGCGAGCTATGTAACGGTGGAAGAGATATCAGACACGTCGGAAGAGCAGCAATTGAAACCGGAAACAAAAAGGTTCAAGAGAGAGGTCGACTTGAGACAGACGAATGCCGTATACAAGCAGTTCTTGTCCCCGGCGGTGAAGAAGAAGACGATCAGCCATCAAGCAAGACAGATGATCGAAAAGATGGAGAAGGACATGGGAGTGCGCAGTTTCATGCCAAACATATTCGAGATACCTCCTATTTTCACCGGAAGCAACCACACCCTAATCGAGCGCTTGAGTGAGACGTTGCGAGATGACAGACTAGAGGGCGACAGCTTCTTGCTCAAACCGATGCGGATCTTATCGTACGACGCCAAGACGAAACGCGTCACCATCAAACCGCCGAGACACTGTGCTGTCCTGCTGAGTCAGCATCTCGCATGCGTTCTAGGCTTCGGAGAGAAGACGTGTTTCGCGTCGCCGACTACCGGCGCCTACTCGATGGATGTTTACGGGGACGTGCACTCTGTGTACATATACACCGACATGATCCAGGAGAGACGTGTGGGCGACATGCAAGTGCCGCTGTTGCGCTGCTTGGCGGTGGACAGAGGCGGAAAGCGTCGAGGTGGCGTGCAAGCTATCAGTTTTCCCCATTTGGATTATTTCCCCTTGAAATCCAAGAGGTTTACCGAGGTCGGCATCTATTTAAGAGACCGATCCGGTCATTCCATCCCATTCGGTAGAGGCGAGGTGACCGTGACACTTCATCTGAGACCTATTGAGCGCTGAAAGAGAGAAAAATGATGCGTCAACGCGTTCCGTACTTTCCACCCAGGCGCACCGTCGGCAGAGGGTACAGCGATTACTACAACGCGCAGCTGGGCAACGGCGTCAACGTGTACAGCGGGCGCTCTTTCCAGAGGGGGCACGGTTTGGGCGGCGCTCTGTTAGGTCTGATGCGCTCGGCTACCCCGCTATTGAAGTCGGTGGGAAAAACGCTGCTCCGCGCCGGTGTGGGCGTAGCTAAAGATGTGCTGGCGGGTCGGACTTTAAAGAGCAGCGTGAAAGACCGAGGCGCAGGCGCTCTGAAGAGACTGGCGAGTACGGCGTTCTCGGGAGGAAAGACGCCTGTCGCGTCTAAGAAAGGGTCGAAACGTCGCCGGCATTCTCCTCAGACGGGCGGTGGCTCTTGCAAGAGACGTAGAGGGGATGTATTCGACCGGTAAGCGCCTAGGCGTTCAGGTATAAATAAAAAGACTGGAGGCGGCCGGCGTCAGTCTGTCGGCCGCGTGAAGAGAGAACACAATGGCTTACGTACACGAGAGCAGTAACGAGTGCGCGCTCTCTGAGCTCGACCTGCACACCGTAGCGCCGACTCAGACTACTATCTTAAAGTCGTCTTTCCTGGGGATAGAAACAAAAAACTCTTTAGAGGATGGAGGTAACATAAATTTCACCATCAACAAGTCGCAAGAGTACACAGACCTGAACGAGAATTACCTTCATCTGGAATGTCAAGTGCTGAAAGCGAACGGAGCGGCGATCGAGGACACCGACGCGGTAGCTCCGGTGAACAACTTGGCTCACTCGCTCTTCAAAGACGTCCAAGTCTCCATCGGCGGTTTCAAAGTGTCTGGCAACACCGAGACCTACCCTTACCGAGCTTACTTGGAAGGGTTACTCAACTACAACAAAGACGTGAAGGACGGCGTCATGAGCGCCCAGGGGTGGCATGAAGATACGCCCGGTCAGTTTGACACGTTGACTGACGCGAATGCGGGGTACAAAGCGCGCAAGAAGCTAATCTCCAACAAGCGCTTTTCGCTGATGGCGCGACTGCACTTTGACCTGGCTCATCAACCGAAGCTCATCGTTGGAGAGACAGAAATCAATCTCACTCTGAAACAAGCGGCGCCCTCTTTCTATCTGATGTGCGCCGCTGACGGAGGCTACAGCTTGAAGATCTACAAAGCAAAGCTCTACGTGCGACGCGTGCTGGTGGCGGACGCTGTAGCGGAAACGCACGAGAGAGCGGTGATAGAACACGGGCCCTTCGACTACCCGGTGAACAGAGTGGAGGTGACGACGTACGCCATCCCTCAAGGTAACAGAGATCACAGCTACACGCACTCCAACACAGGCCAGCTTCCCAAGTCGATGATGATTTGCTTCCTTGACCACGACGCCTTCAACGGTAGCTACACCAAGAACCCGTTCGAGATGAAGCATTACGACATCAGCTCGCTTCAAGTGATAGTGAACGATCAGAAAGTGCCGAACGACGCCTACGTGCCCGACTTTAAGACCAAAGCGGCCGTGAGAGAGTACTTGGCGCTACACACGGAAACGGGGATGTACGAGGGCGCGCGCTCCTGCGGTATTTCATACGATCAATTCCTGAACGGTTACACGGTGTTCCCCCTCGACTTAACCCCAGACAGATCGCACGACGGGTGTCGCGTGAACCTTATAAGAGCGGGTCAGCTGAGGGTGGAAGTCAGTTTCCGCTCGGCGCTACAAGCGACAACAACGGTGCTACTCTACTTGGTGTACGACAACGTCGTCGAGCTGACCCGAGATCGACACCCCGTCACCGACTACCACATGAACTGAAGACAAGACGGCGGTACTTGGCGTATCGTATGAACACGCTTGAAATAAGCAGAGTGTTGAAGGAAAACGTTCACACAAAACATCGTTTCCTAGGCGTTTTCTCTTGTGACACTATTCCGAAGCACCCTATCAAAGACACTTGTTTCGTGAGCAACACAGATCCGCAACATTTACCAGGTCAGCATTGGGTGGCGTTTTACGTGTCGAGCACGGGTGAAGTGTACTACTTTGATTCCTTCGGCTTACCGCCGCTGAGTGCGGAGTTCTTGTCTTTCGTGGAACGCTCTGCTCCGTTCAAGTGGCAAAGAAACCGCATTCAACTACAAGACACTTCTGCTGACACCTGTGGACCTCATTGCGTTCATTTCCTAATTGAAGCATGTCGAACAAGAAACCCCAAGAAGTGCGTCATGCGCATGAGCAAAATCCCAAAGCTGAGCGACCGGGCCGTGAGTCAGAAGCTATCGATGATGCTGTTGTGACGGGTTGTTGCGATGGCGGCCGTTTCATGGAGGCAAAGATTCTCTGCCTTGCTGAAATGGTGTTGGATTTATCCAAAGTCGTGCAATGTCTATTGGAGAGAAGTCGTCCGGGGTGTGGTGGTGCGAGTGACGGCGGCGTGAGACTTTGCGGCCTGTTGAGTTGCTGCAAATCGAAGAAGCAAGCTAAAAAAGCATAAACTTGTGTGTTTTTTCTGATTGAAATGAAAATAAAGAATAAAATGAAAAGAAAAGAAATTATCTTGTTGTGTTTTTATTTCTATATATAAGTTACATAACTTTTTTTTGTTTGTTTGTTTACAAACAGTCACGTGTCACGTGGTGTTGTTTACAAACAAGAGAGCCACGTGGTGTTGTTTACAAACAAACCCTAAGTAGGTCACGTTACCCTAGTTACCAGAATGCCGGCTTCTGATTGGCTGAGCCTAAGTAGGTCACGTGACGTAAGTAGGTCACGTTACCATGGTTACCAGAATGCCGGCCTCTGATTGGCTGAGAGCTTCTAAGTAGGTCAGTAGGTCACCCAGAATGCTGGCTTCTGATTGGCTGAGAGCCCTAAGTAGGTCACGTTACCATGGCAACGGGTCACGTGACCAAATGGAGGCCTCTGATTGGCTGCATGTCGATTGAGTAATAAACAGTACTTAACTATAGTCCCGTTCCGATACATACTATACTACTTACCCTAAAACCTAGTTTATAGAAGGACCCACCTTAAAAGCGAAATCTCCATAGCCATACCAAATACTGCCCGACTATAAGTCAGGGCTTTATCCGGAAGTCCTTTGTCAAGAGTCTACATTACAGAGGTATTTAAATTGATCCATGTGTCTATACCTCCAAATAGAGTTTCTCCAGTAACCTATGGTCCTACTATTTGGATAGACAAGTAGAACTGTATTTGTAGAGCTAGTGACTCCCCCACATTTGGCTTGGTTTTCAAATGCAGGCCTCACTCGTCTGGCAAGCGTTTTCCATCATATACATATTTATGTAAGATCTTGACTAGTTTCTTACTTTTATCAGTTTATTAGTATTTATGTCTACTGATTAAATGTTTTTACTGCCCCCCTAATGCAATTCCCTCATCGGCAGCTTATAGATATTCCTCATATTCTGAATTTACGTAATCTACACATGAAAAAATGTATCAAGGTGCTTCCAAATGAGAGTTATTTGAATCTGCAGCTCATTCCTTTCAAATTGAAAGCCTCTTGTGGCCTTCCATAACCTATTTCACTCAATGTGGAGCTGAGGCAATTTTCAAAACAATTGCATCTCTTTCAAAATTGATGAACTGTTATCCAGACAATTTGAAACAACCACTGTTAAACTCACATTTAAGGCACCTTTCAGTAATCAAATAAAAGCTCTTGACACAGGATGCACATAATTAGTTATTGCAATTTCCCATCCGATAACTTTAATAATTGTCATCTTTATTTTCACACCAGGAACAGCAATCTCGAAAGAACGTGGTCTGAGGATGATGAAAGCCCTAATGATGGTAAAGTCTATGGACGGTGAGTAGAATTGGTTGTATTAGTCAGTTCTATATTGTGACATAAAGTATTAATATGTGGAGGCAGCTGTTCAGGGAGTATCAACACAAGTAGGATCAAGGTACACACAACGTGTCTGGGGACTGGATTGGTGTGGCATGTCTGGCCATAGAGGGCCTCTGCTGAATATGCAAAGTGTCTTTAGTGACAATCAATGCTCTAAATGTAAATGTAAAAGAGAACTTGTCTGGAAGCAGAGTCATATTCATGGATGTTGGGTGTAGAGCCATGTGTGTATCAGTTGTGTTTCCAGTCAGGCTAATATATTGTGAAAGCAACCCTTTAGGGAGTAGGAAGATCAGTCTGATCAAGGTGCACTCAGAAGTACCTGGGGACTAGATTGGGAACGGCATGTCTGGCCATATATACAGCTTCAAGTCTGAGATAGTGGAGGACCTAAATACAGACATGGGCTTATTGCCTCAGCCAAGTGCTGCCACCTCCAGGGCTCTATGCAGAAAATCATTTTATATACATCCTTATTAAACACCAAATGTGCACAGCAATGATTGAAGCATTGCAACCTTTATTGTTTGACATTTTTTTCTGTAGCGCACACTGGTGTGAGCTCTATAACTGGGACTTATGCAAGACTACTACTGCACTCGCCAAGGCAAGTCTACACCCCCCTCCCTGAGTGGTGACCAGCCTCCACCAGTCATACCGGCAGTAGGCAGGCAGGACACACTGCAGGTGATAAAAAGAAGGTAAAACTAATATTTGTCAGCCCTTGGTGATAAGAAACTAGGTGGGATCTTTTTGAGTAGCCTTAATTTTATTTTGTTTAGCATTGCCTTAATATCAACAACACTTGGAATTGTTTATAGACTTGTGCCCTATAACATGTTAAAGTTAGTTTTCACCTTTGGAGAGCAACCTATGAAACACAGCATAACATCAAACTAAGTCTCTCAAATATGTCACTGATTCATCAACCCGCAGAAATGATCAATAGCATCCTGCTGAAATTTGAATCATGCTGAACTCATCCATCGTTCATAACACAGCTCTGTTTGCAGGTAGAATGCAGTTGACCAGTTGAATATTGAATGAAGATTATGGAATTGATGCTGTGTAGGCAGTTATGAGACAATTGAAAGTTCTCTGTTTTACAAAAATTATTTACAATACTCTGCATGGAATTTCCACATACTGTAAGGGGCAACAATCTGGTCCGTTTTGACTGATTACCTTTACTTCCAACTTGTAACGTACATGCAATATAGGTGTTGACGCCTTGTAAGCAGTGGTTGATCAAAATAGATGAGCCATGAGGTTTGTCTGGGCATTATCTCATTTAATGTCCAAAGCTTTAATTCTCTGTTATATGGCCTCTTCAGAGCATTGCTGTCTGGTGATATTGTATTAAGCGGGGAAAATTCTGGAATATATCAAGTCTTGAAGGAGAGATGGTTTTGTCTGTGGTCTACACACATGTTGGGAGGGGGAGGTGGGTCTTCTGTGAGGTCTTTGACCTTTTGTGTTGTCATGTCACCAGACACACTTTAAGGTTACTCTGGGTTATTTGTGGTACTGTGGTTTCTAAGATCTGACATTGTCATTTCATGTGGTTTGACATTCAAGTCATAACATAATCACACCATACCATAGTAAACAGTGCTTACAAGGCTTTGACATCCAAAGTCAATTTAGTCTGAGAAATGATTATAGCAGCATGCCCTGAATGTCCTGGTCATGAAATATTGTGTCAACTTGTTTAAAATCAAACTCCGCAAAAACTAGAAAGACTACCCATGAAAATATCACTTGAGATGGGAATGCCTCCAAGGACAAACTTCAAACATAAATTGGTGAAGGATTAACATAAAATGAGTTTAGGAGAAGAGGGCCAATTCTCACTAAAGGGGTTTATACTGACAGAAACCATATGCAATGTATATAATCATACATGAAGAAAAGTATTATTTAATCAGTTTTGGGTTGTTTCAAGATGGTAACTAGTGTTAAAAGCTGAATCTGTTATACAAAAAACTATTTTTTTGCTCTCATACCAAAGTGATAAACTCTCTCTGAATCCTGGTCAAAAAATGAATGAAGAGTCTCCGCTAAGGTGATGAACTCTACAGCACGTGACGTGACAGGAATGTTACCATTCAGGGAGCCCCTTAACAGTGATGTAGTGCACATCAACCTGTGACAGGCATGATCATGGTTCTGTTGGGAGCTACCTTTATGTGCATGGTAAGTGATCAGTATGATGCTGATGTGACCAGCATGAATGTGACTGTTTGTAGGTCCACCGGATGACCCATGTTCACATGTCTGCAAACTGATCCCCTTAGCCTGCTTCCTAAGACTTTTTGCCATTTCTTTTTTTCATGTCCCAGTTATAGGAACAGTTGGCAAATTTAAGTAAATCCTCTCCTTAATTCTAATTCTATTCTTCTGTGTGACCTCACATTACTGGACACGCCCACCCTGCTGAGTGCTAATAAGGAATGAATGTGGAAGGCGGGTCGGCGTAAAATAGTAATGTTTAATTACCTTTGATGAGAGTATTTGATAACATGTACATTTTATGCGATTGGAAATATCACAGTGTAGGTATACATTTACAATAATATTAACATTGGGTGAATGGTGGTATAAGAACAAGTTTAAGACAATGATAATATTAATAACGGTGCCCCATAGGGAGAATAAATATGAAATTGGAAACAGGTTGTAAATATGACATATTATAGAGAATAAATATTGTTAGGTGTGGGTGGGTGGGAACACAACCTGCTTAGGTGAGGAGCGACTGAGGACTGACGCTGTGAGGGTATGGAGGGGAGGAGGAGAGGTGCAGGCCTGAGCACTGACCAATAGGAGTAGGGGGGTAGGCCTATGAGTATAGGTGGGAGGGGGTAGCCTGACCGCTGTTTGGTCGGCCAGTAATGAACCACAATGCCGCGCCTGCATTGTAACACCATTACCTGTAAAAGAAACGTATCACTTCTTAATGTACCTGACATTCACCGTCCAAGTTGCCTAAGCCTGGTTGCATCCCAAACTGTCCATGCCATTCTCCGTCAGGCTAGCGTTCCTCTGTGCATACATAGTTACTCAGATGAAACCCCTCTGTCTCTCCTCAATGTTTCCATTTCCATTTAATTTTATACCAAATACTATCACCCAGTTTTAACCACACTTCTGGACAAGCTTTCATCCTTATCCTACCTTACCTTCACTTACCTAAAGCAAAAATCAGTTCCTGCAAGGGAAGTGACGACAATTACAAGCTCATTAGCAAGAGGTTTCATGCCTGTTAGCCACAGTATTGGGCCATAGTCTCAGCACCGGCTGCATAGTACATTACTTGCTGGCTCTGGTTGTAAGGATACAACATCCTTGTAACCAAATACAGGATAGTATATATGGTGTAGATGTTGCATGGATAAATTAATTCGGAGAAGGTACAGGTGCTTGCTGCCATATTGAAGACATTTAGACATAAATCAACTGACAGTTCCCGTTGCTAATGTGTTTAGGAGCAACTGTTATTAAATGGGCTTTAAGCTATTTTAGGTCAATTCTACTGATTCACAAAATGCACACTAATAATTTGAAAGGGTCTTCTTGATTGCCATGCAATTTCACTTCTACAACCAGATAAACCACAAACTATATTTTTAGCGTGCATCTTGAATTCACTTAAAACAGGGAGAAGGGTACAAATTGTCATTAAACATTATTGGTGCGATCCTTTGTAAGAACAAGGAAGACAAAAACATACCACCTGGGGATGTGGTACGTTTTTGCGTACAAGTCGGGAGTGAGGTACGTTTTTTGCTACTCTAGACCAATCAGAAGGCAGCATTTTTTCTTTTACCTGTCTTTTTTAACTTAGTTAAAACAGACAGGACAGATATTAACTTACAACAGGGTTTCATATTACTCTCTACCTATTATAAAAGGCTGCTTCCTGGTGGGATAGTGACTCAATCAGAAGGGCGGCAGCAAATTTATATTGTCAGTAACTACCGTATGTGGCGGTGATTCAATATGGCGAGTAGCAGACTCTTTATATCTCCAGCAGCAACTGTATAGATCTGCAGGCTGTCTTAATGCATCATATCTCACAGCACAGGCCCCCGTTTATGACCGACATGAGACAAAGCACGTCTTAATTACATTTGCCTCCAGGCTCTATCAGTCATTCCTCTAAGAGAAAATAATTTCCTCCTAGTGTCCATTTCAGGAGGCTTCTATTGTGCGATGAATGTCTCTCAGTCTTTTTACCTACACTAGTAACCAGTAAAACTTACACTGTTTAAACATATTCTTTCATCTTATCAGGTGCAGGCTTGTTAGAGTTGTGGAAATGGCATTTTGAATATAATAGTTTATGTCTTATCTAGGCTCGCGCTAGCCATTCGCCAATTCGCCAGGGGCGATAGGAAGTTATAACTGGCGAAAATATATAGTAAAAATACCCCTAATTTTCGCCATAATTTATCTAGCTGGCGAAAATAAAATACCTGTATCTAGTCAAGTTTTATACCATTGTAAAGAAGAGATCGTGAGTAAGGTGCTCAACCACAAGTGGTCTCAACCCATAACACTACTTGAACCCTATCTAATTTGGGCTTAAATATTCTATATTGAAAATTAAATTAAACTGGCTGAATATATGGCGAATTATCTCTGAAATTGGTGAAAGAAAAACAGAAGTTTTTCGCCAATCTGGCGAAAGAAAAACATATCCTAGCGCGAGCCTAGCTTGTGATCAAAAAGCATTACATCAATGCAAGAACTGCTAGTGTTTTTGTCTGTCTAGCCCCATATGGTCTATAAGTCAACAACCTAAAGGATGTTGCTAGAGGAAAAAAATAGAGCAGTAAAGTATCTGCAGAACGTAACCAAGACAGGTTTCAAGAACTCTGATATTTGAAAAAAAAAAAGAATTTGAAACATAATTATGAAATACCTATATATGATCAGATCCATTAGACTGTTGTTCATATACAACAACAATTGCTGAAAAGATGAAAGGAAGACTGGGGCAGTTTCAGAAGTTTGAAGTTTGAAATTGTTATTGACCGTATAATCATTACAAAGATGCTTTTCACAATACAGTCAGCAATAACACACAATATCCAGCAGTACTTAATGTCAATGATTACATACATAGGCCTCTCACAAAGAGTAGAGAGTAGCAAGTAAAATGATTTCCACGGGCGCAAGAAAGCATTGATGTTCATATTAGTACTGTCCAGGATCATACACAATAATATCTTAATCGCAGTTCATTGTCTTTTCAGGATAACAGGGCAGAGCATCACAGAGGGAATATACAGCACTTCAACATATTTTGTTTTATAGACCGACTTTTACAATAAATATATTCATTACTACCTTACTAGAGTTTGCTTTTAAATATTTTTACAGAATCACAGTGTTGCACTGTACCGGTTAGCACATTCCACAATAACATACCCCTGTAAAGAGGGCTTGACCTATAGGACTCTAATATTGGTCTATTCCCCCTTAGCTTAATTAGGGCATTATTACGCAAAAGGCGGACTGGTAATATTACATTATCAACATTTCTAGACAGCCGGTACATCAGTACTAGTGTATGAGTCCGTCTCCTTTCTGCAAGCGTTTGAACCTTACAACGTTCATGTAACTCATCCAGGGCAATGTCACGTGGGTCACGAATGCCCAAGCTTAGACGTAAACATTTATTCTGAACGATCTGCAGTCTTCTAACAGCAGTTACTGGCCCACTATCGATGATGTAATCAGAGTAATCAAAGATTGGCATAATCATTTTTCTATAGATTTGGAGAGATAAGTCCATGTCAATATTAGTCTTAATGTTACAAAGCTGATAGCACCTTGAATATGACATTGACCGAACCTTTCTACATTGGAATTTCATGCTTCAGAGTGATTGCCGAAAATGCCCATTTACACTGAAACAGAAAGAGGTGCTGTCCATAGAATACTTTTTTTTTCTGACAGTTCTGCAGAGTAAATAGTTTAGGCACTGTGGAAAGGTGATTTAGTATGACTGTGGCAGGACATTTATTTCAGTTATAACAATATATCTAGAAGTGATTCAATATGGGTAGCTGGCAGAATATTTATTACTGTGGAACCAACTCCATGTGCAGTCCATCTCAATCCATCATATCCAACCACACCTACACCAGTGTATGACTAATGGAAGACTGAGATGGCCTTAATCACATTCACCCTAGGTTTCATCAGGCATCCTTGCAGGCCCTGTCCTGGAAATGATCTCCTTCTCACGACCATTTGATGGCTTACTGAGGAGGCTTCTACTGTGTGATAAATGAACCAGCTTATGTCCTGCTCTTATCTTTGCTGGGAAGCAGACGAATAGAATTAGATTGCCTCAAAGAGATCAGGGTTTACATCATTTGGAATCACATGCCCTCTGTACAAGTGGTACATCCCGACAGGTAGAGGGTGACAACTGAAGTACAGTCCATGGTACAGACCTCATCAGCCAGGCTTCTGGCTGAAATCCCTGTATTAAGGCTCCCCACCTGTGGCACGTGACTCCCTTCAGACTACTCCAAGTTCCACTGACAGCCACTTTGTACCACTCTGTACACTGAAGGTGTGGGGACCACAGTAATGTAGGCAGGATGTGGTCAGTATGAAGTTAGGTCTGTGTCTTGAGATACATAAACACTGCCTGTTTGGTCAACACTACCCATACACCAGATTGCAATCTATGCTAAAACCTTTTCACCTTGTTCTGAATATTCTGTCCTTTAGAATATAATCCTGTAGGCTCTCCTAAATATTTCCAGGCTCCGATTTCAGAGTACAATCTTGTTACTCCAAAAACAGGTATCCATTAGTTATTTGTACTGCTTATGATAATAAATAGGGTACTAAATATGTTGCCATAATATGCATCATTTTAATTTGTAAATTTATGAAGAGCCTTGCAGAAATATCCTGTTTCATGCTGTAGAAACCTTAATAATGGTCCCATTCTCTTAAAACTGGCATGTAGGCACAGACCTGCAGATTACAGCAAGCTTTTTGGCCTGGCAGTAGCCATCTATTTCCCAGACAGGCTACCTTCCGTGCCCAGCATAATTTCACATATAGTAAGGTTAGGCAGTAAGGAGGTGGCAATTGAATCAGGGTAGTGCACAGCCTGGCTGATAAAACCCAACTACAGTAGAAGCTACAGACATGATCAAACCTGGTCTGTGGCAGCCATCCCTGCATTAAGGCTAGCTACGTGTAGCACGTGGCCCCCTAGAGGACCACACCCCGTCCTGCTGATGGCCACCTTTAGCGATGGTTATATTCAGTGCAGGGTAACAGAACCCAGTGTAGTGTAGGAAGAGTATATAGCCAGTATTGTATTGTAGTTGGTCTAGTACTACTAGTGTGAACGCATGAGAACAAAAACCAGACAAGGTAAAGTTAGACTTTAATATACGGCGACTTTATTAATAGAAAATGCTCAGGTATTATTTACTAGTACAACACTCAGTTATACAATGATCAGAACTGGATCATAAATAATACAGGGAAATAACACTACATCATAGAGTTAAACCCGGAGTGCCGGGTGGTGTTGCCTCAGCAGTCCCAAACCTTGCTGACTTCCAAGGGGAAGCAGTCTACCTTTTATACAAAACTGTGGCAGTCACATTACGTACCAGCAGCACCACCAAGTGGTTTATGTTACATAATAAATTATGAAGCACTTAACGAGATGTTACCGTCGGTAGTAAAAGTAACTACGGTACAAACCGAACTATGATAACGACGGTATATGAAACGGACCGTTGGTACTCATTAAGTAGTAAAACATGTTATGAAACAATAATAAAGCCAGTGTCGCTTTACATCATAACAATATACAATAGATATACCACACATAACCTAGTAGCATAGCTACCCGTTACAGTATGATGGGGTGACGTCTGCACTGTACCAAACCTCTGTTCATCTGCCTTTATAAGGCTATGGTGATTGGCGTCTTTATATTGCAAACAGGATCTACCTAGATTGATGCAACAGATATTTTTATATTTTATACTTTTTTAGGGTCAATTTTAGGTTTACAAAATTTTGGCAAAAAGTCCCCTCATTGTTACACTTTTTTGGGTCAATTTTAGAGGGGAAGTAAAATAAATTAAAAAAAAAAAATCCGACCTACCAACCCTAGAGTTTCTTCCCATGTTACCTGAAACGAACCTTTTTTTTTATTTGGCCTTATCTGCACTTATGAATTGAACTGGTGCACTGATTGACTTTGGGAAGCCTGGATATTAGTGCTGAAGAACTAAAAGAAAACAACTGCAGCAAGCCATGAGAATATGATCCCAGCTATTCCCCAGGTTCTGATAACTGTGTATATTAAGTGTGGGTCTGGGAAGAGGTGCATGAGGCAATGTAGGCCTCAGCAGACTTCCTTTACCTTGCATAAAAACCATTATTAATACTCATACCCTTTTCTCACATGTACACTTTATTTCTGTCAATTCATTAAGTTTCAATGTTAGTCATTTTTTTGAGTCAAAGCAGATGTACTCATAGTGTTAGTCTTCCCTAATTCAGTTCTAGTTACACAATGATTCACATCAGATACAGGCTGAGATAAGACATAAGCATAGACAGCAAATGAGACTGCTGCTATCTTTGTACTGTTGTTCATGAATTGTGTGTGTGTGTGTGTGTGTGTGTGTGTTACTTATAGAATACATTCTTATTAATTATGACCAACCTTTCTCATTTGTTTTGCAGAAAAAGTGGGAAATCTGACCCAAGATAATTATAACAACATGATTTGAAAGTAAAGTGACTATGAGTTATCCAATATTGCTGCATAGAGTATTTGTTAGTGTTTGATAGCTTCCCTCTTTGCTTTCCTTCCTTTCTTCCTTCCTTCCTTCCTTCCTTTTTGTTCAGCCCCATTACTCCCTTGCATGCTTTCCCCTTCACTTAACATTCCATACTGTCTTCTCTCGCTTTTTTAGGTTTGAAAATGATTTTATTGCCATAGTCATAGGATACACAAGTGGAGGTAATGACAATAATGATGATACCTATTTTACTTTTGTCTCACAGTTGGTTACACATTCCAATGATATAAAGATGGGTATATATAGGATGATATAAAGATGAGTAAACGAGAGAGACATTATTCAGGTGTACAATGGTACCTCTAACATTGTGCACGTTTCACAATTTAAGTGACACATAGAGTAAGAACATAGTATACAATCAAACAGAAATACAGTAAAGTAAAGTGAGCTACCTTTAGATTTGCCAAACCAAAATTTATTGTAGGCAATAAACGCATCTGGTGTACAATCATTTCAACCAAAACTAGGGCTCGCTCCATAAAGAGATGGTAAACGGTACTTTGAGCACCATACCAAGAAGGCACTCATAAAATCCTCTTTACTCAGGGTATTGGGCACTCACATAATAGCTTTGGTTATATCAAACAAAACGAGGATACTTTCAGGCTGTCGATCATACTTTCAGGCTCTCTACCCTCTAGGCACTTATAACAGTCTCTTTATTTGTAGCGTTCAATACTCTCCTAATGGCTTCGGTCAAAGATTCAGACCTGCATCAATATCTGAATCGAAATGCAAATCACTTTGGTGGGTTAAATTCTGATTTTTTAGGGAAATCATCAATATATATTTAAATATCAAAGCTGTGTTTAAAGTAATATCCTTAGCACTGCCATAGCAGGCCAATGTGTTAAGTAAAAAGGGCCCCCTAAAAACCAAGATTTTGCATTTGCATTGCAAACAATACGCTTTGGCAGTGTACCTCCAGAAAGTATATCCTATATTCATGGATTTTGGCATACCTAATGAAAACATTGGTACAGCTCTGAGACATTGGCCAGCTTCCCTTCGCAGGGTTTTCATAACAGTCTCTTTACTGGGACTATTGTAGATGCATGGTAGGCTAAATAACCCTTACCCCTTTAGTCTAGTGAATTAAGGGAAATATACTTTATTTCTGGATAAAAGTATCAACGTTGGTTTATAGGTAGATAGATATGTGTTATTGAATATTTTTCCTTGCTCCAGGAAAAAAGTGACCATTTTTGGGTCATTTTCCTGAAAAATGTGGAAAATGACAAAAATAATTTTACAAGTTGTTCTTTTGCAGGTTTCTAGTATTGAGACCTAATAATATTGCTACAATAGACAATAATTGTCATAAATATGAAACAATTAGCCTCTAAAAAATGCAATATGGGCTCAAGATTAAAGCTGAAAGGCAAAACTAATTGTAACTTCATGCTTTCATTTTAATTGCTTTCACAGGCAGTCAATTGTACTTTTTCTAACCTCTCATTTATTTTAAGGGTAATACAAAGTGTTTCCATGTATGTTATACTCTGTTATGGTATAACATTGGTAGTAGCAGGATTGTTTAGATGTGAGCATTCTAGACGGATTGGGTATTGCAGCAGCCAAGCCAAGCCAAGCGCCATGGCCACCGCAAATGAAGCACAGGGGTCACACTTGGAGAATTTGGGGGCATGCCTTCTCAAGAGAATTGTTAATATATAGCCTTGAAATGGTGGTTTCATATAGATTTGGTGCAAAATCATTCACTGATCTGATCTGTATTTAGCCTCTATCATTTTGTTTGGGATTTTGTCACCTGAAGGCATGTCTCCTCCACCCATAAAATGTATTGAACACATAGAGAGGGAGGGAGTGACATTGAGAGGAATGGAGGGGTGGGGTTGGAGAGCTTAACTGAACATATGGACCTTTAATAGAAACCATCAGGTCACACATATAGTTGCAAGCAGGGTACAGTCAGCTTGGTATCCCTCGCAAGTAAATGGAGGCTTATTGGAAAAACATGAGCGACTCCAATTCAGAGGACTAAGGCTTTGCTACAAGGGCAAGTTCCATGATGAGGATGTTTAATATAACATGTCAGGTGTACCCAGACTTGATAGAATAAGACAAGAAGTGCTATTGACATACATGTACAAACTCTCGAAGCGGGATGACTACCTAGACTTGAGGGAGTGTAATCAAGTAACGCGGTCACAGAATTCTTTTGTTTTAGTCTGCCCCTTTTTATTCATACTGCTATATCAATAAATTCACCCTCACCTTCTCAAGTGCTATATGGCTGTTCTGTATGATTATTTTCACTGGCTAATAGGTGTTCCTCAAAGGAGTCAGTAGATTATGCATTGAGGCATGCCTTGCAGATATTCGTGATTGTCTCTTCAGTCAGGGTAGGAGGTCCTCCAATACAAGTTTTGATCAGAGAGTCAAACCAACTTCAATGCAGCAATGTTTCAGAATGTTTTATAAAGTCTTTATTGAATTTTCATTGTCTTATATATTACACTATAGCAACGGCAATGAGTCAATATTTATAGTTGTTTTAGTGTTGCTATTGTAGGTCCCCTGTCATCGCAATAACTCCAATCAAGACTATCATCTCCTAAAGTAAATTTGTAATGCATGGATGACAGGAGGAGGAACATGTAAGTTAAAGAGCTGCCCACATCTAGTTTATACTGTTGTCTCTATCCACACATCATGAGTCCCTTGTGTTCTGATACAATAATTGGGGGGCCAGGCTAACAATGGTGAGGGGGGTTGGTGTGGTCACCTATACATTGTGTGAGTGTGTTGCATCAAGGTCAAACTCAAGGTCGACGGTCATCATTCTATGCAAAAATGAGGATGAAATGAGTACACACATTTTGAAAAAAAAAAGAAATTGAAGCTGAAGCTTTTTTTTCTTATGTAGCTGACTCACATCTGCCTCAGTCATACTGTTGATATACTAGCAGTAAAAGTGCCAGGTAAGTATTGCAATTAAAATAGAATTAACTAAATAATTAATTAATTGATATGTTTCATTGACCTTGTATTTGACCTTGTTTCGCGACAGATATCACTTAACATATGGCAGATTCCGAATCAGCACCCTCAAAATACTCTAGTACAACCCTCAGACAGAGTATCAGTCTCCACACCAACCTAAAGTTAAAAATCAACATTTGGTTGTCCTGGCCCCACAAGTACAAACGCATATTAGTTAGCAGAAACAGGGAAAAATAGATCGATCTGACTATTTTGATGACATGAAGTTCCACTCTGACACATCAACATGGTCAATGCTTGATTTGGAGAGACCTTATAGACTAACATCGTAGCCTCCCACCCAGAGCTGTGCTGTATTTGTCTTGTCATCTGGTGTGATATATCAGCTGTGTTATGAAGTAGTCTGATGTCACGTCTGGTGTCATATCAGCCAGCAGAATCCAGCCTCCTGTCAGGTATCATACGGCTTCTTATACATTGTTGGTGCTAGTAGACAACATATAGAGATCTTGAAGTTGACCGCCCCGTCTGCTGAGCTGTATGTGATGGACCCTCTTGTGTGTACCGTCTGATATCATCAACATGTCAGGCCCCTGTCACGTTGGTGTCACCTTGGACGTCATTCTGCAGCCTGTTACTATGAGGCTTCATATATGCTGGTAGTGCGTGAGGAGAAGACATAGAGAAGGGGATGGAGGCATGAGGATTAGGACAGCTCCTCCCTATACCACCACGTTGAGAGAAGAGAAACGACTCACTCTTACCATATGTTGACGTACATGATTGGTCAACAAACATGATTGGATAACATACATGAGTCAGAAATCCTAAAAATGCACAAATCTGGTACCAAATTTGAATCAATTTTTTGTATGATAATAAAAGACTCAAATCTAAATTTTGTTGGATACATAATTTGGGCTGATCTGAGATGACCGATCATCTTCATCAACCTTTTATGTATGTCAACTGGTTTTGTACATCTACTTTTCATGTGCATCACAATTTGATTTGGTGAGAGTAAGCCTTATGATAAAGGAGAGAATACATGACCAAATGTTGTTTTTTCTCCACACTAAATCGTGTATCGCTATGAGAATTTACCTATAATTTATCACATTAACACTTAGTAAAAACGGAAATGGTACGGGAAAAGACAACAAAAATGTTTTCAATTTCAAGAATGCTTTATATGGTGAAAGTTTGAACAGACAACCCACCCTGCGGCGACGCCCAAGTAAATTTGCAAAATTATTTTTTCAATAAAAACAGCAAGTTTGGTATTTCAATCAGAGCTGAAGATCTGGTTGCAGGAGGGCTCAAAATACACCTTTGTGAATCCCACCCACTCACTGACCTCAGCTGACAGTGTCCTGGAGTGTCTTGGAGTTCTAGAGTAAATAAGATGCATGAGGAACACATGGAATGAGACATGGTGTTGCTTTGGGATCTGTTGCCCTGAAATCTTTATATGTGATTTGTACTGGGAAAAGTGACCTTAGTGCATCCTGCATTTTGGGCCTTTATCTCAGATTGTGTCCAATTTGTATATACGACGACAAATGACCATTATTTCCATTTGCATCTTTCTTCACGGATTGAAACAGTGCTGTATCACAGTAGTCAGAGTGTGATACTGACCATGAGTTACTCACTGGGCCTGCACGGTTGCATCATGACGACAAATGTCACCTTTTAGGGACATCTGTCCTTAAAGGGTTGAGATAGTGGTCTGTACCAACAACAGTGTGGGTAGCCTCAATGTGAGGTCTGTGACCTATCGTGTTGTCATGTCACCAGAACCACTCTAAGGTTACTCCGGCCTATTTGGGGCACTGTGGTTGTAAGATGTGACATTTCCGTCACAGATTTTTTTGACATTCAAGCATTTTCAGAATTGGTACCCGGAAAATCTAAAATCACCTTTGTTTCATTAAAGGTTGCAAAAACAGGACAGAACTTATCTGTTTTTTCATCCATTATTATAATGGATCAAGGCATTGAAGTTACTCATAGAAAGCATGCTTGGTTTGGAAACCGCTCACATTAACTGATCTTTAGACCAACATATTTAAGAACCTTGTTGGTCACTGTGTTAGAACCTTTCATTTTCACTCTAAATATAATGGAGGCAATTGACTGTTTTCTTTATTACATAGATTGCAAACATACCTTTTATCTCACCAACAGTTAACATTATAATAATTTCATATCAGTGCCATATGGCAATTGTTAGGGGTGGTTGCCCAGGTTGCTGAGTAAAATGGTAAACCATCCAAAAAATGAAAGATTATTAAAGCTTCTCAAAATGAACTTAAAAACTCCACTCAGGCAATAGAGGTTCTGTAGGGCCACAAATTTGCCACTAACCTTCAAGAAGATAACCTTTTGAGGCATAAGGGCAAACCATGGGCCACTATACCACAAAAGTGGCATTAAAGCCCAAATGCCCTTATGCCACAAACACCCTTACACCACAAATGCCCTAAGCCACAAACACCATAAGGCCATAGTATTGGCACACTATATACGCCAGCGATATTCGCACGAGGACCTCGTGCGTATAACGGCCGTTATTCGCACGAGGAAAGGTGAGAGAGGCGACGGCGAGAGAGGCGACATACACTAGACATGGTGAGAGAGGCGACATACACTAGACATGGCGAGAGAGGCGATATACATAAGCACATGGTGAGAGAGGCGACATAGCCTCTAGGGTCTATGAAATACTACATGTAAAAGCTACATCCATTAGCAAGTGTTCCGTGGTGTAGTGGTGAGAGCGGTTGTCTTCCACCTGGGTGGCCAGGGTTCGATTCTTGACAGGGTCACACTTTTAGAGGGGGTGACGTGACGATGAGAGAGGCGACGTGACGACGAGAGAGGCGACGTGACGACGAGAGAGGCGACTTGACGATGAGAGAGGCGACTTGACAATGAGAGAGGCGAGGTGACAACGAGAGCGGCGACATAACGGCGAGAGAGGCGACATGCATATGACGACCAGAGAGATTCCATGATCATTCATTTTTCTTTCATTAAGGAGTGTTCATTTATTAGTCACAGGTGAGGTAGTAGGGTGGTAGGGACAGGTGAGGTGGTAGGGATAGGTGAGATGGTAGGGACAGGTGAGGTGGTAGCACAGGTGAGAGTCTAGGGACAGGTGAGGTCGTAGGGACAGATGAGGTGGTTCACTGGCACCACTGGGTGCCGGATTGTCACCGTAAAAATAACGGTCACTGTTGTTTCAAGTTCACCATAGTTTTAACGGTGAAAGTCCGGCACCCGGTGGTGCCAGTGCATCACATTTACAATGATCCACAGTAAAATTTTACATTGACTCTTTGTATAATCAACGGAATCCTTTTGCAGTGTAGTGATGGGGGGGGGGAAGGGTGTCTTTGCGCATGTCGCCTCTCTCGTCGTCGCCTAGCTCGCCGATCCTCGTGCAGGTCACCTATCTCGCCGATCCTCGTGTAGGTCGCCTATCTCATCGTCGCCTATCTCGCCGGTTCCTCGTGCAAATAACGGCCGCTATTCGCACGAGCTCCTCGTGCGGATATCATCGGCCCACTATATAGCATTTGAAGCATAAGGGCAAGTCGATATTTTAGGGCAGTTTGCTATAAAATCAACCTATATAGGGTTTGAGGCATGTGGGCAAGTTGACAGTTTACTGCATTTAAGTACATAAGCTGACTATATATAGTGTTTGAGGCATAAGGGCAAGTTGATATTTTGGGGCACTTTACTATGTTGTCAACCTATAAATCATTTGAGGCATAAGGGCAAGTTGATAGTTTGGGGCAATTAAGTGCATTAGCTGACTGTATAGTGTTTGAGGCGTAGAGGCAAGTTGATATTCTATGGCAGTTTGCTATAATGTCGACCAATATAGTATTTGAGGCATAAGTTGTAATAGTGCTGCACCTTAAGGGTGAGCTTTGTTGGATGTGTCAGTGTTATTCTCACTGCACATCTTTTTATAACCTTTGATATGGTGGCCCAGTAGGCTCACATGTATGCTGATAAGGTAAGGTCCTCATGTGTCTATGCCCATTCATTCCAAAAATGAAAATAATAAACCTCTATGAACCTTCTGTACTTAGAAGCCTCAAGGTGCCTGGGGGGATTGGGGCTCGATGGCTGAGGTGAAACCAGAAGTGACAGCGTCAGATGTTAAGAATCCCCCTTTTCATGGTCATTTGTCTCAAATATGAAAAAAGTAAAACCTCCCTGAACCTTCTGTACTGAGAAGCCTCGTGGTGCCTTGGGGAGATTGGTGAAGCCAGAAGTGACAGTTGCAGACAACTTTGATCCTCCTGTTCATGGGAATTATATCAAATATGAGAGGAGAAGGATGCAGCCCCAAAATATTGATTAGGGACCCAAAGCATCATTAGGGCCCGGGAGCAATGGAGAAAGTAGGGGGCCATCAAAGGATTATTGTTTGCATGAAAACTGTTGATCAGGCTTAGGAGACATTGAAGCAAGCCAAATATGACATACGAGTGTTTCCTTGCTTCCTAAAATCACATCATCATCAATATGATGTCAAAAGCAGAGGTTATACAAGAGACAAGAGACCCTTGGAATACAATGGAACCAACAATTTATTGAAGCTGCACCATTAATTTTTAGCCTGCGGTCAGATCTACTGTATTGTGTTGTGTATATGACAGCTACTGCCATGTGGGATGTAGACCCTCAGGGACATTACCAGATCACAGAGGGTCGTGTCATCTACAGGAGCAATTCTGTACTACAGGCCATGGAGAGGGCTGTGCCATGTATGGTAAGGCTTCTGAAGTGGAAATCTTTTAGTAGTTACCATCTGCTAATTATACAGGCAGAGACCAATGTGAAATTACTATGAGATGTACTGTATCCTTTGAGATAGATGCTGTGTAACTTAACAGTTAGTGAGATGTATCTTAGAACAATATGGGCATTAAATGTAAATAGTTATGTTCTATGTTCTGAGGAAATTTGATGTAGAAACATTATAAAGTTTACAGCTTCAATGTTTTACCTGAAGTAATTGGACCTGCCAATTTCCTATTTCAAGCTGGCAGACTTGAGTTCCAACCAAAGCAGGGTTTTTTAAATCCTGTTAATATATGCTCATGCTTCTAAGATTTTGGATGTCAGCATTATTTGAATGAAATTAATTCTTTCCGTTGAAGGAATAGAATCAAAATGTTATGCTCTACAATACTTTTTGCTTCCCCTGACCTTAAGACCGTGCTTTCCCATACATAGTTTCCCATTATTTCCATTAAAATAAATGCTTTAAAAGGTTCATACACCCAGATTTTAAGTAACCATTAACAGTCCTATTGTGCGTACATGCACAGTATACATTTTATTGCTCTCTTTAGGTTAACATCTACTTCACCATATTTCCCTCCTTGTTCTCTCCCCCTCTTTCTTGAGAGCACGCATCAGTTATTGTGCTAATTGTGTTTGCCCCATATTTCTTGGCCTTGATTGCAAGCACAGTTATTAGTCTGAACAGGCTCCAGGTGACATAAAGATGTGTGTAGGTAATTCTATATAACATTTATATCAGTTGTAGCGACCATATCTACTGTCTGCCCTAATCCATCATATTTTACGACTTAGGCCTCAGTACATGGCAAAACAAAGGCGAGACAGAGAGTGACTCAATCATATTTGCATCTAGGATCCACTAGTCATCCCTGAGGGCCTGGTGAAGATGCAGAAACAATTTCCTCCTCATGGCCATTTGATGGCTCACATAGAAGGCTTCTGCTGTGCTATAAAGGCTCTCAGTATGAGCTCCAATTTTTCTTATAAGAACCAGAAGATTCTCTACACATGCCTTCATGTATCAAATCAGGTGGGTTGGAAGTGTGGAAATGGCATCTTATATAGATAGCAACTACTGCAATGTAGGATGGCTGAATACGAGAATGTAGTAATTTCATTACAATAAGCCATGTCTACACCGGCTGTTTGGATATCTCAATGTTGTCCATTGGAGAGTTCCCGAGAATATGTGGCTGGAAAATAAAATTAGAGCAGCAAAGTATCTCTTAGTATTTTTGATGTTAGAGCTAGATTCAGAGTTTATTTAGACCTACGCTACTAAGCTACTACATCAAGGAGATTCAAATCTCATTTTCTTGAATAGATAATCAGCTCAAAAATAAGATAAAGAAAATAATATTTTTGGACCTTTCAGCGTAATTGATCATGTGGTTGGGGGGCATTGTTTCAACAGCACATAGTTGTCCTGACATAATATATAGAATGAGAGATGAAATTATTGTTCGTCCTTTCTGATGTATAGATCGCCTACAGTTGCTAGATCTGATTCTATTATATTGAATGTCTTATTTCATCAGGAGGATCTATGAAAACCGTTCAGGTTGATTGAATCCATATCTTTACTGTCAGCAGTTTAAAAGGTATGAAACGTGGCTACAACAATTAATATTATTCAATTATAACATATAAGACAGGAAAAGCTTTCCTACAGTGCTTTGTAATTAAGCAGAATGCATGTATTGTCATCAAAGCATGTTTCTGCAGAACCACCAGACGATGACACATGCTATTAGGTTGTAACTGCACATACAATGCTCCCTTTTCTCTATTACCACTTAAATTAGATCAATTTATGTTATAACATTTCTTTGCGGGTACCGATTTGTTAACTTTCCCAGACACATGTTTTCTATGTACTAGAAGCCATTCCCCTTTCAGCCAGCACTGTTCACTGAACTCCAAAAATAAGACAGTTATCTGCCAACCCAGGAGTGGTGGTTAAAGCTGCTCCTCTTCTGCATTGTCAACTGAAAAAATGAAGGATGCATTACAAGTAAATCAATAGGATAAAAAGTTTAAGTTAGTACGGTTAACATCTCTACACCATCCCCTAATTCCCTTATTCAATTAGTCTTACGGGTTGAGAATTCTGGAGTAGATGACAATGGTAGGATGAGAGGGGTTGGAGACATAATAAGTCCTCATTGTAGTCACTAGCAGCAGTGAAAATGAGCAGCTCCCTCCCTGATACCCAGACTCACAATCAGTGCACAGAACCAGCTCTTAACCATGACAATTTGTGCTGGTTGTGATGAGCTAATTGTGGGGTTTGTGCCTGGACTGTGAGTAGGTCCTCAGGCTGGATGCTATCACTCCCAGCTGGCTGAAGTAAGAGACACAATGCCATCACATGTCTGTGGCAGAGTAGCCTTCAGGGTGCAGGCATCACTCTCTAGCAGATGTTTGGTGCTTATCAGAACTGGAGTTGCACAGAAAGACAAACAACAACACCTGGGAAATCTTTATGAATGCCAAAGATTTAGCTCTCAATCCAAACTCACTTGAGTGAGAGAAACTTTGCATTGCCAGTGTCCTCAGAAACAGCATTTCTACACTGAAAAAGGGAGGTTTTTATGCCCACAACACCTAATTCCATTCAATTTCTATCTTCAAGACTGCCCACAACACCTAATTCCATTCATTCTCTATCTTCAAGACTGACTTAGTATCTTATATATATATATATATTGAAAAATACAAGTTTTTCGAGGTAATAAAGTATGTGAAGGTTGATAGATTTTCCTTATTTTTCAACAGTAGTGATTTTTTGTTAGGATCTTTCACCTTTGGCTACCAGTAAACAGTAAAATTTGCTATACACATCCACCCTGCGATATGTCTCCTGGTGAAGTGGAAGCCTTCAATAGTGCTCACAGTTTGTAAAATGTTATCTATGACAGACATGACTATGGGATAGATGAGTGTGTATAGTTGGTTGTAGATAGCAACAATGATCTATTATATGTGACATACAGGGCTACAACATTGCACTATGTAGTCAATCAAAAGTACAGAAAGGGTTACAGCTTTCAATTCCGGCTTATCCTTCTATCCTTATCCTTATCTCAGAAATGTCTCAAACTCTCTAATAAGGTAACAAGGCTCCAAATATAACAGGGATATCTAAATGAATTCATTTCATAAATTCTGGTTCTGTAAACAAAAATTTTTAAAAAATCTTCATTTTCTCCCTCCATTTATGTGCCCATCCTCTTACATGTTAGACCACTCTGCTCCCTTGTACCAATAATGGCTCATGATATATAGATAGTCCTTTGACACTGGGTGGCAGTTATGTGCCAGTTTGCACCCTGATGTGTAACAGTTGCGAGTAATCATTGGGACATCCTAGAGCATATCTGGAATTGAAGGTTGTTATATCTGATGGCTTAAGGTCTTCAAATTGACAATACTTTATCAACCCCTTTTAAACGCCATCCTGTATGGCCAACTTGCAAATCTAGGAAAAGGTTAGGAAACATGTCTGACCATATACAGTGGCAGACTATACAGTGACAGAATAATAGAATGAAGTAAACACATACTGAACAGAATGAAGGCCTCAGTCCATTACTACAAACCTGGTCAGACCTGGTTTGAGGCTGTCGTCCCTATATTGAGGGACCTACATGTGGCATGTGTCTGTGTTGCTGTGCATTTAGGACCACATCCAAACCACCTGGTGGCCACCTTTAAGGCTGACTATGTCCAGGTGATAGAGGCCAGGGTAGTGTAGGCAGAGTAGTAGAAGCAGAGAAATAAGGGTGATTACGGAAAAAGTAGATACTACAGACCTCATCAACTCTTGTCTGTGGCTGCTGTCCCTGTATAAAAGGTACCTACACATGTCTGTCTTGTTGGGCTCTTTAGGCCTCATCTGGTCCTGCTGATGGCCACCTTTAACCCTTTGAGGACAGCATAATGAACCATGCCCTTGGTCGTCATGATGCATGAATGCAGCCCTTAGAAGTAAATCGCCAGTGCTGGTATTCAAGCATCATGCTGACCCTACAAGGTTGAGACACTCCCAAAGGATAGGCATGATGCACCATGCAGCACCGGAGAGTTACTTGCCAGGGCTGCGTTTGTGCATTATGACGACCAATGACATGCGTCCTTAAATGGTTAAGGTGTCCTGCCGATGGCCACTTTTAAGGGGTCCTGCTAATGACCACCAGGTCACGGTACTGAAAGCCATAGTAGGGTAGGCAAAGTAGTAGAAATGTAAGGAAAAAAAGGGTGACTAGTAAAGTGAAGTAGATGCTACAGACCTCACAAACCGCCGTTTGTGGCTGTCGTCTCTATGTGGAGGGATTCTAGGTGCCCCCCCCTGGAATTGTCTCCCCCCAAGGGGGGGAGATCGTCTGACACAATGCAGGGGGGGGGGAGGCAGCTATTGTTGTAAGATGCTGTTGTGCTGTCCTGTAAAGACACTCACTGTTCTCTGCCAGCCTATTTGTACCACTCTTCACCACTTTGTACCACTCTGTACCACTTTGTACCACTCTGTACCACTTTGTACCACTTTGTACCACTTTGTACCACTTTGTACCACTTTGTACCACTTTGTACCACTTTGTACCACTTTGTACAACTTTGTAACAATTTGTACCACTTTGTACCACTCTGTACCACTCTGTACCACTTTGTACCACTTTGTACCACTTTGTACCACATTGTACCACTTTGTACCACTTTGTACCACTTTGTACCACTTTGTACCACTTTGTACCACTTTGTACCACTTTGTACCACTTTGTACCACTTTGTACCACTTTGTACCACTTTGTACCACTTTGTACCACTTTGTACCACTTTGTACCACTTTGTACCACTTTGTACCACTTTGTACCACTTTGTACCACTTTGTACCACTTTGTACCACTTTGTACCACTTTGTACCACTTTCTACCACTTTGTACCACTTTGTACCACTTTGTACCACTTTGTACCACTTTGTACCACTTTGTACCACTTTGTACCACTTTGTACCACATTGTACCACTTTGTACCACTTTGTACCACTTTGTACCACTTTGTACCACTTTGTACCACTTTGTACCACTTTGTACCACTTTGTACCACTTTGTACCACTTTGTACCACTTTGTACCACTTTGTACCACTTTGTACCACTTTGTACCACTTTGTACCACTTTGTACCACTTTGTACCACTTTGTACCACTTTGTACCACTTTGTACCACTTTGTACCACTTTGTACCACTTTGTACCACTTTGTACCACTTTGTACCACTTTGTACCACTTTGTACCACTTTGTACCACTTTCTACCACTTTGTACCACTTTGTACCACTTTGTACCACTTTGTACCACTTTGTACCACTTTGTACCACTTTGTACCACTTTGTACCACATTGTACCACTTTGTACCACTTTGTACCACTTTGTACCACTTTGTACCACTTTGTACCACTTTGTACCACTTTGTACCACTTTGTACCACTTTGTACCACTTTGTACCACTTTGTACCACTTTGTACCACTTTGTACCACTTTGTACCACTTTGTACCACTTTGTACCACTTTGTACCACTTTGTACCACTTTGTACCACTTTGTACCACTTTGTACCACTTTGTACCACTTTGTACCACTTTGTACCACTTTGTACCACTTTGTACCACTTTGTACCACTTTGTACCACTTTGTACCACTTTGTACCACTTTGTACCACTCTGTACCACTCTGTACCACTCTGT
This sequence comes from Harmothoe impar, assembly GCA_947462335.1. Classification (NCBI taxonomy): domain Eukaryota; kingdom Metazoa; phylum Annelida; class Polychaeta; order Phyllodocida; family Polynoidae; genus Harmothoe; species Harmothoe impar. Next base: position 82,295,017 of record OX381707.1, on the reverse strand, counting down.
ACCACATTGTACCACTTTGTACCACTTTGTACCACTTTGTACCACTTTGTACCACTATGTACCACTTTGTACCACTTTGTACCACTTTGTACCACTTTGTACCACTTTGTACCACTTTGTACCACTTTGTACCACTTTGTACCACTTTGTACCACTTTGTACCACTTTGTACCACTTTGTACCACTTTGTACCACTTTGTACCACTTTGTACCACTTTGTACCACTTTGTACCACTTTGTATACTGAAGGTGTGGGGACCACAGTAATGTAGGCAGGATGTGGTCAGCATGAAGTAAAGTCTGTATCTAGGGACATACATAAACACTGCCCGTTGGGTCAACACTACACACACATCAGATTGCAATCTATGCTAAAACCTTTTCACCTTGTTCTCAATATTCTGTCCTTCAAGAATATAATCCTGTAGGCTATCTTACATATTTATTTCCAGGCTTGGATTTCAGAGTACAATCTTGTTACTTCAAAAACAGGTATCCATTAATTATTTGTACTGCTTATGATAATAAATAGGGTACTAAATATGTTGCAATAATATGCATCATTTTATTTGTAAATTTATGAAGAGCCTTGCAGAAATATTATGTTTCATGCTGTAGAAACCTTAATAATGGTCCCATTCTCGTAAAACTGGCATGTAGGCACAGACCTGCAGATTACAGCAAGCTTTTTGGCCTGGCAGTAGCCATCTATTTCCCAGACAGGCTACCTTCCGTGCCCAGCATAATTTCACATATAGTAAGGTTAGGCAGTAAGGAGGTGGCAATTGAATCAGGGTAGTGCACAGCCTGGCTGATAAAACCCAACTACTGAAGTACAGTAGAAGCTACAGACATGATCAAACCTGGTCTGTGGCAGCCATCCCTGCATTAAGGCTAGCTATGTGTAGCACATGTGTCCGTCTTACAGCCCCCTTAGGAGCACATCCGGTCCTGCTGATGGCCACCTTCAGAGCTGGTTATATTCAGTGCCAGTGTAGTGTAGGAAGAGTATTGTATTGTAGTTGGTCTAGTACTACTAGTGTGAACGCATGAGAACAAAAACCAGACAAGGTAAAATTAGACTTTAATATACGGCGATTAATGGAAAATGCTCAGGTATTATTTACTAGTACAACACTCAGTTATACAATGATCAGAACTGGATCATAAATAATACAGGGAAATAACACTCCATCATAGAGTTAAACCCGGAGTGCCGGGTGGTGTTGCCTCAGCAGTCCCAAACCTTGCTGACTTCCAAGGGGAAGGAGTCTACCTTTTATACAAAGCTGTGGCAGTCACATGACGTACCAGCAGCGCCACTAAGTGGTTTATGTTACATAATAAATTATGAAGCACTTAACGAGATGTTACCGTCGGTAGTAAAAGTAACTACGGTACAAACAGAACTATGATAACGACGGTATATGAAACGGACCGTTGGTACTCATTAAGTAGTAAAACATGTTATGAAACAATAATAAAACCTGTGTCGCTTTACATCATAACAATATACAATAGATATACCACACATAACCTAGTAGCATAGATACCCGTTACAGTATGATGGGGTGACGTCTGCACTGTACCAAAGCTCTGTTCATCTTACTTTATAAGGCTATGGTGATTGGCGTCTTTATATTGCAAACAGGATCTACCTAGATTGACGCAACAGATATTTTTATATTTGATACTTTTTTAGGGTCAATTTTAGGTTAACAAAATTTTGGCAAAAAGTCCCCCCATTTTTACACTTTTTTGGGTCAATTTTAGAGGGGAAGTAAAAAAAGATTTAAAAAAAAATCCGACCTACCAACCTTAGAGTTTCTTCCCATGTTACCTGAAACGAACCTTTTTTTTTATTTGGCCTTATCTGCACTTATGAATTGAACTGGTGCACTGATTGACTTTGGGAAGCCTGGATATTAGTTCTGAAGAACTAAAAGAAAACAACTGCAGCAGGCCATGAGAATATGATCCCAGCTGTTCTCCAGGTTCTGATAACTGTGTATATTAAGTGTGGGTCTGGGAAGAGGTGCATGAGGCAATGTAGGCCTCAGCAGACTTCATTTACCTTGCATAAAAACCATTATTAATACTCATACCCTTTTCTCACATGTACACTTTTTTTCTGTCAATTCATTAAGTTTCAATGTTAGTCATTTTTTTGAGTCAAAGTAGATGTACTCATAGTGTTAGTCTTCCCTAATTCAGTTCTAGTTACACAATGATTCACATCAGATACAGCCTGAGATAAGACATAAGCATAGACAGCAAATGAGACTGCTGCTATCTTTGTACTGTTGTTCATGAATTGTGTGTCTGTGTGTGTGTGTGTGTTACTTATAGAATACATTCTTATTAATTATGACCAACCTTTCTCATTTGTTTTGCAGAAAAAGTGGGAAATCTGACCCAAGATAATTATAACAACATGATTTGAAAGTAAAGTGACTATGAGTTATTCACTATTGCTGCATAGAGTATTTGTTAGTGTTCGATAGCTTCCCTCTTTGCTTTCCTTCCTTTCTTCCTTCCTTCCTTCCTTCCTTTTTGTTCAGCCCCATTACTCCCTTGCATGCTCTCCCCTTCACTTAACATTCCATACTGTCTTCTCTCGCTTTTTTAGGTTTGAAAATGATTTTATTGCCATAGTCATAGGATACACAAGTGGTAGTAAATAGACAATAATGATGATACCTATTTTACTTTTGTCTCACAGTTGGTTACACATTAGTAGTATAGTATGTATCGGAACGGGACTATGCTTAAGTACTGTTTATTACTCAATCGACCTGCAGCCAATCAGAAGCCTCCATTTGACCGGAAGTGACGTCACATGCCCATATAAGGGCATACCGGAAGTGACGTCACGTGACCTTGACCTAGTTAGAGGTCAAGGTCATGACGCAGCCAATCAGCGGCTTCCATTTGACCGGAAGTGACGTCACATGCCCATATAAGGGCATACCGGAAGTGACGTCACGTGACCTTGACATGTCCATATAAGGGCATACCGGAAGTGACGTCACGTGACCTTGACCTAGTTAGGGTCCTCTGATTGGCTGGTACACCGGGAGTGACCCATTATGCAAATGAGGGGGTCACTTCCGGTCAAATGGAGGCCTCTGATTGGTTGGGTCATGAAGAAGTGTGTCTCTTAATTTTTTTTGTTTAGGAAGTGATGGACTTTAGGATCACGTGACCGGAAGTGACCTGATGAGTCACGTGACTAGAAGTGAAGACGTCACATGCCTTGATTAGGAGATCAGCAGCGACCGGAGGAAGTGACACTTTAAGAGGACACGCTAGTTAATTGTTATAATTTTTTTTACTTACTAATAAAAGAAGACGTATGAAAATAAAACACAACAATAATTTTTATTTATTTTTTTATTTTATTTTTTTTCAATTCTAATAAACACTCTATTTTTGAAAAGATGCGCTCAATCAATCAATAACACACTTATTTTTTTTCCACATTTTTAAAGAACTCGTTGTCACACCGTTAGAATGCACGCGACGCTTATAATACAAGTAGCGCACGTCATCTTTCTCTATGGTGTAAGTGTCCATTTTTGTTTCGTACCACTTTGAAATTTCTATTTACCGCAAGGAGAGTTTTTCGTTTGCGAAGAACATCCAAGAAGACGTCTGGTTCTTTAGGGTTTTGTTACTTCTGTACACATTTTGCACTCCATCTTTTTTTTGGATTTTCTTTCACCGGTGCCGCTGACTCGATCGTAGCAAATGTAAGTCTTAGGGTTGAGACTTAGGATCCCGTCACCTTCCCACTCCGCTTTCATAAGCCCCGAAGTTCTCAGATCGGGCGGCGGACACCATTTTCACACTTTTTCCGTTTTTATCTTCACGAAAAGCTCTAAGTGATCGTCACACACCGCTGTCGGAATCCACTTTCGTTTCTCTCTGAAGTACGTCTCTCTCAGGTGAGGTTTGACTACACAGAGGCAAATATCACAGTCACCCAATGGCGCCAATACTACTCTCAGACAAGGGACAGGCACTGCTGGACTATAATAGATGGGTCAAGGGCTATTCTAGTGAGGGTCAGGCTACGCCGGACATTCAATAACAAGCTGGACTTTGGCAAACTTGCTTGAAAGTCTGGCCATGCTGGATCCTCATGCCATAGTCTGGCAATGCTGAACTCTTGGGAGAGTATGCTGGACTCTTGCTGGCCAGACTTTCAAGCAAATTTGCCAAAGTCTAGCTTGTTATTGAATGTCCGGCCTAGCCTGACCCTCAGTAGAATGGCCCTTGACCCATCTATTATAGTCTAGCAGCGCCTGACCCTTGTATGACAGTAGTATTGGCGACATTGGCTGACTCTGATATTTACTTGTGTGTACGGGGGTAGGAGAGGGTTCACAGCTACAGCTCTCTTAAGGCAAAGCTTGCGCTTATAGAGCACTACTAGTGGAGGTCTGGATGAGGAGTCTATGGCATTTGTCTTAAAAAAAAATAGCCATGGCACATGTCGATGTAGCTTAATTATGCTCATATCTCATGTCGATTTTAAGAATTGCTCATGTCACCTGTCACTATGTTTTCTGTCACTATGTTTTTCAAGCTTCATGTCAAATGTCACTAGGCCTCATGTCGAATGTCGATTCTAAGAAACAGACATGACGCCATCTCGAATTTAGCGGTCTACACCGCCGCTGCTGCTGCTGCTGCTGATGATTTGCTGTTGCTGCTGCTGCTTGTGCTGCTCGTGCAGCTGCTGCAGCTGCTGCTAGCTGCTGCTGCTTGTGCCGCTCGTGCAGCTGCTGTAGTTGCTGACGATGTCACGGATGCTGTTGACAGATGCTGCTGCTTGTGCTGCTCGTGCAGCTGCTGCAGCAGCTGCTGCTTGTGCTGCTCGTGCAGCTGCTGCAGCTGCTGACGATGTCACGGATGCTGTTGACAGATGCTGCTGCTTGTGCTGCTTGTGCAGCTGCTGCTGCTGCTGACGATGTCACGGATGCTGCTGACAGATGCTGCTGCTTGTGCTGCACGAGACTGAGTAGCTGCTATTACTAATGCTACTAATACTAGTATGAGAAAATACATTTAGTCAGTTGATTAAATCAAGGAGGTTTTCTGACTTCAGTGGATCGTTTAGCCATAGGCCACGGGCAAAACTTGAAACCATTTTATACATGGGACAATTGGCAGAGTCGAAAAGTGTTGGTACGATGGGGTCGATCATGTTCATCATCAGTTCAGGCAAAGGAAGTGTGTCGACAGCACGCGAAAACTTCATGTCTGGATGTTTCAACACAAGACCTTTTATCACACTCACACAGCTGCTTTGAAGAGTGAATCCTTGACCAAACTTGAGCTTTTCCAACACAGCTTTGGCTTCTTTCTGTGCAATAAGGGATCTCTCTTTCGGGTTCATCTCAGTGCTGTCTAGCATGTCCTCAAAGTCTTTAACATAATGTTCCAACGGGCTACAAATGATGCACTCCAGATCATCGTCCGTATATGTCGTCTCCTCGCACCATATTGTGTCTTCTCCTGTTTTGAATTCCGTCATTTTCTGAACAATCTCTTCCTGAGTGCCTTGCATATATCGAAGCTCCTTCAAGGACTTGATAACTTGTATGGCGAAGACTGACAAACTTGAAGGAATTTCACCACAGTCAGGCCAAGTATACGGAGCTAAGAAAAATAGCTCTAACGAAATCTTCTCCCTCTGTCCAAATGAAACTACTTCCGTTCCGATGAAGTTGAAGCATGCTTCTATCCATTGCTCCTTGGACGTCCTTCCAATGTTTCTTTACCTCACATGCATCATAGGGCACTGTTTCTCTTCCTGCTTCAAGTGGGAGTTGCTTTTTCTTTCTTGGACTCATTTGGAGAGTGTTTCGATGCTCTGTAGCGTCAACACTTTGATAAGTAAAGAAAATAGCAGAACTTACCATCATAACGTGCTGAGCGAGCGTAGAGTGGACGATGCTACAATGATGAAGGGCGGGTCGAGAAAGTGTGATGGGTAAGAGCGGCGTTTCACTCCTTATGTACCCTGTCCTAGATAATCCTTTTAAACGGCTGAAAAGACTCTCTCAGTACAGAGCCTCTACTCAATTAAGAGATCTGTTAAGTAAGTTTTCACATGCTACCTGACTACTGCAGGTGGGTTTAGACTTAAGCAGCTTAGTGCACACTCGTGTCTGTTAGAAAAGCTACTTGCACACCTGCCTTCCTTTTTCACTAGTATTCATCCCCTGCCGACTTATAAGGCACTTATACACTCCTTCTCGTGAAATCTATGGAAGATGATGGAAGGACCACCGACTAGATTTTCTTTGATCAGAGCGTGGAGGACGGCGTCGAATGGAGGGAATGTTGTGAACGCAGCTTCTAGGTTTTGGAAGAGGACCTGTAAAGTCAAACTGGCGAGAGAGATCTCGTCTTTCAACATGTCAATGCTGCGATCTTGGAAAAATTTCAGAGCTTCTATGAAAGGTTTGACGTCTTTGTTGTTGTAGTGGATCAAGTAATCTCTCATAGTTTGCATCTTCTTGTCAGACTAAACTTTCTGACATGTGGCGTAGTCGGATTCGGCCATTTTGACGCCCGTCAGTTCGCTGTCAAAAGCCGATCTCGCTGGCAGGGTTCTGTTTACCAGTTTCTTGGTATACGTCATCCATTCGTAAGGAAAGTGACCTTTCTCTTCGTTTCTGGTGAAAGCTCGCAAATAATTCGTGTAGTTGTAACCAGGTGCCAAATAGTTGACTACGTCCAAGAAAACCGTGTGCTGTGTGTAAACCGTCAAGTATTGATTGCTTCTCTTTATGACGCTGAATTGTTGGTTTCTTCGGTCTCCGGAGGCAAAGAACGAGTGAAGGCGTATTTTGATCAGGTTCAAGTCGTAACGCCCCGAGTTGAAGCCCACGACTGGAGCTTGACGGATGTATCTCAGAAGCCGCTTCTTCAGTTGAAATAACGGGTGTCTGGTGTGAGCCGCAGCGAAGCCGTCTGGAGAAGGGGTGAATACCGCCTCCTCCAGCAGGAGAGCTTCACCTATCGCCACATCTAACTTCGCTAACGTCGGTCGGTAAAGTTCTAGCACAGCTTCCCCGATGACTTTGGCGTTCTCGTTTATGTGATTTTAAACTCGGTCTAACAAGGGGTCGGAATCTGCGTCGGATTCTCTGACGTACACCGTCCCCTCCCACCCTGGAAAGTCGGATGCGACGCTAGCAGACAAAGGGACGTGATCCCACAGCAGGGACACGTGTTCGGTCGACGGTTCTCTGCACGGTCTGAAGAAAGCCTCGAAATTGAAGGTGATGTTGTAAGGGTAGATTCTGAAATGTCCGTCGGGAGGAAAAATGGAGAAGGCTGCTAGCGTTTCGAAAATCGTTCTCGAATTTTAGTAGATGCAACCTACGTAGCGCAACTTGACTTGTCGGCAAGAGGAAAGCTGGTTCCTGTGTCTCTTCAGCAAGAACTCGGTGGTGAACGCCGCCTTACACTTGCAACATTCGTATACACCCGCGTACGCGTTGAAGTCCGTGACCAGAGACTTCCGTACTTCCTCGCAAGCGATGGTGTTTTCCATCTTTGAGAGGAGCTCTTCCAAAGTTTCTAAATTAGTTATAGTAGGGAGCGGTTGTAATGAGAGTTGCGTTGTTCTGGGAGACGTGAAAGTAGCGCAGTTTGCTCTTGTCTTCTCTGTGTTGTAAGAGTAAGCCTACCGAAAAACCCGCTTTGTATCTGAATCTTTGTGTGAAGTGAATGCGACGCATAGTATCTACAGCGTCACTCAACTCGCCGGTTGGTAGTCTGACATTTGTTACACTCACGCGAGTCCCGTGCATCCTGACACTCGTTCGTATTGCAGGCCAATTCGCCGTGAACGTTTCCTCACCGTTCGGTACAGCACATATACGCGGAGGGATAGTCACCTCGTCCAGAGATTCACGTCGTCAGGTGATCTTTCAGCAATCGATTTCGCCGCATAGAGAGCAAAACTTAGGTATTATTCTACATTTTTCTACGTGTCTGTCGTGATTGTACGGTCTTTTTAAAAATTTTGAAACACTTTTCGCAGACGTACTGCGTCATGTTTTTTTTCTTTTTTGTTTTTTCACTTAGTTACCGATTATTAAAAAAAATAAACGTTCTTTATCACTTCGAATACTAGACGACTCTTACCACACGATGCTATTAGCATAGTGAAAGGTGACTGTAGTCTAGGATCGAATTCAACAGATGTCCATCTTACTGCAGGGATCAGACGAGAGTGGTCAACACTGGAGTGACACAGCTCACTTTTATGTCTTTGGGTACAGCTGCATACAACCCTTGAACATAGATTGCGACATCGCTGCGACCCATGTCGTCTTGCAACACTTTCATCAGAGCCATAGGCTCAGACGTCTCGTTGTACTTCCAAGCTCTCAGCACTTCATAGACAGGGTTCTTCACAGTCCTGTCAGAAGGCACAGGTTGAGAGATGAAAGCTATTTCATGAGAAGTCAACCCTAAGTCGATCCCTATGGTCTTCCAGTCTCTAGGGCAGAGCTCAGCTATAAGAGAGAAATATTTCTGCACTTTCCACTCCATGTCTCCACTCTCTAAGCCATCCCACATGTCATGCTTGTCCATGTACTCACGTGAGAATTGGATGAGGTCCATACGGTAAGATTCTTCCAAGGCGGCTGCTAGTTCCTTCCACCTAGTAGTACAACTTTTCTGGTACCAAGTAGTGAACATTTCTCTAGCTTGAGTTCTGACACTTCTCTCACAACTGAGATATCCCATATCCTTCAAGTTCACTTTAAGGTATGAACCTAACCGTATGTAATCTGATGTCGGCAACTTACTACTTATTTTCAGTAGCATAGCGTCTGGCAAGTATCCTAACGGCTCTCCTTTGAAGTATGATGATACAGGTACTACTGCAGCAGAACCAATAACAGGAGCAGCTTCTGCGCTGGTATCCGACGACTCGTTGTCGGAACAGGGCAACCACACGACCTCGTAACGTGGTGGTGAGGGCAGTCGCCCTTCGGGTTCGTCGTACGCCTCGTCGTCAGCGTCGTTCTCTGTCTCACCCTGTTGCTTCTCCTCTTCTTCTTCTTGCTTTAGGGCATATATGTCTACTAGGCGCTGCTGGGGCTGAGTGTCCGAATAGCTGTAAGTCTCAGCGCGAGCGGCGTTGATGGCGTCGGTTGATGTAGTGGCGGAGAGGCGCTGTGCAACGTGCTGCGTGTCAGTAGTAGTAGCGACAGTCGCAGCAAGAGGTGTAGCAGCAGCCGCAACAGCAGGCGCAGCAGTAGCAGGCACAGTAGTAGCAGGCGCAGCAGTAGCAGGCACAGCAGCAGCAGGCGCAGCAGCTTCAGCAGGCGCAGCAGTAGCAAGCACAGCAGTAGCAAGCGCAGCAGCAGCAGCAGCAGCAGCAGGCGCAGCAGTAGCAAGCACAGCAGTAGCAGGCACAGCAGCAGCAGGCGCAGCAGCTTCAGCAGGCGCAGCAGTAGCAAGCACAGCAGCAGCAGGCACAGCAGCAGCAGTAGCAGCAGCACCAGCAGCACGAGGATCACCAGCACCAGCAGCAGCAGCAGCAGCAGCCACAGCAGGCGTAGCAGTAGCAGTAGCAGCGGCAGCGCCCTTAGCAGCAACATCCGTCGCGAGTGTAACAACGTCGCTACCACGACGACTACTACCAGTAGTACTGCTACTACTACCACTACTACTACTACTACCACTACTACTGCTGTGAGCGCTCGCTACAGCGGGAGGGTGATAAGACCAAGCAGTTGCGGCGGTCTCATTTTCAGTAGCAAGAAGAGATGCTGACGCTAAACGATCACCGTTCTGCGTACTCTTCTTGTTCTTGAACTTGCTTAGATCCTTGGACGGCACTAGTTGTTGTCTTTTGCTCATGGTGGTGACTGTAGAGAGCAGCAAAAGACTGAGTGAGTGAATGGGTGTTTCCAGCCCCCTTATATACACCTTCTCGCTTCTAGAGCTAAGCTTCTTACGGCTCTGTTCAGCTGCCACCGGCTCACCGGCGGCCATTCACAAAGAGAAACAAAAGACATAAAGCATGACGTTTTCAGCTGGAACCCTTTCCCCCCCTTTGAGAGATCGACTGACATGAGCTAAGCTACTTACTGCTTTGTTCAGCAATTCAACGCGCGTTAGCTGTATAAAGGATTAAGCGGTTGCTGCCGCCGGCTGACCGGCGGACATTCACAAAGAGAAACAAAAGTCATAATGCATGACGTTTTCAGCTGGATCCCTTTCCCCCCTTTTGAGAGATCGACTGACATGAGCGGGCGGTGTACCGACTGTGCTAATTCAACGCGCATTAGCTGTATAAAGGATTAAGCAGGCATGAGCTTAGAGTGTGTATACAAAAAAACTACAGGAGGCGTGTGGCGTGAAGCAGGACCCCCTAAGACGGGTGTGTCTGTCTGTGAGTAGAGTCGTGTGCATGTGGTGAGCGACTTAAGTGTAAAACAAAAAAAAATCACCGCCTCCTGCCGTGGTGAGTAGACTGGCCGGCAGCGGCCGGCTAGTTCAATAGGGGTGACAGCTGACTAAGGCTGTGCATGAAAATCCGATTTTCACCTGACCTCTGACGTTTGTTACAATGAATGCCAAAGGGGGAGAGAGTCGTCCTCAGGTAGGGGGTAGGAGGTAAAGCTATGGATAAAGAAAAAACGACATTTTCAGCTGGCCTCCACAGATGGCGATGACATACTCCTCGTCATCTAAGCTCTTAAGAAGCTCTTAAGGAGCGGAGCAGCTGCTAGACAGCTGGGTGCTGTTGGAAATAGGATTAAACTCCTTCTGTATAAAAGCTCTGATTTCTGTTAGAAAAAAACCATATCACCTCTGACCACAGTAACGTCTACTACCACCACCACCAGCACCACCGCCGCTGCCACCGCCGCCGCCGCCGGTCGCGGCTGATCGCTTCATTAGAGCATGTGACGTCGTCACTTCTAGTCAAGTGCCTCATCAAGTCACTTCCGGTCACGTGATCCTAAAGACCATCACTTCCTAAACAAAAAAATTAAGAGACACACTTCATTCTCTCGAGAGGAAGAAGTGTGTCTCTCGATTAAATTCTTTTCTTTCTTTTTTTCTTAAAAGAGACAAACGCCCCTTAGAGTGCCACCTCCCACCCCCCTAGAGTGCCCCCCTCCCCCCTCCCCCCCTCCCCTCCCCTCCCCTCCCCCCCACCCGCCCCATGCATCCTAAAAGCGCCCCCCTCCCCATGCATCTTAAAGGGGCCCCCCTCCCCCCCTCCCCCCCTCCCCTCCCCTCCCCTACCCCCTTATACACTCTAAAGAACGCTTCTACCTAGTTCAATAAGTCACTTCCAGTCGCTCATAAAAAAATAAAATGAAAAAACAAACTTATATCGTTGTGTTTTTTATTGGTTATAGGATTGTTTAGATGTGAGCATTCTAGACGGATTGGGTATTGCAGTAGAACATCGCAAGCCAAGCGCCATGGCCACTGCAAATGAAGCACAGGGGTCACACTTGGAGGATTTGGGGGCATGCCTCCTCAAGAGAATTGTTAATATAATAGCCTTGAAATGGTGGTTTCATATAGATTTGGTGCAAAATCATTCACTGATCTGATCTGTATTTAGCCTCTATCATTTTGTTTGGGATTTTGTCACCTGAAGGCATGTCTCCTCCACCCATAAAATGTATTGAATACATAGAGAGGGAGGGAGTGACATTGAGAGGAATGGAGGGGTGGGGTTGGAGAGCTTAACTGAACATATGGACCTTTAATAGAAACCATCAGGTCACACATATAGTTGCAAGCAGGGTACAGTCAGCTTGGTATCCCTCGCAAGTAAATGGAGGCCTATTGGAAAAACATGAACGACTCCAATTAAGAGGACTAAGGCTTTGCTACAAGGGCAAGTTCCATGATGAGGATGTTCAATATAACATGTCAGGTGTACCCAGACTTGATAGAATAAGACAAGAAGTGCTATTGACAGACATGTACAAACTCTCGAAGCGGGATGACTACCTAGACTTGAGGGAGTGTAATCAAGTAACGCGGTCACAGAATTCTTTTGTTTTAGTCTGCCCCTTTTTATTGATACTGCTATATCAATAAATTCACCCTCACCTTCTCAAGTGCTATATGGCAGTTCTGTGTGATTATTTTCACTGGCTAATAGCTGTTCCTCAAAGGAGTCAGTAGATAATGCATCGAGGCATGCCTTGCAGACATTCGTGATTGTCTCTTCAGTCAGGGTAGGGGGTCCTCCAATGCAAATTTTGGTCAGAAAGTCAAACCAACATCAATGCAGCAATGTTTCAGAATGTTTTATAAAGTCTTCATTGAATTTTCATTGTCTTATATTTTACACTATAGCAACGGTAATGAATCAATATTTATAGTTGTTTTAGTGTTACTATTGTAGATCCCCTGTCATCGCAATAACTCCAATCAAGACTATTGTCTCCTAAAGTAAATTTGTACTGCATGGATGAGAGGAGGAGGAACATGTAAGTTAAAGAGCTGCCCACATCTAGTTTATACTGTTGTCTCTATCCACACATCATGAGTCCCCTGTGTTCTGATACAATAATTGGGGGGCCAGGCTAACAATGGTGAGGGGGGTTGGTGTGGTCACCAATACATTGTGTGAGTGTGTCGCATCAAGGTCAAACTCAAGGTCGACGGTCATCATTCTATGCAAAAATGAGGATGAAATGAGTACACATATTTTGAAAAAAAATAAAATAAAATTGAAGCTGAAGCTTTTTTTTTCTTATGTAGCTGACTCACATCTGCCTCAGTCATACTGTTGATATACTAGCAGTAAAAGTGCCAGGTAAGTATTGCAATTAAAATAGAATTAACTAAATAATTAATTAATTGATATGTTTCATTGACCCTGTATTTGACCTTGTTTCGCAACAGATATCACTTTACATATGGCAGATTCCGAATCAGCACCCTCAAAATACTCTAGTACAACCCTCAGACAGAGTATCGGTCTCCGCACCAACCTAAAGTTAAATATCAACATTTGGTCGTCCTGGCCCCACAAGTACAAACTGATATTAATTAGCGGAAACAGGGAAAAATAGATCAATCTGACTATTTTGATGACATGAAGTTCCACTCTGACACATCAACATTGTCAATGCTTGATTTGGAGAGACCTTATAGACTAACATCGTAGCCTCCCACCCAGAGCTGTGCTGTATTTGTCTTGTCATCTGGTGTGATATATCAGCTGTGTTATGAAGTGATCTGATGTCATTTATGGTGTCACCTCAGCCAGCAGACCCCAGCCTTCTGTAAGGTATCATAAGCCTTCTTATACATAGTTGGTGCTAGTTGACAACATAAGGAGACCTTGAAGTTGAAACCCCCGTCTGCTGTGCTGTATGTGATCACCGGCCTTGTGTGTGACGTCTGATATCATCAACATGTCAGACCCCTGTCACGTTAGCGTCACCCAGGATGTCATACTGCAGCCTGTTACTATGAGGCTTCATATATGCTGGTGATGTGGGAGGAGATGACATTGAGAAGTGGATGGAGGCATGAGAATTAGGACAGCTCCTCCCTACACAACCATGTTGAGAGAAGAGATACGACTCACTCTTACCATATGTTGACGTACATGATTGGTCAACGAACATGATTGGATAACGTACATGATAAAAAAAGATTCAAATCAAAATTTTCTTGGATATATAATTTTGGGCTCATCTGAGATGAGCGATCATCTACATCAACCCATTATGTATGTCAAATGGTTTTGTACATCTACGATTCATGTATCACAATTTGAACAGCATTGATTTGGTGGGAGAAAGCCTTTTTATAAAGGAGAGAATACATGACCAAATGTTGTTTTTTCCCCATACTAAACTGTGTATCGATATGAAAAATGACCTATAATTTATCACATTAACACTCAGTATGGGAAAAGACAACAAAAATATTTTCAATTTCAAGAATGCTTCGTGTAGTCAAAGTTTGAACAGGCAACCCACCCTCCGGCGACGACAAAGTAAATTTGCAAAATTATTTTTTTCAATAAAAACAGCAGGTTTGGTATTTCAATCAGAGCTGAAGATCTGGTTGCAGGTAAAAGATATTACAATTCCAGTCTTAAAATACACCTTTGTGAAACCCACCCACTCACTGACCTCAGCTGGCAGGACCAAACATGTGCTGGAAAGTGATGCCTGTGTGGGAGGACTGAGGTGTGCAGTGACTACTGCCACAGATTGCCAGGAGAGGTTAACCCTGTAAGAATGGCATAATGCATTAATGCATCATGCAATGGTTTCCTGTTGCAGCCCTGTTGAGTAACTCATCAGTGCTGCATTCAAGCATCATACCGACCCTATGAGGTCGAGACACTCCCATAAGGTTGTCATGATGCACCCATGCAGCCCAGGCGTATAACACGCCAGAGCTGCATGGGTGCATCATGACAACAAATGTCATATTTTAGAGACATCTGTCCTCAAAGGGTTAAGACAGTGGTCGGTATCAACAACAGTGTGGGTGACCTTAATGTGAGGTCTCTGACCTATCATGTTATCATGTCACCAGAACCACTCTGAAGGTACTCCGGGCTATTTGGGGCACTGTGATTGTAAGATGTGACATTCTGTCATAGTTATTTTTTTCAGTATTGGTATGCGGAAAATCTAAACTCACACTTGTTTCAAAAAAGGTTGCAAAAACAGGAGGGAAGTTATTTGTTTTTTCATCCAATACTTAAGTGTATCGAAGCATTGAAGTTTTTTTTTTTTGTTTTTTTTAAACTTAATCATAGAAAGCACGCTTGGTTTGGACTCACATCAACTGATCTTTAGACCAACATATTTCAGGACCTCATTAGTCACTGTGTCGGAACCGTTCATTTCCGCTCTAAATATAAAGGGGGCGAATGAATATTTGCTTTATTTCATTGATTGTAAGCACTACAACATACTTTTTATCTCACCAACAGTTAACACATAATTAATTTCATATCAGTGCCACATGACAATTGTTAGGGATGGTTGTGCAGGTTGGTGAGTACAATGGTAAACCATACAAAAGATGAAAGATTATTAAAATCATTCTGAAAATGAACTTAAAAACTCAACTCAGGCAATAGAGGTTCCAATTCTGCTTGTGCTTAACTTTAAGGGTAAGCTTTGTTGGATGTGTCAATGTTATTCTCAATGCACATCATTTTATAACCTTTGATATGGTGGCCCAGTAGGCTCACATTTAAGAAGAATTCAAAGTGAAAAATATTTTGTGAGCCTCCTTGGCCACCATACTTAGATGCCCTTATCACAATGTAAGTTGACATGATGTTAGGTGTATGCTGATAAGGTAAGGTCCTCATGTGTCTATGCCCAAAAATGAAAATAACAAACCTCTATGAACCGTCTGTACTTAGAAGCCTCAAGGTGCCTGGGGGGATTTGGGGCTTGATGGCTGAGGTGAAACCAGAAGTGACAGCATCAGATGTTAAGAATCCCCCTTTTCATGGCCATTTGTCTCAAATATGAAAAAAGTAAAACCTCCCTGAACCTTCTGTACTGAGAAGCCTCGTGGTGCCTTGGGGAGATTGGTGAAGCCAGAGGTGACAGTTGCAGACAACTGTGATCCTCCTGTTCATGGGAATTACATCAAATATGAGAGGAGAAGGATGCAGCCCCAAAATATTGATTAGGGACCCAAAGCAAGCATCATTAGGGACCGGAAGCAATGGAGAAAGTAGGGGGCCATCAAAGGATTATTGTTTACACTAAAACTATTGATCAGGCTTAGGGGGACATAGAAGCAATCCAAATATGACATATGAGTGTTTCCTTGCTACCTAAAATCCCATTATCATCATTCTGATGTCAAAAGCAGAGGTTATACCAAAGACAAGAAGCCCTTGGAATATAATTGAATCAACAATCTATTAAAGCTGCACCATTTAATTTTTGGTCTGCCGTCAGATCTACCGTATTGTGTTGTGTGTATGAGGTGCTGTCATGTGGGATGTAGACCCTCAGGGACATTACCAGATCACAGAGGGTCGTGTCATCTACAGGAGGGACTCTGAACTACAGGCCATGGAGAGGGTTGGGTCATGTATGATAAGGCTTCAGCAGTGGAAATCATTTAATAGTTACCATCTGCTATTAACACAGACCAATGTGAAATCATTATGAGATGTAATGTATGCTTTGAGATAGATGCTATGTTAATTAACAGTTAGTATAGTAAGATGTATCTCAGAACAACACATGCATTGACTGTCAATCTCTATTTTCTATGTTCTGAGGAAACATGATGTAGAAATATTACAAATCACACAGCTTTTGACTCAAGTAAATTAACATGCCAATTTGATAATTCAAACTTGCCTACTTGAGTTACAACCAGAGCAGGTTTTTTAAATCCAAATCCTGTTAAGATGTTTGGCGTAATGCTTCTAAGATTTTGGATGTTTGCACCATTTCTTCTGTTTTAGGAAATTAATCAAAATGTTATGCTCTGCCATACTTACTGCTTCGGCCTGACCTCAAGACGGTGCTTTCCCATACATACTTTTCCATTGTTTCCATATAAAAAAATGCTTTAAAAGGTTCATCGACCGAGTTTTTAAGCAACCGTTGTACATGTACAGTAAGTTTACACTTTATCGCTTTGTCTTTGCCTGCCATTCCGGCATAGTTGTGGAGAGCCCTAACAGCCCTTGAAATGTCAGCACTAAAAACTCCACATACTTTTCAGAGGCCACTTAGAGAGGCTCAAACCTGTTACAAACCATCATGTATTTGCTGTTGGACTAAGTGTCCAGCTCTTCAGGTGACCCCCTTATAGCGGTGCGGTTAAGCCGAAGGATTGTTCATTTTGTGATAAAGGCATGGAATTTCTACCACAGAATCTACATATCCCAAGGAACATTTTAAGAGATAGAAGCACCCTGAGCTCCTTCTGGAACCAAGATGGCCGCCATCTGAACATAAAGTACCTGGGAAACGACAATCAGACACTTCGTATTGGATTTCCAAGTGTGATACATCAATGTACAGATTTGAGAGGGTGGGAAACTCAAATAAGAGGCTCAAAAAATATTTTGGTAAAGATCTGTCAACAAAATAGTTCCCATAGCAACCAGCATATCTACCGAACATATCAAAAACTTTAATTTAGCAATTCTTTTTGAATTTCTTTTGATCATACAAAGGTTTCTGGGATGTGATGTGATAAGGGATGGAGCTCAGTGGTAGGGCAATTGCTTGGCAGTTGAAAGGCCCGAGGTTCGAGTCCCGGTGTCTCTATAACATCATTTTCGGAGAAACTCTGTCCCTCACACTAGCGGAGACACCAAGCACACTCAGGGTAATGTCAGCTATACGGCAGGGGAAAAACGATTTTGGTAAATATCTATCAACAAAATGGTTTGCATAGCAACCAGCAGGCCCACTGAAGGTATGGAAAGCCATATATTAAGCAATTCTTATTGGATTGTTTTCTGAAACACTATCATACCAGGGTTGCCTGGATATGATGTGACAGGGGATGTAGTTCAGTGATAGAGCAATCACTTGGCAAGCAAAAGGCCTCAGGTTCGAGTCCTTGTGTTTCCAAAACATGATATTTTTGAGTAACTGTATCACCCACATTGTAATATGCAAAATGAAAAATAATTATTCAACCACTATGAGACCAAATGCGTAGTGAGACTCATTCGCTTTAAGAAATATTACATTTACATATGCACCTTTCAGAGATAGCAGTCTAAGAGCCTCCAACATAATGCAGTGCATTTGAGCAAAGCCTTTTGATGCTGATATTACCAGTACATCCTTTCTTGCATCCTCAGTGAATAAGTTCATAGCATGATTTAGACAGTTGCTTATTGTAGTTTTATCCACAGTGGGTGCCATCCAAGTGTGTTCCATTGCCAGCCCAACTCATACAGATCTGGCAATTCAGGATTGGAGTGCAATGCTTTGATCCAAATATTAACTTGGACTTTTTTTTCTGGCAAGCCATTAACTGCTGATCTTGAAAATTGTAATATGGGCCTTAACTAATGCCCCTATGCCATGAGAATATGCAAATAGGCATAGAGGTAATGCCCTGGGCTAGTGGCCAAGGAGTGAAATATGATGCATTGGATATGGGGACTTCTTTGGCATATTCACAGCATCTAGTAATATGCAATTCAAGATGTCTGGACCAGGCTGGAGCTTACCATTTGATACCAGTGCTGGTTGTGCTAAATGGTTTCCATAGGAGACAAATAGGTCAAGATCTCCATTGCATGTTTAGCAACTATATACAGTCATGAGAAAATATACCTGTCATTCCTAAGTGCTTTTAGTTTCATCTTTTTGTTTGATTAAGTCTTCATGGGAGATGTTCTGAAAAATGGCAGCTTGTTTTTCTTGATTGTTTCCATTTTGTGTGGGTTTTCCAGCCTGTCCTTAACAAATTACTTGTACATTTCTTAACCAATATCCTTGATGCTCCGAAGTGTGTTGCAGACAATGTCTTCCATAATCATAATGTCTCTAATGTCAATAAGCAGGTCTTTGCTTTCTTGCATGAATAGATTACCAATATCTTGCATTGCCTGTGTTGATTCATTAACATCCCTGTGCAATGCATTTTGAGCAGATAGCTTATCATGCTGTACATGAGCTTCACCTTCTGGCAGGCGTGGTTGCAGCTGCTGAAATTCTGCTATTATGTTTTTTTGGGCCACCATCCAGTTTCTCAGAGCTGCAGGACTATCTGTCAGTCTGACTGCACTACAGAAACTCTTGGTGAAAGCATTATTCTTCGCATGACACTGATCCAGAGCCATTGAATAGAATCTGCTTTGTGTCTTGTTGACAGCATATTTGCCAGACTGAAAGTCAGCCCCATTATCAGGCTGCTTCTTATGAAGAGCAACCATATCACAAATATGAATGAACACAGATCCTGAATAGTGTATGTGGTCCAAAGCAAACATCTAAGGAACAATTTTCACTTGTGACTCTTTGTGCACATAATTTGAAACACCTTTTCACTTTGCATATGACAGTCTGCTTGCCATGGAAACACTGTCCATAAAGTTTCAGGGAAATAGAATAGAATGCACATAGAATCTGAAACAGGTGTTGATTTAGCATTTTTCAGTATGGTTGTCATATAAAGTGTTTTCCTATAAAGTCATATATATGAATAAAGTCAATTGTGGAGGTGATCCACCAACTTGTCATAATCAAAAGGATTCTACTCTCCCGGTAATTTAATTACTCATCAAATAAAAATTGCCAAGTGACTTTTTGATTTTTCTTCACCGGCAAATATAATGGTTGCTAGGAAAACATATTTTCCAATGATTAATGATGGAATTGGGACCTTAACCACCTCCACATCCTGGTATAACAGGGTTATACCTAACTGTCAAATAAGAATTGCTACATACATAGTTTTCATTATCTTTGGTAGCTATGCTGATTGCTATGGGAATTCAAAAAAAAAGTTTTTGGCGACACCAGAACTCAAAACTGGGTCTTTTCACCAACCAAGCAATTGCTCCATCACTGAGCTACATCCCCTGTCACATCACATCCCTGAAACCCTGGTATGATAGTATTTCAGAAAACAATCCAATAAGAATTGCTTAATACATGGTTTTCAATATGTTTGGTAGCTATGCTGGTTGCTATGGGAACTATTTTCTTGACAGGTGTTTACCAAAACTTTTTTGTGAGCCTCTTTTTGAGTTTCCCACCCTCTAAAACATATATATATATATTGCTGTATCACACTTGGAAATCCAATAAGAAGTGTCCGATTGTCCTTTCCCAGGTACTCTATGTTCAGACGGCGGCCATCTTGGTTCTAGAAGGAGCTCAGGGTGCTTCTATCTCTTAACAAGTTCCCTGGGATATGTAGATTCTGTGGTAGAAATTCTATTCCTTTATCACAAAATGAACAATACCCTTGATATCTTAAGCTTAACTGCAACACTATTAGAATCAGTGGGCTTGTGCACAGCAAAACTATAACGATATTGTACAAGATTATAATGATATCTTTAAAAGCAATTGGTATTAAAGTATACCCTAATATAGATTCAATGAGCTTGATATGATGGACAGTTTAACTGCTAAAATCTGACATTTTATTAACCACTAACAGACTGCATGTAATATAGTCAGCATCTACTTCACCATATTTTCCCCCCTTGTTCTCTCCCTCTCTTTCTTGAGAGCATGCATCAGTTAATGCGCTAATGTGTTTGCCTCGCCTTTCTTGGCCTTAAATGCAAGCACATTTATTAGTCTGAACAGTCAGGTGGTATTCAGATATGTGAAGTTATTTCTATATAACAAGCGGAAGACCATATCTGCTGTCTGGCCTAATCCATCATATTTCACAACATGGGCCTCAGTATATGGCAAAACCATGGCCAGACAGAGAGGGACTTAATCATATTTGCATCTAGGATCCACTAGTCATCCCTCAGAGCCTTTTGAAGATGCAGAAACAGTTTCCTCCTCATGGTCATTTGATGGCTCACATAGGATGCTTCTGTTGTGCTATAAAGGCTCTCAGTATGAGCTCCCATTTTTCTTATAAGAACCAGAAGATTCTCTACACATGCCTTCATGTATCTAATCAGGTGGGTTGGAAGTGTGGAAATGGCATCTTATATTGATAGCAACTACTGCAATGTGGGCCATTCCGCCGTATATAGACAGATTTGAGGAACTTTCCCCACATGACCCCCTCAGATCCTAATAATTTTCCACCTACATGAAGATGTATGTAGTTCATGACCACATGCAAAATTGTAGCTTCCAACTCCCGTAACTTTCTGAGATTTTGGCCGCTGAACATGAAGGGGTTTGGCCCTCAGTTTTCAAAATCCCAATTTGGTGTCATCTTCAAAGTACAATATTTTCAAGATGCAATGAGCTAGAGGTCTGGTATTGCTTGAGCTGTCTCACACATTCATAGACTCTCAGGAAATGCCAATATTCGGAGGTTTTGATAAAGGCTTATACTTGAACAATGAGCATAAAAGGTGGTAAACTTTCCTGTTTGAACTGAAATTTGAAAAGGTTTGAAAATTCATAGCATAAAAACCGTTACTTTAAATGCCCTAGAAATTTGGCTCCCAAATGTCAATGAAGGTCTCAACATGAAAATTAAAGATGCAGTGTCTGCCATGATATGCAAATCCAATATGGCCGCCTCAAAAAGGGCAAAAATAGATTTTTGCCACTTTTCAATGCCTGATTTTGGTAGGAGGGATAAATAGTACCAGCTAATGCTCTTCACCAATCAAAAGGCCATTATGTGCCTTAAGTCTGATAGCAATATGGTGTTGGTCCTATGTCTCCTTCTGGTGAAAATCGGAGGACGGAAAATGGTAAAAATGGTGTTTTCCAATGGTTTTGTATTTTTCATAATTCTCTTAAAAAAATCAAATATACAAAATCAAAGCATAGTTTATATCAGATGAAAGTAACTGAGGCCACTAAATCATGGTACCAAACTTGTTTAAATGCTTTGGTTCTTTCCATTGAAATAAACACTGTTAAATTGAGGAAAATACAGAAATATTTCGAAGAAAACAGCAAACTTGTGTTACTCTTAACTTCTTTGGAGTAAAAAAGAGGTTATAAGCAGGTATGGTCCACGGCCACATTAGGGTGTACACCGTCTGTTCATATAACGTAGCACTATAGCGCGACGCTCTGACCCCCCCCCCCCCCGCTCCCCCTCCTCCCTCACATATACAGGGCTGCTGAGTGTGAAAGCTAGGTGTGGGTGGGGAGGGGGGGGCTGGACGCTTATGCACCCACCTAACGACATCTGGTAGTAGGCCTATGTGTAATAGATGGCAGAGGATGGGGGGGGGGAGGGGTCCTGGGCAGTGATACTTTAACCACTCTTTTCTCCTTAATGCAACACAACACCAACCGGGTGCATCCACAGACCTTTAGAAGGGATATCTATCTGTTATCCTATATTATTCCACTAATTTGTATGACAGATTACTAATCCGTTTTCATTTAAGTTGTGTATACATTGACTCATGCATCTCAGTATAACACTACGGGGTGACATCATGTCTGTGAGTGTATACCAAATAGCACTACGGTTCTGTATACAGCCCCGACCAGGAATTCCTGGTTAGCTGTCACCTGATAAGACCATAACATGTTTGTTTTGGTAGAGAACAATACAATGTACCATAAATATAATTTAGAAGCTGGTTTGGTACATGACTTTGTCCATTTAGATTTGGCCAAGTCAGTTACAATATATCTCTCATTCATCACATTAAGATGATTTGGGATTCCCTGAGATAACTATTGTATTAAAATGAGTCAAAAGGTTGAGTTTATTTAACCCTGAACAATCCTTCTCTATCAAGTAAGCCCTTACAATGTGTTATAGACTATGTAAAGCAAATTTGGATTTCCATCAGGGTGGGAGCAGTGAAAGTGACATGGTCCGATAATTGGCACTCAAAAATCCATCCTGTTAAAAATAAACCGAAATGTTCCATTTGGCCATACTTAATGTACCACCTATTTCATTTAATCTAATTCAATATGATTCAGCTTAGAATTCAACCAACTATCAGATTTAGGCTCCATTATATACTTTTAGAGTGCACGCTATGATTGCACTCATTGAAAATACACTGTAAAGATTATACCTGCACCAGCATGGGACATCCTATTTAAGGTATAATTTCCCAGAGAGGGCATTTGTAATGCACTCCATTCTTCAAATATGTGGAACACATTTCAGTAGGAATATGGGAAAAATCGGACCATGTCACTTTAAGTTTGCTGTCCACCATGACCCATTAGAATTGAGGATTTGATCTCCATACTAATTACCTAAAGAAGCAGATACATGTTACCAAAGTCCTAAGCTCTTTCATGTTTATTCACTCTCAATAATGCCAAATCAGATACATGCAATCTAAAAACAATGCATTTGACATATATGTGTCATAGCCCCTTGCCAAATTGAAATCGAAGGGATTTGAGTACCAAACCGGGGTTTAGAATAGCCTATGTATGCATAGATTTAAATTAATTGATATACCTTTCTGCTATATATAACATGTTGTTGTCCTCCTACTTTACACAAAATAAAGTTAAAATAAAGAATAGAAGAGATTCTTGTTTTTTTTTGCTTATTCTGTTGTTTTTTTACTAATATTGACATGCTATATTTCAATGGAAAGAACCAAAGCACTGAAACAAGTTTGGTACCATGATTTAGGGGGCATCAGTTACTTTCACCTGATTTAAACTATGCTTTATCTTTGTATATTTTACCATTGCTAAGAGAATTATGAAAACTACAAATCATAGGAAAATACCATTTTTACCATTTTCCGTCCCCTGATTTTCACCAGAAGGAGACATAGGACCAATACCATATTGCTATCCGACTTGAGGCACATAATGGCCTTTTGATTGGTGAAGAGCATTAGCTGGTACTATTTATCCCTCCTACCAAAATCGGGCATTGAAAAGTGGCAAAAATCTATTTTTGCCCTTTTTGAGGCGGCCATATTGGATTTGCACATCATGGAAGATACTGCATCTTTGATTTTCATGTTGAGACCTTCATTGACATTTGGAAGCCAATTTTCAAGGGCATTTAAAGTAACGGTTTGGATGCTATGAATTTTAAAACCTTTTCAAATTTCAGTTCAAACAGGAAAATTTACCACCTTTTATGCTCATTGTTCAAGTATAAGCCTTTATCAAAACCTCCGAATATTGGCCTTTCCCGAGAGGCTATGAATGTGTGAGACAGCTCAAGCAATACCAGACCTCTAGCTCATTGCATCTTGAAAATATTGTACTTTGAAGATGACACCAAATTGGGATTTTGAAAACTGAGGGCCAAACCCCCTCATATTCAGCGGCCAAAATCTCGGAAAGTTACGGGAGTTGGAAGCTACAATTTTGCATGTGGTCATGAACTACATACATCTTCATGTAGGTGGAAAATTATTAGGATCTGAGGGGGTCATGTGGGGACCACTTGTTGAAATACTGTGGAATGGCCCATGTAGAATGGCTGAATATGAGAATGTGATTATTTCATTACAATGAGCCATGTCTACGCCGCTGTTTGGATATCTCAATGTTGTCCATTGGACAATTCCCGAGAACATGTGGCTGGAAAAAAAGATCAGAGCAGCAATGGATCTCTAAGTATTTCTAATGTTAAAGTTAGATTCAGAGTTCATTTAGACCTGAAGAAGGAGATGATACTAAGCTACTGCATCAAGGACTTTCAAATCTCATATTCTTGAATAGATAATCAGCTCATGAATGAGATATAGAAAATAATATTTTGGTCCTTTCGCTGTAATTGATCATGTGGACTGGTTGGAGGACATTGTTTCAACAGAACATAGTTGTCCTGACATAATTATATAGAATGAGAGATGACATTATTGTCCGTCCTTCCTGATGTTTAGAGAATCAGTAGATCTCCCAGGAGTGGTGGTTTAAGCTGCTCCTCTTCTGCATTGTCAACTGAAAAAATGAAGGATGAATTACAAGTAAAACAATAGGATAAAAAGTTTTAGTTAGTATGGTTACCATCTCTCCACCATCCCCTAATTCCCTAATTCAATTAGTATTACAGAAAGACAGTTCTGAAGTAGATGACTATAGTAGGATAAGAGGGGTTGGAGAAATAATTAGTTCTCGATGTAGTGACTAACAACAGTGGAAATGAGCAGCTCCCACTCTGAAACCCAGACTCAGAATCAGAGCACAGAACCAGCTCTTAACCGTGACAATTAGTGCTGGTTGTGATGAGCTAATTGTGGGGTTTGTGCCTGGACTGTGAGTAGGTCCTCAGGCTGGATGCTATCACTCCCAGCTGACTGAAGTAAGAGACACAATGCCATCACATATCTCTGCCAGAGTAGTCTTCAGGGTGACGGCATCACTCTCTGGCAGACGTTTGGTGCTTACCAGCTCAAAACACAGACAGACAAGCAACAACACCTGGGAAATATTTATGAATGCCAAAGATTTAGCTCTCACTCCAAACTCACTTGAGTGAGAGAAACTTTGCATTGCCAGTGTCCTCAGAAACAGCTTTTGTACAGTGAAAAAGTGAGAGTTTTCATGCCTACAAGACCAAATTCTAAACATTCTATATCTTCAAGACTAATTGACTAACTTATTTACCTAGTCTTTCACATTAACTATGTGGAGGTTGATGGAGTTCCCTTATTTTTCGTCAATATGTTCATTCTTGTTAGGATTTTTTACCTTTGGCTACCTATGAACAGTAGAATTTGCCATTTTGCCATGCACATCCACCCTGCGATATGTCTCCTGGTGAAGTTGAAACCTTTAATAGTGCTGACAGTTCGTAAAATGCTATCTATGCCAGGCATGGCGATGGGATAGATGAATGTGTATAGTTGGTTGTAGATAAGAATAATGATCCTATTATATGTGACATACAGGGCCTGCTACATTGCATTATATAGCCAATCAAAAGTACAGAAAGGGTTACAGCTTTCAATTCCGGCTTATCCTTCTATCCTTATCCTTATCTCAGAAACGTGTTAAACTCTCTAATAAGGTAACAAGGCTCCAAATACAACAAGGATATCTAAATGAATTCATTTAATAAAAAACAGGTTCTGTAAAAAGAAGAAAAATCTGCATTTTCTTCCTCGATTGATGTGCCCATCCTCTTACATGTTAGACCACTCTGCTCCCTTGTACCAATAATGGCTCATGATATATAGATAGTCCTTTGACACTGGGTGGCAGTTATGTGCCAGTTTGTACCCTGATGTGTAACAGCTGCGAGTCATCATTTGGACATCCTGTAGGCCGTTCAGGCCGCCCTGCCACCGCACAGACATTCAGCTATTAGCCATTCACTTCTCAGTGATAGTTATTTTATGTCTAATTAATTCAAATAAAAACAAAGGTTCGCATACCAATGGAAAGCAATGGTTGCAACCTGCATAATGTGTAATATCTGCAAGGATTTGTGCATTTTTGCTAGTCATTTTATATGAAGGAGTAAGTAGGAACTAGGGAGTGTGTTGCTGCCTGTGCAGGCCCACATAATGGCAGTAGTAATTGATAACTCTCTAGAAACACTCTGCACTAGAATGGATTTCCGGGAGAGCCTATTTGGGTAATCAATTTAGAAATGATCACATTGTAATGTCATGATATAGACCTACATTTAGAAATATCCTACATGTTAATCGGACTGCCAGACCTAGATCTATAGCACAAAATGTCTGGCCTTATACAGTGGCAGACTATACAGTGACAGAATAATAGAATGAAGTAACCACATACGGAATAGAATGGAGGCCTCAGTACATTACTACAAACCTGATCAGACTCGGTTTGTGGCTGTCGTCCCTATATTGAGGGACCTACATGTGGCATGTGTCTGTGTACTGTGCATTTGGGACAACATCCAGACATGCTGGTGGCCACCTTTAAGGCTGACTATGTCCAGATGATAGAGACCAGGGTAGTGCAGGCAGAGTAGTAGAAGCAGGGAAATAAGGGTGATTACGGAAAAAGTAGATACTACAGACCTCATTAACTCAGGTCTGTGGCTGCTGTCCCTGTATAAAAGGTACCTGCATGTGTCTGTCTTGTTGGGCTCTTTAGGCTACATCTGGTCCTGTTGATGGCCACCTTTAACCCTTTAAGGACAGCATAATGTGTCATGCCCTTGGTCGTCATGATGCATGAATACAGCCCTTATAAGTAAATCGCCAGTGCTGCATCCAAGCATCATGCTGACCCTACAGGGTTAAGACACTCCCAAAGGATAGGCATAATGCTCCATGCAGCACTGGCGAGTTACTTGCCAGGGCTGCGTTGGTGCATTATGACGACCATTTACATGCGTCCTTAAATGGTTAAGGTGTCCTGCCGATGGCCACTTTTAAGGGGTCCTGCTAATGACCACCAGGTCACGGTACTGAAAGCCATAGTAGGGTAGGCAAAGTAGTAGAACCGTATGGATAAAAAGGGTGACTAGTAAAGTGAAGTAGATGCTACAGACCTCATCAAAGCCCGGTTTGTGGCTGTCGTCTCTATGTGGAGGGATTCTAGGTGCCCCCCCCCCCTGGAATTGTCCCCCCCCCAAGGGGAAGGGGGGGGGGGGAGATTGCCTGACACCATATGGAGGGGAGCAGCTATTGTTGTCAGGGGAGGAGCCAGGATTTTGGAAAAGGGAGGGCGTGAAATAGGCAATGTACTGGGGGTATTGGAAATTGTCACATTAAAATGTACAGAAAAATAGGGGGGGCGCACGCTGGGTCCGCTCCCCCTAAATCGGCCCCTGGTTGTAGGATGCTGCTGTGCTGTCCTGTAAAGACACTCACTGTTCCCTGCCAGCCTATTTGTTCCACTCTGCACCACTCTGCACCACTCTGTACCACTTTGCACACTATAGGTCTGGAGACCAGGGTTATGTAGGCAGGTTAGTTTTGTCCCCTGTGTATGGTAGTTACACGTGGCATTGTGCTCTCTTTAGACCACATGCCTAAACAGGGCGTTCTGGTGGAGATGATCTGCAGTGGGTTCGTAGTATTAGTATAAAGGCCTGACACTGTGGTGGTCCGGTCATCCCGGTGGCCACGTGACCAAACACTACTACACAGTAGACAGTAGATGTCACTAGTATCGGCCTGGTGCTTACTGTGGGAACTAGCTGTATGTAGTTTTTGGTCACGTGGTCACCTGGATGACCGGACCACCACAGTGGCAGGCCTTCATACTAATACTACTAATAGCTACTTGATTTTACCTCCGCATGTTGGTTGTCTTTCTGTTCTGTATTAGAGTCTTCCCTGTGTCTGTGATGTATCAGCTATGTTATGTACAAGTCAACATGTCAGACACCTGTCACTTCTGGTCTCACTACCGGCATCACAACACAAACCTCCCACCAGGCACCATGAGGCTTCTTATAGATATCTGATGGCGATGGTGAGGGGGTCAGAGCCTCTGTCATCCCCCCTTGGCCTTTTTTTTTTTTATTGCAGAAATGCTTGAGAAAGAAAAAATAAAATGGTGGGATGGGAATTACATCTCATAATAGAAGGGCTTCTTGCAGTCAAAGCTTGGTCCTGAGTGGAGATGAAAAGGAGGATAAAGACAATACTGTTAGAAAATATGCCTCATGAAATATGTTTCATGCAGACAAAGTAACGGCACGCCCACCAACAATTTTCAAACATAAAGCATTTAAAGATAATCAGAATACCTATTGACATTCATTGTGATTTCTGGTTGAAGTCAAACACTGGAAGGGGGAATGGTAATTACTAATTAAAGGTCTCCCATTCTCATTAACCATTGTTCCGGCAGGTGTAAGGTAGCACAATAGTGAATTGTATTGTGTGGCTGTGAATAGAAGTGATACAGGAAACCAGTTGGTTGTTAATGAAGCAGCATCTTTCATTGCCTTCGATCATTGGTTCACAGGAATGTTTTATCTTCTTCAATGACTGCAATGATTCTTCCATGTAAATATTAACATTCAATACTGAAATAAATTACCAATCTGCAAATGACCAACTTAAACAAAGGATGAGTTTGTCATGTTTATCTGTGTTATCAGTATGGGTGGATTAAGTTCAAGCTATTGTTCATCTTCAGGAATTAACCACTGAAAAGTATGCTTTACCTCAAAATTAAAAAGCATCTAAATCTTAGTGATATTTGGTTGCAAGGTTTATTACCTCTCCAAAATAGGAGAAATAAGGAGACATTTTTCTTTCCTTCAGTGTTTGAGCTTTTATATATTGAAGATGTCAAAATAAGAAACCTTAGTCAATCTAGATGTAGGAATCTCTCATATTCTATTCTTCATGAAATTCAGAGTGCATAGCAGGCTACATTAATGCCTAATGGCTTAATGGATACATGTCTGGACTAAGTGACCATGTTTTGGTTGTCTGTCTGTCCTAATTAAGTTAAGAGTACTCCCTAGATCCTATAAGACACATAGATGATACTGGCAATTGGGAATAGAGCCAGAATGTAATTCTGTGAAAGACATTAGCCAAGTTCTATGGACTCCTAGACTTTGTAAAACTTAATGATTGAATTTAGAAACTTAGATTCAGAATAATGATGATGCTTTTTTCTGAAATTGAAAATATTATATTTGCTGATGTCACATATGGAATTGAAATACTGTGTGTTGGATGGGTGTTGAGTCTAGTTTGTCCGAACCAATGAATGGGCGTAGAGATATGAACGTCCAACAGTACAAGGGCAATTATAGAATGATCATAGAATATGCCTCTGACTATAAACCCCAGTGGTTTTTTTTGCAAAGTGAATAATGATAATTATTTTCAAATGGTTTGAGGAAATATCAAGTTGGGTAGACTACAACACTGAGCCTCGTATTGAGCTAAAAGTTAATAACCAAACCCTGTATTGAGCTAAACCGCCGTATTGAGCTAAAACTTCACTTCCGGTCGTGCGCAAGGATCACTCCGCCTATTGCGTTCCATATTCTCAGCCACCCTGAAATGTTCTAGTGGTTAGGGCTCTCGCCTCGCCCCGCGGCGGCCCGGGTTCGATTCCCGGCCACTGCCGAGACGAATTCGTCGTTGTCGTTTTTCAGACGAAAAAGGACAACACGCTGCGATCAGCTGATCGTTGACCCACATTCAGATTGGGCCGATATCCTTTTTTTTTCATTGGCATTGTTTGGGGGTTAAAATACCATATTTTGGCTTAAAACCAAGCCTAAGCTGTACAAAACATCCTATATTTACACGTACAATAGCTGAATTAGGCCCTAGCCCCCCAGAAAATTTGGTTGAGGCTTCTTAACTTAATGGATCGGGGAAGAAAAGGATCGTTAAAAATGTACCCGGGTTGATTTTGGCTTGACATTTGCCGGGCGCGAGTTGATGGTGGATATTTCCCGAAAATTATGTGTTGGTTTTTGGCTTAAAAATGGAGTTATATTGAAAGAAACATAGCGCAGGCCAGACAAAAGATCCTATATTTGGACGTACAAGAGGTAAAATAGGCCTTAACCCCCCAGACAATTCGGTTGAGGGTAATAAACTTGACACATCAGCCAAAAAAACTATCGTAAAAATGTCCATGATCAACTTGCCAGCGGTTCAGGCGTCTTGAACTTAAACTTGACCTAGATAAAGGGTTTCAACGAAATACAGGGACTTTCGAGGTCAATATGTCGGGCAAATACAGAACTTAAACAAATCCTGTATACTTATTGTTATTCTTTAGAAAATTAATGCTATGATGAAAAATCCCCTTTTTATGATTGTTTCAAGTGTATCTCTTACTAAATAATACATGTTTTTTTGGGAATACTCATTTAAAAGTTAATTTTGAAGCTAGGGTGAGGAATTTCAATTTAGTAATTCTTATATTTTGAGGATATGTTGTTTTTGGTAAGTAACGGCACAGGACAATGGGCATGAAAGATCATTAGCATCCTGATACTGTTAACAGCCTACTTCCACTTTCCAGGCTACACCCATTCGAGTGTGTTGGGTATTGGTCTGAGTATTTTTGAGTTCCTGTATGATTTAATATTTATTAAAAGATAGTTTGTAATTAGTATCTACACTAAGCTAGTACATACCTTTCATGCATTTTATACATCCTGTCAAATCTGTTCGTTTCTGCAAGGACAGTTTTCAAGGGTTTCTCACCTCATATTACTGCTGACTCTACAAGTTTTCTACGTTTTTTAAACATTCAATTGAACCATAATCAGATATGACACATCGTCATTTAGACTGAGAGTAGAATCATTTGTATCTGCCAGTTCTGTTTTTGGTCAGGCTGACATATTGTGACGTAATGCGGAACTGCTGTAGGGCAGCCATTTTGGGAACATGAATAGTGTGATCAAGGTTCATAAAAGTTCCCAGCAACTGGGTTCGCCCAAATGATGGTGCATGTTTCTGGATAGGCTGTTATAAGGCTCCTAGAGAGAGAACATATATATACATATATATATATATATATATATATATATATTTATATATATATATATATATATATATATATATATATATTGAATTATCTAGGCATATCAACCAACCAGCCATGAGTATTATATGTATATATATGTTATCATGAGTTACATCTGCTTAAATGACAATTTGAGAAGTGATGTGCATAATGACATGGCGAACGAGGGGAGGAAAGTAAACCTTATTTCCCGTAGTCATTAATCTCAGCTGCTTGCCCAGATCTAATTTAATTAGCATCCAGAGGTGCTGGTAATGTGTGGGATATATTGGGAAGCAGCCATGCTTCATCCTTAACCCTGTACGTACAGATGTTACTAAAAGATGACATTTTTCGTCATGATACAACAATGCAGCCCCAGTGAGTAATTCGCTGGACCTACATTGGTGCATCATGTCGCCCCATGGGACTGTCTCAGAGGCTCGGCATGATGCTTGAATGCAACACTGGTGAGTTACTCGCTAGAGCTGCATTCATGCATCATGAAGACTGAGGGCATAATGCATGAAGGCATCATTCCGTCCTTAAATAGGTAAGAAGACTAACAGTTCTCAGTAAATTAATACTTACTATCAATATGAAAAATTGTCAGGCAGGTAGGGGTTGCGATGTGCTCATGTGTATGCCCTCATCAAGTTAATGTCCAACAAGGAGTACGTTCTGAACACTAGATGAGTATTAACTATACAACATCTAATCAGGGTTTAAGATTGTCTTGGCTTTGAATATTATCTAACAGCCAGCATACTGTGTGTAGCCAGAATCCATCTAAAAATTTAACTTAGTTAGTTAACCATTGGTCAAATAATGCTGGGCCTATAGATTGGTATACAGTCGACCCTTACTTTCTCAAATTTGAAAAATGCAAAAAAGAATGTCTGATGAAACTAATTATCACAGAAATTAAATCAAATATAATAGACCAGATAAGGGAAGCTGCCAGGCAGCTGTCTGAGGAAGTGAGGGATCCTTAGTGTTTGAGGTAGTGAGTATTGACTGTAATACCTTTGAAATGCGACTCTAGACTTCAATTTAATTACATGAAACTCAAGTCACTGTCAGACCAAATAAACTTAGGACGCCCATGCAGCTCTGTAAATTACATTGAGATATTTATTTGGGGACTGCTCATTTTCAAAGGGATGGTGGATTAGGAAAACAAATTTGATCTCTCTTGAGAGGTTGGGGGGGGGGGGGGTTAGCCAAAATAAATCACCCCTTTTAATGCCCACGCGTTGTATAGCTTAAAGGGGTCAGCGTCGTACAATTTGAACCTGTCTTGGGAATGAAAATATTTAGATACTACACTTTTGGGGGGGACCAGAATAATTTATCCCCCCCCCCCCCCACTCAAGAATCTTCTGCCCCTTCCCCCAGCACTCAAGTGTATCAACTCCCTAGGGTTGGTTTGATGCTTGATTGCACTGGGGAGACACTTGCCAATGCTGCATTCATGCATCATGATGACCATAGGCATGATGCATGAAGGCATGATGCCATCCTTAAAGGGTTAAGACACATCAGTCCGTCACATTTACTGACTCTAGGGAAATTTGAATGTTGGGATTAAAGTTGATAAGAAATAGTGTGTATGAATAATTTACACACCTGGCATTAACAACCGCTGCCTCGTTAATGCAGCATTTTGATCCCATATCATGAGAGAATATCACAGTTTCAGCAGTTACTTGCTGGGGAACATACAAATCTCTATTGTCATTGTTTTTTCAATGCAAAACTCAGATTGCAGTATATATATGTTAAATCTGTCATCGGTTAGAGAAACCTGAGTACACAAATTAGTTCAGATAAAAAGATGCCTATGCAGCAAGTAGTAGGGCCGTCCAGCAATCAGTCATTATCCATTTCCTGCATCAATTTTTACAATTAGACTAAGCAAATGGCCATTTAAGTGAACAGTAATCTAACCTGATTCAGCAGTTTTAGTATATTGAAAGGTTGCTTCTCCTATTTGTGTCCTAATCCTAGCAACTGTCTAAACCCAGTTTCTGTAAAAACAAACAAGAGATTTTACGCATCTAAGATTGAACCTTATTAGATGTCATATGGCACATATCAATTTGAGAAGGTCATTGAAGAAGAGTTCATTTGATCCCCGTCTGTGGAATCAGGATATCGAGGGAAAGTTGTTCAAAGGAAGGACCCTTGTAATTCTCAATTCCAGTATTCTTTTCTCCCTTCCCCTTTACTGTCCATCTACCCTAAGTCCCCTCTAGTCTCACTCTAGTCTCATATCCCAATCGTAACTCCAATCTTTCTCTGCCTACATTAGCAGTTCAGTGATTCACCCATCTTTCCCTCACTAGCCCCCCACCAACCCTTCATAACCTCCTTAGCAATCCCAAACCTCCAATTGTCTCCAGTCCTAAAGAATAACGTTCATTTCCTGATCATCCTTCTCTCACATTGACCAGACTGTAGTTTGTTCTATATACTGACCCCGAAACCTCCTTAACTGTGTCAGATTGACATTACTCTAACCTTCATATGTATTAAACTTAACGTCCACATGCCTGGAATTGAAAAAGAAAATTAATCCCACTCCATGTAATCACCACTTACTGGCCATGTATATATTTGAAAGCTTACCACACACTAACATTATTTGGAAAATTACATCTGTTCATGGTAAGTTGGGTGGTAATTGACTCAAATGCACAAGGTCATTAGTGAAGGAGACTATAGGCTGGAAAACTGCATCAAGACACAGTACCAATGTCTCAGCTCTTATTCCAGATCTAATGTCAGTGTAGCTATAACACTAATGACACTGGGGCTGAAATTAGTGAGTGAAAGTTGACCAGGCTTACACCTGAAAAGACCCTTGCAAATACTCATAGCCTTGATAATTCTTTATTTCAGTTCCTTCACACTGTGTTACTGTCGGCTACTTTTAGGACTGTCAGTGCATGTCATGTGCTCATCTTGTTAGTGATATCTAACAGATCTGAGACCTAACAGAAATCTAACACACCCCATTAGCTACAGTCACAGGACAAGGTTTACTTCTCAATTCCTTCCAGCTACTGTTAGGTCAAATGTTTGCCAATTTATTGGAGGATGAATAGCGTTGCTTTACGTGTCTGGTCGTAGCACAAAAACATGCTGATAAAGATATGGGATATGTAGAGTATTCATTGACTGGTTATCTCTATGTATAGATGAGCTATTAAGTGATACTCTGCTCTATCAAATCCTCATCAGCTGAACCCATCAATTATCCAGGCTGGTGTTGTACCCAAAACAAAGTTTTCTGTGAATCGGCAGTTGATTCTGCACACAGGGTCCCTTTTACAACAATATGATGTCCTGAGGTCCTCAAGTTTCCCTGCCTTATTCCTCCCCCAAATAAAAAAATAAGAAGCCCCTCTGTACCAAGAAGCCTCATGGTGCCTGATTGTGATGGGGAAATCAGAATTGACAGTGTCAGGCATTTGGGATCCTACTTATCACGGTCAATAAGTCACACTCATGAGATGACAATGAGGCAGAACTGGAAAGATTGATCAGGAACAAAAAGTATATGAGGATGATAGAAGCAATAGAGATGGTAGAAAACCATTTAGGAATTAGTCTTTACACTTAAACTGTCAATGAGAACTACAAGCAATATAGTTATATCAAAAAGGAGTTTTTGCCTGCTACCTTAAAGTACATCATCATCAATATGAGGTCAAAAACAGAAGTTAGACAAGAAACAAGACTCCCTGGAACAACTTACACAGTGGAATCGACATCCTATTGAAGCTGAACCTTTTAAGGCTATTTACGTAATGTGTTATGTATAGGAAGGTGTCTGGTAGAGTATGTAGACCCTCAGGGACATTACCAGATCACAGGTTATAAAGAGATCACAGAGAAAGGTGTCATGTATAAGAAGGCAATTTATTTAGTGGTGGCCATCTGCTATTTACACAGTCAAAGATCAAAGTGAAATCACTATGAGAATCAATATCTGGCTCAGTCTCAGGAGTTTGTAACAATTGGATAGTCTTTGACCGGGTGACATTTTTTGACCGAGTAACGTCTTTGACCAGATGACGACTTTGACTGGGTGACATCTTTGACTGGGAAGCTAGAAAAGGCATTTTTTCTTTCTTTCCATATCTCTACTATTTGAAAAGGTTAATGCATTTTTTATTGCATAATTCTTTATCCAAGTGATATAGAAAGTGAAGTCTTTGAACGGGCGGAGGAAAAAATATAACATAATGCTATAGTGCACGTAATAGGGCCTACATATAAATATAACAAACTTTAAAAAAATATCTTTTGACTTTTACCAGCCATTTCTTGCTAATTTTATATGTTTAATTTATGCTATGATAACACTTCCCAGTCAAAGATGTCACCTGGTCAAAGACTTTCCAATTGTTACAAAGTTGTGAGACTGAGCCATATTATTTGAAATAAATGCTGTGTTAACTTAATAATTAGTAAGCAGGGTGTATCTCAGAACAGTACAGGTCAGTCTTTACTGTAAATTTGTATGTTGCGTGTTCTGAAGAAACTTCTACATAGATCACAGGTTCAATGTTTTACCTCAAGTAGTTTAACTTTCATTTTCTAACTTCAATTCAATCAGAGCAGGTTTTCTGAAGCCAGATCTTGTATAATTACATTTTCAATTATGGCTTTATGCTGCTAAGATTTTGGATGTCTAGATCATTTTGATCAGATCACTTCTTTCTGTTTTAGGAAATGAATCAACATGTTTTGCTCTGCCATACTTATTGCTTCCTCCTGCCCTTCAACATACTTTGCCTTTGTTTCCATATTAAAAGGGCTTTGAAAGGTTCATCCACCAAGTCTCTAAGCAACCTTTGACATCCTATTGTGCTTACATGTACAGTATATTGCTTCGTCTCTGCCTGCCCTTTCTGCATACTTGTGGAGAGCCTTAACAGCCCTTGAAATGTCAGCATTAAAAACCTATACATACTTTTCATAGGCCACTTGGGGAAGCTCAAACCTTTTACAAACCATATGACAATTGTTGTGGGGCTAAGTGTCAAGCAGTCCATGTGACCCCATTAGCATTGGGCATCAGGTCTCACAGGAGACCCCATAACAACAGGAAGAGCAATATAACAGGAAGATACACTTACATTAATTAATGTTTTTTACGTCGATTTTGTTTTCAAAAATGATTATATCCCAAGCTCCTAGGGTTGTGTACTGTGCTTGTGAGATATCACATTGACCAATCTTATTGTGAGCTTCTCTAAGAATCTTTGAATTAAACTCTCCTTATTGTCCATATACCAGGGAAGCTATTGAGGCAAGCTATGTTATGATATCCTAACTACAGAGTCAACTATAAGAGCCCGTAGGGTATATTACTTTCTACCTGTTATCAGAGTCTGTTGGCAGGCTGGGGGATGGGCTGGGTATACTCAATTATTCTAGCTGTACAGCAGTTGACCGGGACAGCCAGAGATGCCAATATCTTCTTCAGAGGTAGACCAGCAGGAATAATGATGGCACAGGGTGGGGGGCAGATAGTGAAGAGGTATACAACTAGAAATACTCAGGGCAAAAAAGAAGAAGGTTTGTCTCAGGTCACCAGACCGACCCTATCCAAACAGGGCCGACCCTATATTATTCATGCAATTTTGAAGAAAATTCCATTATTTTACCTTTTTTTGATCAATTTTAGGGTCTTGGGAGAGGCCGGCTAGTACTTTCATGTTAAAAAAAAATCAAAAAAAAATCTGACCTACTGACCCTGCATTTTCTGCCCATGTTACCCTTACCTGGCTATATAGAATTGGACTTTGTGATTAAGGGAGAATCAATCAGTTTATCTTCTTAAAAATCAGAATTTTCCTCAACCCCAAGTTAATACTCTGGTAATGCCCTCTTGGAGGTATGTCTCTATGGTCTGGGTTGGACAATGGACGTTGATCTGCTCATGATAGGTACATATGTGTTGTACCATCAGCGATAACACTTTTCGGAGATGCATTGAACCTGCAGTGGAGTAGAATGTATTTCCAGTTAGGTTGAACCTTTTTATGCAATCCACATAGATCTATATTGAAGTTGGATTTCAACCCATTACTAGCAGCATTGCCTTTCTTCTTCTATGCCTACTCAAATAAAGGGATGGGTCATGAAATGTAACTGGATATCATGGATAGTTTGCTATAGTCCGACATTTCGTTAACCCCTAACTTACTGCATGTAATATAGTTAGCATCTACTTCACCATTTTACCCCTTGTTCTCTCCCTCTGTGTTGGACTCGAATAAAAGAGCATAGTTATTGGTCTGAATAGTCTGCCAGAAGATATAAAGATATGTTCAGGTAGTTCTATATGACAGGTGGAAGAACATTTATATCTGCTGTAACATACAATCCTATCTGCTGTCTGGCCTAATCCATCATATTTCACAACATGGGTCTCAGTACATGGCAAAACAATGTCCAGACAGAGAGCGGCTTAATCATATTTGCATCTAGGACCCACTAGTCATCCCTCAGGGCCTCATGAAGGCAAAGAAACAATTTCCTCCTCGCTCCCATTGGTTAGCTCACTGAGGACGGTGTTGCTGTGCTGTAAATGTATCTCAGTATGAGCTTTCTTTGTCTTTGGTAAGAGCCAGAAGATTCCCTAAACATGCCTTCATGTTTCCTCTTATCTAATCAGGCACATACTAGTTGGAACTGTGGAAATGTCACTCTATACAGGAAGCAGCTTGTGTCTTTTATTGCACTGTAGAAAGCTAAATGTGATTATGTCTGTAGCCATGTCTTCATGCATGTCTGTCTGCTATATTGGAGTCTTTTGTGTCTATAACACATTTTACTGAAAATGTATTTTTTCAAACTTTAGACTATGCTTTTGATACAGGAAACCAATTAGTTGTTTAATAAAATGGCATTTTGCACTGTCTTCAATCAATAGGGAGGTTTAGATATGTCTACTTGTAACGTGTACGGCAACGTCTAGCCCATTCTATAGCATTGCTGTAGACGTACACGTTGCCGTACCCGTCGTGATCTAAACCTCCCTTATGTTTCACAGGAATGTTTTATCCTCTGCCATTACTGAATTAGTTCTGCAATGTTATATCATTGCTTAATTCTCAAATAAATTACCAATCTGCAAAAGTTGGAGCTGTTGTGTACCTTAAGGAACTATCTACTAAGAACTATGCTTTCTCTCCAACCTGCTTGGAAAATGACATGCATCTTAAGGTTAGTCAAGTTAACTGCAAGGTTCATTTTGTTTCTAAAGATGGAGAAATGGAGAAAATTCCCTCAATGCTTGAGCTATTGTTTATCAAATTGCATAGCGTTTGACCTTGGGAAAAAGGGAATTCTGAATCAATTATGAAATATTTACAACCATTAGAATGTAAATTCTTTCACAGCCCGTTATAACTTCAAGTACTGCTGCATAATGCATATGTGTTATGAAATTATGCCATAAGTCAAAAATGATTGTTCAACTATTCATGAAATATAAATTGTAGGCAATGTTTTACTGATTGCTTGTTTTTATCACCCCCACTTGTCACTAATGTGTCTGGTTTAATCACAATTAACGGTGTTTGAACGGTGATGACCTTGAGCGATAATACATTTGGTATTGACAGTTTCTCCCAGGTTCCCCTTACCTCCCTGACAGCAATATCCTTTTTTCCTCGGCTCTTTTTAACCCTTTACGGACGCCATAAAGCTTTAATGCATCATGCCCTTAGTACACTAATTCATCTTTTAGTGACATCCGTCTTTAAAAGGTTAAACAAAGTGTAGATAAGCAACAGGCATCCCTGTTTCTCTACCGATGTGGGAATTGGTTCAATGTGACGGTTGGCAGAACGTTTATGTCTGATGTAGTTACTGTATCCGGGGGCTGTCGTCTTAATCCAGCACATGTCATTGAGCAGGCAACAGCGCATGACCACCAGATGGGGGGACAGAGCAAGACTTAATTGAATCTGCCTCTGGGGTCCATCAGTCTTCCTGAGGGCCTTGTGGAGATGAAGAAGAGGTGTCCTTGTAATGACAATTTAATGGCGTTAGGAAGGCCCCGGTCATGCCGAGCATCCTTCAAACAATGATTCCATGCATAACAATTCACAGATTGTGCCAAACTCATAGAAAATGATTCTTTAGCTTGAATAATGCATTAGGTGTGTTGATCACCAAATATAGAGAGCAAATATACCAAACAACACATGACCATCTTTGGATGCTTTCAAGACCATTAGGCTAATGCCTGACCTTGAGAAGTGCATGGTAAGAGTGAGGCTTAGTATGCTGGAATTCCTATCTACGGCACAGCTGTTTGCCTATGTTATTATTCAGTGATGAGAAACTGCAGTCTGTATTAACATACTTCTAGGTAGATTATGGATTTTGGTAAAACCAAGGACTACAACTTAGAAACCTGATCACAGAAGAAACTGGTATCACAAATGAAGTGAACCGGTCAACACACACCATTCATATTGCACTTTTTAAAAAGCCAAAAGGTTTGTCATGATAGCGGAATGTCTCATATTCTACTCTTTGTGAAATTCTAAAGTGTGTAGAAAGCAGCTAGTATGATTTATTACATTATTGCCTAATGACTAAATGAAGATATGTCTAGAC
The DNA here is from genome assembly GCA_947462335.1 of Harmothoe impar. Lineage (NCBI taxonomy): Eukaryota > Metazoa > Annelida > Polychaeta > Phyllodocida > Polynoidae > Harmothoe > Harmothoe impar. Next base: position 82,255,325 of record OX381707.1, on the reverse strand, counting down.
TGGAAGAAGATGTCTTGGCGTCTGCCTGTCCTAATCAACTTTAGAATACTCCGTTGATCCTATTAAACACTTATAGGATACTGAGAAGGGGAATATAGCTAGAAGATAATTCTGTAAGTACATAAGCCAATTTCAAAGAGCTCTGAGACTTCCTAGATGTATCACACACTGCAACTTGCCTTATACAGTTAACCCAAAACGTTGTTAACTTGTTTAGCCTATATAGGTGTGCATCTTTTGGTGTGATGTGTTGGCAGTCTCTGTCAGTAACAAGGGACAGCTTGGTTTTCCCCACACAGTTTTTACATATACTTGAACAAATAGGTGTGCGCAATTTATCGCTTCAAAACTGAGTATTTGTAATACCTTTAGAACACAGCATCTTGAAGTGACCAATCATGAGGTTTGATGTGTGTCAGTCTATATCCCTGTAAAACCTGTGGTATCCTGCATTTCATGTAGGGTAATAACAAGGCAATTTGAAGTTAATTCTAATCCTGTGTTCTAAGTCAGATGGACCCCCTCATTCCATTTTTTGCAGGAAAAAGTTCTCTCCTACATGCAACAAGTACAACCCCTGTAGAAACGTTAATGCAAGGCTGAAATGGAATATTAACTCAACTCAAATTCACTTACTGTACATGTATATTTGATTGATAATCTGGTTAGGGAAGTTATATCTATCTATATAGGTTTAATTTCAGTGTAGCTATTACATTAAGGACAGTGGGGCTGGATCTAGTGATTGAAACTAGACCAGGCTTAGACTTGAAAGATTCCCCTTTCAGTAATTTAGCGAGTTGACTGGTACTTCTTAGCTTTTAAAAGCAGCATAGGGCGCTAATGCATGGTGCTGTTTTGTCACCTTGGGATCATGGTGATCTATGGGACTGATGCATTCTCATGGAGACCATTAGGCCGTTATGGAAACAAATAGCAATCGGGTACTAGACCTTACCTTAACCCTTTAAGGACAGCATGATACCTTAATGCATCATGCCCCGGTGAGTAACTTGCCAATGCTGCATTCAAGCATCATGGCTACCTAATGGGATTGAGGCACCAATGCAGCACCGGCAAGTTATTTACTGGGGCTGCATTGGTGCATTATGACGACAAATGTCATCTTTTAGCTACCCTTAAAGGGTTATAGGGTTGCAAGCAGTACAGATTTTACACCGCTACCCAGCAAATTAGTTCCAGATTGTTTCACCCTGTTTTACCTCTGGAACTGTGTGCTCATTTCATGCATTTTGTGTGACATGTATACCATGTAACAGACTCACACACACTGACACAGTGTTCCATGGAACAGATTCACACAGTTCTGACAGATTTTTAAAAAGCTTCTTCACACCAAATGACAAAATATATAATGCCATAAACCAAAATGTTTAGTCATGTATTTTTAGTTTCATTATAAAATTACTTAAAGATAGGAAATACTGTAATACTTTTTACAACCAGCAGTATTTGACATAGATAGTCATAGCACACTATTGGTGTGTGTGTGCTGCTGGTTTGTACAAACTCATTCGATCAGGTTCCTAGCATTTCAACATAGGGCTGATGAATATATGCACCATTATAACCATCAACATTAGAGTTCACATGAGCAGCAGGAGATGGCCAGGCCTTTATCCAAACATGATGACCAGAGGAAAGGTGTCTAGCATCTGAACCTCTTAATGCTGCTTTCATTAAAATGATATGGCATCTATTTATATACATAATGAATGTTAATAGAAGGACAGGTGCATTGTCTGATTCACTCTACATTGGGACCCTGTTTAGATACTTAAAGCTGAAGAAGATCATTCTCATTAATCAGGAAAAGGGGTATAATCAACTTTGATGACACCTGGTGTCACACATAACAGGTATTTGTGTGATGCAGTGTCACCTAGTTTCCCTTCTGGCACACACTCACACATCTTCAAACATAACAATTATCACTTTGTCAGGTTGGAATAGTGCATGGTTTTGACACCAGGTGTCATCTTTGTTGTTCCTTGTTATTCTCATGGGTGAAATGGAATCATTTTCATTGTTTATAACCATAATAACATGTTGTCACTGCAACTTAGACCTAGCTATACACTAATTCTATCAAGTTCCATTAGTGATTGAAAAAAACACCATATGATTTGATTATAGCGGCACTAAGAGGGACAGACCACAGTCACCTTTCCTCTGGTAATCTTGTTTGGATAAAGGTCTGACCTTTTCTTACATGTGTATACAGCTGATAATTGGCATGAATTGTACACAACTTCATCAGGCCTACACTTTTTTAGGTTTATTAATCATTTATTGTCTCGTTATCACATGTTAGCGACAATTACAGTGTTTGGTATGGCAAGATGTATATGATGCGAGATGTACAGTATACCGATTTACATCCAAGATGATACCTAATCTCTAGGCTTCATATCTGCCATTTGAGGAACTAGATCAGGTTAGGCAAATATTCAATTTTAGTGACAACAATGACAAATAATGAAAGGCTACACCTTCATCCCTACTCAGAGAGTATTGGGTTGCTATTATGGTGATGCCTCAGGCCCTTGGCCACTGTACTTTTTGTTTAGAGTTAGTATCCAGTGATTTTGAGTTAAATCACTGGATTTAAGAGGGAAGAAAAAAGGGGGGGGGGGCGGGTGAAGCTTAAGTTTTCAGCTTCACCTAGCATTTACAAATGTAAATCTTGTCTATTTTAGTACTAGAAAAATTTTGAGAGAGGATCATTTGTTCCTTTGAACCCAGGGTAGTGAATAGGTGGGTGTTGGATGTTCTCTGTCCCTATACCAGAGGAACCAGTGCCTCGAGGGCAAGTTTACTCTGGGATTTAAATATGTCAATATTTTCAGCATTCCTTCTATTGGGGGGCAGAGAATTCCAACATAGGGCACCATGGTATCCCACACTTTTGTCAAAGGCTGCACAATTTGATCTAGAGACAGTGATCAAAGGGCCCGTGTGGGCTCTTGTGTTAATAAGGCGATAATCAATATACATAGGATCACGAGATCTTCGGTACATATAATTAAGAAGATGTATGTATCTACGTGAGGCTAACATAGGCATTTTTGCTTGTGAGTGTACATACTCAGTATTGGTCAGCCTGTTGAAACCCAGACTTATCTTTAGACATCTATTTTGGTCAATTTGCAGTTTGTTAATAAAACCCAGGTTGGCATTCATGTAAAGTATGTCAGCATAATCAAAATATGGTAAAATAGTTGATTTGTAAATTTGGATTGCCATTTTGGCTGTTAGAAAATCTCTAAGGCATGCTAGTTGGTATGTTTTATAGGATACTGTACTATGAATGAAATTTATATGTTTTTCAAAGGTGAGATTTGTGTCTAAAATAACTCCTAAATATTTGTAGGAGCTAACTACCTGAAGTAGTTGATCATTCATTTTTAAATTAATATCTAAGGTTTTGGGGTGGTTATTAGAAGCTGTGAATACCATAGCCTTAGTTTTAGCAACATTGACAGATAACTTATTTTGTATACACCATGTAAAATAGTTTTCTAAATCCTGCTGTAAAAGATCTATAGCAGTCTGACGCGAGTTACAACTTAGATGTATAACAGTGTCGTCAGCACATAGACGAACCATACTGTGTTTAACGCATTTAGCCATGTCATTCACGTACAACAAAAACAACAGGGGGCCCAATATAGAACCCTGTGGGACACCGCAGACCACAGGTAGCATACTTGAGGTTATGCCATTGGCATTAACCACCTGAGTTCGGTTGCTAAGGTAGCTATAAAACCAGTCAAGGTTTAGCCGTCTAATTCCATATCTCTCAAGCTTTGCAAGAAGTATACTGTGGTCTACGGTGTCGAAGGCCTTTCTTAAATCTATAAATACTGCAGGAGTTTCCAGTGCAACATTAATACCACGCAATAGCTCATCAGTGAAGGAACAAAGTGTATTTACAGTGCTATGACCCGGCCTAAAGCCACCTTGCTTGTCGGTCAATATTTTCTCCCTTTCCAAAAAACCATAGACTCTGTTATGGACAATTTTCTCAATAAGTTTGCATGGGAGAGGCAATGGGGATATAGGCCTATAATTGTTGACAGATCTGAGGTTGCCAGACTTAGGTATCGGTGTGACTTTTGAATTTTTCCAGCAGGTCGGTACTAGACCTTGTTGGAATGAGAGGTTAAACATCTTTACTACTCTATCAATTGAGTGTTGAAAAGCCAATTTTAGAATCTTAGTGGGGATACCTTCAATGGCAGACGATTTGTTAATATTTATATCATGTACTAGCTTAGCAACCTCCTGTCTATTTGTAACAAAGGCTTCAATATCAGCAGGACAGTAATCATCATACGGCTTCCATGGGATGGTTAGATCAGCAGCTAGATTGGGCCCAATTTTAGTGAAATATTCATTTATAAAATTTGCAGTTTGGTCATTCGAAATAGTTTGGCCTGAGGATTCATCTATAAGGTGAATGTTTTGTTTTGAATTCTTTTGTCCTGGAAGGATATTGTTAATAATACGCCAAAACTTTTTGTGGTTCTTTTGATTTTCTACTAAGGTATCCTTAATATAGCCCTTCCGTGCTTTGTCATTTAATTTATTGGATTTATTTTTAACCTTTCTAGCTTCATCTCTATCCCACTGGCCAGGGTCCACTCTAGACCTCGCCATCTGAGTATTTTTATCTCTGAGTCTCTCAACAATGTCTATCGACATCCAGGGATCCTGGTATTTTGGAATTCTCAATTCTCTGAGAGGGCAATACTTATCCAACATGGACTTTAACATTTGTTCAAAGATAGCCCAGCACTCTTCCACATCATTGGATTGGTCAAACAAAGTCCAATCAAAATTGGTGAGCCAGTCAATTACCATATTGTCATTGAGTTTTAAGTAGGATCGACCCAGGATAGATATTTTCTCTACTTTTTCTTTCACAATTTTCCTTGACATAAATACCGGTAAGTGGTCGGTTATATGCACATTTACAGTTCCAGATGCAGAGACACAATCAATGTTGGTGAAGATAAGATCCAGAATAGAATCCTTTTGATCCTTCCTGGGTGATAAGCGAGTGATCTCATTAATGAGTTGGGTTAGCTTGAACGGGTTAAGTGTATCTACTAGATTATTGTATTGAGTTTTTTGTGTAAGAACATCAATATTCATATCACCAGTTAGAATGACTTCGCATTTGTTTCTACCAGGAATATTGCCCAGAGTGTTTTTAAGGGTTGACACAAAGGTTTCAGGTTTTCCCTGAGGAGGTCTATATACATTGACGTAGATAATACGTTTCATATGAGGTTTACATATCATCATAAGCTGCATCTCAATATCCTCATTGGACACATTAAATTCCTCTAAGCAATGGTAGTCATGAGGTAGATCATGTTTGATATATATACATACACCTCCACCACCCTTGACCTTATCTCTTCTTTTGTTCAATACAACACGATCCAACCTATACCTAGTATAACCGGCAAGTTGGTAGCTGGTGGGGTCATCAACTGATTTGAGCCATGTTTCAGAAAAGGATAGAACATGAATATTGTAACCCGTAAATTCAGCACAAATAGAGCTATAGTTCCCTTTGAGGCTGCGTGCATTGTAGTGCATAAAATGGATACCGTTGGTGCTTGATATATTGTTAAGACTTACCATCAATAGATGATAAGATCTCATTCGAGAAGGAGGAAACTATGATCCTTACATAGTAAATCAAAGGTAAACCCAACTGGGTATATAATGTAGTGAGAATAGACATGTATAGATCCCTTATAGGGACTTCGGCCTTTATGCCGTCCCTATTAGGTTTGTTTACATAGCTATGGCGATTTGACATAAGAGTATTAGGGCGAGCTGGGACTAATACCAAATATCAAAATACAGTAGAAATTTTACCGTATCATATTAGGCTATGGGGGGGGGGGGGCAAAACAAGGTACCATGGTAGGAATCTTGTTAAATGAGATAGTATGCCCATATACAGCAGGGAGTGCACTAACCGATTTCTGCCATGGTGCCCTATGCCAAACTCTAAATATAATGAGTATTACAAACAGACTTTCCTTTCTTTTTCAAAAAAATCTAAAAAGTGAAACAATATGATTGGAAACATTTTTGTGCCATGGTACATGATGCTGTGTGAATATGTGTGAATTTGTGTGAATATGTGTGAGTATGTGCCACTTCTTGTCCTATGGGGTATGGTGTCATATTGTGCCAATTAGTTCCATAGGACAACAGTCACACAAAGTGCACGTTCCAGAAACTAAGTCAAACTAATTTGCTGGGTAGAGGCACTTTGCATATTTTGTCCTATGGGGCAAGTAAACCATACCGATGAAGCAATTTGGAGAAGTAGGATCAAAAAGTATAATTGGCAATCTGTTCCATGTCTCTTGCGCTCTCCATCAAAATTATGAAAATACAATGATTGCATGCATCAAAGACCAGGTAAAACCCACAACTGAGACCCAGGCCCCAGGGTTCCTGAACGTCACTCATGCCATGTTTCAGGGTACTGATGAAAGGGATCATGGTGCTCTTTTGTCAGTGTGATGGTGTGGTGAACTATGGGACTGATGCATTCTCATGGGGAGCATTAGGGCGTCATGGAAACAAATAGCAATCAGGTACTAAGACTCCTTAGCTAAAAGGGTTGTAAGCAGTACCAATTTTAGATCACCATAGGCACCATGCATATTCTGTCCTTAGGGGCAAGTAAACCATACAGATGCTGCAATTTGAGGTAATCAGAAGTAGGATTGAAAAGTTTAATTGCCAATCTGTTTCATGTCTCTTGCACTCTCCATCAGAATGATGAAAATACAATGATGGCATGCATCAAAGACCAGGTAAGAATAACTGAGACCCGGGCCCCAGGGTTCCGAGACATCACTCACGCCATGTTGCAGGGTTATGATGAAAGGGATCTCTTTGACTGTATTAACTAATGTGCCTTCCTACAAGTGAAACTCCTAACTTGACTTCATTATCTTTGATTTAATCACCTCCATTTGCAGTACATAATTTTCCTGAAGAAATGTCATTTACTTGAAAGAGGGCATTTCTTCTGAAACACTTTGAGGGACATATAGTTGTTTCTCAAAGTATATACGTAGAACTACATAGTTCTGTAATGGCCAATTGAATCACCAATTCTGTCGCTGACATCTAATAGACATTGAGCTGCACTTCATGGACAGAAATTGAATCTTGCATTGCTTTATGAGGAAAATAGAAAACGAAACTTGAGCTTTAACATTTCTCAAACCTACCTGTCCGGTTTTAATATTGTAATTATCTGTGCTTGGGTTTATTAGTTCTGGGACCTTACCATTAAGTCTCAGGAACTGCAATAAAAACATTTACCTAGATAATCACAGCATGAATTGTCAGTAAAGGACCTACTGCTTGTTTCCTCAGACTATTGATTGAAGATACAGGATTGCATGCACCTAAGTTGCTTTTTCAGACACATTTGACCACTCAAAATATTTGAGTGAAAACGATTCCCCCATCAAGACCTTTTGGGTGTACAGGAAGCCCCTTCTGGCTTTTTTTAGAAACATTTATCTTTATTTCTTAGTTTATATCAGTTTCAACATCGAAGTACAGATCATATTTGTGCTGAGGGCGCACTCCCGTATAAATATAAAGAATCCCATAGATCATTTCATGTAAATGCAATTCCAATAAACTCAGAGCTAGAAAGGTTCCCCTCCTCCCACACAAATTAGGTGTGTGGTGGATTTTCATGGGGAACCCTTTCCTTACTAGGAAAGAATATAACTAAATTATATAGGATCCAGTCCTGTTTAGACTGGGACCACTCATATGTATCACAATCAAATTGATGTGATAAAATTTTTCCTTACAAATATGATGTTGTAAATATACATGTCACCTTAATAAATAGCAATAGGTACCTCACCTGCCAACAAATCTTCTACGTTATTCTTAAAACTAGTGTGAGTGGGTAAGAGGCGTACAGAGGGGTCAAGGGCATTCCAATGCATTGAGCCAAAATGTTCTACAGAGCGGAAGTATACATCACAATGTGGTATGTGTCTAAATAATACAGGTCCTTGGTGAGCTCTTGTAGGTAGGTTTCTTCTGAAACCCTTTGAGCGACATATCTGTCTTCCAAAGTATATATGAAGAACTACATAGTTAAAGGGTTAAAGACTTGCTGAGTGCTGTCTCAGAGGGTTGTCTCAGAGTATCAGTATCATACTGGCTACCATTATAGTTATTGTAAATGTCTTCAAGTGAACAGAGTTTTCTCATCAAGTCAGAATTAGGGTTGACACACAGTCATGAATTGGGGTTGAAGAACCATGTTTCACTTACTTCAGTTTCCAGTCTTGATGTATAGCAAAGATACATTACGACAGCTATTCAGAAAACATGACAATCAACATGTTCAAGGTGCACACCAGGGACGTGGGGACAAGATACAGTGTGGCAGGCCTCACCATATTACGGTGCATATTCCAGTCTGAGCTATCAGAAGGCCCCAGCCAGCTGCCTATACCGAAGCAGAAAACAAAGAGCAAGTCTTAGTCTATACTGAGTCTGGGACCTGCTGACGATGCCAACAAAGGGCTTCTCTAATGAGCTCATAGTTTGACCAAGTCTTTGGGAAATTAGCAGGGCAATAAAATGTGGGGTGGTACTGGTCCTATCTTCAAGGGTTTTCGCTGTGAGTTTGTAAAACTGGTGGTAAATGTGGTAACCAGGAGGATACAAAGTTTATTGATGGATCCTATAAATGACACTTGGGTTAGGTGTTGGACATTTTTAAATTGATATTATCAATGTGGGCCATAATGACCTCTTGCTTGCAGGCCTGGGGAGTAACTCTCTTGAGCTATATTGGTGCACCATGCTGACCCTTCGGTAGTGTCTCAACCCCGTAGGGTCAGCATGATGCTTGAATGCAGCCCTGGCAAGTTACTTACCATCCTTAAATGGTTAAAGGCTTCATTGATCCAATTTTTCTTTTTTTTCTCACTGTCTCATGCTAGATGACTGTCCTACATAGTTCCCTTCGTTTTATACGTGGAAGAGGTTTAATACAACCCCTCCCTGAGTCATTCATTTTATACCTTTCCCCCTACCTATATACTTGTGTGTGTGTGTGTATTTATATTTGATGTAGGGCTTGCATGTTGGACCTCATTAGGAGAAGGTACAGCTGGGGCAAGTACATGCGTCATAGTGAGTTGTATGGTAAAGGGGCTACAAAAATGTCACAGAGTGCCAAACAAGGACTGCCAGTATGTGTCTGGACAACTCTGTAACTAATTAAGTAGAGTTGTAGGTAAGGAAAACATTAGCGTGACGAAGGATTTAGAGCAGGCCAGGGAAAACATTTTACATAGTTAGCACAAACAGTCTCAATAGGTGCCCTAGAACATTCTTATTTGTGTCCGACAATGAACATTTTGTAAGGGAAGTGGTTACCACCCCCTTCCACGCACCAAACCGACCGAGTAACATACAGCACGGTCAGATTGTCAGACAGGGAAGTAGCTCAGTTAGTAGAGCAGCAGGTTACATGATCTGAGGGTCTTGGGTTCGAGTCCCAATTTCTCCAGATGATTTTTCCCCGACCATTACAATTTTACCTTTTTTCACCAAGTTAATTTGACTTTGTGTGCATTGTACAAAAGGTCCTACTCTGATTCAAACTGCAATTCAGGACCACACTTTACACTCTGGAATGTTTACAGTATGAATACAGAGGTCATAAAAGGTAGCGCTATTCAGTCCATAGTTATCCCTGATATCATGGACCAGGTAATAGCTTTTCAGAATAACAGAGAAATTGTGTGAGCACTACAATGAAAGCAAAGCATTTCCAGGGGATCTATTTGTTAATATGTTCACAATGTTAGCATTCAAACTGATAATAACATTATCATTTAGAGATGGCATAATATATCTAGATGTCATGACGTATAGATTTAGCCATTGCCAGTAACCTGCCAGTGCTGTGTTAATAAACATACTAACCTTACACAGAGAAACAAAACAGCGTCAAAAGGGAATTGCCTCATTAGGGCAGCTCGGGTCCTCATGCGACTCCTTTAGGTGTGCCAGAGAGATATGTGTCTCCCCCAGGTCACTCCCGTAGACCAGCCAGGGTGTCACCAAGTCTCCCTTGTGCAGCCTGGGTTCCCCTAAAGAGGGGAGTCATTCTTGAGGCAACCTGGACTCCCCTTTGACGCTGTTTTGTTTCTCTGTGTTCAAGCTGACACTGATGCAATGGCATTATTGTACAATAGTCCTTTCCATATTTCTAGCAGTAACTCTCAGAACACGGAACTTATATTATTAGATGCATAGAAAATTGATTGATCTCTTGCAGCTTCCTTTGCAAAGCATGAATAGTGAATGTCAATACACCAGAATCTACAGGCCCAAGGGGCCAACTAAATAAAGATTCATCATTTGGCCCAGAGAATGGAAGAACACTTTCACTAGCGCATCACTGAATGGAGAATTGAATTGGCAAAAGTTTTGCCTGAGGTTGGCCCCTAGGGCCTATTCTATTGTATTGACTTTCACTATTCATGCTTTGCATCTTTAGAGTTCCAGATGGAGCATAGAATAATGATCAATATGTTACTTCCCACAAATGCATCAATGCATCATCATTCTTTTATCAGTTTGTTATCAGTTTGCTACCTTTAGGCGACGATTGAGTATGTTTTTTGTTGAATATTTTTCAATCTCGCCTAGCCTCGGTTCAGACCTTCTATGGCAGTACCAAATGGTACAAAGGGGATCATGCACCAAGGCCTTAACCAGGAGTAAAGTGACATTCCAAAACGTTATCACATAAAAATGCTCAAAAATGTCATTGACAGTACAGAATGTCAGCATTTGTATAGATATTAAAAACCTTGTAAAAAAGCGTTAGCATGAACTAACTTGTACTAAGTGCCTTTTGAAACACACTTCAGTTAGAATAGATTCCTCTCGATAGATGTAAAGATTCAGCCTTTCTCTTAAGTTCTGTCAGTCCCTAGGACTTTTCAACTTGTATGTATTGTCTTTCCATCCATCTCTCCAGTCGTACAGTCAACTTCCTAGTGTCTTCCTCTGCCCCTTCTGAAGGAAGGATTTGGGAACGAGAGTATTATTTACCCTGATGTGCATCCTGTGCCAACTGCTGCAGCCCCCTGGTTATTGCCCGGCTCCACGAGGCTATACTCAATCCCAAAACATTCCCTTTAATGTCGACGCCAGTCTCTACTGCTTCATCCAGCCTCACATTTTGCTTCTTGATGCCAAACTTTCTTTTAAGAGGGTTGCTATAAAAGCTACTTGGATTCTGCCAACTGCTACGAGACCCCATGGCTGTTATTCGACTCCAGTTTTTCTTGATCTCAGTGCATGCCTTTTGATGCCAGACTTGCCCCAAAACAGTACCTACAGCACTGGCTGACATTATTACTTAACCCTTTAAAGACGGCATAATGCATTAAGGTATCATGCATTGGTCATCATCATGCATGAATGCAGCCCTTGCGAGTAAGTAGCCAGGGGCTGCATTCAAGCATCATGCCTACCCTATGGGATGGAGACACTCCCAAAGGGTCAGAATGATGAACCAATTCAGCCCCGGGGAGTTACTTGTCAGGGCTGCATTATTGCATCATGCTGACAAATATCTTTTAGTGACATCTGTCCTTAAAGGGTTAAATCCATGCTAGCTAAAACAGAAACTGCTGAAATTCCCAGACGATTGATTGGATAGAAACTCAAGCAGCCAAAACAATTATGCTCAAGGCTATTCTTCAAACAAACACAAGAATCAGAGAAATAATCCTACTCAGTTTTCCTAGCATTCCCGAGTTAAGGAAGTTAAGTTTTAAAACGGGTTCACCCAGCAGGCGATTTGTTTCATATGGATCTTGCCGGGAAGCTGAGGTAATGCATTATATGGATGAGATGAGACATCAAAGATGATGACAATCTGTCAGGACCAGAAGGAGGGTGTCTGAGCTGCTGCCTTAGCCAGTTTAAATGGGAGTCAATGTCAGTCGGCCATAGTGCCTCTTGTTGTCATGGTGCCTGCATTTAGCCTGGTGAGCAGCGCACATGTGTTACATTAATGCATCAAATTGAACCTAAAGGGTTGATTCCCTTACAAAGGGTTTACATGAAAGCAGCCATGCCAGGTTCATTATGATTCAAAGGACAGTGAACATTAACTTAGGACCTCCTTTAATTCATCTGGCAACAGGTTTCAGAACTTGGTACATTTTCATCTTGTCCCTTTCCGATCTTAAACTGTGACTGGATTGTGTTCAGATTGTGTATCCTTATTTCCTATCTTGTTATGAATAGACACAGCATGGGAGTTGTTCCTCCTTATCTGGCCTCTGTCTCACATCAGCAGTCTTCAATACTTTTCCTTTGTCTTTATTTCATATTAAAAATAATTGCCCAGGCAGACTGAGAGGTAGGCTACCTGTCACCTGGCAGTTAACCTGTACAGGATGCAGATGGAAGAGCAATACACCTTTTACAAATAGCATTGCAATAAGCTCAAAGTATCAAATGTTATAAATGCATGGGACTGCTACCACTGAATCTGCATATTTCAGGGAATATATTAAGAGATAGAAGCACCTTGAGCTCCTTCTGAAACCAAAATGGCCACCATCTGAACATAAGGTACCTGGAAAAGGACAATTGGAAACTTCTTATTGGATTTCCAAGTGCAACACATCCATGTATAGGTTACATCCTGCATGAACAAGAAACTTTTCCCCCATACTTGTTGAAACTCGATTCTTCCGATACTTGAGATCACTCTGCCTTTTCTTGTTTTTTAAGTTATCAAAGGACACAGGGCTGGGGTTTCTCATTGCATCAATTTTTACAATCACTGTTCATGTTTATTTCGTCTCATATTTCCTTTTGTTTCTTTTTTAAAATTCATTTCAGAAAGTGAAAAAGAGTAACAGAAATGTGTTTACTTAATTGGAAGAGTAGGAAGTAGACAGTCTCACCTTTCACTAGACAATACAAGTGTAGGGGATTTCATATGCGTATAACGCAAACACAGGTTCCAAATTCGGTTTGAATGCAACAGGTTTTTATTCGATCACAGCCTCAAAAGTACACAAAGGTTTCTACTCGGTTCACTTGGTCTTTCAACCATTCGAAGACACACAGGATTCTATCGATAGTTCGAAGTCTTAGCAATACCGGACAGTCAAGCCCTGAGCCAGCATGGCTGGTGCAGGAGCCATAATGTGGGAGGGGTGTAGGTGCCCCTATCAAAGCGAAGGTACGAAAGGTGTGGGTCAGAGCTCGTCCTGGGACGAACTCCCTGAGGTAGCCAACCTCGGCCTCTTATATACCCTGAGCGCTGACCAAGCAGTGTCGACGTGGCACTCCCCCGTAGCGCCGTCTGGAGTGCCCTGCCTGCTTCCGCTACCGGATAACCGAAAGGACATGGCTTAGGTGTTGCCACCTAGTGTCCGTTGAAGGCACTTACCGCTCTGACTCCACGGACCTTATATGTACACGTATTATTCGTGCCCCTACATCACCCCCACCAGATTATAACAAGGGTTGAAATACATCTGATATAATATAATATACTCGAATATAGGAGAATAATATCAGTGTACATGATGACAATACCGGGGTACATTCAAAGGTACGACATACGTTTTACACATACATGTAGAAAGTACAATTTTAGATTTAGACTGACCTGTTACACCAAACAACACTTACATCTCTATGTACATAACAGGGATCTTACAGATCCAACACCATAACGACAAGATAGATACGTGAGTATCCATCTTTAATAAAGATATGAATATATACGAATATATATGTTCTATACTATTTCTAACTACAGTGATCACAGATCTGTATGGTTTTTGTTGAGATACAATATTGATTACTACATTAATCATATTAAGGTAGGTTAAGAGTGCACGATATGTGACTTATTAGGACGGAATGACACAGAAGTAATGGCTCGAAAACATTTATGTGGGCGAACCGTCCCTGGAGAGGTAATTACGTGAACTATTGGAATTATAAAATACATGGAACCAACATAGGTGTGACATTAACTCTTATAACCAAGGAACGTAGTAATATTAGCCTCCACATGAGGTAACTGATGTATGACTCTATATCCTAAGAATAGATATACTCTCGAAATCCGAATACCAGTTGTTATGTCCAAAAAGAAAATTTTTGGAGATAAAGGTAGGTATCAAACACTATGTACAGTTTTGGTTCGAATCATAGTATACAGTATAAGTTATACTCTTTAAAGTATGAACACTATTTTTCTTTTTCTTTTTTTTTTTTTTTTCTTTTTTTTGTAGACAACGAAGACATTTCTTGACAATTATGCATTTCACACCTGGTTTATGTTTGTTTTGTTTTTCTCGAATCATGACCTCAATCATGGACGTTTTATAATTACGAACACACTTATTAACATATCATCGAAACCTCATATGCACAAGTCATCAAAAACACAACTGAACAACCGAACACTCAAATCATCTTATAAGTCCTTCACCAAGCCCTGGAGCTCTTCGAGGGACCCACTCCATTGGGTGAGTCCTATCCCGAATACTCGAATGAACTTAACGTTCAGCACCTTCAAAGTGTTGGCCTGATCGTCCAAGGTGTCCTCCGCAGCTTTCTGGAAGGCACGAGCCGTTGAGAGTTCCCTCTTCGATTGTTCCAGCTGCTTGGTGAGTTCGATCACCTTATCTGGCTCCGACTGTTCGTCAATCCGTTGTTGTTCGAAGATCTGCCTCAGTCTCTTGACCTCCTTGCCCTGCATGGTGATGGCATAGTCGGCTGATGCCCTTGCCACACAGGCGGCATATCGCTGCATGCCAGCTAGGTGTTCATGCAGCCATCGTTCATATAGCTCCTTATGCAACACTGCATCAGGAGCCTTCACAGGCTCGAAGTAGTCCTTTGGAAACTGTACCCTCGGCCGAATGTTCTCACCACTTATCATCAGTTCATACCACCTATTCGGATCAACTGCCGGTTCTTCACGAACGTTGGGCCTAAAAGGCACGGTGGCTGTGGTGGTAGTGGTGGTGAGCACAGTGTCAGCGACAGTTGCTGCCTTCTCTCCTCCAGTAGTTGTCGTTGGTGTGGTGGTGACTGGGTTCGAAGTGGTCACTGGAACCGGGTCCACCACTGACTCAGTTTGCATGAATGATGAATTCGCACTAGTAGCAGGGGTCTTACGCCCCACCGACTTTGTAGAACTGTCAGCCTTCGTTTTCACCTCGTCTACTGCCCGAGGAGTGAGAATGGTGGTCCTCACCACCAAGTCCTTTTTCCTAGGCAGCACAAAGTGATCGGAATCCCCCATTTCCACGTTCCGGGAGTCCGGTTGGCGAAGGGCATCCTCTACAGAGATACCCGTGGGGAGATTTTTGTACGGATCCCTCTCAGTCTGTACTTCCGGACCAGGGGAGTTCATCGAAGGGTACTCAGCCCTGCTAGCCAGGTTACCAGGAGTCAGAGGACGAAGGGTTTGTAGTTGGGACCGACCCCTGGGGGCCGAGAAGTCTGGACCATAGTCAGGACGCAAGTCCTGTAGTGGGGACCGGTGCTCAATCGTTGTCGCGCGCACTCGTGCTGCAGTTGGAGCCCTCGGAGCCGGAACCTCCGATTTTACAGTCAGGTTCGGAAGTGGCCGGACTCCTGGTTTCACTTCGTTTCCCCGTAAGGGGGTTGGCCGCTCTCCAGTCGTACAACTCCTGGTACAAGGTGCTGTTCAGGTCCAGTCGACCACGTCGATCTGTACGCTGGAAGACAGCTGACTGCTTCGAAATTCCTGGTCACCTGGACCTTTCCGAATTGGAAGGTCTCAATCGTGTTGCTGTCGAACTTTACTTTGGCTAGGCCTGCCACCAGGGTTGCATGGAGATCTCCTACGTTCTTTCTGGCCAACATCATGGCTTGGCCATGACCTTGTATCAGGTGTTCGATCATTCTGCCTCTTCGGGTGGTCCACAGTCCCGAACACTTTCTGTTTGCTTTGCCAGTGTCAGCGCAGACGTACATCGCACGATGGTGCATGTGGCATTCAACCAGATGCCGCATGAATCGAAGACGAGTAGGCATGGGGCGGTTCTCGTTTGCAAAGTAGGTGCGACAGGAATCGAATGGACAATCCTCCCTTACCCCTTCCTTGTACCGGGCCATAGCCCATCGAATTTTGGGGCGTCCCTCATGGTTGTAGTAGGAATCGGGGAACTGTTTTCGATCATGCAGCCGATTGAACCAGTTTTCTGTCCATGCGAAGGTACTGGGCGAAGTCATATTGGACCTCATCCATTCCTCGTCATCAGACAGCCCCTCATAGTCCGTTGCTTTGGGACAGGAATACATATCCCTGGATCGTTTGCAATGTTCCATGCATTCGGGCCTAAATTTCTTGAAGCCCCCGGTGGCATTGCGCCAGATCATTTCTTCCGCCCGAGAACTTGGAACGTCTACTGAGGCGTTTGCCCCAGCAGCTGGAGGGGGCGAAGAAACCACAGGTGACGTGTTCGAATGTCCCGATTCGGAGGACGTAGATGGGAATACAGGTATGGCAACCTGCACTGGAGTCTTGGTCAGGGTTGTTGGAGGGGTCGAAAGCGTCTTGGCGGGTGCCCTAGGAGGCGTCGAAGGAGTTGAAGCCGTACTGGATACCACGTCCACCAACCTCACAGTTGGAGACATATTAATCGCAGTAGTTTGGGGAGGCAAAGGATGAGGGAGACAGGGCTGTCGTGCCTCACTCTTCTTTGCCTTCCGTTTCTGGCTCTTAGAAAGTTCGAATGGGACCTCCTCCACATCCGAAGCGTCGGACAAGGACCGTCCCTTTTGCTGTGGATTGGGGTTCTTCCGGGACTGGGCTCGAGTCATTGGAGTTCTGGGGGCAGCTTGCATAGCTTCCAGAGTTAACCATAACTGTTCATTTGCTGCCCTGAGTTCATCGGATTCTCTGACCACCTGAGCATAACGAGCTTCCTGCTCAACTGATCCTGAGGTATCCGAATTGATCTCCATCGGAGTCAACTCCACGATAGCTGGATCCTTTTCGAATGGGACTGGTGAAGGTCCCGGAGCTTTCGGAAGAGATTCGGATTGAGACTCAGTGGTCCCAGTGGTAGTAGTTGGTTCTTCGAATGACGTTGTATGGGGAGTACTCGAAGAGCACTCGGACCGAGCGAGGGCAGGTTCGGATACTTCAGACATGGACGGAGTAGATGGAGGAGTACTAGTTTTGGAAGTTTTACTACCTCTGGTTTTGGTGAGTATCTTTTTCTTCCCCTTCGTACTTGTGGTGCTCCCATCACTTGAGGGCACTGATTCCTCCATTTGCTTGGCTCGTTGGAGATTCCGAAAGTTCGTACCACATCGCAGTAGGATCTGTCCAAAGATCCCGTTTTTGTAGGCACCCTGGATGGCTCCCTCGTAACTCTCTAGCCAACTCCCCTCGTGGTGGTAGAACTCGTGTTCTTCCAGCTTGTCAAGCACCATCGCCATGAGTGTGAGATGGAGCTGCAGCGAGTTGTCGAATGGCGGGTCGCACTCCAGCACTTCCATAAGTTGTTGCTGGGCTAGCGAAACTCGTACGAAGTCTTCCATCTCTTTGTCAGACACTGCTTGGATGGGCAATTTCTGACTTACCTCCTCTAACTCCGGCATCTCGTCTTCCTCAACATCGCCTGCTGCGTTGAGCCGGGTTGATGTGGAATTGTCAATGTCCTTCGAAGCAACACGTTTTGGGGTATTGCACCACGGCAACGGCCCCAGGTTGACTGTAGCCGGGGGTGGCATGGCCATGCTATCCCGCTCAGCCGTCGAATAGGAGCCAATCCCCGCCACACGGACGGTAACTGCACTCCCGGTGGTTTCGGAGGCACATTCATAATCCGATTCCTGAGCATTGTCGAATTGGCCATCATCCATCCCGAACAGATCTAGCTCGTCGGACTGGAGGCCCTCACCGGGGGTGTACTGCTCCTCTATCGAAGTCGAAAGTTTTCAACGAAAACGAAGTTTAAAATCGAAGATTTGCGGAGTACGAAGCTCCGCGTGTCCAAATGACACTATGAGCGGGAACTAACCAGGTTGGCGCGTATTATGATGTGGTTTTGGAGACTTTTGGTCGATAACAAGACCCTTCTTCCTCCTCCTTTGCCCTGCAGCGTCCGCGCGTCTTCTTGGCACTGATCCAATATGGCGATTGCCCTTCTTGTCTCGCGATGCCACGCCCGCCGTGGGAGCGAAGGTCAACCAATCAGCGTTCACGCCTCACCGGATAGCCCTTTTCTAACGGATAACGCGGCGGGAGACGCTCGCGTTTCCCGCCACTAATCGAATGGGTAGCTCACCGGAGTGTAATCCTTATTGAGTCAGTTCCACAGGACCAGGGGTACCACTAATCATGAATTCTTCAGGAGTGTAGGCAAATGTCATTATGGGTAACATAAGAATACCCGCCGGATAGATCCGTCTGCCACCCTCAGGGACGTTCATGATCAACACCCACCCTAGTTCTGCTCACTCGACAGCAGTTAGGTCTGTACTACCATCATGGGATCGAAACTTCTTGTTGTGTATACAAATTAGGTCACAGCAATCCCCCGGTCATGCCGTGGACTGCGCCTTAACCCTACCTTGGGTTCTTTAGACCTGGTCGTCCGGGAAGATTCGACAGGATGTCCAGTAGTCAATTGGACAGCCTTCCTCCCCTTCAGACCTTCATTTGCCGAGACTTTTTTTACGCACTTTTTATCCTTCTTGCTAGAAGCTCGAATTGGTAAAAAATTTTTAGGCCTACCCCGGCCCCGCTTTAATTTACCAATACCAGGAGGCATAGGTTTCTTCTCATCTGAGGGTATCACTAGTTTCCTAGGTCTACCAGGACCACGTCGTTCCGGGGTGGTCGCTCTCCGCTCAGTGTCCTCTGACTTCGAATGCTCTCCTGACTTCGAATGCGCTGAAGCATCACCCTGCCACCAACGTAGACGAGCTACATTGGATTTATACAAGCGTCCCAACAAGGATTTGATCACCACTGTAGATTCTGAAACAATCCGAACCACAGTAAATGGACCATCCCAGTTGGGTGACAGCTTCAACTGCTGTAGGGGGTCGTGTAGCCTAACTACTTCATCCCCTACTCGAAAGGACCTAAGTTTCAAATCTACGTCATAGCCCACTTTTTGCCATGAAGCAGATTTGCTTAGCTCACATCGAACCATCTCGTATGCGGACTTGAATTAATACCCTCAATGCCTCCACGAACATCACCTGACAGGGTATTTCAGCGTTTATCCCAGCTACGCCAAACACCAAGTCAGCAGGCATAATCAAGTCCTCTCCGAATACTAACAGATTGGGGGAACAACCGGTGGAAGCATGCACCGTACTATTATAAGCATGTACCACAAACTCGCATTGCTCGTCCGAATCATCCATCTGACTGTTGACCAGAGGCTTCAGGACTTGTATCAAGGTTCTGTTGAACCTTTCTACTTGACCATCAGACTGAGGCCTGTACGGATTCGTTCTGGTTTTGCATATAGCAAGGTTATGGCACATTGCTGCCCATAACTCGGATTCGAATTCTCTGCCTTGATCACTTTGCAACATCAAGGGTACGCCTAGATGAAGCACCCAACCCTTTACAAATGCACAAGCACATGTATGAGCCTTATGATCTTTCAGAGGAAACACTCTAGTGTACTTCGAATAGTAGTCAGAGATCACCATCATGCACGTGTTTCCATCAGGAGTGGTTTTAAGGCCACTAATGATATCAACCGCTATGCGTGCAAATCTAACTCCCCAAAGCTCTTGAGTTAGTGGCAACTTCCCCAGGCCTTCACCTGGTTTGCTCAGACAACAATCTGGACAAGTAGAGATCCACCTAAGCAGATCTTTACTCATGCCAGGCCAGTAATACCTTCTGGAGAGTCGCGCAAGGGAGCGCTTCTTTCCAAAATGTCCACTGGTCTGGTGTCCGTGTACGAAATACATGATATCCCTTCGCATAGCTGTGGGTATCACGATTTGCCGAATTTTGGTCTTGTACGGTGTTATCTTCCACCTACATAAGATACCGTCAACAACAGTTAGCTCAGACCATTGAGCAAGTAGCTGTCTCATTTCCCGGTTCTCAATCGAAATGGCTGGTCTTTGTGGTTGGGCACCACTGGAGACCTGTTCTATTAGTATTGACATGACAGCATCACCCTTCTGGAATTGCCTGATAGTTTCTGTGGACCATTCCATTGCTTTAGAATGTCCTACATCATACGGCATTCGAACTCCAGCTATTACAGCGTTATGGGCTCCACAATCATCACAATCTATTCTAGAACATTTCCGTATGGGTCTTCTCGAAAGGGCGTCAGCATTGATATGCTTGCTCCCTGCTCTATGTTGGATTTGGCTATTTTCCAACCCGAACTCGGACAAATGGGTTAGCCATCGACCGATCATTCCTTCTGCTTCCTTAAAGTTCAACAGCCACCATAAGGAGGAGTGATCTGTCCGTAAAGTAAAGTCACCTCCCCAAAGGAAGTGCTTAAACTTCTTCGTATACACCACCACCGCCAACAATTCGGGCTTAGTGGTACAGTAATTCCTCTGAGCCTTATTGAGGGTATTACTAGCGAAAGCCAGTGGCACTTCTATCCCCCCTTGCATCTGGGACAGAGCAGCACCTATACTGTCGTTACTGGCGTCTGTGTCCAGTATGAAATGTCCATCAGCTGTTGGATATTTCAAAACTGGGGTGGTTCGAAATAGGTTCGAAAGAGGCTACTGGAGTTAAGTTAACATCCCCCTACAAGGTTCCAACATTGCCCCGTACAACGCAGCGAAATCTAATCCGATGATGCCATCATCACTCAGATCAGCAATAGTAGGTGACAGGAGATAATCCTGTCCACCTATATTGATTTCGAAAAATGCTTTACCAAACGTCTGCATGCAGCTACCGTCGGCCGAATGAGCTTTTACCCTCGTTGTGAAGTTATCTGGTTCATCGGCTACAAGGTCATGGAATCTCTTAGAGATCATGGAGTGACTAGCTCCAGTATCCACTAGGAATTCCGCAGACCTTTCATTCACTGCTACAGTCAAATACCACCTCTTCCCATCCAGTGGTGATGGGTTAACAGTGAAACGTTCGAAATCCTTAGTGACACCAAGATCTACTCCCCGTCGTTTCAAGTGCTTCAAACAGGGATGATCCGGGGACAATCGGGCACTGCTCAGGCTTTGGTACCGGCTTCTCAGCTGGGCATTCTGCAGCAAAGTGTCCCAGGGCCTGACACCTGTAACACTTCCTAGTGGTCTTGTCCACTCTCGGCTTCGAATTCCTCCCTGTTGATTGCTGGTTTCCAGACATCAAGTCAGTCAACCTTAACAAAAGTTGTTCCATAGAACTGGGAGTTGAGGATGTAGTCGAAGGTGCGCTTGTAGCTCCTGGGGTCACAGGTGGTGTTTTCCTGTCAGCCTTCGGATAGTACTCTCGAAGTACTCTCGAAGATAGCAGATGCCGTTTCCTGTCATAGTCTTCTATGGCCATGAACAAATCAGTGAGAGAAGTTCCAGCCTTCCAACTATCACATGCTGCGGTCCGTTCATCAGAATCCCTTAATCCCTCAATGAATTGCGAGAACAAATCATCTAGGAACTGTGGGTCATCTAACTGCCATCTTGGTCTAGCTCTTTGCAAGAGAGCTTGCAATTCTAGACCGAACACACGGTTCGACTCGTTTGGTTTTTGAGTCCGTTTCCGAAACAATCAAAGCGGATCCTCATTACCCACATTACCGATCAGATAACTGGCACATTCCACCAATTGGGTAAACAATCCGGCACCATGCATCGTTCTCCATCTCGAAACAGCTAGCTTGCCGGGGCCATTTCTCAATGCCCGAAGAAGCTCGTCCAACGATTCCTCCTCTGACCACCGATTATACCTCATATCGTCCATGAAGTCTGCAAACCAGTCCTGCCCTGGCTGTCTGCCTGTGAACGGAACCGGAGTGCTTGCAGTGCGTCTAGCAGCGTTGTGGTTGTCTCTGTGCAACAGAAAAGACTGCTCAATGCCCCAGTCAACGATATCAGCATTATCAGCTTGTCTGCAAACACAGTCAACTCCCATTTCAGCAATGTAGGGGTTCGAATCATAAATCAATTTCATCCCAGGGGACATTGATTCGCGTCGAGAGACTCATCTACCTGCATTTGTAGGAGATCTCCCTGACCTCCTTGAGGGCCCACTCGAACGCTCATTCGGATCGGATCTCGAAGATCCATCATTCGAACCCGGACGGCTTGGTCTCTCTCGAGAGCTCGAACGGCTGGGAGGATTCGAATACTCGTCATCATATGACGTTGGGCGTTGGTCACGCCGTGAAGATCTTCCATCCGAATCACCTGTATCAATGGTCACCCGTTTCGGTCTCCCTCCGGTCGAGGCAGCGGCACCACCCCCACCAGATGCCGAGTTGTATATGCCACCACTGACATGATCGAACCCCGAATGGCCACTTCGAGTTGACTCTTCTTCTCGTTTCTTCTGTAAATCTTTCACTTCCCGGATCAGACGATCCTTTTCTTCCATCATCGCCTTGGTTGCCTCTCGGATCGTATCATGGAGCTCGTCCGAATCTTGTATGGTCTTATCTTGACGTTGTTCAAGAGCCTCAGTACGTCGCCACAAGACATTCTGCTGATGAGAGAACTGGTCTTCCATATGTTCCAGTTCCGCTTTCGTTGTGTCTAAGCGGTTCTGTTTCTCCATTGTCGCCCCCACTAAATCCTCGAATCGATTCTTCTCTTCGGCGAAATGACGACGTGTCACTTCCTGCCGCTGGTGTCGTTCAGCATGCAGCATGCTCATGCCCTGTGTTGGCATAGGAGCAATGTGCCTCTTTGAACCGCCAGTTTCAAACAAAGAATCCTCTAGGTTTGACCCCAGATCTTTTCGAATAGTATCAGGATTGCCTCTCCTTGGTTCTGGTGTCGAACTCGAACGGCTTGGCCCATAGTGTTTCTCAAGGGCTGCTACCACCTCCGGATCCGGACTCGAAATAGGATGAAGGGACGCTCCACCCTTTGCCTGTTCAGCCATGTTCACCCTAACCGACTGTGCTATTCTGTGTTTCACCCGAACTGGTCACGGCACCAATGTAGGGGATTTCATATGCGTATAACGCGAACACAGGTTCCAAATTCGGTTTGAATGCAACAGGTTTTTATTCAATCACAGCCTCAAAAGTACACGAAGGTTTCTACTCGGTTCACTTGGTCTTTCAACCATTCGAAGACACACAGGATTCTATCGATAGTTCGAAGTCTTAGCAATACCGGACAGTCAAGCCCTGAGCCAGCATGGCTGGTGCAGGAGCCATAATGTGGGAGGGGTGTAGGTGCCCCTATCAAAGCGAAGGTACGAAAGGTGTGGGTCAGAGCTCGTCCTGGGACGAACTCCCTGAGGTAGCCAACCTCGGCCTCTTATATACCCTGAGCGCGGACCAAGCAGTGTCGACGTGGCACTCCTCCGTAGCGCCGTCTGGAGTGCCCTGCCTGGCTCCGCTACCGGATAACCGAAAGGACATGGCTTAGGTGTTGCCACCTAGTGTCCGTTGGAGGCACTTACCGCTCTGACTCCACGGACCTTATATGTACACGTATTATTCGTGCCCCTACACAAGTCAGTTTGAGCCAAATATATCAATTTGCTTTCTCTTTCTGCAGTCAACTTTTTTTTAAACATTCATTTTCTCCTCCTAATGCAACCTCAAACTTAACATGGCTTAGAAGCGAATCTCATATTGCTATTTCTGACGACTCCCGTGTTGCCTGGCCAGCTCAATGAAACCTTGTTGGTTATTAACATGATTCCATCTCTAGACAGTCACTAATAACAGCTGAGGCTTCATATTGCTTCTATCCTTCCTCCCAAGTAGCCCAAGGTCTGTGTGAATGGCAGCTACTCCATGTAATGAGCCTAATCTACAACTCTGGGACTATTCAGACGCTGACTCAGGAATCCTTCTATGATGACCTCACTCTCCAGACACATTCTTGGTCTAGACTCAAAACAAACTGCATTATTTATTATATTTCATCTGACAATGGCATGAATGCAGCCCTGGTGACTGTGAAGTGTAGGTCGGCCTTCAATCAAGCATGATGCTAAACTCTCTTGATGATATAGACCAATGGGTTAGGCATGATACTTAAATGCCATGCTGGCAAGTTATTCACCAGTGCTGCATTCCTACATCAGACTGACAATTCACAAATTTGATTGTTTCCATGAAACCTTTATTGCTTAAATTCATTAAATAACCTCCAATTCTCATTCACACTTTGCCATATTGCCATTTTGTCTTCCATACTTCCCCCTGTCATAAACAACTACCTGTTATCTCTCCGATCCTCCATGCATTCCTGTCATATGTCTGTATGTATCTGTGGGCTGTCTTACTGCATTCTATTTCACCACGCAGGCACCGGTGTATGGCCAAAAGCAGGGAGGAGATAGGGTGCTTCAATCATATTTTAACCTAGCTGTGTATGGCGGAACAAAGGAAGGAAACAGGGTGCCCTAATCATATTTGCCTCTAGTATCCATCAGATTTATCTCGAGGCCTTCTGAAGGTAAGCAAACCTTTTTTTTCATCGTCATTTGATTTCTGCTGTGTAAGATATGCATTTTCTACCCCAGGACATTTTATTCGTAATTTCTTATATATTCTTAGAACAAAAACGTTATGATTACTTGTCTGTGTGATTTCTGAAGTCTAACCCTATATGGTCTATTAGTCACTTTACTATAAAATGTTAATAGGAAGCAGTAATAGAGCAGCAAAATATCTACAGAAAGTTACTTTTAGGTACTGACATTTATAACCCTCATAAATTGCATAGCCAGACAGCAGCCAGGAATGCACAGCGTTTAGGGCAGGATAAGAGTCAGACTGATCAGAGTGAAGGCCCCTGGTACAGCATGACAGATAAAGGCAGTGGAAGCTACATACTTTATTTACCTTGCTTTGTGGCTGTCATCTCCGATTAGGACCACGTCTGGTCTGGAAAATCACCTTGGTGCTGAGGATGTGAAAACCATGGTAGGCATTAAACATTAGAAGTTACCGACATTCATCCGACCTGATTTGTGGCTATCCCTTAACTTGGAGTCATTACGTGAAGCCCGTGTCCGGCCCGTTGCCCCTTTTAGGACCACATCAGGTTCCACTGATGGCCACCTACAAGCCTGAGGATGTGGTGATTTTGGCAGTAGGTAGTCCAGACAGGACGGTAAAACCTGACTTCTAAAGTTCAGTAGCAGCAATTGACCTCATCATTGCTGCTCCATAGGACCACATCTGGTCCTGCTGATGGACACCTTTATCCTGAACTCATGCAGGCCAGTGTACTGGAAGCCAGGGTAGTGTAGGAAGAGTAGTAGAACCGTTAATATAAGGTTAATTACTAAAGTGAAGTATATATCTACCCAGGAAACTGGGGTGAGGAAGGGTGACACTAGTGTGAGCATTGCCCATAGAGCAAGGTAGGGTGAGCCCTGTGTGTAGAAGCTCACCCTATGTGCTAGACTGGGCAAGCCTTGTGCCTATAGCCTCCTCTGCCCAAACCCACACTGAGGGTGACCCTCTGGTCTGTGTGCTGGCACATCACCTTACCCAAGGTCCCCCAAGCATGCACACCAGTATTTAGTAGATTGTGTATTGCCATGGTGGATAAATAGAGGTTCCTTTATATGGCCACCCAACACAGATCCGATAGTATAGTGGTTATCACTGGCGCTTTGTATGTGAATGGTCCAGGGTTCAAGACTAGGCCATGTCACCCTACCCACCATTTTTTTCTTATTTTTATTAATGTAACTTTACAATTGTCCAAAAAATACATGTCACTGGTCTATTGTTCTTAAAACAAGGGGCAACTGGGAGAACTCACATCATAGTTGCATGAGGGCTTTCCTTATGCTACTAGTGCTGCAGCAGGACAGACCGCAGTAGGTGAACACCCATCACCAAAATATACTAAGCAACACCCTATATCACTGGAAAGCTATGATTTTGAGGATTATGGATACTGCAAGCCCCTCTTGTAACTCTTCCACAGTGCCACACAGTCCCAGCCATCAAGCCTGGATTTGGGCAACATGGCAGAGAGCTAGATATGGCTAGCACAAGATTCAGGCTTGTGTGAGGGCAATGCTAGGAACAAAAGGTTAAAACATTCCAATGTAATACATATAGGTTCCTTAGATATCCCAACCTTGCACCCACATGTTAGTCTAGTGGTCATCACAGTCACCTTGTATCCCAAAGGTCCAGGGTTTGTGACTCAGCCATGTCAACCCTCCCACCATTTGTGACTCAATCCAGCATAATAGACCTTATGTCGCACTAGCGCGAGCCGTGAAAATGGGGTCTGAAGGGTAAAACATGTATTTTACTGAAATTAGGTTTTCAATGGATTTGTTTGATTTATACTGTTATCATGCCATTCCCTGAGTTTTAAATCCATATGAAATTCCTAACAGTGTTAATTTCACATTTTAAGAACCCCTACATGGATGTTTTGTCAAGAACAAAGGCTGTCGAGACGGTATACACGATGCATTTTCCGTCTATTTTGTTGCTCTGTCAGAACCCCCCATCCCGGGCCCCATGCCCATGTTTGGCATGCTTTTGTGTGGCGCGAACTCTTCTACCCAATGGCAGGCTCTCTTACAATCGTAAGTTGTCAGTCAGCCAATCACAGGGTGTTTTTCAAATGCCTTTGGATCGCATCAGACCAAACAATCCCTTGACAACACATCACGTGACACAAATGCGATCCGCTGATTGGCCGAGCGCCCAGCGTCCTCTTCCGGTTTGAGTTGTTTACCACGAGTCGGCGGCAAGAGACAATTTTGGTAACGGGTGTATTTTCATGTTTAAACACAGAATTATTATCAATTATTAACCCAAACAGTGTATTTTGAATACGCAAACATTCAGGACATGAAATGGCTGAGTTGGACACAGTGGCCAATGCCCTTAACGCCATAACTAAGGCCAACTTAACAACCGCTGTTGCCGAGCAGGGAGTATGGCGTCAGCTTGTGAACGATTATTTCCTATTCCCCGAGAATTTTGATGATTCTGAGGATTCTGATCAGGATAGTGAGTCTGATACTGAGGAGAATGATGGAGAGGATGTTGCAGAATCATCAGATGAGGAAGATCTCCCTCTGGTTGTTCCAGATCCGGTACAACAACTTCAGGATGAAGAGAGCACAAGGTGTGCCAATTTTAGGTGAGTGGCAAAAACCACATGGAGTTCTGTTCGATGCACCCTTTAGTTACCCCACATTAGTTTTAAGTTTGTGAATGAATTAAATCAACACCAATATATATATTACTAATTAGTGCACTTTTGCATTGGTCTGGAATATTGTATCTGTTTTTAATTTACAATTCAGACCTACATAGATCCCAAAAATTATAATTATGTGCATTCATTGTGACTAGGCTTTTTAAAATGTCAACTAATATTTCTGTTTTATACTCTGTTCATAATGTATACTCTTGCACTAACTATCCTTATTTCTGGTCAACAGTTGTAAGTGTCAATATGGGGACAACAATACACCATGCAGTACAATGTTCACGCCAGATGAGTTCAGAGAGCGACGTGAAGAGGTCGCCCAGCTGAACAGAGGTAAGCTGACTAAAAATTAATAACTATAGAAATAATTCTTTTACACTTTGTTCTAAAGAGTTGGTTACAACATCACTAAATATGTGCATTTGATTTGATTTGACCCACATTGAGTCTTATTTCTCATGTCTATGATTATAATAAAAACAAAAACAAAAAGTTGTTAT
The DNA here is from genome assembly GCA_947462335.1 of Harmothoe impar. NCBI lineage: Eukaryota > Metazoa > Annelida > Polychaeta > Phyllodocida > Polynoidae > Harmothoe > Harmothoe impar. The sequence goes on along the minus strand of OX381707.1, from coordinate 82,227,345 downwards.
TAATTCTACTTGACAGCCGAGCTGGATATGCTGCTACTGGGGGTGATGGCTTCATCAACAGATAATAGCGCCAGGCTTTCTACATGGAAGAAGGGTGAAAAAGGAAAAAAGGACCGTGAGCGAACTCGGACATATTATAGACTAGGCAATAAACAGGTTTGCCAGTGTACGTTTGCATTCTTCCATTAGTAAGTACACAGTCAAGTACAACTACATTGTACCGGGTACCAAAAGCTTTTTTTTCTGAAATCTAACGCTTGTTCTCACCAATTTTGACATTTTTGGGAAAATTTGCTTTTTTTCAATTTTGAACTTTTTTCTCGCCAATTTGGCCATTTTCAGGAAAATCTCTTTTTTTTTCCTTTTTTTTGGGGGGGGGCATGATGCATGAATGAAGCAGGGCTGCATTCAAGCATCATACCCACCCAACATGCATCATGAGCACCAAGGTTGATGCTTCAATACAGCCCTTGGGTGTTACTTTAACAGGGCTGCATTCAAGTATCATGCCAACCCTACATGCATCATGATTACCAAGGATGATGCTTGAATGCAGCACTGGAGTGTTACTTGGCAGGGCTGCATTCAAGCATCATGCCAACCTTCATGCAACATGAGTACCAAGGATGTAACATTGACCCTCCCATTCATTGTTGGCTCTTCGGTAGATCTAACCCATACTTCTACCACCCGTGTCTGCCCCAATGATATCTAGGTCAAGGAGCTGTGATTGGCCAGAAGTAGGTCCAACTGACAGGTTACGACCCAGTTTTATTTGTGTCAAGCCAGAGGGTGTGTCTAGGCTACAGCAACCTACCGGTATCTTTTAGGCTATAGGAACATACCCGTATATTCTAGCCTATAGCAACATGCCTGTTTTTTCTAGGCTATAGCAACATATCAGTATGTTGTAGGCTATAGCAACAATACGGTCTGTTGTAGGGTATAGAAACATATCAGTATAATGTAGGCTATAGTAACATACCGGTATCTTATAGGCTATATGTATCAACCCATTGTTGCTATCTGCACTTTAAACATGACATGAAGTATGCATGAGTATTCTTTAGATCTACAATGAATACAATGCTTAAAATTTTCATTTTTCTTTTTCAGCATCAGTAAGGGCAAACTGAAACGTGTGCTTAAGTGGTATGTGGCCAATGGTGTGGTTACACGTAGAATACGTGCTGGAGGCTTCAGGAAAACGGGCAAATCTTTGGACCTGGATGATACTCAAAGAGTTCTCGCCTTTATCAAATCCCATGCTGAGACACATGCCATTGCTCTTCCAGGCAGAATACCAACTCACAAGAGAGATGATATACTAATTCTCCCCTCCTCTCACACCAAAGCTGACATTTACAGGTTGTATGAAAAAGCCATGGCAGATGTCCAGCAGAGGGCAGTTGCTCTGTCTACTTTCAGGAGTTTGTGGCGAAAGCTCCTCCCAGGAATAGTTTGTGCAAGGCCCATGACTGATCTCTGCTGGGAGTGTCAGAGGAACAACAGAGACATTCACCGGTCTAGCTGTTTCCCAGAAGAGGTCAAGCAGGCAAAGTTAAAAAAACAAACACATCATTTACAGGTAGTAGGGAAGGAAAGGGCCTACTTACAGCAGCTGGTAAAGAAGGCAAAGGAGGATTATAAAGCAGCTGGTTCTCCTGCACTTGGCCCTCATCCACCATGTAGTACAGACTATTGGGTGCATGTTAGCTTTGACTATGCCCAGCAAGTGCACCTGCCCTCTTACCCCATGCAGCCAGGCCCACTCTACTTTCTAGTGCCAAGAAAGTGTGGCATCTTTGGTGTCTCTATGGAAGCAGGACCAAGCCAGGTTAACTACCTAATAGATGAGTCTCATTGCAGTAGTAAGGGATCCAACGCTGTGATCTCATATCTCCACCATTATCTCGAGAACTACTCCCTGGGCCCCAAGAATTTGGATCTCCATTGCGACAATTGCAGTGGTCAAAATAAAAACAAATTCATGTTGGCGTACTTGATGTGGCGATGTTTGACTAGGCTCAACATGTCCATCACTCTCAACTTCCTGATCACAGGTCACACAAAATTTGGTCCAGACTGGTGTTTTGGCCTTTTGAAACAGAAATTTAGGAAGTGTGACGTTTCCAGTCTGGAGGACCTTATGGAAGTTGTCCGTCGAAGCACCCTGGAAGGAGTCAACATCCCACACTTAGTGGGGGATGAGAAAGGAAACTGTTCAGCCCCTACTTATGACTGGAAGACTTTTCTAGCCCCTTTCAGCAAGGCAGTGAATGGCATTAAGGAGTACCATCACTTTGAGTTCAGCCATGAATACCCGGGTAGGGTTGTCATGAAGAAAGTGGTCGATGATGAAGAACCTGTGCTCTGCAACATCTTGACAAAGGAAATAGCAGATGTTCCCCGGGGCAACCCTGCCATCATCCCCTCCCCAGGATTGCCTGCCTATAGGCAATGGTACTTGTTTGAGAATATCAGAGACTTTTGTACCAATGCCACAAGAGATATCACCTGTCCAAAGCCAACAGTACCAAAGCCTGGGTCAGGTATAGGAGAACACACCAATGACACTGACACCCATCAGCCAGGACAAGAGCTAGAAGAACAGCAACTTAGAGGGAGAGGCAGAGTTCGTGGCAGGGGTAGGGGCAACAGCCAACAGGCAGAACAAGTGGAACTCACAGGCAGGGGTAGAGGCAGGGCCAGAGCCAGAGGCAGAGCCACAGGAAGAGGCAGAGGCAGGGGTGTCGGTGAACAGGCAGACCAGGAGGAACTCAGAGGTAGGGGAAGGGGCAGAGGTAGGGGCAGAGGTAGGGGAAGGGGGCAACAGCCAGGACAACAGCAGCCTAGAGGGAGGGGCCGACCTAAAGGTGCTGTTTCTCGGAAAAGAACAAGGAGCCCTTCATCTGCAGAAGACTCTGATGACGAGGTGTGGATTGCAAGTGATTCTGACTAGAACTCCCTCTTTTCATACCATAACAAGTTATGCCATGAACTTGGATATCACATATTCTATTATGATGTTGTGTTGTTAATATAATCATAATCTGCTACTGGTTTAGGGTGTAATGATGATACACAATCAGCAGCGACCATGGATATATATTTTGACCTGGAGAAATAATGTGACATGAACATGGAGGACCCCACCCACTGCACTTGGATTTTACCTATCAAATTATCTGTGTACAATGCTCACATAATGTGAAAGGACTTTCAGGACTTAACAGACTACATTTAATAGGTTTTGGAACTGTTAGTTGTCCCTAAACTACACCAGGAACAGGTATTGTGCATCTATAATTATTCCACTAAACCACTAACTCTGTCATTTTTCCAGGAAACTGAACGTGTTTTTGAACGATGTTGCATGAATAAAAATATTTCCCCAAAGAGACCAATCTTTTAGTATGTAGTAGATATAACCATCGGGAATGCCTGGTAAAAATTTCAGATTGATATCTCAATTCTAGATACCCGTTGCTAAGGTAACCAATGAGTGATATGCTCGCTGACTGCTCGCGAGCAGGTCGCGACCTGCTCGTTCCACTTTGATCACGCGTAGCTCAAATTAGCACTCCGGGTGTTTTTATCTTTGAAAATATTTTTTAAATACGTATGGGTGAGATGGGGACTCATACATGGGCTCTATAGAGAGGTAATGAACTGTTCTATCACATGACATAGACAACTAAAATTGTTTGATGAGCGACATAAGTTCCACTATGCTGGATTGAGTCACATTTTATCTTCAATTTTCTATTTTTATAAAGAAAAAAAGGTGGGTAGGTTGACATGACCGAGTCACGAACCCTGGACCTTTGGGGTACAAGGATACGGTGCTGACCACTATACTGCATTGTGGGTGTGAGGTGTTGACATGTTAGTAACTGATACATACTGCACACTGGACAACCCCAAACCTTGTGCAAGCCCTCACCCACCTCTCACCCAGGCTCACACTACCTCACCCCTTGAGCTAGGCACAAAAGTAGTTCGCCCTAGCTGACACTAGCATGCTCTAGCCTCACCCCAGTTTCCTGGGTATACAACAGGCCTCAACAACCCTTGGTTTGTTTCGGCCCTTCTTGTATTAAGACTGCATGTGTAGACGACCCCCTTAGATCCAGTCCTGCTGATGGCCACCTTCAGGACTAACTATATTTAGATAAAATTCTAAAGTAGCTGTATAGTAGGTAACATCCTTAATTGTATTAAAGTCTAATGGCTGCATGTAGATACGTTTGTACTAAAAGAAGATTGTTGGCTGTCTTGCTGTCCTTATAAGGTTTCGAAAACTCAATATCCCATTATACACTTCACTTCACTTGCCAATTCCTATGAGCTCTTACACTTACTATAGCTTGTAATTAAATTATAGTAATGCTGGAGTTTCATTTCTGACTGTAATACCTAGAATTAAAATACCAAAAACTTCAAGCCATGCCGTAGCAAGTCTATAGAAATATGAGAGAGAGAGGGATACATGTAATAGGAAATTAGAATCCAGAGTTACTCATACCAAAGGGGCCTATGAAGCTATGAACAACATTTTAAGAAATCGAATCTGGAAACCCTGGAGACAGTACTGTAGTTGGTCTCTTACTACGTATGTAACACTTGAGTACAAAAACCAGACAAGGTAAATTAGACTTTAATATACGGCGACTTTATTGTAAAGGTAACTCTTGGGTATTATAGTACAAGTATAACCAGCGGATATACGAGATCAGAACAGATATATAATACAGTGGGCAACCCTATAGCATAGAGTTAAGCCCGTGAGCACAGGGTGGTCATGTCACGACAGTCCCAAACCTGACTGACTTCCAATGGGGAAGCAGCCGTCTTATATACAGCGCTGCGTAGCCACGTGACCGTACTAGCAGCGCCACCTGTTAGGTTTAGTTATGTAAAAATGATTATGTAACAACTACCGACGGTAACCGAAGGTGGTACCGGTACACTACCGTATAGATAACCGAACTAGAGGAGTCGGTATATGTAACGAACCGACGACACTAGTTAGATGAATAAAACAGTTATTAAACACAATAGCACCGTGTTGTCTTACATCATACAACATACAATAGATATACAACAATAACAGTTAGACTTTATAGTCAACCCGTTACACTACCCCCCTTTAGAATGTAGGAAGGGTTGGTTTTATAATAATAATACCTCTTGGATACATTATATACCACGTATATCTATTTATCAACAAGCAACATTTCTACTCATAGTAACAACAGGCATACATACATGAACATACAAGTTAACATGCACATAACAGTTTATATCAACAATATAGTCTTTGTAAAACCATAGTCCCGTAGGCACATGATATAAAAACTGTCCAACTGATAGTCCTAGACTAGTATCAGTTAATAGTAAAGGCACCAAATAACCACCTTGGAAACTCAACACATCACCTACTTCATTCAGCAATGGTGCGAATCCGTGTGGAGTTCGTGTCCTTATATATAAATAATAGAACTATAATAGCTCTCACTTCCTTTGGCGAAGAAAAGTTTTATAATTGGAACTATAGCAGTTCCCACTTCCTTTGGCGTAGAAAAGTTTATATATAAAAATCCATATTAGCGTATCCTAAATAAGGTGGGATAGATCGTCATCCTTATTAGGGGCGGTACTCCAGTACCTAGCAGTTTATGGTGGTAGAGATGGATAGAGTCCAGTACCGGTATAGTACTTCCATCTCTTGTGAAATATAAATATAAAAAGGTAGGTCCGTGCCTCCCTATAAATAATTATCACAGGAGGATGATCCATATAATAGTTCATAGGTCACCATAGTAGAATGTGACCACAGGATCAGGAGCCCTGGACAGTAGTAGAGCACCGACGGTTGTGGCTTAGTAGTAAACCACGGTTGAAGACATCAGGCTGCTTCCAGTGTGGTGGCAGTAGAGACTCAGTTAAGTCACGACAGCACCGTCGGTCTGCTTTCGGTTGTCCAGGGGCGTGTAGCTGCGTCGATGGTTTAGTTTTACCTCCGAGGGGCGGAACAGTGCACCCCAGAGGGCCTGACGGGGGACCAACCTTAGGTGTCCATAGGGACACCGCCGGATGGCTTTCCTTCCCCATCAGGACTTCCTCCAGGAGGGGCCTCCGTGGTATAAACCACAGCAGCCTCCACCTGGAGAGGAAGGGCTCCACCTGGGGCTACCGAGAGGGTACTCGGCGCCGCAGTAGGCTCCCCGCCACTGACCACCCGGGTAGATTGTGCCATGAAAGAAAATGGCATCTCATACCTAGGTGGGTGTACTGACAGTACCGGGGTCACAGGAGGAGCAGGCCTTGCGGCAAGCCCCAACCTGGACTGGAGATCTGGAAAACCAGTTCTCTCCCACTCTGTCAGCTTAAGCCCGAACTGCCGGAAGAACTTGGCGTCACAAGTTGTCAACCTTGATTCGAGCTGGTCGATCGTAGCCCTCCAGAAGGCATGATCTTGCTCCAGACTCGCCTCGCGCTCGGCAAGGACTCTGGTGCGTTCAGCAACCCAAGCTTTCCCTTCCCGGATAGCCTGTTCTCTGAGCAACTTATACTGCTCAAAGTACGACTTCTCCAAGAAGGAAACCTGAAACTGGAGTAGCTTACTTGCGTTTTCAGCCATCTTAGCTCTGTAGCACTCAAATCCGGGGACTAGAGTGTCAGAGAATCCAGTGTCAAAGGCAGGACCGTCTCCAGGCAACACAGGTAACCCTGCTAGCCCTTCGTCAACAGCCCTGTGCTCAGGGTCTGGAGTCACCTCGTCATCCCTTGCGGGGTCAGAGGTTGCTCCGTGCTGGGGTGGAGCAGTCGGCTGGGCTGACGCCCCATCCGGCTGTTGTACCTCTACCTGTTCAGCGTCACTGACAGGTGAGACACTCTCCTGTGGGGCTGAAGCTTTCTTTTGCTTCTGACTCCACTTGTACTGCTTGACATAGTCAGCAGCGACTTGTTCCGCCTGCTCGTCACCCAAAGAGTTCTGAACAATAGCCAGTGCATTCCCCAGTTTCTGTCTCTCCTGCCTGGGCAGTTGATCAGCAACCGGGGGCAATGCAACCGAAGATACCGTGACGGTACCGACGGTTTGGCTATGGTCGACCTCAGATGTTACCGTGGCGGTGGCGACACGTTTCTTCGCAGGTTCACTGCGGGAACGGTCACGTCCACCTTTGGTATCATCTTTGGATGACTGGCGGCCCCTTTTTAGATTTTTCTTCTTAGGAGGGGTATCCTTCTTTACAGTGGGCATCGGAGCTTCTGTAGCTGGTCCCAGGTCGGTTTGTTCGCACTTGGCGCCCTTACACAACCTCTCCCAGTCAGCCTCCGTGAGGTAGTTCCACTGTTTAAGTTTGTTGGTTCGCCACTTAAACTGTAGATTTCCTACACGTTTGTGACTCCCCCAAACCTTCAGTGCAGCCTCAACTCCACGACTAATAGTGCGCTTGTGCACGCCCTTATTGTCGCAAAGATGCCTTACCAAACCAGATCTCCGTTGGCTACGGAATAGTTCCCCGTCACTGTACTCAGGGCAGGAAGTACTCGTACTTCCACTCACACAGTACAAGTAGGGACGCACATTCATGTGCTTCTCTACCAAATGACGGGCAAACTTGAAAAGGTTTGGCCACCGTTTTGCTGCTGTCGCAGTCCCTTTCAGGCGCTGACAGCGAACGTACGGGCAGGGATCCCCTGGCACGTAGTTCTTCCAAGCATATTTCAGCTTGGGGCGGCATGACCTATGGATGTTAGGTTTATTCCCGTCTATCACTGCCCTGAGGTACACGAGGTACCAGTCAATGGGATGGGAATCACCTGTCAACCAGTCTTCGTCGTCTGAACCATCGGTCGTGTGAGGTGCAGGAAGAGCCATTTTGCCATTCTCCTGAATTAAATCAGTGAGGCTCAGGTTCTCCCGGTCATCATCACGGAGACACAGGTTTAGACGGACATGCGCTGCCTTGGCGCGGAGGCGTCGATTGGCTCTGCTCTCTGCCACAGACCATCCCTCGGCTTCCGCCTTGGACAGTTTGTCGGCAACAGCTTTGAGTCTATCTGCCTCAGTCGGTGCGACCTCTTCGGTAGCAGGAGTCTCAGGGGAAGATGCAATCCTCCTCTTACGCTTCCGCTTCCGTTTGGTCTTAGCACGAACCGTGGACCCGTCTGATGAATCACCATCAGGGACCGTCGGTTCTTGTGCCAATACACCGGCGGGTTTCGGAGAAGATCCCCCTGCAGGGTTCTCCTCCTGGTTGGTATTACTACCACCCAGACCAGGTTCTGTCTTCGGAACAACATCACCCGACCCCTCAGGGTTAGGTTCAGTTGGTACCGAAGCCGAGCCTTGACCGACGGTTGGAGCACCGGTAGTGTCCATTTCCGTGTCAGACTCGAGAACTCGGTCTTCCCCATCGGAGGCCTCAGCCTTCTCCGGGGCCGTGCATCTGCCATCTACACGGGCTGCCATACTGTTAGCTCAGGCGTAGGTGAACCTCACGGTTCACTCACCCGAGCATTTAGTAGCACAGCTGGTAAACAATAGTGTAGGTACTGCCGGGCAGACCTAGGCACCACTGATCAACACGCTACCCTACGGGCAAACGTGTTGATCTGAAGAAGCCTGGCCGCCTGTGGGGCTTATATACCCCACCCGTCCCCCGTGCCCCCGCCCCTTGACCGGCTTCTCAGCCAATCAGGGGTCGCGCCCCGAAGACGCGCCGAGGTGACCCAATTTCCCACGGCTCATTTGGCGGGAGAAATCGATCAGGTGACGCGGGCAGCGCCCTTCCCACGCCTGGCATATCCGACGGTGGGAACTCTCACTGTTGTTTACAATTTTCGTGGCGGAGCCACCGGATAACCCGGGAATGATATACCGGCATTAGAGGATATACACAGCAGCGTGTTGCTAAGCAATATGTGGTCAAAACTAGTCCCATACTTAGAACTAATCGGCAAAGCCAGCCACCCGCCCTGAACACGTGCTTTTCTACCTCCAACGGATAACCACACCGGATAACCCGTCTCTTCTCGTTGTGTTTTGGTGATCGAGTACCGGGCCAATGACCACCGGCCCAGTACGGAACTGTCCAGGGAAATTTAATCAAGCCAGCAGCTAAATGTCGTCAACAAGGTAAGAAAAAAAATGTTTACACAATTTTATCTCGCTCTCTGACACGTGTGCTCCTCCGTAGACCTTGTACCGGTATGTCCAGCAATGGTGACACCGGAGGTATCACCTTGCTTTGTTTACCGGTGCCTACGGTTAGTCCTTTACGCACAGCTGACCCTTTTTTACGAGGCCTACCGCGCTTGGGCTTGGTAACACACGACTGTGGTTCAATCGGTAATTTCCTAGGACGACCCCTTCGGCGCGCTACCGTCGGTACCGACGGTATGACCGTTGGTCCTGCCTTCGGTATCTTCGGTAGCGCAGGGTCGGTTGGTGCTGGTACTCGACCAGCACCGAGGGAATCTTCACCGTCATCTATATATGGGACTCCATACCAAGGTCGGAGTCTAGCCACATGTGATTTAGTGAGAGTCCCTTTTTGCAACCGTATTACTACAGTAGTTTCACTAACCACCATAGTAACCGTATGCGGACCATCCCAGGAGTACAGGGTCTTGACTTTGGAATTTGGTGTGCTAAATCTCGCGACCTTATCCCCCACCTTGAATTGGCGGAGTTTAAGGCCCGTGTCATAGCCCACCTTCTGCAAACTAGCAGATTTTTCCAAGTTGTCCCTTACTACTCCATAGGACTCGCGTAATGATTGTCGAAGTGACTCAACAAACATCACTGTGCAGGGTTGCTCGAGCTGGTGTCCCTGCACTCCATAGACCATGTCACTCGGCATGACTATGTCTTCACCCATTACGAGCATGTTGGGCGTACAGCCCGTCGACGCATGTTCGGTAGCGTTGTAAGCATGAGAGATATAGCGAGCGTGCTCATCCCAATCATCTCGATGCTCATTAACCATTGTCGTGAGACATTGGATCAACGTCCGATTGAAACGTTCCACCATACCATCCGATTGAGGTCGGTAGGGGTTCGTATGCGTCTTGCAGATGTGTATTTTACTACACAGTTCTGCCCACAGTCGAGATTCAAACTCACGACCCTGGTCGGAGTGAAGCATTAAAGGACCTCCCCACGTGAGGATCCAATTCTCGAAAAGTGCTTCAGCGCAGGTAACAGCTGTATGATTTACCAACGGATATACTTGGACGTACTTGGTATAGTAGTCCTGTACCACCATCATACAGGTATTCCCACGGGGGGTCGTGTTGAAACCACTAATGATATCAACAGCGATCCGGGCAAACCGAACACCGAATAGCTCTTGACTTAGAGGTAGTTTACCGATACCAGGTCCAGGCTTTGATAAACAGCATTGGGGGCATTGCTTCACCCAACGCCGTATGTCCAAAGTCATACCAGGCCAGTAATATCTACTCTTAATCTTTGCCTCAGTCCGTTGTCTGCCAAAGTGTGCTGAAGTTCGGTGGCCATGACAGTAATTGAGCAACTGTAGTCTGAGTGACAGAGGCACTACAGACTGAGCTGTTCTCTTCCTGCCAGGTTGCACTCTCCAGCGGCACAATACACTGTTCCGTATAAAAAGATTATCCCACTGAGCTAACAGTTGTCTAACTTCTTTACATTCCAGCGAAAGTGCGGGGCGAACAGGCTTGGACAGGCCCAACAACTTCAAGGAGTACACCCTCGAAATAGCTGGATCTGCAAGCTGCTCATCCTTCAAGTGATTTAACGTCCAGTTAGGAACTTTCGCACCCACAGACGCAATCACTGCATTGTGAGACCCACAGTCTCGGCAGTCTACACGGTGACAGTTCCGGATAGGATAGCGGGACAAGCTGTCCGCATTCACATGATCTACTCCACTCCTGTGTATGATATGCTCATTCGTCATGCCAAACTCAGAGAGGTGGTTCAACCATCTACCCATCATCCCCTCAGCGTCCTTGAAGTTAAGGAGCCACTGCAGAGATGAATGATCCGTCCGTACGAGATAATTCCCACCATATAGGAAATGTCTGTACTTTTTTGTGTAAACCACCACTGCCAAGAGTTCACGCTTGGTTGTGCAGTAGTTACGTTGTGTTTTGCTTAGACTGTTGGACGAAAATGCCAGCGGCACTTCTCGCCCATCCTGGATCTGCGACAAGGCAGCACCAATACTTGTATTAGAAGCATCAGTGTCCAAGATGAACTTACCAACAGGTGCAGGGTAGTGCAAAACAGGTGTTTCTAAGAAGAGTCTCTTTAACTCACTGAAAGACTGTTCTGCGGCTGGAGACCAGACTATTTTAGCCTTAGCCTTCTTCTCTCCAATCATCAGCTCTTGTAAGGGAGCTGCGACTCTCGAGAATCCAGGTATAAAATCTCTGTAGTATGAACAAAACCCGATGAAAGAGCGTATCTCCTTCGTGTCCATCGGACGAGGCCAGTTCTGTACCACTTCGATCTTATGAGGATCAGCCATGATGCCATGTTCAGAAACAATTCTACCTAGGTATTCAACTGACTTCCTAAAAAGCTTGCACTTTGAAGGTTTCAATTTCAGACCATATGATAAGATGCGTTTCAGCACAGCTTGGAGGTTCTGTAGAGTTTCCTCCACAGAACCACCGAAGACGATGATGTCGTCCAAGTATACTAGGCACTTTTTCCAAAGTAAACCCCGTAACATGGTTTCCATCATTGCCTCGAAGGTTGCCGGGGCATTGCATAGCCCGAATGGCATGACGTTGAACTCAAATAGTCCCATATGGGTAGAAAATGCGGTTTTTTCTCGGTCCCGGGGGTCCATGCCGATCTGCCAATAACCAGATTGTAAATCTAGTGTACAGAACCATTTTGCCCCACCCAGAGATTCCACACATTCATCTATCCGAGGTAGAGGATATGCATTCTTCCTAGTGAGTCCGTTCAACTTCCTATAGTCGATGCAAAATCGACAGGAACCATCCTTCTTGGTGACCATCACCACAGGACTTGACCATGGACTCTCACTAGGTTGAATCACATCTTCATCCAACATCTTTTCTACCTCAGCCTCCATAGCACTTTTTTTAGCCATGGGTAACCGACGGTAGGGGATTCTACTGGGAAGCGCGTCCCCAGTGTCAACCCGGTGTTGTACCGTATTGGTACGCCCTAGAGGATCTCCTGGTTGCGCAAAGGCGTCAGATAACTCCGACAGCTCATTTGCCACCATTTCGCTCTCTAGGGTTGTGAGGTGGGACTCACACAACAGGGACCTTAAATGTTTCGGTAGGTTGGATTTAGCTAGAGCCTCTTCGTGGGAAGAGTCTCCCGCCACCACACCTACTTCCACAAAGTCCGTAGTTAGTGAGTCTACCCCATATGCTCGCGTGGTGTTACCAATAGGCGTCCCCTTTCGTAGAGTGATTTCTCTACTACTCGAGTTACAAATCGGTATCACCCCCCAACGAGCGTTGGCCAGGTAAGTATGATAGCCAGCAAGACCTAACTCAGAGAGCTTTTGATCTTCTGGTTCAAACATTCCCGGCCGTTTGGCCTGCACTCCCACGCAGCTGACTAGGACATCAGATACATGTCCTGCTGCCAACTTTGTGTCTTGTGCCACTGACGCCACAGAAGAACCATTCCTTAAAACGCACTGTACAGATTGTTTATAAGGATGTTTAATCTGAAGTCGGCCCGTTGCGGTGTTCATTGTTACCCCGTAAAGAGCAGCAAAGTCCATCCCCAGTATGCCATCATCAGTGATGTCGGTGATGGTTGGACATATCCAGTATGTCTTGCCATCAACCAACATAGGTTTTACAGTTCTGCCATAAGTCTGCATACTATCTCCCGTAGCAGTCCGAGCCTTTACTCCTAGTAGCGGAGCTTCGGGCTGGTTGCAAAGACGGGCCATGAATTTACGATCGACCAAGGTGTGAGATGCACCCGTGTCGACCAAAAATTCACCACGCGTCCCGGAAATAACCAGACTCAGGTACCAACGCTGTCCCCGTAAAGGGACACACTCAGAGGTCAGCATCGGGCTTCCCCCTCCATCCATAGCAACCCCTTTTGTCAGGAGATAATCCCAACATGGGTCGCTCGGGGAGTCCTGAATCACACTGCTCTGGGCAATTGATTCTAACCAAGACTCCTCTAAGCCAGCGACTACAGAATCCTCCGGATTCCGTTCGTCCTTGCCAGCCCCGCCTTGCCAGACGCTTACAGGTTGTACAGACCCTTCTGCCTCTGCGCGGCCTTGGTTCATGGAAGAGTTAACACCGTCTACTAATCCCTTACAGGCATGGCTAACTGTGGGGGCGCCATCCTTGCCAAGAGGATGGGCCCCATTCAGTTTTCCGTCTCCTTTTCGGTTTTAGCAGCGATGGGTGCAGGGGCTTTGCATTCGCTAGCCCAATGACCCATCTTCTGACAGCGTCTACATGGCTGAGGTTTCGTGTCCTTTTTCTTCTTTTTCCTTCTCTTTCCAGATCCAGAATCAGAAGTGGACGCAGAGCTCTTTTCCAAGTGCTTCCGCAACAAACCCTCAATCATCTTTTCCATGTCCCTGTCAGGCATTACTGCCGCCACCTCCTCAGAGGCGGGCTGTTTTTTCTTAGGTGGTTTTGTGGCGGCCTCTACCACCTGAGCTCCTTTCGGGGCTACAGATGGAGCTGCCGACACTCCTCCACTAGGAAAAACAGCCTGTTTGGTGTCATACACATCTGCATGGTCAAAAAGGTCAGCTAGAGATAAGTCCGGCTGCCATTTCTCCCGCAGATATGCCTGGAGATTGGTGTCTCTGACTCCATTGACAAACCTGGAGGTTAACTCCTGGATGACAGTGGGGGTGTCAGGTCTACATCCCTGATAACACTCGGATATCAGTTCTTGTAGAGCAAATCCGTAGGATCTCAGATGCTCGTCCTTGCGTTGGACACGTTTGAGCAGCTGAGTCCTTGGGTCATGCTCACCAATCTTCCCAATCGCCCATTCAGCTGTTTCTTCAAGTGAGCTCAATGTCTTGATCTTCACTCTCTCGAACGCCAAAAGGGCTGGTTCACCTGGCCCGTTGCAGAGTGCTTGCTTCAGAGCAACCAGCGCTTGCTGATTGTTCCAGCGATTGCTCTCCACAATAGCCTTGAACCGAACTTTGTACTTTCTCCAGGGTGGCGACCCTGTGAAAGGCGGAATATCGATGGCCTTTTGACGGGCTGCATCAGGATGTTTGATGTCCCCAAAGTTGAAAGGAGCATACCGTTCATCCAGTTCATCGATGTCCCGCGGGACGATGTCTGTCCCCAGCTTCTCAATAGCCGGGTTCCGGTCGTACTTAGCCCGCTGGACAGGCGTTAAGCCTTGTCTAGCTCTGGGTTTCGGTACTGGAACTGAGACCATGGTCTGCTGCTGGTTCAACATCGTTGAACCAGTAGATGGGTGGGTGTACCCTGGAGGTGTTGCCGTGCCTCCAAAGGCGCCACCACAGACCGGAGTCTGTAGATAGCTAGCCCCCATCTGAGGTGTCATACCTGTTACCGTGGTGTGTACTAGCGGCGGGACACTTGAAGGTGTCACTGTCGTGTATACACTGGGTATGGGTATGACTGGAGGTACCACCGTGGAAGGTGGTGGTACTTTCTCCGACTTCGTCTTCAGGTCCTGATTGACTTGCCTTAAGCTTGCGAGGTCCTGTCTGGCTAAGTGGAGCTGCGTGCTCAAATCCTTTCCCAAGGAAGTTAAGCTTGCAACCTCACATTCGCCGGACACCCTCTGGTGCAAAAGTTTGTCAACCTCCACCTTGTGGGAAGCCATCTCGTTCTGGAGTTCCAGTAGGAACTTTTTCTTCTCATCAACCTCCCTTAGGAATAACTTCCTAGTTTGATTGATGGAAGCAAGTTCCCTCCGGGCTTCAGCGAGCTCATGCAACTCAGTTTTCTTGGTGGGGATCCCCATGGCAGCCAGTAGGTCCCCATCCAGTGGTAAACTGGATGGCTCATCTACTGCTGGCGGGTATCCCTTCCCAGGAGCTTCTGTTGCTACGTTAGTTTTCTTTGATAGCCCGCCACCCCCCATACCGTTCGGTGTAGGAGTGGCACCATCAGTAAAAACCGACGTGTCTGGATCCAATGAAGGATCTGCTACCGTCGGTGTAGAACCGAAGGCAGCTGGGCCGAGAGTTTTAGGCTCTCTACCCGGTATTTTCTGACCCTCAGGACAGAAAAGATTCGTGGAAAGGGAGTCCAACGATCTCCTGGAGCTTATATCAAAGGGTCCCGGGATTGGAGATTGCTCCCCATCCTCTCCTTTGGTAAAGGCTTCCACAATAGGATCACCTATTGCTTCTTGGGAGAGGTCGTCACCGGGCACCTCCGAGGCTGCCCGGCTCTCCCGCCTATTAGATTTGCCTGTGAAAAAGCGTACATTCTGTACGGCTTCTTCACGTTCCTCAGCAGGGGTTTTAGTCCTGCCGCTGAACGAGCTGACAAAATCGTATAGGTAATCCATATACTGTAAGTCTATTTAATACCCTATCAATGGTCGGTTCGTCAAGTGGTCACGGCACCAATGTAGTTGGTCTCTTACTACGTATGTAACACTTGAGTACAAAAACCAGACAAGGTAAATTAGACTTTAATATACGGCGACTTTATTGTAAAGGTAACTCTTGGGTATTATAGTACAAGTATAACCAGCGGATATACGAGATCAGAACAGATATATAATACAGTGGGCAACCCTATAGCATAGAGTTAAGCCCGTGAGCACAGGGTGGTCATGTCACGACAGTCCCAAACCTGACTGACTTCCAATGGGGAAGCAGCCGTCTTATATACAGCGCTGCGTAGCCACGTGACCGTACTAGCAGCGCCACCTGTTAGGTTTAGTTATGTAAAAATGATTATGTAACAACTACCGACGGTAACCGAAGGTGGTACCGGTACACTACCGTATAGATAACCGAACTAGAGGAGTCGGTATATGTAACGAACCGACGACACTAGTTAGATGAATAAAACAGTTATTAAACACAATAGCACCGTGTTGTCTTACATCATACAACATACAATAGATATACAACAATAACAGTTAGACTTTATAGTCAACCCGTTACAGTACCTTACACCGGCATCCGCTGCTAATTGCAGCTGCTTCAGACCAGCTCACACAGACCTCAGACAGCTATCTATGATGTACAGGTCCACATGGTGGTTTCTTAGTGAGGATGTTTATTTATACCCATGGTAGTCTCTAACAGTCACATACTAATTCCCTGGTAATTAAAGCTATTTCAGAACAGCTCAGACAGCCCACATACCTTTGGAGGTGCAGTGACCTTTAGGTAAACACATACAGATCCCCTGGTAATTAAAACAAATTCATCCTCCAGGAGTCACTTACATACTAAAATCCCCTGATAGTTGTAGCTATATCACACAAGCTCAGACACTGACTGTTATCTGTGACAAACAAGGCTGCAGGCTCCTGGTGGTATCTTATAACCCTTTAAGGATGGCATGTAATTAAAAGGCAATTCTGCTCAGGCGAGCAACTTGCTGGTGCTACTTTCTTCACCTTAGGACAATTGAAAAAATGTGTGTTTCAGACAACCAGACCCTAGATAAAAATAAGGACTACCCTAGCCTTTCGAGATTCAAAAAGAAATTTCATATTCGTAATTTTTACTAATGCTCTGGTCCAGAATAAAAAAGTTCACTTGACCTGAATTGTAGTCAGTAAACAGCTTTTTAAGAGGATTATTTCACAACACCTTCTTGATAGATCTGCTTAGATATAGTTACAGAGTTACTTGAGGAATAAGCTACTCATTCTGTTGAGCCTAGTACTCTCAAGATGTTGCAACAGGGAATAATCTGACCTACTTACAAACCCTAAAATTCTAGACCATGTTGCCGAAAAATAGTTTTACCCTCATCTTCAGAAGTAATAAAACATGCTGACAAGATGATAGGAAGGTTGTGACAGAATCAGAGTAACAGCTGAAAATTATCAAATATAGAGAAATAAAAAGAGGTCCTATCAATAAATCAATTCCTCAGAAGGTGTTGCTGAATAGATTGCATAGCCCCTATCCAAATGCAATTCAATATTACACCTGAATCAGAAAAAACTGTCGCATGTTGCTATGACATTTGTCCAATTCTGATTTGGAAAGCTATGCTGATTTGCTCGCTCTGTGAGAATTGAATGAGGAATATGATTTACCCTGGGGCACATCAGGGCATCTGTAGCTAGTCTTCAGGCAATACAAACATGGTTATCAGGGTCTTGAAGTAGCATGGGTCATCTCGTTTCTTGTGTGGTGTGGCAGGGACTATAGAGCATTCTGTGTAGATTGAGTGCCTTAGCCAAACACAGTGTGTATGTAGTAAGGAGGGAGGAACGTAATAAAATATGTTGATAACACCCCTCCCACTTTAAATTTCCCTTATTTTATTTAAAAGTCTAACTTTATACCCTATAAGCTCCGCTTCACTCATGAGGAACAGCCCCTGGTACTCGTGTGGAATTCACTCTGGATCGCTCTCAACATTTAGATTGTACTAAGGGCCACATCTGGTTCACTTGATGACCATCACCTTGGTCCTGAGGATGTGAAAACAGTGCAGGAGTAAAACCTCCACAGTAAAAGGTAGAAACCTTATCAAACCTAGTTAGCCACCATCTCTGTATTAAGGCTACCTACGTGTGGAAAGTGTCTGCCTTGCTGCCCCTTAGGCCACATCCGGCCACCTACTGAAGCCATAGTTGGTAGGCAGAGTAGTAGAACTGTTTGAAAGAAAGGCGGACTAGTAAAGTGAAGTAGATGCTACAGACCTCATCAAACCTGGTCTGTGGCAGCCATCCCTGTATCAAAGCTACCTATGTGTGGAACGTGTCTGTCTTGTTGCCCCTTAGTGACCACTTCCGGTCTGCTGATAGCCATCTTCAAGGCTGGCCATCTTTATGTTGAGGGTAGCTACTTGTGCCACAGTGCTGCTGTGCCGCTCCTTTGCTGTCAGAGTACCAGCCTTCGACCAGGTACGATGAGTGCTCTGATGCAGATGTGATGGTGATGGTGAAGGGAGGGGTCACAGATTTAGACTTCTCATCCCAGCACTCCAATATTCTACTGCAAAAATGTAAGAGAAACGAAAACAGAAAATAGAAAATCAACAGTGCTTATGTGTATAATAACCGATTAAATTGATTATTGAAGTGAAGACAAAAAAACCATCAGAAATATTTCAAGAAGAAATTTTATTTCTCAAAGTATTCAAATTTGAAATCCCAACATTTTGATCTTCTTCAGATGATATGATGGGAAGTACCACTGATAATATCAATAAGGCTTCTTGCACTCAGAGGTGGGACAAGCAGACCACCAGACTCCATAGGAAGCCTCATGATGGGTCTTAATGAGTGACGACAAAGACACAGCAGTCAAGAGGGATGCCCAGTGTCGTAAAGACAAAGTGTCAGCATCCCAACCCTCTTTTCCAACGTTTGTTAATGCAGGTGTAAGGTGGCACAATGGTGAATTGTATTTTGAGGCTGTAAATTGAAATGATACAGGAGACCAGTCAGTTGTTTAATGAAATGGCCTTTTGCATTGCCTTCCATCACATTTCACAGGGATGTTTCATTCTCTGTTGTATCTGAAATTGTTCTGGCATGTAATATCATCCTTCAGGTCTGTATTCTCTAGATGTACATCAGTCATACATGTCATTAAAGATCATTAAACAACCCTATAATTATTAAGCTATGATTATGTTGAATATGGAAGTAGGTTTTGCGTTAGTTAATCCAAATTGAGGAACTATGATTAAATACATACAACCATTAAAATGAAAATCCTTTCCCAACCCATTTTTCCATTACTGCAGCATGATAAATCTAAAGGTTTTTTTTGAGAAATTGTAAATAATGAAGAAAAATAATGAACCAAACACCACCATTCACATTCCAAAAACAAATTGAAAAACCTTGAATTGAATTACTGCTGCGATATTCCATGACGCCTGCAGCCAAGGACTTTTTATTCATTCATAAAACAGTTTTTAGTCAATGCCTTCCTGATTGCTTGTTGTTCTTGACCCTTTTCACTTAGCACTAATGGGTTTCATTTAGTCACTAATGTTGAAGCCTTCATTGATCACACTTTCTATATTGACAGTTCTTACCAGGTACCCCTGACTTCTCCCACAGTGAAATCTTGTTTCTTATAATTTATATTACAACAAGAGGCAAATATACTTGCTAAACGAGTGAAACGGACCCCAATGTGTGATGGTGATTCAATATGAAGGGTGGCAGAACGTTTATCTCTGGGGCACCCACTGAATCTGGGAGCTGTCTGAATCCATCATGCCTTATTGAACAAGCAGCGACACATGAAGCCACAGAGACGGGACACGGAGGGTTTCAATCATATTCACCTCCAGTATCCATCAGTCTTCTCTCAGAGTCTTGTTGAGATGACAATTTAATGATTCTGGGGGAAGCCTCTGTTCTTTGATTTATACCTACACCACAATATCTTCTTCATATGAAACCACTTGTTCTAATTACACTAATGTGGACATGGAATTCTAAAGTAGCTATATAGTAGCTAATATCCTTTACAGATACATTAGACAATGACTACGGGCTCTTATATGTCCAAAAGCTTGTAATTATGTTATCAACTGTTTTAAACTTATAGAATGTTAGATTATTTATTTGTTTGAAGTGGGATACATTCTGGCTAAAAAACAAGTTCATGCCATGCTGTAGCAAGTTGTCTATAGTAATAGTAGTAGATTCCAAAGTTATTCAGACCAAAGGGGCCTATGAAGCCATTAACAACATTTTAAGAAATTGGAGAATGCCAGACATTGGAGAAGGCCAGACAAATATGATTTATTATGTAGACAGTAAGATTTGATGTAGGCATCCCCCAGCACTGCCTCCCTCCCAGGCACCACTATTAGTTATAGTGGAGGTAAGTCAGATACAACCTGATTGAAGTCCCACCAGCAGGGAGATATATACTGCAGCAGCATCGTCCTACACTGTACAGCATTGGACCAGTTTAGTGTTGTTTCCTCAACCACCATCTAAATATTTTCTTGTAAAATCATGTAATGCAGGCAAGCGGTGAACTAATCCTATTTTGGTAAATGTTGACTACTCCCTTCTTGTCACTTACCTGTTTTCACTGGAAACAGAGAGAGAATATTTTCATTTAAAGAGCTTTAAGTTCAGTTTTGCCATGTAAATGTTATAACAGCATTTAAGTGGCATTTACTCTACTTAAATATGCAGAAACTGTTCCTTTAAGCATGAACTACTTAAATTCAAACATTCATACAGTGCTCATTACTTCATAATAGCTTTTTTTGCTTACCAGCCGTCCCTTCTCCTCTCTCTTCCCAGACCCCAGTCATCTCTTGGCCCACCCTTATAACCTGCCACCCTCCGTGCCTCCCTGCCTGCACTGCACTGCAAGGCTCACGGGCTGAATCCCTTTTGGCCCCACCCTTCATGTACTGCCTTTATTTCCTCCTCATCCTTCACCTACATTGACAGGACTACAGTCGTTCTGTGTACTGAACCCAACACCCTAATCTAGATAGTTCAAGTATCTCTATTTGAGTTATCTTCACCCCCCTACAGACACACACCTTCATAGCCTTTATTAGTCCCACCTCTAATGTAACACCTTCATTCCCTCCTCATCCATCAACTAAATTAACAGGAGTACAGTTTGTGCTACATACTGAACCTGACATAGCAATTACTTTGCATCAAGTGGGTTCAATGTGGGTGTTAAGGACAGTTTATCAGGTGTTCTCCTCCAAAAGCATTAGTTCACTAGTGTATTGAAATATAAGGCCTTGCTAAAATCAGCTGAGAACATCACTCTACTTATTTGTTAAAAGCAGAGGATTTTCAGCTACCCAGTTTGTCATTTAATATGTAAACTCAGTCAGATATTGCATTCATCTTTTATTAATGAATTTAAACCTGTAAAATTAGCTTGTAAATGCTCCACTGCAAGTTTTCACAGGTTCCTCACAGTACATTGACACTGACCCTGGCTGTCCTCATGATAGAAAGTATTTTACTGAACTAGAACCAGGTATGACACACCTTTATGGGTGCTGAGTGTAGAACCTTCTGTATCAGTCAGTTTTGTTTCCGGTCAGGCTGACATCACATGATGTAGGCCTATAGTGGTAATAGCTGAAGGCAGCCACATAGAAACCATAAAGATACACCTGATCAAGGTAGTGCAAAGTATGAGGGACTGGATTAGGTATGGCAGGCCTGGCCATTTACTGGTCCGTGCTTCTGTCATGCATTAGTTTTAACCAGATCTGACCTGACAGTCAGAAAAGTTTGGCATTAACAACTTTATCAGAATCTCAGTTTTAAATGTTTGCAACCTTCTTTCTTAGACTGTTTGATTTTAAATAGCTCAACATTGCCATACCTATTATCAATTCACCCCATAAGGCACTGGAGAATTTTTTGGACCTGTAGTGTAGGTTAGCATATGTAACGTAAGTATAGATACAATTGCCCTTTTATGCAATACACAGATAGTGTGCAGTCTAAAGCATTGACATTCCCAAATGCGGAAGGACAACACACTGTAGGAAAATATACTGGGAGACACATCACAGGATGTGTGATTGTGCGGGGCATTGTTCCTGCTAAATACATACGTGGGTGTGCTTATACAACATGACAGTATACACATATGGACATAACAGTTTACAGCATAAGGGGGTGGTGGTTGGTGGGTGGATGCCCTATATACAGTCAATCAATTGAATCAAGATATGCACAATTTATGCAATGCAAAAAAAATACACTGTAAAAGCTTATGTCTGGGCCCTAATGTATCACCTTTCCGACCTCTTATTGCCCATGGATAATTAATACATGTTGATTGTCTCAATGTCCCTAAACAGTGTACTGTTACAGAATTTGGAACTAATTTAAGTTTAGAAACTACGAAAAAGCAATTTTAGGAACACTGATTATGGGAAATATAAAAGTCAAATCTCCATTCTCAACTAGAACAGATTATTAATTGCACCTTCAGCATGTAGTAGGGCCTTCCAGCAATCAATTTTCACCTTTTTCCTCAATGAGGTTTTACAACGAGGCATATCAAATGTCTATTTGCTGGAAAGGTTATTTAAGCTGAGCCAACAGTGTTAGTTCCAGGATAATATCCCTGTTTATATCCTGATGATAGCCCAAATCCATATCCTCAACAGCAATATATCATACTTGTAAGCTTTAGCAGGAACCCTTTTTTATTTTTTCGATCTATCAATTTTAGAAGATGATTTTAGAAGATTCTAGATCTAGGCTGGGCAACTTATAAGTGATTTGGGTAAATCAGACATGCACCAACACAAGAAAAAAAACGTTCTCATCTAATACACTTTAGGCTAGGTGCAAGTGACTTCAGTTTAGGGTCCAAGTAAATCTGCATGTTCAGTAAGTTGCCGTCTGATTGCCAGGCAAAAAACATACAAACTTTGATATTGGAGATTTGAAGAAATCAGAAGTTGGATCAAAAAGGATAATTACAAATCAATGCTCCCAGTATCCTATATGCTTTCCATCAGGAGAACAACACAGAACTGACAGAGATTGCATGCATTAAAGACCAGGTAAAACTCACTATTCACTTTCTTTCTACATTTATTGTCATGAAAGGGCCTACTGCTCTGTTCCCATGGAATGGTGTGGAAAATTCATGATTGCATGCAGGAAGGACCTACTTCAAATGGCAAAGGTTTTTAGAAATTGACAATCTTTTCTAGAGGTACGTTGTGGTCATTTTTAGAAACAAATCAGAGTTCTAAATAAATTGCAAGCAGAATTAATGTGTAGGACACATTTGAAAACTCTTCCAACTAACGGTCTTGATGTATGGTTTGTCCAATCCATTTCTCTGAATCTGGGTATTTAAGGGAGCATGGTTCTGAGGAATTCAGCCACCACTCAAGACAATTGAGTGAAAACCTCACTGATTTCCTCATATTTATGTCCAGTTTTCTCTTCCCTGAAACCTGTTAACTTGATTCCACATGACAAATACTGCTAGAAATAATGTTCATATCCTCTGTTTTCCTTCAAAACATCCTTCTTCAAAACACTCCTGGCCAGGAACTAAAACAACAAAGCAGGGAGTGCAGCAACTGCTCTAAAATAAACTGTGTCTTGCTGGCTGCTTCCATTGAGGGCAGGTCAGGGCATTAGAAAAGCTGATATTAAAAATTATACCAATCAATAATTCTACAGTGTTAGCTTTCAAACTCATTGTACCTTCCAGATTAGTAACATCTAAATATGAATATGAATCTGACTATTTCATGGTTGGTCAGTGTGTGGTCTATGTTTTAAAATTGAGATCGAATGGCTTCTAGTAGTGAACCTTTTATGGAAGATGATTTATAGCATGGCCTATTTGGTTGCTTCCTTATTCTTAAAGTCAATAATCTACAATTAATCTTTCAAACCAAATGGCTCGTAATAATAGCTTTCAGAGCATGAGTAATAATTCATCTCTTACTGTTTCTTGACATTTAAATCCATTTTCCATTCAAACACTGTCTGGGTCTGATTGTGATTGAGGATTTAGTCTGTGCTAGGATCCTTTCAAATATATTGATTTTCCAATTTCATGCATGGTATCTGTGATATTATTCAGGTGAAACATGGAAAGGATCAATATGTTACTGCCATCTATCCGACAAGAATATTCCATGAGCTTTTATCATGTTTCTATACTGTTTCCCTTGGGCTTCTTTTATTCTATGCCAACCTGCATACCCAGCTCTTTAATGGTGGTGTGTGTGACCAATCTTAATCACAGAAAGGTAGTCTTTGATTTGTCAACCTACAGCAGAGGTATTACTCTCCTTACATAGTCTTAGTGGAAAATCATATCAAGGCTTGAGCAGCTACCAATGAATAAGCACTGCCTCCTTTAACATCGCTAACTAAAACAAAAAGCAATGAAGGAAAGTCCTTGTCCATTGATGGCTGCCAACTTAGTTTAGCAGAAAATGTTCAAGTTTTTTTCATCAACCACCAATAGCAGAGAAGCACCCTGCTTAAATCCTGGCCAGTTCTCAGTGTCCTCTAATCATTGAGGATCTCTATTGATGCCACTTCTTCTGTGTCCTAATGACTAACTCGATGAAGAAAGGAAAGGGCAGCAGTGACTCTCTGTCAAGGTCTATAGTGCTGTCATCAGTTTGGCACCCAGCCTGATTCACTGCTCCACTGCTTAGCCTTTAGGGGAAATCTAACCTTTTATGTATCATATCTGTATAAGAAAGCATGTGATTGTTGGCCACCTGTCACGAATTCCAAAGCTGCTATTAATCCTACACCAGCCACTGCATTTCACTGCTTCATCCAACCTGACGTTATGCTCCTTGCTACCAGAAAGGTGCGGTAAAGCAGCACTGCTGCTAAAGCTGCTGTGGATCATATGCCAACTACAACAGTGTCCTTGGCTCCTGCTCTACCTGGCTCCAATTGGATCTCAAAACATGCCCCATGATGCTAGACCTCCCAAGAAAAGCTCTAGCTGACATTGCTACTTATATATACGGCTCAAACCTCTGACTTATGTTGTTTTAGCTATTTCTGGCCCTTTTCAGGCTTATAGCCCTACAGAATAACCAGTTTTGCACCAATTCTTTCAAAAATTTGGTATATGTGAGAAAACAACCTGATGATTCAGGAATTATTTCTTTTTTGTGTATTGGCCCAATATTTTCCGTTTTCTGGCCCTCCAAAGGCCTGAAAACCCCTAAAAACGTCAAAAAGCCATAAAATAACATGTTTTACATGTCTCCCATGACTACTGGGACAGTAACAGCCTATCCCTAATATCATTTTCTATTAGCCCTATGGTATAGTCAATTGATTCACATGGATTTCACTAGATATGTACCGTATTTTTTTCACCAGAGCCTTTTAAGTGTGTATTGTCAGCACAATTTTCAACGGTCCTTTCATCTTGATACCCCTATATAGTAAAAAAAGAAGATACACAGTGTATCCATTGTACCCCAGATGGTAAGGTAACTATTTTGTCTTATGCTGGAGAAAAATAGATTTGTGCAAAATCCAATAATCTAGCCTCCAGGAGCGGTATACATATTTTGCGTCTCGGAATCACCAGGTGATTCCGAGACGGAAATTCCGGAAATGGGATACATATTTGAAGGGATAGTATGCATATGTGGACTATATGATTGGCTTTGTTACTGTTTAACCTGATAGAAGACATGTTAACCTTATGCCATAAAGGTATTAGAGTGCTACTATGATGATATTTTTTTTGTATCTGGTCGCATAATATCAGGAAAGTTAGAAAAATAAAGGAAATTTATTTTATAAGACATGGTGCATATAGGCAAATGGTGCCAAATCATGGTAAATATACCCAGGACTCAGCCTTCACATGTTATGTACATGTAGAGATAGTTTGGGGGGGTTGGGTGGAGTTTGGTTGTGATGGGAAAGCTTTATGTCCAGCGGCTTGATACAGGTGATTCTGAGACCGAAATTCAGAATCTGGGTTTATATTAGAAGGTGCGCATAGTTAAAAGGTAGCAAATGTTGTAAAATATACCCAGGACTCAGCCCACACATGTTTAGTACATGTAGAGATAGTTTAAAAGAGGTTGTGTGGAGTTTGCTAGTGATGGGAGACCTTTATGTATAATTTAATGGGTGAATCATATGGGTGATTCCGAGACGCAAAATCAGTGATTAGGCCATACTTTAGGCCAGTAATGTGCATAGTAGGTACAACCAATGGTCTTAGTGCTCCATATATATTGAAGTATATATGATGAGGATATGGTAGATTGATTTGGAAGACTAATTGAACCATTTTGAGGAAAATAGTGTAAAGTTGAGAGTATGTGACGGAAATTGCCGTAATTTTGGCTAATATTCAAAACTGATTGGGCTACAACTCAAGAAGTGTTTTTTTTGAGGATATCAATTTTGTGTATGCTTTTAGATACATGTTGTACCATGTTGTAAACAAAATTAGGAGTTGCTATGATGTATTTAACACCAAGAAATCAATATCCATGTATTTTCCGTCTCGGAATCACCCGAAATAATGATGATCGGCTTTGCGAGGCAATAAAAACTGAACCGCTAGGGTTAGAGATGTATCAAAAAGTGTTCCAAGGAGCCAAGATATATACTTTTCAATATAATCAACTTGTTTAAACATATGAAGAACTTTCTAGTTTGACCCTCCTCTGCCCCCAAACTGCATAACTCAGGAGTTTGTGCCATACATGCAAACTAAAAAAGAGTGTATGCCAACTGTTAAAATGAATTTTGTTTTCACTTAATATTTAGTATAATTTCTTTGCCATATGGATGTGTGAAAAACAGTGTTCCTTGGTTAAATCAATGAGACTGTCGTATTTGATGGAAAATAAGGAATTGATACCACCACAGATGTAAAAAACCAGCATGGTTATTCTACCAAACTCTACCAGCTCCATTATCATTCAAACAAACAGGACAAATAATCTTTGAACCTTCTTTGAATTCTTCTGACAATCGTTTTTAAAACAAAGCACTTTTACATTTTTTTCTCTTAATAACCCTGAACTGTAGCCAGGTTGTGTTCAGGTTGTGCAACCTTATTTCCCTTCATCTCGTTACCAATGGACAAAGGGCAGGGTACATCCACCTCATCTGACATGCTTCTCACATCTCTGGGCATTATTTCTTAAAGCGAAAGTTTACTTCTGTGCACTGAGTGTTTCCCTTCTCAAATTGATTTCAGAGACAGGACAACAGAAGTCTGTGTCTCATGAGATCGGGCCAATGTCATAGTCTTTGACTGGGTGCCATATTTGACCAGCTTGATGGAAAACAGTTTATTTAGGGCAGATGAAGACATAAATGGGATGCTAATTACACAAGTAAAGTGTAATGACATCCATTTACATTTTCAGGGTTATGGGTGTCAATTTGTATCTATTTTACTTTCACAGAGTAGGATCTGTATTATTTTACATCCTGTTTTTTGTTTTCTAAATTGATGTCATGACTTTACTGATTAAGGTCACTACTGTGTCTGACACTGGCAATTTTTTGGATGAGACATAATGGCCAAATCAAACATAATGGCCAAATCAATCCTTTTTTCTCAGGGCCCCAGACGGTAGATGTGACAATACCTATCCTCAAATCCCTTGTTCTGTGGTTTTGTCTACAAGGTTCTGACTAATTAGGGCACTGTTCCCAGAATTCAGTTACTACCGTAAAACCTCACAAAAATAGGCTGTGGCTAGTACATGAGACAGATCACTAGTGCGGCTTATAGGATCAGCACACAGTGGGTGTGTGGCTTATACGCAAGTTTTTGGATCTTGCCCCTGTTCCCCCCCCCCCACTTTTGCATCCGATCATTGATGATATATCTATTCTTAGGCTTGTTCTTTTTTATACATCCCTGCCTTCACAGTGCTGCAAGCCTGACCAATGTAGAATCCAATAGCTCTAACCTCAATGTCCAACCTTCACCTCCCCACCCTACAGCTCCCACTAGCCCCAACCCTAATGTACAGCCTTCATTTCCACCTCATCCTTCACTTGACAAGTGACAGGATAATAAGGCAATGTGATTGGGGATTGAGATAGGATTGGCACATGGTAAAGGTGACTGCTGCTTATCCAAAACCGTCATTGCCTCTCGGTCTGTAATATATACTAATGCCAAAGGGTTAGATCTTATATGTGTATACTGATGAAGTTCATACACTATTGCAAAGCCAATTGCAGCATGATTGTAGGTTAAGGTGTAAAACCTAGATCTCTTAGGGAGTGGTCATCTTTCAACAGGGGAGGGGGGAGGTCAAAATTATTTTGGTCCCCTCCAGGCAGTTTGAAATTGAGTGCGGCAGAATTATTTTGGTCCCCCCCAAATCCACCAGCCTACACCCAACTCCCTTAGTGGTATGAGGGGCACAGGAGCTGATTGCACTCCAAACTGGATAAGTAACGTAGTTTCTATTGTCCCAATTCTTAACCACTTACATTACACTTTACATTGCATATCCACTACGCTTATATAAGGTCCAGCTAGAACAGGTTTAGACTTTGTACATCTGCGCATATAGCAAGTCTTTCTGGAAGCAGAAGCAGGTAGGACATGGATGGTGAGTGAGATTGATTCATTTTAAAAACCCATCACGTAGCGTTGGGTGGGCGTACAATGTCATTTATAGGCTATGCCGAATACGGAGGAATCTTTAGGAATTGGGGATCTGCAGAGGGAATTGGAGAGACGTATGGGGCTTGAGAATGGAGAAGCTGAATATCTAGGGCTATTGATGTTGAACAATTTGGAAGTTGTGCCAATAAAGGCAACACTGTATGTGTAGCGCTCTCTTAATGAGAGTGCCAGTGTAATATGAAGGTCCCATTTTTAGGTGGGACAGTGGTTTGAACAAGGACAAAAAATAACTGTGCTGTATATTGCCATGGAGCAGTAATATCTGAAGGCAGCTTTATCAAGGCCCACACAAAGCGTCAAGAGACTGGTTTGGGTGTGGCAGGCCTGGCCACATAATGATGCATGTTTCTGTCTAAGCTGTCATGAGGCCCCAGGCTTCTGGACTCTGGAGGAGAGCCTTTAGCCGGTGATCCACTGCTGTGAGTATGCTGCAAATGTTGCCGTATGAGAGAAGCTTGCGAGAATACTCGCAAAAATCAAAACTTTTAGACTTTTGTGAATTTACTCGTAGGCTGCATGTCCCCCGCGATTTTGTGTCACAGGCAGTTGCTATGGCTGATCCACTGCTGGACCATTCTTTCTGAATCTTCATGCACAGAAAAATTGCAGCAAATTCGTGGCAGGGGCTCACCACCTTTTATCTTTTACATAGTGGGGGTTTCTTTCAGAGCTTAATACTAACAACTGGCTGTCTGATGCTTGTTTTGAAGATGACACTTTGTTACACTGACATCCAGTGACTGATTGGTGAACCAATCTATTGTTGCCATTTTGTTATCCACCCCTAGTTAGACATATGCCAAAAGAGTTCCAAATTTGGCAAAATTCAGAACTTAAATCCGCACTGTCCCCAAGGTCTAATTACTGTGTGGCTAATGAAGCTGGGATGGGGTGAGGGATAAAACGCAATGCAGACTAAGCAGATATTTTGCTTGCAGATACTTTGCTTCCACTGGGGAAGTACCGCACAAATACTCTCTGACAGTCTGCAGTAGAAACTTTATTTCAGTCATTTTATACATTTTTAATATTTGCTACTCTAAGGACTGGAAGTGGATGGCTCTGCTGTAATAGAGTTCTGGTGACCCATCACAACCCTTCTAATGCAGCCAGACACACAGGATTTCCAGGCAGGAGCTAACGTAGCTGTAATCTCTCAGAAGTGTTAATATAACATGTAATATAGAAACACATAGACACACGACTGAGAATATTTATCAAAGCCATTAATACATTCACTTGTCTAAATCTGTTAACTTCAGTATATGTTAATACAGAAGTCCAAAGAATATTTCAGACAGAGCCAGTTTACAAACCTTCAAAGTCAGCTCTGTGAATTAGATTTAGAAAGCAATTTAGGGATTTGATTTAAGGAGCGGTCATTTATTAACAACGGAGGCGGTGAGGGGGTTGGAATTTTGCACAGGCATGCTAAGATTTTCTTCGGTCTCCCCAACTGTGAGGGGGTTCATAGTTTTTGATCTCCCCACAAGATAGACAAATTTACTGATTTACCCATTGTATTATCTTTAGTAAAAAGGGTTGAAGATGTTGGTCCCCCTCCTCTCTCTGATGGGGTCCAGATGTTTTGGTCCCCACCTACAAATCCAAGCCCCACTTGTTACAAAGTTAGTATTCTCTAGATGGGATAAAAGTATATGGAGAGAACATTTGGCCAAAAATGTTGTACTGGCAGGAGTCCATGTCAATTCATCTTCAGAGAATGGAGACTAGCCAGCTTAGGTAAATACATTGTAGTGAATCAGTGCTTAGCTGGACACCAGTGAAGGACTGGATCTTTATCAGCCCTGTAGTGCGGTGGTATCTCGTAACATATACAAACTGTGCTTGACAGAACCTTAAATTGGATCACAAATAAGCCATGCTGTAGACCATAAACAATTACAGATAAGAATGGGACAGTAATATAGGCTGGCCCTAGTATTTCAGCAATGCAGGTAGACTGGTCAATGAAGTGCAGGCAGAATAAGAGATATTAGAGATACAACAACTTTCTACTGTGCTGTCAATGGGGAAAATAAAATTGTTTATATTTCTAACCGACTCTTTTACCATGATTGGCCTTTAGGATCAACTCTAAGCAATATACCAGGTGAAGAGCAGAAATGGAATAGATAGGAAAGGGAGTATTGTATTAATCAACATCCTCGATCAATTTTAAGACTGAATTTTGAGTCTTAATCATTGAATATACTCGCTTTAATCTTTAAAATGCATAAATTGTCAAAAAGAAAATTCTGGTGTCATGACGACAAATGTAGTTTGTAGTTTAATTATTTTGTTTGACCATAAAAATCACAACGTGGGGTCCGAGTTTCAACGTTCAAAGTCATGAAGATAGGTTTTACAAGCTCATGTAGGCTGTTAAGCGCTTAGGCAAATGACCATGATGTTTTAAGCTTTCCCATCTTAACCCTTTTTTTTTTTTGAACAAAGTTTAGCTTTTATTGTCCATAGGTATCAGATGCAGGGTTTACAGTGTATGACATACATGTGACTTCATGTAGATGACCGTTTATGGTTTATCAAAATTGAGTATACACGAATGCTCGAGTACCGGTAATACCTGTATGTACACACATGTTATTCATTTAGTTACATAATAATATTACGAGGTTTGGACACAAAAGCCATGGTATGACCGTTATACAATGATAATTTTCAGGTCATACCATTTAATGCACGTGTAACAAATTGTAAATCGAGTTCAAATAATTAGTTAATGTGACAAGAGGGCAGCAGCTTACATGTTATTACAGTGTGAATCGATACTATTTAACTTTCCCCATTTAAAAAAAAAACATATGTAAAAAGCAGCAAATCACAGTTTCTTAGGAATGGATGCGTCAAGAGTTGCTCGTGCTTTGGCTTTAAAGATATCTTTACATTCAATACCTCTATCCTCAGGGGTTAACTCATTCCATACTTGTCCGCATGATACCTGTGGACTGTGCTCATACGATGTAGCATGTATTATGTTATAAAACAATAACGGTGCCATGTTTGCACTAGTAGGTCTTTCAGTCACCCTTCTGTACTTTGTAGCACTGTATGCTCTCTTATGAGCTAACAGCTTAACATGATATACTCTTCTTAAATCTAACATAGGTAGTTGAGCGGCTCTATGGACCTCTATGGTAGGAGTCAATATATTAAGATGTAAACAGGTCTTTAGACATTTATTTTGGATGCGTTGTAATGCTTCTAGCAGATCTGCATGTGTATTTGTATATAGTGTATCGGCATAATCAATCAAGGGAATAACATACGCTTTGTAAATGTGTAACAAAACCAAACTGGGCATCATTTTTTTTAAACCTATACAACAAGATAGACTTAAATTTCAGATCCTTTATAAGGCTTTTTACATGTAGCGAAAAGTTTTATTCTTGGTCGACTATGATGCCGAGGTACTTGTAAGAGATTACCTGCTGTAGTTTTTTTTCCTTCAACTTAACAGTGGGTTTGGGCAACCGTTTCAGAGTGGGAGCTGCGGCAAAGACCATCACCTTTGTTTTACTCTCATTTACAGTTAACTTATTTATAGAAGACCAATGAGCAAACAGACCTAGAGCAGTGTTCAAGCGCGTCTCAACCACCTTAAAATCATTTCCAGATACATTCAAGACTGAATCATCAGCGTATAACATAGTTTTGTGATCGTCGTCATCCTGAATGCAGTCATTTACATATAATAAAAAAAACAATGAACCCAAAATTGAGCCCTGGGGTACACCGCAAGATAAAGAGGCTTCCTTGGATTTAATATTATTGGCAATTGTGGATTGTTTTCTATTTTTTAGATAAATTTTTACTAAGTCCAAATTTTTATTTTTTATTCCATAATTTTCTAATTTTTTTTCCAGGATTAAATAATTTACAGAATCAAAAGCTTTCTTGATATCAATGAAGGCAGCCATTGTAAAATTTCCTATATTTCTATTTAATAAAATGTCGTCAACAAAGTCCGAAATCGTATCTGTAGTAGATTTACCTTTCTGGTAGCCTCCCTGAAAGGGGGACAGAATTTTGTTTTCATCTAGATGTTTGGATATTGCGGTGTGCAATAGTCGTTCAAGAACCTTGCCAGGAACTGGCAACACACTGATGGGTCTATAATTAGAGACATTAGTTTTCTCTCCAGATTTGGGTAAAGGGGTTACGACAGCTATTTTCCAACAGTCAGGAATTTTAGAAGTAAGGAAGCACAAGGAAATAATCTTAATAAACCTGGTTGGGTTGGCAAGAACTACATCTTTAAATACACGTGTTGGTATATAATTAAGGGCCGAGGACTTGGTGCTGTCAAGTTCCTTTACACATTTCAATACATCCTCATCATTGACAACAAAATCAGGCATGACATTCTCACAGGCCTTTCCCATTAAGTACCAGGGGTCAGTATGCTTTTCGGCTAACTTTGAACCTATATTGGCATAAAATGTATTTATATATTCAGCGGTATCCTTCACATCAATAGAGCCACCATTATCATCAAGTAAATTAATGCAGGTGTTGGATGAACCAGACTTTGAGGGCACCATTTTACGTATGTTTTTCCAAAACCTATCTTTTACAGAATTAATGCATTCTTCCTTAAACCATTTGTCTCTAGCGTCCTCTCTTTCTCTGTTAACAGTGTTTCTTAGATCTCGAGCATTGTGCCAATCAAGAATGAAAGATGATTTCCTAGCAACATCAAGCAGATCATTTTTATCCCGTGTTCTTTCTAACAAATAATTAGACATCAAGGGATCACTGTCTTCCTTAATTTTAAATTCACGAATAGGACAATTCACATTCAACAAATTGAATAAATGCATTTCAAAAATATTCCAACATAGTTCTGGGTCTTCAGACATGTCAAACTCAGACCAGTCACAATCTTCTATTGCATTTGTGAATGCTGTTGCATCATAATTACGATAAGACCTGCCAGTAAAATACCTGAAACCCTTCTTCACATTATCATGTTTTCTAATCATGTAAACAGGTAGGTGGTCAGAGAGGTGTATATTTAGTAGACCACAGGAGAGAATGTTATGACAGTTTGTAAAAATCAAGTCCAGACATGTATTATAGCCAGCAGTAGTGGTGACACTGTTTATCAATTGTACAAGGTTAAAGTCGGCCAGAGTCTCATACAATAATATTTTTTCATTATCGTCTGTTAGCGCCTCAACATTGTAATCACCAATTGCTACAATATCATACGAGTCAATCTCATGTACCTGCAGCAGAAGGGCTTTGAAAGTATTACAGAAATTTAATAAGACACCACTCGGTGGTCGATACACATTACATATTATGGTCTTTTTGCCTTTGCCCTTTTGAACTAATAGCCATTGTATTTCTATGTCCGGATTGCTACGATTTAACATGCGAAATTTATAAGAACATGATAAGGTATCAGATATATGTGCAATTAATCCACCTCCCCTGTGTATGCTTATTCTATCATGTCTGTATATATTGTAGTGTGACAGTTGGTAATCAAAGTTGTCATCAGTGTGGTTTAAGAAAGTTTCAGAAAATAATAACACGTCAATCCCATTTCCATCCAGTTCATCTCTTATACCAGCCTTTTTGTTCCTTACACTCCTTGCATTTAAATGGACTATGGAAAAACCCCTATTGAATATATCAGCCGCGCCCCGAGAGGCCATGTGACAGATACCTTACAAGCCTATGAGCAATATATACATTGGTGCTGCAACAGTAAATAATAATAATATGAAAAAAAATCAAAATCAAAATGTCCCTCCTAGGAGATGAGCCTCGACTCTTATGGTCACCCATCCCTTTAAGGATGGCATAACATCTAAATGCATCATAGCCTTAGTCATCATGATACATGAATGCAGCTCTGACGAGTAACTTACCAGGGCTGCATTCAAGCATCAAGCAGACCGTGTGGTGTTGATACACTCCCAAAGTGACAGCATGAGGCACCAAGGCAGCCTTGCTGAGTAACTCTCAGGGGCTGCATTGGTGCATCATGACGACAACTGTCATGTTTTAACTAAAGTGGATGGGTAAAGGGTTGAAGGTAGTGCACATTTGTGTCAGGCAATCTGCATTTTCATTGTCATGGCAAGCATACAAAAGAGAAATAAGAAATTTGTCCAAAAAGCATAATTGCAACTCAGCCTTCCATGTCTCATGTGGTCTCCATCAGAATTATAAAAATGAACTGACAGAAATTGCACGCATCAATGACCAGGTAAAACTCACAATTGAGGCCTGGGCTCCATGGTCCTTAAACATCATCACTGCTTGAATGGCCACATAATGCTTTAAATTGCCATGCCAATTGTTGTCATGATACACTAATGCAGCCTTGGCGAGTCTACTTGCTAGGGCTGCATTCATGCATCATTCCAACCCTTTTGTGCTGATACACTCCCCCAGAGTCTGCATGATGCATTTATGAATGCCTGTTCAGTAGACTACCCAGGGCTTCGCTCAATAAAAAAAATGTTGTGCAAGTAGCCCTGTAAGGTTTAATAACTAATTCCAGGGTATTCATGGAAGGAAGTTCTTTTCTAAAACTTGGCATCCTAATGTATGTGGACTTGATTACCTTCACTTTAGTCATTTCAATTCCTTCACAGAAGTTAAATTCTCTGTCTGACAAAATTCAATTTATTAAAAGAATAGATTTCTTCTCAAAAACACTTTCAGAGATATATATGATATGATATAGGTAAATTACTGGTGCTGTCAAAAAGCTACTTACACAGTTTTAGTCGAGCTACATGAAGAGTATTTCCAATTTAATATGTTCTTTTTTAAGAAAATAAAATTGTTAGAAAAATTTGATTGATTCTTATACTGTGGGGGAGGCGCAAAGACGAGGGTTATCATATTGTATTGATTTTTTCTGCCTTACACGCACTCATTCACAAAGGAACTTTCAATTACCTCACTCTCTGTTAATATAATATAAAAAATCCTCTTAGGACTGTAGTAATTGGCATTAGAGGACATTCTGCTCTGTAACCATGGATTCTTGATGGGGGGAAATTCAATTATAACTGTAATAGGGGAATTTAATTATATTAGTTGTAACCAATGAAGTTTCAATACTTTGGTTTATAATACTTTTGTTTGAAATACATTTTCCAGTGCTCCTGAGGCTGCTTAAGGTGCACCCCTACATGTCACAGTGAGATTCTAGTAAATGGCACAACCCTTTAAGGGTGGTAAGTCATTAAAATTAATTGCTTTTGTTGTCATGATAGACCAATGCATCTAGGGCTAGTAACTCACCAGTGCTGCATTGCTGCTTCATGCCAACTCTTTGGGAATATCTTTACCCTATAGGGTCAGCATGATGCTAGAATGCAACAGGTATCTAAATAAGTTGTTTAACGACACACACCTCTTTATCCTCTTTATCTAAGGTATCTAAATAAGTAAATACTCTCAGTTATTATCTCCATATTTACATAAAATTAGAATATCTAACTTTTGCAACAGCAAAATTACTACTGAGTTTGTGCGTAGTGGCCCCTACATCCTAGTGTTCCAGAGATGAGGCTTTTGGGCTTTTTTTCTGGTCATTATTTTAAACAGTTGGGATGTTGGAGCAGGCAGAATTCCAGCATCCACCCTCAAAGTCCAAATGAAAAAGAATGGGTTCAATTCAATAATTTTTGAGTGCACTTTTTCATTGAACCCTTTAAAACATGCTTCTCAGACTCCATGACTGATAAAGTACCATCATATTCATCTATCCCCTAAATATGAGATCACAGCTCAGATTTATTTCAGTCATATATTGAACTAAACATCTTTACAAGGTCCTGGTAGATGAGATTGTCAATCCCATTTGGTGGAATCCAGTTATTGAGAGAAAATACTTCAATGGCAGCCACCACTCAACACGATTGAAATCTCAATATTTATGTCCAGTTTTCTCTTCCCCTGCACCTGTTAACCTGATTCCACTTGACAAATACTGCTAGAAAAAGTGTTATCTTTTTCAGTATTTGTTCAAAACATCCCCCGTCAGATCGCCCCCTGGCCAGGCTCCTGGTACAACAAGACAGTAAATACAGCAGCTGGTCCTAGACAAACAGTCTCAGACAGACTGCTACAGAACTCAGATCAAAGGGAATTACTCACAATATCCTTGTCAGTGGATACAATAAAACATGTCAGACTGAGAAATATTCTTTTGGTTAGATTAGTATTGGCAAGAATGAGGCTCTTCAGTAGCACTACAGCTGTAGGTAATTCTTCAGGTTACCAATGTTATAAATACTGTTATATGTCAGTATGTGACATAAAGGACTCAAATATTTTTGTCCTGGGCTACTGGTCAAATGCTCAAATCATATTCACTCACACCACAAACATTTTACTTTACTTTACTCGAGATCAGAGTTTCTTTCAGGGCACCACTGTAGCCTTTCTGCACTCTGAGACTTTATTTCATTCACTTCATACAATTTTGATGTCTTCTACTGAAAGGTGATACTTAGGCTGTAAGTGAATTATGGTGTCCCATTACCTCTGCAAAACAGGGGTTTCTAGGCAGTAGCTGCGCAAGGTGCTATCTCTCTTAAGAAGAGTGCAGTATAAATTAAGCTACAAAATCAAAAATAAGGTAAAAGTCAAATTATAAGGCATTTCTATTTGTATAATATTACCGGTACATGAGGTGCCCACCCCTTCTATCCAACCCTACATAATATGTAATGAATCTCGAAAAATGAGGTCTAGTAGTTTGAAAAATTATGTAAAATAAGATATTATTCATTCATATATGATGTTTATACTACAACTGGTTATTACATACATAAGTGTGTGTAATGTAAGTTGCGTTGTATGACATTCATATTATACATTTTATAAAATGTGAAAATCGGAGCATATATTTAGCCTGATTGTATAAGGATACTCATCGAACTGTATAAATTCTTTTCCTACTCAGTATAAATAAACGGGACTGTATATTTATACTTTCTGATACCAAAAAAGAAAAGTATATCAAACACAGCATCAAGCAAGTTATGTGTGTTCCCTTATCAAACTTTTGTTTGATCTAGGCTGTAGATGTCAGACTTAGATGGTAGGGGCCTACATCTGAGAACAGATGTTTATAGTCTACTTCAGACTAAGAAACCTGAGTTGACATAGTTTAGTGTGGTCATAATAACATACATCTACTAATGCAACTTATTTCTACTCACATCAACACAATTAGTACTCAAGTCTCAATTTTGGATAAAACAGAGTATGTGGAGAGACTAATGCAACAACAAAACAGACAAACCAGACGATGACATATCATTTAGTAACATTTAGAGCTTAACAGTAGCAGGGGACCGTTAAATGAGGTATGACTGGACCTTCCTCAGTCTGGTAGTACTGTGGTTTCTGGGATACACACACCTTTCATGGCAGGACTCTATTGTAACCATGGGATTGCAGAGATCTACGGGATAGGTACTGAAAGAGAGCATTAGGGCATCATGGACATAACTGGCCCTGAGAAATTAATCTCTTCTAACTTAAATCTTTAAGGGCCGGGCAGATGGAACATTTGTGCCCGGCACTTTGCATGTTCACAACTCTGTCTTGCGAACTAAGCATGCAAATAATTAGCTGGAAGCTTTCAAAGAAATCTGAAGTTGGATCAAAAAGTGGAATTGCAAATCAGAGGTTCCTGTCTCATGTGGCCTCCATCAAAATTGTAAAAATACTGACAGAATGTGCATGCATGACAAACCAGGCACCACTCACACGTCAGGGCTTGGCTCCAGGGTTGGCAAAATCACTGAGCGTTTCCCACTCACAATTCTAGTACTGTTCTAGTCTGCTTTGTGGTGAGTGTGAGTGGTGAGAATGCCCCTTTAATGCTTTAATGGCCACACAGTGTGTTAATGTTCTACACCCTTTGTTGTCATGATGCATGAATGCAATCCTGGTCTAGGGGGGAGAACTGCATTAAGGCACCGTGCCTTATCTGCATCATGATGAACATCCAAAGGGTCAGCATGATGCATGAATGCATGTATGTTCAGAATAATCTCAAGGGCTGCATTCATGCATGATGATGACAAGGGATTTTCACATCAAGGCACTCAGTAGTTCTCAAAGGCTTGTTCCAGGGCACTGCTAGTCTTTCTTACTGCATAATTACAATTGGAGTGAGACAGGAATGACAGCCTACCACATGTTGCTAGGAGGTATGCAGTAGTTATGCTGGCTGTTAAGGAGCCTGAGGACCTCACTATATCCAACATACAATGTCATGGTGTTCAAGTTCTGGAATTTGAAAAAGCATCAGGCTCGTTAGATGATATACCTGGAGCAAAACCCTTTATTTGACTTTACTACCTTCAATTGAATCATTTCCCTGCCATTGGTGTTAGGTAATTTGACTGTCCAATGAAAATTTATTTTCTTTGAAAGAGAGCTTCTCTTCTAAAATCCAATTTGAGAGACATATAGTTCTGTCATGGCTTATTCTGTGGGCATAGATGTATTAACATATTTTAGACTGAGCTGCATAAAAGTGTCTTGAGCAGCCAATGATACAGTCCTTTTATATTGGAGAAAAAAACAATTCAATGAAAAATATTTCTGCCCTGAGCAACTTTAAAGAAAACCTGACGGATTCTGATGTTAAAGTAATCTGGGCTTGGATCTATTAGGTAATTTATCTTAATGTGGGAAACACATAGATGATTATTATATGGTATTAAGTTGTTGCAGAACTCAAAATCATTTTCTTAGGTAGACATCTCCCAACCAGATGTGCCAGAAAGAAACAGTAATTTGATATGTGCCAGCGTACTTCACCAGAATATATTGACGGATATTCATCAAGCCTAAATAATGGAGAAGAACCCTTTTTAAATCCTACATAGCTTCCCAAGCTTCCTCTAATTAGGGAAGATCTGTATTGATCCCACGTTTTCTCATGACTGACTCTATATAGAAAAGGGCAGCATTAATTCTATATCAAGGTCTATAATGGCCTCAACATCCAGGCACCCTGCCAGAGCGACTGCCCCACTGCTATGTATTTATCCCTGTCTTCTCCTGGATCATTTATCTCCCATACCTCCCTGCCATGTACAATCCACTGCCTTATTCTTCCAAATACTCTGGTTCTTTATTCATTCCTCTGTCTCAAGGAGCATCTGTCTTTCTATTCTTCCCTCCAGTCTATGTTCCTCAGTCAATCTCCTGTTCATATCACTCATATCTTATTCATAATTTTACTTCTCTCCCATATAAAATATCTACTAAATTCCCATCACTGGAAACTCCCCACTCTAAGGACTTATATGCAGAATCTTGATGTAGTGCTTTACCCTTATACATGACATGGAGCTTGTATGTCAGAATTCACGGGATGAACGTGAAGTTGGGATCTATGTTTATGACAATCTGACTGCTGCCCCCTGTTTATGTGATGTAGGGGTTGCATGTTGGGAAATAATTAGGGAAGGATACACCTGTGTGCTGTGCATCAGATGGACCGGTTAGGGGAACATGGCTACAGATTAACCTACAGTGCCAAAAATGGAGCGCCAATTTGTGTTGAGGCGACACTTTAATTGGAAGTTTTCTCCAGGCATACAGCAACTGATATGAGGAAGGTACAGCTGTGTGATGTGTGTAAGTAGGCCCTGTTGGCAGAATGTTGATACATATTAACTCACAGTGCCAAATGCGAGTGCCAATATGTGTTGGGAAACTTTGTGATTCACTGAGTGGGGTTTTTACCACCTAGGGGCAGTATTGAAATCAAGAAGGGTTTTAGAGTAGGATTAATCATGCTTAGATAGTACGAATATTATTTTATATATGCTGCACACTATTGGACAGTATATGTTAAACTTTATTTTATAGTTTACATTCTGCCATCAGAGGGCTAACAATCACATTAAACAATCAATTTTTAAAATAATTCATAGTTAGTTGCGGTACATCAATGTAGATTTTATCATGTGCGGTAAAACCCCTCCTCTGAAACAGATTTATTTTCTAATTACTTTTTGTAGGGAAACCCCTTAAATGTGTGTCTTAAACCCTTGAAGTTGTCTTAGAGTAGGGGTTTCATAGTAATTACATTCTCATGTTATCCCTGTTAACAGGTATGGTCCACGGCAATGTTAGGACGTACACTGTCTCCTCATATAACGTGGCGGTATAACGCGACGCACTGCCCCCCCCCCCCCCTCCTCGCCACACACACACACACGCCCCTACGTTTGAAAGCTGGGAGGGGGACTGGACACTCATAGGCCTACATCCTGTGAAAACCCGTACAATGTAGTACTCCCTGGGTAAAGAGACAAGTATTTATAACTCGATTTTTCTCATGAATACAGCATAACACCAACGTGATACATCCACAGGCCTTTAGAAGGGATATCTAAGTATAAGATTATAACAATACTTTATTCCACTAATTTGCAAGAAAAGTCATAAATTCGTTTTAATTCATGTTACGAGTACATTGGCTCATGCATCTCAGTTTAACACGACGCTGCAACAACGTGTCTGTGAGTGTATACTAAAAAGCAATACGGGTCTATCTCCAACGACGACGAGAGAGTCTTGGTTAGCTGTCACCTGGTTAACCCTTCAAAGAGGATTTAGAAGTTCAAAAGGAACAAGAAAAATACTAGTGCATTCAGGTATGGTGCCTACTGGTGTAATGGCAATGAGCAACAATGAGTGAGAAAAAGCCCAGCATGCACTCATTAGTATGGAGTTGACAGAAACCCAGTAATGTGGCACAATCATTATCACAATCAGGAGAAAGTTGAAGCTTTGATAGCGGAATAAATAAAAGTGTGTTATTATTTGGAAACTTCTGGCAGAAGAATTGTTCCATGTAACAGCCCCCCATCCATCAAATATCAAAGTCAATGATAGGAAACAGCCTGATATACTGCTGCATGAGTTAATTGAGTTAATCTCATTCTGTCAGATCACTACATACCGTGGTGATTTGGTAATGGCCCATTGAAAAGGAACAGGTAACAACATAGTTCACACTAAGTGTTTTTACAGTGTCCTTTGCATTTCCCCTCATAGATCCCACTGGATTCAGTTCCATCATCTGAAGGTCATTATTCTGTATAGAAACATTGCCAGCCTTAGTCCTAAATAATTATACAATTAATTATGTTGTAAATTTGAGACATCAAACTGCCTTAGCTGTTCTTAGAAACATCAAAGGATGATATCTGTTCTTTAGGTTATTTGAAACATCAAAGTATATACATGGATATTACTTCTGAGCAGAGGGCTCTCATTTTGCATTAGATGTATAAGCCTCTTTGAAAAATACAAGCTTCACAATTGATCATAGAAATTGATTGTAAGGGTGATTCAGTTATCTCAAATTGCTTCAGTTTGGCTTTTAAATACTTAACATTTTTAATCTTGAAATGTCTGTGTCACTGGATATAATCAACAGAAAAGGGGCACACATTTTTTAACATTCTAGAGTTATGCATTCTTGATATTGACTTTGAGAAGGATCAAAGGTAGAACTGCAGCTTATGCTTTCATTTCAAGCGGATACAACCTCCCATTTTCTACTCATTATGTCTATCTTACTTCTGTCTAATGGAGTGTTCATTTATTAGTTACAGTTAAATTCTGACCTCTCTTGAGGGGGGGGTGGTAAAAATGTATGCCCCCTTTTAGCAAAAAAAAGCCTGTGCGTTACTAGAGTTCAAAGGAAGAGGGGGGCAAAAAATGTCTTCACCGAGGGGGGAGCACATTATTCCATGCCCACTCGAGAGGGGGGGGGGGGCTGTAAAGTCTCACCAACCCATTGTAATTAATTAATGAACAATCCCTACGTTGCCCTTGGTCACAACATCTCTTTATTCTCCCTGCACATGTAAATCTGGTTGTCTGGCTCCTTCTCTCTCGTTTGAAGGTCAATATCTGAATTGCTTTGCTGGATGGTTACAACAGAGAAGAATGCTCAATAAAAGCATCAGAAGCTGAAGTGACTGCTGAGGATTGAAGGCAACCAGTGAGAAAGGGTAATGGATAATGAGAGGCTTGTGTGAGGTAATGAATGATTCTCGTAATAGCAGTTTGAATAGCAATGAAGGATAGTGGAGTTCATGATGGGTTTACACAGGTTTTTGGTCTTTGTGTCATCATGTTATTAATCTCTTTTCTTTATATCTGCTCTATTTTATTGTATGCATTTCCTGGTGTTATTAATGTCAGCTTTAGTAGTTATGAAACTAAGGAAACAGGACACAATATATTTTCTTTCCCATCCAATTTGTAACATGAGTTTGTCAATATCGTCAACATGTTCTTTTATTGCATCTTCTTCCTTTTAGTCATCAGTCTATTACCTGTGGGGTGATGGGAGATTATTAAAACTAGATAGGAAAAGAATTCAAATCAATGAATATA
The DNA here is from genome assembly GCA_947462335.1 of Harmothoe impar. Taxonomy (NCBI): domain Eukaryota; kingdom Metazoa; phylum Annelida; class Polychaeta; order Phyllodocida; family Polynoidae; genus Harmothoe; species Harmothoe impar. The sequence goes on along the minus strand of OX381707.1, from coordinate 82,184,563 downwards.
ACTTCATATGATATCAAACCCAGCATACTTCTTAATGTCCATAACCATGAGCATTTCAATAATTCTACTACAGTTTCTGCTTCCAAGTGAAATTGAATACCAAAACCAACCCCTAAAATCCATGTGTTCAACAGTACAGGGCTCCTGAAGCTTGACTAGCAGAACACCAACATGGACGGGTATCTATAGATGATGATACTGTAAAGTCTCTTTATTCATTTTTATTTCACTTCCGCCTTCTAATGCAGTCTCAACTATAACAAAGCTCAGAAGCTATTCTCAAAATGCTTCGCATATTTTCTGCATTCATGGAACATGTTGAGAAATGGCATCTCACATGAAAGGACAACAGTGAACTGTCCCATAGAAGTATAACAATCAATTTTTTCTTCCTCAGCTTCTGAAATAAATTTGCCAACCATGGAAATGTGGTAAGGGTGCAATGAGTTTTGATGACCAGTGCGGTGGAGGAGATACAAGATAAGGAGCTTGGGGGAAGCCCCAATCTGCGTCCATTAGTAAAGAGATAACGCTGAAAAACCATTACCACAATCTTGTTAGAGATTACACTCAATATTGGGAATTAGATAAAAGTGTTGTTTTAAATCAGCTATCAGAACAGTTGATCAATGTTACATAAACCTTTAAGTTTAATGCTAGGTAAACTAATGCCAACATTAACCATTTAGCAATAACATTAACAGCTAAACTGTTTCTGTTTTTGGATCATGAGGAGTATTAAGTAAATCTCATGCTGTCAAAGTTGCTGAGTGTCCCAGCTGTGTGTCTGACTTTTTGCCTGTACTGCTACATAGCAGCTTACCTGGAATGGACGACCCTCTCACTCTCCCATAGTAACTATGACAATGCAGGCAACCTACTGAATAAAACATTGGAAGCCACGGTGGCATCTAACCCCTCAGCCAGCAGGCTCTCAGAGATCACTTGGAGTCAAGGTGGTCTGGTAATGGGTTATTGAATGGGAACAGACAATGATGAGGCTCACACTAGGACTAGACTGCAAGAGGAATGTTTCATGCCTCACAGACACAAAGAGGTAATTCATGCCTCAGGGCTGTGTGAAGGTGAGGAAATGGTTTCCTTGTTATCTTCATTTGATGTTCATGTTTAATGGCATGGGGACTGTTTCTGCCATCCCTCTTAATCCATCATATTCCATCAAACAGGCACCAGGGTATGACCACAAACTGTCGGGTAAGAGAGGGATTTAATCCATCATTCATCCAGCGGGACCTTGTGAGGCTGAGCAAGGAGGAGGCTTCTGCTGAATCAACGCAATGAATTGAATTGAATTAAACTGAGATTAATTGAACTAATTTGTATTTTAGATGCATTTCTGTATTCAATTTTCTCTTTCATTTATTTTCAAATATATTTCAAGTATTGATTTATAGAAAAATAATTGACCCATGTTTTGTAAAAGTGTGAAATTTAATTGTGAGATTCAGGGTAATGTAGACCTCTGACTTTCGTTAGGATACTAAAGCTATGTTGTTCTTAAAAGGTTAACAGAAAACAGAATGAGCTCCATATCTAGATGCCAAATTAGCATGCAGAATATGGGTCACAGAAGGCCCTGGGTAGGCTGCTTGGATATTAGTTAAAAACAGAAGCACCTCTGTCAGTGAACAAAGGGATACAAACACAGCAACACTGGTGCTACTCATGACATAGAGGATAGGGCAAAGGGTTAATTGTGTTACTCAAGAAGCAAAGGATGCAATTGATCTTTCTGCTAAATCAATGTGGATGTCCTTAGATCTCTAAGAGAAAAAGTGAAGAGATCATCATTGTGTGATGTTTTACAATCCTTCCTGAAATGTCCTCATTTATAGAAATCAATCTCACTTCAAGGAGCTTTGCCTCTAGTGAGCAACACGATTAGCGTAAAGGTAGTCTTAGACTAGTGATTCTTGTAGAGATCCTATCATGCCTGGTTTACATATTATTTTACCTAAAGATATGATTGTTTTGTCATGATGCACCAATGTAGTTACTGTGTGCAGGCATTCTAGCATGCTTAGCCTTTGGTTGTGTATCAACTGCATATGGAGAGTATGATGCATGAATTCCAGTTTAAAACATGCTGTTCTAAGCCATATTCCTTTGTAGGAGTCCAAACCATTCATGATTGTCATCCTGTGCCTGACTATGAAACTTTATATAACGTAAAACACATGCAAGTCAGATTTGATGCAATTTTTCATTGACAAATCAGGCTGTGTAATCCATTTGTGGGAATTCGGTAATTTAAGAAAAAAAGTGTACAAAGAAAACAACCACTCAAGAGAATTGATTGAAATAATTGCTGAATTCTCAATATTTATGTTCAATGTTATTCATCCCGGGCATCTGTTAATCTGCTTTCACTCAGGAAATGTCCGCAGAAATAATGTTCCCTAAAAATCTTGGCTCCCTCAAAAATGTCCTTGGACAAGCCTCCAGACCAACAAGGCCGGGAGTGCAGCAGCTGGTCTTAGAATCTAAATTCTATTTCTTCATAGGGTTCCTAGAAGACTGTCTAACACTAAATGTGTGCTAAGAGATTGATGCCTCTAAATGGGTGGCTAAATGGGTGGCTAAGGATATTGTAACTTGTGTAACGGTCGCGGAAAAAAACATCTAGAGAAAGGGGGACTCGAACCTACAACCATCAGATCACATAACCTGCTGCTCTACCAACTGAGCTACTTCCCCGTCTGACAATCTGACCATGCCGTATGTTACTGGGTCAGTTCGGTGCGTGGAAGGGTGTTGTAACCACTTCCCTTACACATGCTATGAATACTTTTTTCATTCGGGTTAACTTTCTTTTCCAGTTGACTTTAAAAACACATTGGCAGAAGGCTTTCATTTTAATTAAAATAAGCCACTATAGAAAGAAATACATTATCATTTTTACCATGAATACAAATTTTGAACGTCCAACAGGTTCAGGTACAATTAAGTTTACAATATCTGCCTCTGCATCTGAAATCAATTTGCCATGAATAGAAATATAGGTGAGAGTAAATAATGGTGCATTAGAATTTGATGACTAGCTATGTGAAAGAGCAGCAAGATCAGAAAGTGGCGTACATTGCTTCCAGTCATTGACTTTCAACTCGGATCGATTATATGAGACTTGTCCAATCAAAATTATGTAATTAAAGAATATCAGGGAATAGGACCATTTTTTTTGGGTCAAATAAAGCAAAGAGAGAAATGAGCGTTATATCTTAGCTAGATAACACACAATCTTCTTCCCAATCTGATTTGAAGTATGATCTTTTTCCAAATTATGTAACGTCAGTCTGGCCTTTCTTCATCTTTTTTTAGTAATGGGCGCTGGATGAGGTTTCTTTATTAATCTCTTTTTGAATCACTTTTTATAATTATTTCTTCTCACATTTGATCCTTTTGATTTCTTATTCTAAATTGATTTCAGAAAGGACAGAAGGGTGACAGAAACATTTTTTAATTAATGGCGAGAGTAGGAAGCAGAGTGTCTCACCTTTCAGTGAACAGTAGAAGTCACTTTGGGCCATACGTATCAGTTTGTTTTCACTTTGGACAAGAAAAATGAAGCTTGCGACCATGGTCAGGGTTATCATCCTGACCACGATCAAAGCTACATTTTTCTTGCATCTTCTGAGTGGTAATTTGATGTCCAGATGCCATTTTATTTCACATTCATTTTCTCCTGCTTATTCAACCTCGAACATGACATGGCTGAGAAGCAATTCTCAGATCCCTATTTCTAACACTTGCTGCATTGCCTGTGTTGCTACATGGAACCTTGTGGCATATTGAGATGACTCCCCCTGCAGTGGTTCCCTAACCATGCAGAGTGTTTCACTGCCCTATGATGATGCATGGGTAGCATCCATAAATGATGCAGATCTTACAGGATTGGTGTACATTCATAAATCAAGATGACCAAGGGCATGGCACATTAAAGCATTATGCAACCCTTAAAGGGTATTAATGTGAATCTTACCGAGACACTATAATACCTGCTGAGGCTTCACATTGCCTCCTCCCCCAAGCAGCCGCAGGTCTGTGTGAATGGCAGCTACTCCATGTAATGAACCTAATCTACAACTCTGAGGACCATTCTGAGTCAGACATTGTCTTGCAGGAATCCCTCTATTACTGCTCCAAATCATAAGAATAGGTATCTCTCCTCCAACACATTGTTGGTCTCGCCTCAAAGTGAATGGCATAAATGATCATACATAAGCAGCTCTTGAATACAAATAGTGGTACACATACAGAGAAGGCGTGGCTCAGGTGGTGCCATGTGTTGTTACAGAATGCACTAATACAGCCAGGAGGAGAAACCTGAACTGGAATTGGGAGAGGTTTGTTGAGTGGGCTGGTTAGGATCTTTGGTTACATTAATGCATAGTTCTGGGATCCCGCCGGCTGTGATTCTTCTCTCTTTGGGTTTTCACTGATATCATATCAGTGTCATGCTCATATCATCATCCTACCCTAACCCTTAACCCTTTAAGAACAGCATTATAAGTTGATGCATCATGCCATGAGTCACTCCGCAGGACTTCATTCAAGCATCATACTGACCCTCCCTTAGGGTTGGCATGATGCACCAATGGAGCACCGGCGAGTTACTCGCTGGGGCTACATTAGTGCAGCATGATGACAAATGTCATATTCTAATGAGTTTGATAGCAATTTGATGTACTGCAGAACTAGGAGTAAGTTCCCCAAACAGCTGGTTTGTATTCATGCCACTTTCTCTGTGTCCTTCTGACTGACTATATGTAGGAAAGGGCAGCATCAGCTCTCTGCCCACGTCTATAAAGGCTTCAACACAGACCCTCTTCTGATCTCTGCCTTCCATAAGCTTCCTCCTGCAATAGAAACATGTGTCGTTCCATGCTTCCCTCCCATCTATGTCGCTCAGTCATGTAACATGTCTATGACATGGAGGTTGCCAGATGGAATTGATGGGAACTGGGAGCTATCACAAAATCCTACATTTTATTTTGTATTTTTTCCCCCTACAAGACAGTTTTTATCTCAAAATAGGGGGTCGTGTTAAAGGTGGGGTTTATCATATAGTATCAAAGTGAGAACCATTTTGAGCCATTTTCTCCCTTTACATTATCTTAAAGTAGGAGGTCGTCTTAAAGGATTTAAGGGATGTCACGGTAATTTGAGCTATGCCCATGTCAATAAGTGATGTAGGTGTTGCATGTGAGAACTGATTAGGGGAAGGTACAGCTGTGTGATGTGTGTGACGGGGACCTGTTAGGGGGAACGTGCTTACAAACTAACTTAGAGTGCCAAGCAGGGTGTGCCAATTTGTGTTGGGTGTGACTCTTATTTGAGATAGTAGAGTTGTAGCCAGGCAAGAACAATATTGGTGTAAAGGGCAAACTAGGGAATGCACTGTATGTAGAGTTAGTGCCAGTATCATTTTATGAATGCAGCCAGAAAGATCTTTATGCATAACAGCCATTTTTTGAGGTTTTGATTTGTCTATATTGTGTTTAGAGTTGCACAATGATTTCAACTGCAATTTGCTACAATATTTTACTCGTTGCAAAATTTTATAAATTCAGAGTTAAAAGCGATTGGGTGTCCCATATACCGTCAACAGCTGTTAGACAGGATGTCCAGGCCTTCTAACAGCTTTTCAAATGAACATAAAGAACTGTGGCATGTTTAAGCAATAAGCTCACTAAGTATTCTAGACAGGAATAGCTCAGATGCATACTCCTTATTTCCTGCCTAGTGCTTTAATCCTTTAAGGATGGCATGTTGCCTTAATGCATCATACCCTTGGTCATCATGATGCATGAATGCAGCCCTGGTGAGTAACTCGCCAATGCTGTATTCAAGCATCATGCCGACCCTACAGAGTCAAGACCCTCCAAAAGAGTTGGCATGGTGCACCAATGCAGCCCCAGGGTTGCATTGGTGCATCATGATAACAAATGTCATCTATGAGCGATATCCATCCTTAAAGGGTTAAAGGGCTACCTAGTGCTTTAATGCACCAAGGGCATAGCACATTAGAGCAGTATCCAGCCAATGGGCATTACAATTTACACATGTCATTATACGGTAGAATAGTGATGGTGGAAATCAAACCTTTATAAACTCACAAGATGGCACCATATTCTGGCCACCTTGTTTTATACATGCCACTGCTACTATCTGGCAGCTACTACTATTAAAGCTGCTATGGCTGTTATAAAGACTGCCCCTTGGCTTAATTCACTGCTTCTACCAGCCTCACATTCTCTAAAAGCGCACCGCTCTAAAAGCCGTTCTTGATCAGATGCCAACGGCTGAAGCCCTCTGGCTATTACCCTGCTCCATTTACTTTTTTTCTCCATCACAAAACATACCTTTTGATTCCAGACCTTCCCAAAACAGCACGAGCTGACAATGCTACTCATTTCCTAAAATAGAAAGTGACTAAAAGTAAATCCCAGATTATCAATTGGATAGAAACTCAACTAGCCAAATAAGTATTTCAAAGCTAGTAGTATAGTATGTATCGGAACGGGACTATAGTTAAGTACTGTTTATTACTCAATCGACATGCAGCCAATCAGTGGCCTCCATTTGGTCACGTGACCGGAAGTGACCTACTTAGGGGATTAGTGGTGCATTCTGGGTAACCCTGCAGCCAATCAGAGGCCACCATTTGGTCACGTGACCGGAAGTGACCTACTTAGGGGGATTAGTGGTGCATTCTGGGTAACCTACTGACCTACTTAGGGGACCGGAAGTGACGTCATATGACCTAATTTAGGATCACGTGACCGGAAGTGACCTGGTGAGTCACGTGAGCGGAAGTGACGTCACATGACCTAATGGCCGACCGGAAGTGAGTGACCTCATTGAAGATCACGTGACCGGAAGTGACTTGATTGATCACGTGAGCGGAAGAAGAAGTTTTTTTGTTTAGGAAGTGAGGGTCTTTAGGATCACGTGACTGGAAGCGACGTCGTCACATGAGTGACGCTTTAAGAGACTGCGCGACTTACTAGTAAAAGAAGACGTATGAAAATAAAAACACAACAATATTTTATTTTATTTTTTTTATTTATTTTTTTTTCAATCTTGATAAACACTCTATTTTTTTGAAAAGATGCACACGCTTATTTTTTTTTTTTCATATCTCTAAAGGACTCGTTGTCACACCGTCAGAATGCACGCGACGCTTATAATACAAGTAGCGCACGCCGTCTTTCTCTATGGTGTAGGTGACCATTTTGTTTCGCACCACTTTGAAGTTTCTATTTACAGCAATGAGAGTTTTTCGTTGGCGAAGAACATCCAAGAAGTCGTCTGGTTCCTGAGGGTTTTGTTTCTTCTGTACGCCTTTTGCACTCCATTTTTTGGATTTTCTTTCACCGGTGTCGCTGACTCAATCGTAGCAAATGTAAGTCTTAGGGTTGAGACTTAGGATCCCGTCACCTTCCCACTCCGCTTTCATAAGCCCCGAAGTTCTCAGATCGTGAAGGTACCGTCTCTCACAACATCCGCCGGGCGGCGGACACCATTCTCGCACTCTTTCCGTTTTTGTCTTCACGAAAAGCTCTAAGTGATCGTCGCACACCGCTGTCGGAAGCCACTTTCGTTTCTCTCTGAAGTACGTCTCTCTCAGGCGAGGTTTGACTAGGTCATCCAACGTGTCACCGCTGAGAGCCATGTAAAGACTGTCGGTGTCCATTTGACAAAGGGCATAATCGCGCCGATCGACGAATCTATCCAAGAAGTCGTATGTGAACTCTAACATTTTCAACTTCGCGTACTGGTATACCATGAACCCTATTTGAATAGGGAGGTTGTTCTTGACTGTTTTCGGTTGTAGTTCGACTTCAAACAGATCGGAACTCAACTCGGACGCCTTTTTGAAGCGCCACGAATTGGCCAATAGTTCGAACTTCCGACTGTCAGTGTATCTCACCGCCGTGTGTTTTTCTTTGTTGCAGATTGTTTTACCGTACGTAGCGTTTCCCATTAACTTGTAACAGTCTGACAGAATTTTCTCGTTCTCGTTCACGTCGCCACGTCTTCGCGCCGCCGTTACTTCGTCCGCGAAACCGGCAAAGGAGCGTTTAGGTAGGTATTCTACCACCAGCTGCACTTTGGTGACTATCAAACCGTGCTCTAAATACCACTTGAGAAGCGGCGTTCCCAAGAGAATATTTTTTCCGTGGTAACTCCCTATCAGACATCTCTGAGGCGTGTTCAACAGCTTTTCTTCCTGCGCAAAGTCTGACATGTGAGGGCCTATGTCCGATTTTGAAACGGTCGCGTTCTTGAAAACGGGGGTCATTTCTTCGAAGTAGTCTCGTAGGTGAGGCGGCGTAGTGATGTCCACTTGAACTAAACCGAACATTTTCTCCTCTTTCACAGCGGAAAGGATGTCGCTCTCGCTCATCGCGTTTCGAGACACTTTCAAAGCGTCAACCTTCCAGCGTTGTTGGGAGGCCTTGACCCGCTCATCTCGACGCTTCATCTCTCGCCATTCGCACTCCCACACGACGACCAGCTTGTGACCTAGCGCTTTCAAGTAAGCGCTTACTCTGGTCGTTCTGTCGCGTCTCTCCTCTCTCAGTGAAGCGCACTGATATCGGTGCGACGGTATGCACTCGTGAGCGTGGAACCAACACCCGTGAAACTGGAAAACCGTATTAGAGGCCGCGTGAAACCCGTCCACGCGAATTCTCCGACAGCCTACAACCATCTCGCCGCCGTTCAAAGCATGGCGCAGTTTCACGTCGCGGTCGTGCTCTACGAAGCGTAACCACTCCAAAGCGCTGTGAGAGTTTCTTTGCCTAATTTCGGGCTTGAACTCGGTCTCGGGCCGTCTCACCGCGTAATAGCCCGTGCAGTGCGCTTCGCTCATGCAGCGCAAGTACAGAGAGTTAGCGTCTAGTCCTAGGATGTGTTGGCACGGTCTCGCTTCTTCGCCATACTTGTGCTCCCTTATCCGCGTGGTGCCCTTCTCGTGAAATCTATGGAAGATGATGGAAGGACCGCCGACTAGATTTTCTTTGATCAGAGCGTGGAGGACGGCGTCGAACTGGGGGAACATTGTGAACGCGTCTTCTAGGTTTTGGAAGAGGAACCGTAAAGTCAAACCAGCGAGAGAAACTCCGTCTTTCAACATGTCAATGCCGCGATCTTGGAAAAATTTAGCGTGATTTTTCAGAGCTTCTATGAAAGGTTTGACGTCTTTGTTGTTGTAGTGGATCAAGTAGTCTTCCATAGTTTGCATCTTCTCGTCGGACCAAACTTTCTGACATGCGGCGTAGTCGGATTCGGACATTTTGACGCCCGTCAGCTCGCTGTCGAAAGCCGATCTCGGTGGCAGCGTTCTGTTTGCCAGTTTCCTGGTAGACGTCATCCATTCGTAAGGAAAGTGACCTTTCTCTTCGTTCCTGGTGAAAGCTCGCAAATAGGTCGCGTAGTTGTAACCGGGTGCCAAATAGTTGACTACGTCCAAGAAAACCGTGTGCTGTGTGTAAACCGCCAAGTATTGATTGCTTCTCTTTATGACGCTGAATTCTTGGTTTCTTCGGTCTCCGGAGGCGAAGAACGAGTGAAGGCGTATTTTGATCAGGTTCAAGTCGTAACGCCCCGAGTTGAAGCCCACGACTGGAGCTTGACGGATGTATCTCAGAAGACGCTTCTTCAGTTGAACTAACGGGTGTCTGGTCTGAGCCGCAGCGAAGCCGCCTGGAGAAGGGGTGAACGTCGCCTCCTCCAGCAGGAGAGCTTCACCTATCGCCGCATCTAACTTCGCTAAGGTCGGTCGGTAAAGTTCTAGCACAGCTTCTCCGATGACTTTGGCGTTCTCGTTTATGTGATTTAAAACTCGGTCCAACAAGGGGTCGGAATCTGCGTCGGATTCTCTGACGAAGCAGACGGGCCCCTCCCACCCCGGAAAGTCGGATGCGACGCTAGCCGACAAAGGGACGTGATCCCACAGCAGGGACACGTGTTCCGTCGACGGTTCTTTGCACGGTCTGAAGAAAGCCTCGAAATCGAAGGCGATCTTGTAAGGGTAGATTCCGGAATGTCCGTCGGGGGGAAAAATGGAGAAGTCTGCTAGCGCTTCGAAAATCGTTCTCGAATTTTGGTAGATGCCACCTACGTAGCGCAACTTGACTTGTCGGCAAGAGGAAAGCTGGTTCCTGTGTCTCTTCAGCAAGAACTCGGTGGTGAACGCCGCCTTACACTTGCAACATTCGTATATGCCCGCGTACGCGTTGAAGTCCGTGACGAGAGAGACGTGCAAACCGCCTTTCGCCGTCAGGTGTAGGTTGACTTTACCTCGGGCGGCCAGAGTTCTGGAAGGCGGTCTGATCAGAGTAACGCGTCTTCTCAACTTCCGCCCCGGCACTTGACGCGACGCGGTGTAAACCGCTATCTGTACGTCAAACAAGTTCTCTAACGCGGGTAAGTCGCGGATGTTCAGACCCGGAAAGGATTCAGGTGTGGCAGCGGGACAGAACTGACGTAACAAATCTGAAGCGCGCTTGCTGGTCTTGTATAAGTGAAAGGAAATGCAGCGGAAGATGCAGAGGTTGTCCTTGTTGGGAAAATCTAACACGCCGCTTCTCTTTCCAACTCGACCGGCCTGAGTGATCCTACCGCCTATGGGGAATTCCCCCGGTCCCATGTAAACGCAAATGTTCAAATTGGTAGGAAAAAGAACGTGCCACTTGGTGTCAGCGTCGCAAAGTTTCCGTACTTCCTCGCAAGCGACGGTGTTTTCCATCTTTGAGAGGAGCTCTTCCAAAGTTTCTGAATTAGTTATAGTAGGGAGCGGTTGTATGAGAGTTGCGTTGTTCTGGGAGGCGTGAAAGTAGCGCAGTTTGCTCTTGTCTTCTCTGTGTTGTAAGAGTAAGCCTACCGAGAAACCCACTTTGTATCTGAATCTTTGTGTCAAGTGAATGCGACGCATAGTATCTACAGCGTCACTCAACTCGCCGGTTGGTAGCCTGAAGTTTGTTACACTCACGCGAGTCCCGTGCATCCTGACGCCCGTTTGTATCGCAGGCCAATTCGCCGTGAACGTTTCCTCCCCGTTCGGTACAGCACATATGCGCGGAGGGACGGTCACCCCGTCCAGAGATTCGCGTCGACAGGCGATCTTTCGGCAATCGCCTTCGCCGCATAGAGGGCAAAACTTAGGTTCTACTCTACAATTTTCTACGTGTCTCTCGTGGTTGTACGGTCTTTTAAACATTTTGAAACACTTTTGGCATACGTACTGTGTCATGTTTTTTTTTTCACTCAGTTACCAACTACTTAGCCGTCTAACTATCTATCTATCTATCAATCTATCTGTCTATCTATCTATCTATTTATCTTTCTGTCTGCTGTCTGTGTATCCGTCTGTCTGTCTCATACAGCGTACGTCAAACGCTGTGTGTGTGTGTGTGTGCGCGCGTGAGCGTTGAGCGTCTCTCATTCCGAATCTATGCCGAGATATTTCAGAATGATCTCTGTTTTGTCATCCAACTCTTTGAGCGCTCTGGCGGACAGCGTCACTCCCTGCTGTGTGGGTTTTTTGTCAGGACCTTCGTACTTGCACGTGGACGAGGTTCTTACCGCTGTAGTAGCTCACAGCTGCGTACACTTCGCTCTCCTCATCCAGCACTGCGAACCAGGGGGTGTGATTAGGTTTTCCTTGCGCGGCCGCTGTGTCGCGTATGCGCACCACTGCACGGATATCGGCGATGCGTGCTATGAGCTCGCGCAGCGCGTCGGCCGTGAAGTGCACTCGCTTGCTTCTGGTCAGAGACGCCTCTTTCACCTGGCCGTCTTTTGTGTAGCGCGGCCTCCTAGACAGTCTAGCCACGTCCTCCCAGATCTCCAGCGTCAAAGCTCCGTCTAAGCAGAACTCTAACCCGAGAGGACGGGAGAAGGTTTTCTCTGCTTCTTCTCGTCCATCTCGTTCTTTTTCTTGTATTTTTCTCTTCTTACTAGGCCTTGTTGTTCTGGAACTCACCTTAGAACGTTTCACACCCGCAGGATGAGTAACACCATCAGCGTGAGCTGAATCAGCAGCAGAACCGATAGCAGGAGCAGCGTCAGCGCTGGTGGTATCCGAGGCCTCGTTGTTGGAACAGCGCAGCCACACGCCGTCGGTGCTGAGTGTAGCGGTAGAAGATGAAGCGCCGCCGCCCTCGTAAGGTGGCGGTGAGGGCAGTCGCCACGGACCGGACGGGACGCTACTAGTGGAGGAAGTGAGGTCGAAAGGTCGAAGAGGGAAGCCGAAAAACGTACCGCCCACCCCTTTCCCTTCGGGTTGTTCGTACGCCTCGTCGTCAGCGTCGTTCTCTGTCTCACCCTGTTGCTGCTCCTCCTCCTCTTCTTCTCGGTTTAGGGGCTGAGTGTCCGAATAGCTGTCACTCTCAGCGCGAGCGGCGTCGAGGGCGTCAGTCGATGTAGTGGTGGAGGAGAGGGGCTGTGCAACGTGCGGCAGGTCATCAAAGTCATCAACAGTAGTGGGGAGGTAAAAACCCGGTTGCCAGTACTGCGCTGTGCCAGGAGCGTTGTCGTCAGTAGTAGTAGCGGTAGCAGCAGGTGCAGCAGAAGCAGCAGCAGCAGCAGCAGCAGGCGCAGCAGCAGACGCAACAGTAGCAGGCGCAGCAGCCTCAGCAGGCGCAGCAGTAGCAGGCGCAGCGGTAGCAGGTGCAGCAGCAGCAGCAGCAGCCGCAGCAGGCGGGGCGGCAGTAGCAGCGGCAGCGCGCTTAGCAGCAACGTGTACCGTCGCGAGTGTAACAACGTCGCTAGCACGACGACTACTACCAGTAGTACTACTACTACTACTACTACTACTACTACTAGTACTACTACTGCTACTACTACTGCTACTACTACTACTACTGCCGCGAGCGCTCGCTACAGCGGGAGGGTGATAAGACCAAGCGGCTGCGGCGGTAGTCTCATGTTCAGTAGCAAGAGGAGGCACTGACGCTAAACGAGCGCTGTTCCGCGTAGTCTTCTTGTTCTTGAACTGCGCTAGGAGTTGTCTTTTGCTCATGGTGGTGACTGTAGAGAGCAGCAAAAGAATGAGTGAGTGAATGGAGGTTTCCAGACCCCTTATATACGCCTTCTCGCTTTTAGAGCTAAGCTACTTACTGACCCTGTTCAGCTGCCGCCGGCTGGCCGGCGGCCATTCACAAAGAGAAACAAAAGACATAAGGCATGACGTTTTCAGCTGGATCCCTTTCCCCCCTTTTGAGAGATCGACTGTCATGAGCTAAGCCGCTTACCACCCTGTTCAGCAATTCAACGCGCATTAGCTGTATAAAGGATTAAGCGGTTGCTGCCGTCGACTGACCGGCGGCCATTCACAAAGACATAAGGTATGACGTTTTCAGCTGGATCCCTTTCCCCTCTTTTTTTTTTTTGAGGGATCCACTGTCGTGAGCTAAGCCGCTTACCACCCTGTTCAGCCATTCAGCGCGCGTTAGCTGTATAAAGGATTAACGGTGATGAGCTTAGAGTGTGTATACAAAAAAAAACTACAGGAGGCGTGTGGCGTGAAGCAGGACCCCCCTAAGACGAACGTGTCTGTCTGTGAGTTGAGGCGTGTGCATGTGGTGAGCGACTTAAGTGTAAGACAAAAAAAAAATCACCACCTCCTGCCGTGGTGAGTAGACCGGGCCGGCCAGGCGGCGGCCGGCTAGTTCAATAGGGAGGGGTGACAGCTGACTAAGGCTGTGCATGAAAAAAATCCGATTTTCACCTGACCTCTGACGTTTGTTACAATGAATGTCAGAGGGAGGGAGACGTCCTCAGGTAGGGGGTAGGAGGTAAGGCTAATGGATGAGGAAGAAACACCGTTTTCAGCTGGTCTCCACGGATAGCGATGACACACCCCTCGTCATCTAAGCTCTTAAGGAGCGGAGCGGCTGAAAAAGCGTCATGCGGACAGGTCGCTACACAGCTGGAGTGCTGTTGGAAATGGGATTAAACTCCCTCTGTATAAAAAGCTCTGATTTCTGTTGGAAAAAAAACATATCGCCTCTGACCACAGTAACGTCTACTACCACCGCCGCCGCCACCACCGCCGCCACCGCCGCCGCCGCTACCGCCGCTGCCGCCGCTGCCGCCGCTAAGACGAGACGAGATGGCTCAAGCTATTCCACTTTCAAGCTCGCCTTCACCGCCTTGTCCACCTGAAAAAAAGTTAATGCGGCTTGACGACGTGAGACGCGCGAGGCAGACCGATGGGGAGAACAGAGAGGTAGGACAGCGGCGGTTAGCCTATAGCGACGCCTTGCTTCGTCAACTAGGTAAAGAGTTGAGCGGCTGTTGGAGAGAGTTGGGCAGTAGCTTAAAAGTTACCGCCGCCCGTATGGATGCTCTAGTAGAGCGCAGTGTCAAGACACCGGAGGAGCTGTGTACGGCAATGTTCCGAGTCTGGTGGGGTGAAACCCCGCATCGTCATAGATGGGGAGAGCTCGGTCGCGTCTTCACCCGCATTAGACGCGTGGAACTGTTGGCTCAGTGGATGTCCCTTCTCCACAGACAGGGGTTGGATTTCGAAAACCCCGACTCGCGCGCGATGCATAAGCACTTGGGCACCCTCGGCAGACGTCTAGGTAGCAGGTGGAAAGAGGTGGGGGACCATTTAAAATTGTCGCCTGAGAGGTTAGATAAGATCGCTGAAGAATGCGAATACGGAGGAAGTCCCGCTGAGTGGGCCTTCCGAGTGTTGAAAATGTGGCAAGATGAAGCTGACGGTGCCGGCGGTACACCTTTTGAACTCCTTCGAGTGTTGACTGAGGACATGGGAAAGTTTGACCTCGGCATCACGATATTACTTGACTTTATCAAGCAAGAAACAACGAGAACGACGGACATGTGAATTGTTGTGTTTTATTTTCATACGTCTTCTTTATTAGTAAGTAAAAAAAAAATAATATCATAACAATTAAGAAGCGCGCCCTCTTAAAGTGTCACTTCCTCCAGTCGCAGCTGATCGCCTCATCGAAGCACGTGATAAACAAAAAAAAAACGAAGAGACACGCTTCTTCCTCTCGAGAGGAAGAAGCGTGTCTCTCGATTGAAATCTTTTTCTTTTCTTTTTTTCTTAAAAGAGACAAACGCCCCTTAGAGTGCCCCCCCACCCCCCTAGAGTGCCCCCCTCCCCCCTCCCCCCCTCCCCCCCACCACCCGCCCCATGCATCCTAAAAGCGCCCCCCTCCCCATGCATCTTAAAGGGGCCCCCCTCCCCCCCCTCCCCTCCCCTCCCCCCCTTATACACTCTAAAGAACGCTTCTACCTAGTTCAATAAGTCACTTCCAGTCGCTCGTAAAACAATAAAAAATGAAAAAAAAAACAAAAAAACTTATATCGTAGTGTTTTTTATTAGTTTACCGAAAAAAATAAGAGACTCGCCTCCTCCTCCTCCTCCTCCTCCTCCTCCTCCTCCAAAAAAAAAAGATATCACATTTTAAAGCCCGTGACCCCTTAAAGACGCTCATCTCTTCATTAAGTCGCGTGACGTCACTTCTTCTTCTGGTCACGTGATCAATCAGGTCACTTCCGGTCACGTGATCCTCAATCAGGTCACTCACTTCCGGTTGGCCATTAGGTCATGTGACGTCACTTCCGGTCACGTGACTCATCAGGTCACTTCCGGTCACGTGATCCTAAAGTAGGTCACTTCCGGTCCCCTAAGTAGGTCATATGACGTCACTTCCGGTCCATAAGTAGGTCATATGACCTCACTTCCGGTCACGTGACCAAATGGCGGCCTCTGATTGGCTAACTAGGTCACGTGACCTCACCACTAATCCCCTAAGTAGGTCACTTCCGGTCACGTGACCAAATGGAGGCCTCTGATTGGCTGCAGGTCGATTGAGTAATAAACAGTACTTAACTATAGTCCCGTTCCGATACATACTATACTACTAAAGCTGCTCATTTGACTGACATAAAGAACAGAAAAATAAGCAGACCTATTTCTCCCTAGTTCCCCCATATTTTCTTTTTATTGAGGGTCTTCATCGATCTCGATTGTACTGCTTTCTACATATAGAACAATCAATTCAGTCACTAGAGCTTTTTTTTATGATATAAGTGATGATGGCCAATTATCTGAAAGATAGGCAAGATAAGCAGGAAGCCCCAACTTGCATCCATTATTGTGGAGATGACTGAAACCCAGCCTTACAACTTAGCACAACTAGGTTGGAGTTTAACATTGTGTTGAGTAATAAATAAAAGCCTCATTTGGAAAAGGCTGTGAGAAAATGTTTCAGTGTTATAGCTTATTAACGACAAAAGCAGGTAAATCTAAGTTATACTGTCTGTACTGCTGCAATGAGTTATTATGCATAGTTTCATCCTTCCATTATGATAAGGACAAAGCAGGCAACCTATTGAAAAAAACATAAAGGCTAAAGTAGCATTTGACTTCTCAGCCAGTTGGGTCCCATGTCTATAAAGGGTTTAAATAAGTGGGCTAAAGAGTCATGGTAGTTTTTTAATGGCGTATTGAATGGACAAGAACAGAGGATGATATAGTTCAGGCTAGGGCTATATTGGAGATTCTGCTTGGGACTTCACCTGCACAAAGAAGTCTGGCCAGTATGAGGGTAATTAGATTTGGCAATGTTTGGCAGAACATTCATATCTGTGAGGGCAGAGGGTCTCTATCTGCCGTCCTTCATAATCCATCATATTCCATCACACAAGTACCAGAGTTGGCCACACAAAGCCATGAAAGAGATTGATTAAATCATCCACCAAACATCCCTAAAGGCCTTGTGGAGGTAAGGAAACGGTTTTATCTTAATGGCCATTTTGTCTGAGGAGATTCTTTGTATATATAATTTATAGATTCTCCATGTGAAATCAATTAACTTTGCCTTTTACTTCTTTTCACTTCATTAATAATGAATTGGGAGGCTAGGTGTTTTAGTGTATCATAAAAAGTATAGGATAGTAACAATTGTTTGGAATGTTAGATAAACAGGTCCGAGAAATGGAGGAAAACCCTCCACAGAGCCATTATTTACACCAGTGTCAATTTTCACAACGCAGGTAGGTGTGAAAACACTGCAGGGCTCACTGCCTACTGGGTGAAATGGAGGAGCACAGAGGGAAAGTCTATTGAAAAAGCTTATTTATATGTGATTTCATGGTAATCACCTGTATGATTCACTATTCCCCATGTATGATTCAAGAGCATACACTAATCTATCCTATGGGATATATACATTTAACAGCAAATTGATAGAAAATTCAGCAAATGGGTTATAAGAAAACCGTTGCTAATTTTAGCCCTGCAGTGTTTCTGCTACAAGAAAAACCGTTGCTAATTCTAGCCCTGCAGTGTTTTCACACCTACCTGCGTTGTGAAAATTGACACTGGTGTAAATAACAGCTCTGGGGAGGGTTTTCCTCCGTTTACCGGACCTGATAAATACCTGGAAGCCTGCATTTACAGTTTGTATGCAGTCGGAACCAGCACTGGTGTGTTACTCACTAATAGAAGAGTTAATGCATCATACTGATAAAAGGTCATCAGACATTGAAGCATTATGTGGTAATGGAGGTATAACTGTAAACGAAGTTTACTTTACATCAACCTGCCCAATTAAGGCCACTCAAAAGAATGAAACAGTTTCTTATCACTGAGCTCATCATAGAAATTTATTTTTTTGCTATTTCTTAATGAAAAATATGATAAAAATTGACAAATTTAGGCATATTTGATATCAAATTAAAGCTAATACTGCCAGTAATACCATACCTGGAATACTGCCAGTAATACCAGTAACTGCCAGTTATACCATACCTGGAAGCCTGCATTTACAGTTTGTATGCAGTCGGAACCAGCACTGGTGTGTTACTCACTAATAGAAGAGTTAATGCATCATACTGATAAAAGGTCATCAGACATTGAAGCATTATGTGGTAATGGAGGTATAACTGTAAACGAAGTTTACTTTACATCAACCTGCCCAATTAAGGCCACTTAAAAGAATGAAACAGTTTCTTATCACTGAGCTCATCATAGAAATTTATTTTTTTGCTATTTCTTAATGAAAAATATGATAAAAATTGACAAATTTAAGCATATTTGATATCAAATTAAAGCTAATACTGCCAGTAATACCATAATTCCCCACTTTTCTTAACTACCAAAACGACAATTTTGGTCATAAAAAACATCTCTTATCCTATACATTTTAGCCCACGAGTGAAAAAAAACCTCCCTCGTCAATTCTTTTTTCAGTCCATGGTGATGAGAAACAACTTTTTTTTTGCGTGGCCTAATACGGGGAATATGGATTTCTCACAGAAGGCCTTGTGTGGGCTGCTCTGATACAAGACACAAACACACAACAAAGATACTACTCCTGACATAAAGGATGAAAGCAATCTTTTGAACTGTGTTCAAATTAATAATCTCTAAAGGTCAACTGAAAAATTACATGCTGGCTTCAAGAAACATTACAGTCTGTAGAGCAAGGGTTGGAACATAATTTTTTTATTTAAACACCACCATTTTATAGGCTATATCTCTGTGACTAAAGGGAGTATTCCACGGAATCGGCCGTGATTCTGTCGGTCGGAAGAGATTTTCCCCTAGGTTTAACATTATAGACTTTTATCGGATGACGATTTTTTTGGCCAACCGACATTGGTGGAATACACCCTTAAAATACAATAAAATGCGTTGTAAATTGTAATATTTCCTCAAGATTTGTCACCACAGTGCTTAAGCACTGGGGTTCTGAATGGTCGGCATCATGCATGAAGGCAGCACTAGTGAGATACATGCCAGATTGATTCAATACCATGTTTTATTTTTTACTAAATACAACAGTCCCATTGACTTAACCAAAGAACGCCGTATTACACACCCCCTGTGAAATAACCCATGGCCGTATTTCACGGCCCTGTGACGTCATCAAAATGGCGGTTTGTTTACATTTGAACGGTGTAGAAAGAAGCCAATTTAGCCCTTTTAGGCTCCCCCCTACCATAATTTTGGTATTTTGAATCGAAAAAGATAAAAAATAAACACAAAGGTACACTCGTTTAAGTCTTTTGACTGGGTTATTTCACTTGTTGACCCTTGGGCCGTATTTCACTCGGCCTACGGCCTTGTGAAATACGGCCCAAGGTCAACTCGTGAAATAACCCAGTCAACAGACTGAAACTCGTGCACCTTTGTCTATATCCTGGCATCATACTAACTATAAAAGGTTGGTCATGTTACTCAAAGATAGGACTTTTGTCTGACACCTTCAGTATGGTCCTTTTTCCTTTTAACAATGTGGATGTTCTTAGATCTCCAAGTTACAAAGTAAAGGGAGTATCATTGTTTTATGTTTTACAATCCGGTCTGAAATATCCTCTTTAATTTGATCCAACCTCATAGAACACTATGCATTGTGTTTCTAATCCAAAACATCCATAACCTTCTGACCTACCTAGCAAAACAGGGCTATCCAATTTTGAATTCAAGTAAGTTTTGGGCTAGTTCAGAGTCCATTTGATATGCCACAAGTCAATGCCGTTGTTGGCGAGTCGGCGCTGAAGTTTGCGAGTCAATGTCAGTCCAAAGTAGAAAGAAAGATTTTCAGATTATATAACCTAAAACACACCTTTTTTTGGCCCAAGGTAAATTCTCCATCACGTTTTACTCACATCTTGCCGTGTGAAGGCAATTATAAAATAATTAAGGTGGGTGCTTTCTCGTGACACATTCTCACTCCTGGTGGTTCTAGGAGTTGATTGGCTGTTTTATACTCCAAATTACATTCAGAACTCTTCAGCATCGAGAGTGAACATGACACTGCAGTTTTCTTGCATCACTTAACCCCTTAACCCCAATATACTTTATATTGCATTTGACTAAGCGTGTATAGGTCCTACCAGAGAAAGTAATTACGACCTTAACTTGCCCCTGGGTATCAGCGTGGTGTGTGGGCTTTCAGTCTTGTGTCCTGGATGGCACCCACTTCTCACTGCATTCCAGGCAACTTCTGCTCTTATACCCTGAATATCCTTTAGAGATATGGAAAGTTAATTTTCACTAGTCTAAAGAATAAAGTTAAACTTGAGACATTTAAAGTATTTTCAAGTCAGAAATTTACAGAACTATCTGACTATAGTGCCCCCTGACCCGCTTTGTACCAAAACTTGCCCAGGGATCAGCATGCCTTTCTGTATATCTTGTTTAATCATCTAAAACTGCCAGATATCATACACAGACCCTTTACCATTATCATTTTGATTGTGTTGAAGAAGAATTTTAATAAGGTAGAACTCATTTTTTCCACCAGTACACCTTAAATGTATATAGAGATTCATTTTTGACATCTATTTTATTATCAATATATTGTTCTTGAGTGTTCACGCAAGTCAACTATTGAATTACTTAAAAATACTTAATGAGGTGTAACATATATTCATGGATGTTGAGTAAAGAACCGTGTGTATCACTATCAATCTGTTCTATTTCCCATCAGGCCATCGTATTGTGACGTGTAGCAGTAATACCTGAAGGCAGCCCTTCAGGTAGCATGAAGATTAACATGCTCAAGGCTACACAAAACATCTGGGGATTAAACAAGCGATGGCAGGCCTTACCATATAATGGTGCGTGTTTCTATCTGAGCTGTCATAAGACCTCCGGAAAAGTTTATATCTTATACATGACTGGAGAACTTTGCTTTCAGAGCCTATTTTTAGGTAATCCAACAGGCTGCTGCTGACCACCTCTTAGCAGGTAAAACTGAAGCCTCAAAATGACTAATTTCTTACCTTAATGCCTATCTATCTTCAGAAAAATACACTTTGGTTAAATTCTGGAATGAATTTGATCTGAGAGGAATGGATGTCCAATTAATTCATTTGTCAGAATATGGTTATGTGAGAAGAAATGGTTCAGAGGAAGCAACCACTCAAAACAATCGAGTGAAAAACCTGCTGGATTTTTCAATATTTATGCCAAGTTTTCCTCTTCAGAAACGGCTAACAGACCCAGCTGGTCTCACACACACAGTGTCATACAGGCCAAGGGGAAAGAATGGCCACTAGAATTCTGCTTCATACTTCTGTAAATGAGATTGGTGGCAGGGACCGCTGTTTTTTAGCCAGTTGAAAAGAGCAGTGGCAGAACTTAAAATCAGTTCAAACTTCTTAACTGATAATGGTAATTTCTACAGTAACTGGTGGTTACAGATGGCAGCTAACCTACAGAGACTACTCCATGATCCTTCTGGTCATATACTCCATGAAATACCCCTTGCATGCTACTATTAGCAGCATATTCTAATTACCTTTTTTACATTTAATAATCACTGATCCCCTATAATTTTACCAATTGAACTAGACTCCAATCGTGCCCAATATAGCCTCCCCTGCTGTTGCCTAAGCAACATACCAGGCATGGATCACTGCATGAATGTTTGCATTTAAGCAAATTAAACATGCTTCAAGTAAATGCCAAGTAACATTCTCTAAAACGTCATGATAGGGAATTAATGATGCCTTTGATTAAATGCTACCAAACATGCAGTGCAATCTGATGGTATTCACAACCAGATTAATCCTTTAGTCACAGGATAATTTCATGTTTATTAATCATCTATGATATACTAAACTAGTGCTCCTTCATAGATAACAGGGAGGGAGGTGGTAGCTTTAGGGAGGGGATGAAAAGAATGTCAACCCCTCCTGATAGGGACGCTTGAGGGGAGGGGTTTAATAATTATGTCAGTTTTTAGCAAGAAAAAGGCTTGCACGTCAACATAGATGTAAATTACTGAGTACTCCCTAATGCAGCACCAGTGTGTACCCCCCCTGGGACTGCTTTGGTTCATCATGCTGGGCGTTTGTGCAGAGATCCTTGAAACTGATGATGCATGCTGGAATTCATTACAACATGAGTTGGCCAATAACATGGACTCATCATGTTGATCTGAGATTTCTTCACATATGTGTTTGATGTATGGGTTGCATGCTAGAACTGATTAGTAGAAGGTACAGGTGTGTAATGTGTGTCATGGGCACCTTTATGGGGCACATGGCTGCAAACGAATCTACAGTGCCAAATGAGGAGTGACAATATGCGGAGGGCCGACACTGTTATGTAGAGAGTATAGTCAAAGAATTATATTGATGTTTCTTTGTTGTGTTAGGAAACATGAGAACAGCTCATCTTCATGCATTTTACAAGATTTGATTTTATCTACATTGTAGGCATATTGTCACTATTTCAACCTCCTTTTGTTACCCCTTTTTACTCTGTCATGGACTTTTTGACAGCTTTACAGATTAGCATCAAGGGCTCTGCCCTGTTTTAGAACTGCTATGGGAGCCGGTAATGTAGATCCTAGAGCAACTGCTGCAACCCCCTTGGCTTAGGGAGTGGTCATTTTTAACACCAGGGGGGGGGAAGGCTTGGTGGATTTTCATGCACACAGTTTTTAATTTTTTTGGTACCCCCCACGGGAAGTGTCAAGATATTTTAACGCCCCCCCCCCCCTGAGCAGATTGAAATTGAGCATGGCCGACCCCTTTGACCTATAGTAACGCTCAGGCTTTTTTTTACTAAAAATGGGTGCAATTGTTTTGGTCCCCCCCCTTCAAGGGGTCCACATATTCTTGGTCCCCCCTCAAATCCACCAACCCTCCCATGTTGTTAAAAAACGACCACTCCTTTATTTCACTACTCCATCCAGGCCCACATCATGCTCCTTGCTGCTAACCCTTGTCAAAAACAGTGCTGCTGTAAAGCTGCTTAGGATCATATGTCAACTGCTACAGTCCCCCTGGTGGATACCCTGCTCCACTGGACTTAACTTGATCTCAGAACTTGCCTCTTGATGCCAGACCTGCCCTAAAACAGTCTCTGCAGCACTAGCTGACATGGCTACTTAGTTCCTAAAATAGAAAGTAAATCCCCGTTGGTAATAGAAACTTAAGCACTCAAATAATAATGTTCAAAGCTATTCATTGAGCCAATATAAAAGGCATAGGAAAATCCAAGATTAGCCCCTACTTAGTTTCACCAGCATCCTCTATGGTTGAGGGCCTAAAGCGTAATGCCACTCCATCTAGTCGGAGAGGATTGAGGATCAGTATTCTAGGGTTTATATAGGGTGGATGAGTTCTGTATTGATCTTAGTTATACTGGTCTCTGAGGTGCAGTGACTGAATTGATGGTCCTGTCTATATAAAGTCACTGCAATTCAGTCCCTGCTCACTGTGTAGAATGATATGCTAGGATTTCAAGGCAAACAATTTCATGAATAAACAAAATTCACCATGCCATTCTTAGACATGTAATTGGTAGTACCCACACATAGATTTCATTAAGTGCGCTGTCATAATATGCTAAATGAACATCTTTGCCATTGACATTATCTGTCATTTTAAACTGCTGCAAAGATTCTATAACGTAAAGAGTGGCCCTTGTTGAAAGGTAGCATTGAGATCTAATGTCTGCTGCAAGAAATTAATATGCTCTCTTTCTCAGTGGCAGGCGGACATTAGTATCATAACAGCTATTTCCCTGGTGGCAATATTTATGAATTGTTGTACATAAAACCAAGCAATACTGTTTATTATACCAGCTCCATATGATTGAAAACAACAGTGGAAGTTAACTTTGAACATCATTAGAGTTCTTCTGGCAACAGTTTTGAAGACAAGACTATTGTTCACTTCTTTCCATGTCAAATGTGTATCCTGTGGAAACAGGGCAAACTTTATTCTCTTTCCCATCCAAAACATATGCAACATGATTTTCTCGCTGTTGTAAAAATGTGTGTTTTCTTCATTTCTGTCATCATTGGACAGGTGTTTTTCTTTCTGCTTATCTTACCTCTCTCTCAAATATCAAATCAAAAAGGTTTCTTCTCATATTTCACTTAATTTCTTATTTCAAATTCATTTCTTAGGAGGACAGTACGTTGGATATAGCAGCAGAAGTGTGGAAGACACTGAGCTATAATGAGGTAGGAGAATAGACCTGGCAGTAGGACAACAACGCTGTTAAGGTGTCTGGATGTTGGAGCTATCAACGATCCAGACAGAGGCAACAATGACTTTTTCTTCATAGAAAAGAAAAAAATACATGGGATAGACCGTCCTTAACTAGAGGCTTCTAGGGGAGCTATATATGTTTTTTTCTTTTTAAATATTTCTACCTTTCCTATCAAGGAGTGACGAACAGTCTTGAAGATTTCTTGGCCTCTTTGAGCTTTTATTCCATTGATCTACTAGGATTTACTTTTTATTGCTTTCGTATTTATTGGGCGAGGACATAAGTAGCACCTTTAGCTCGTACTGTAGTTTGATAATTCTGAGGAGGTCTGTTAGCAATAGACCTGATGTGAGACAGGATGGAGCAAAGTAGTAACCAAAGGGTGTTGTAGCAGTTGGCATACAATCCACAGCAATGTTAGGAGCTGCATCATCTGGTTGCGATACTGCATGAATATAGCCCTAGATAGTTACTCACCAGGGCTGTATCTGTGCATCATTACCACAAAGCTCTTGGAAGATGAATTGGTTGTCATGATGCACATATGCAGCCCCAGTGCTCCATCAGTGCAGGGTCGGCATGATGCTTCATTGCAGCACTGGTGAGTTACTTGGCATGCCTGCATTCATGCATCATGACGACCAATAGTATGATTTTTAAAGCATGTTGTCTCTGAAGTGTTAAGGTTTCTAATAGCAGTTAGTCAGACTGGATGGCACGTTTGGAAAACAAAAGAAAAGACATAAGAAAGGGCTACCAACATGAAACCCTGGACAGACCTGTATAAAATCACTGCCTTCTACTTCCATTAAAGATTCCTTTCAGCATGCTATTTGTATCTACTACTGTAAGAGAGTTATGGATAATACATGAAATGGTAGAAAAATAAAGATGCATTCCTGGATTGAATCTATCCCTAATACCACTTTGGGGATTTCTAGGATCTAGACATGAATAAATCAATAAAGCAGAAAAGTCCCTGGCAGCAGATCTGGAGCAACAAATTCCCCATCCATTACAAGACCCAGTCAGTGGAGACATCTCTCATGGCACATCCATAAATGTGGATCAGAAACTGTGAGTGATCAATGGGTATAATGAGTTATTGTTTTCAGATTTTAATTCCACTGTTTCAATGTCATTAGCGAAACAGGTGATATGAAATTACATTACAATTAATATCAGGTTAGGAGGGGACTCAAAATCAACTAGCTGAAAACACAAAACTGCCACCAAATGCAAAACACAGAAATTGCAAAGAAGAACATAATCCACAAACCTGACCTGGTCTCACGAACCCATGATCCTCACGGCATGAATTTTTGCATTGAGGCAAATAAAACTTTACTTAAGGGAGTGGTCATTTTTTAACAACAGGGGGGGGGGGTCGGTGAATTTGGGGGGGGACCAAACAAATTTGGACCCCTTGAAGGGGGGGGGGGGGCCAAAAAAATGTGGACCGCTCTTGAGGGGGGGACCAAAAATAATTACACCCCTTTTTAGCGAAAAAGCCCGCACGTTACTATAGCTCAAAGGGGTCAGCCGCGCTCATTTTCAACCTGCCTAGGGGGGGACCAAAAAAAATTTGACCCCTCCCGTGGGGCGGACCAAACTAATTTTGACCCGCTCGCGGGGAAATCCACCGACCCCCCCCTGTTGTTAAAGAATGACCACTCCCTAATGTTCCTGTTTATGCTGCTTAAGATTCAGTAAATACTATATAAATGTCACAGAGAAGTCATACTGGCATTAATATGGCTTTCTGTGGCATTTACCAGAATTAAAGATGTGGCATTTTAAATGTGTGTGAATACAAACATTTATGCAGTGCCTCTTTCCTCGTTCAATGAGCCAGTGTCGATCAATTATCCAACTGCAGTCTAAGCTTTTCAATTTTGAGCTTTGTGAGTGAACATCTGAGAGACTGACCGTCAGACAGTGTTGTGGATGAGCATGTATGAAAGAGACAGAATGAGGCCACATCAATGGTAAAGCTAAAGAACAGATAATAAGGATTAAGCTAGGGAGGGAAGGAGGACCATGAAGGAGAGCTCACGATTGGAGAATGCAGGGGTCGGGAGGTAAATTGTCGTCTATTAACCTCTCTTAGCAGGAGGAAGTTCCTGGGTCTACAAGACAATATATCAATGGATAATTGATATAAAACAATAGGCCTTGTCAACATCTACAAGAAAACTAACATTGAGTCAAGAAGGAAGGTATTTCTAAACCCTTGGATTTCAATCATAGACTATGGTAATGCATTTTACAGAGGCTTTGTTTCATTTGAATGATATCAATGGATTTGAATAATCAATGCCTTCATTTATTTGACCATGGTTGTACTGTTAAAAAATGTATGTTTCATTTGACAATGTTGAATGTAGACATGGCAAAAGTAGTAAAGGTTGCATGATACATAAATCCATGTAGACCCTATTGAACTTTTAAAGGCACAGTCTGCATAAAAATGTCTCACTTCCTCTACACCCTGTAGGCCATGTTTTCTACAAGTATTCTAATTTTTTTTAAATTCAGAACATAGCTTTTGTAACTAAACACAACCCATTGCCAGCTTACCTAAAGTTGAGAAAGCTAATATACACAGTCTTTGTTAGGTTTTGCCACTACCTTAGATGGTCATTTTAGATACTAGTTCAAGATCAAGTCTCAAATCAGTACATGACAGCTCAACGAAAGCTAAAAGTACTAGTGAAGATCATAGCTCAGATTATCAGAAAATCTGCAAGAATCTGCGCTAGTAATGATGACTAGTGAAGAGTTTTATTCTGACACTCTTATAGTCTGGAGGGGACTTCTGAGTCTCTTTGATTTATCATTATCACTACATGAGAAGGATGGTTTTATCACGTCTGGGATTGGGAAGTGAATTTAATTATCCAGGAATCTCCTCGTTCTTATACTTTCCATTTATCACACTTGACTACATACCTTTGAAGATTCTGAAGATTGGCAGAGTAAAATCATGCTTCCACTCTCACCCTAAAGTTTGCCCATCTGTTATCTTGCCACTACTGATGTACTACAATCTGATATTATACCCGGACTACTGATGAGGAATTAGTTTTCTGTTCCTTCTAACCATAATTTAAAGACCTTCAGGGTTTAAATACCTTCAGGATGCCTATAAAGGAGTAGAACATTGTTTTTTATTCTCTATTTTTAGCATACATCCCTACATGTAAACACCACAATATCATCTCATCATTCATTATTAGTTTATATAAATGAAAGTCCTGTAAATGCTATTAGCATATAATTATGTTCGTCATTTCAAAATGTAGTGTGCCATGTTGGATTTGTGTATTTAAACCATGATACAATGGGGCCCCTAGCAGGAGCAATGCAACGTGTACATGCATATTTATTGGTCTACTTTTGTATTTGTCTTCTTTTACCTGAATAAAACACTTAAAAAAATAATAGTACTCCACCACATTCTGGGCACATAGCGCCATCCAGCCAACTGTTTTAGCAGTTTCTGCTTTAGTTTGGCGAGCCCGACTCTGAACTAAGGCTGCTATGGTTCTTAATTTTTTTTAATGTGATATCCTTCTGTTTCATATTCACTCACAACCATGACTGATACTGATCCCAGTTTAGGAACTCAATGGTTGTAGTGGATCTTGTTTCAGTTCTTCAGTCTTCTTTTCATGTACATATTATAGGGCTTTCAAGTGCATTGGATGAACTCTACTTCATGTTGCCAAATATTGGCTTGCCTCATGTATTTGAGAGAGGAAAAAAAAATGGCTGTGTTGCGAGCTCAGTCCGAACCCTTTAGTCCGACGGCAGGTGGCGACACCTGCTTCGGGCTTGGGGTATGGACAGAGGTCGCTTTAGGCTTCCGGTCTGCGTGTGCGCGCGCAGGCTGGCTGCCTATATATACCCAGCATCCGATGGGACTCGTCGGTTACTCTGAGCCACGCTAGGTGAAGAGACTCCGAGATCACTGCGGCTGATTAGCCTACTGACCCGTTCCGAACTCTATAGGGAGTTTGCACGCTTAGAGCTTTGCCTGTCTAGGTTACTGAATAAACCTATTGATTCGCAACCTGTAACACTTGATCCGAACTGTGTTGACTTTGTTCTTTTACTTGATACTATAACAATATCATAGAGGAGCAAAGTAGCGTTTATTAAATCTCCCAATTTTTTAACATGGCTTAGTCAGCATATATATGTATCAGAATATGTAATATTAGCTAATTCTGATACATTTAAGCTACATACGCAGATACCTGCGCAGTGTGTCCATATTTAAGAGGTAGCGATCCACCTTAAGCATAATCATAACATAAATGAGAATATTGGAAAGTATGGTCTCTCTATTATTGAAACAAACATTAAAACGATTTTCTTCTAATAAAGTATAACTACATGGTAGTATCTGACTCTCAAGCTATATCATCTTTACTTTCTCACAGTAAATTACCACTGACTGTAGAGGTCTGCATGTGCAGGAAGTCAGTAAAGTGAGTCGGAACCAGGTATGACACACACTATGGGTCATGAGGTAAAAACCCTGTTTCAGCCAGTTCTGTTTCCTGTAACGCTGATATATTGTGATATATAGCAGTAATATCTGAAGGCAACCTTTCAAGAAGCATCAACATCAGTTTCATTAAGGTCCACAAAACTTAACTGGGGACTGAATTGGGTGTGGCAGGCCTGGCTATATAATGGTGCATGTTTCTGTCTCAGGTGCCATAAGGCCTTAGGGTTCTGGGCCTGAAGTTCTATATTTCTAATTGCAATTCACATCCCTATGAGCAGAGCTATTTACTTGAGTTAATTACATATAATTGAGTCATTTCCCCTGCCTTGGAAGTAGCCAATCTACTGTGTCACAGAAATCCTATTTCCTTGAAAGGGAACATATATTAAGATATAATTCTAGAATGGCTTTAACTCCAAGGAATACAACCAGTACTGTCACAAAGCTACATGCATTAACCTGAGATACCACTCCCTCAAGGAGACGGTCCTCAGTTTGTCCCCAGTTTGTGTAAGATGGGTTTTCTTACATAGGATCTGAAAATACAACTTTCATACAAGGGGAATATCCTAAAGGTGTGTCAAAGGAGGAGTTTCATGGTAATTACATTTTCTCGTGTTGCCCTGTGAAACAACCGTCCAAGAGGATTTAGAAGTTCAATACGGACATCATTTTTTGTCCCCTGCCTCAGCTTCTGAAACCAATTTGGCATGAATAGAAATTGAGGAGGAGAAATACAAGTGTATTGAGGTATGATGACTAATGATGTGATAAAGATCAGGAGAAAGTTTAAGATTTGATTGAGGAATAAATAAAAGTGTGATCTTATTTGGAAACAACTGTCAGATTAATTGTTTAGCTTAACAGCCCCCTCCATCAAATATCAACTTCAATAACAGGTAATATATTAATGTCAAAAACTAAAACAATGTCTAATCTACAGTCTGAACTGCTGCCTGAGATAGTTGAAATGGGAGTCACCTTTTTCCCTCCAATGTGACAAAGGTGGAGCAGGCATCATGCTGAATAAAAACAGTAAGTGCTAAAGTGGCATCTGCGTTTTTGCAGCATTAGGAGAGTTGAACTTATTTAAAACATCAAAGCATCTTT
Organism: Harmothoe impar; assembly: GCA_947462335.1. Taxonomy (NCBI): domain Eukaryota; kingdom Metazoa; phylum Annelida; class Polychaeta; order Phyllodocida; family Polynoidae; genus Harmothoe; species Harmothoe impar. The sequence continues at coordinate 82,154,900 of OX381707.1, read as the reverse complement.
TGTTGTCCAGCTACTAATGACATGAATATTGATGATGATTTATACTTTGGAAGTATCTTGTTCTGAGCAGAAAGCTCTAAGCTTGTGTAAGATGTATAAGCCACTTTGGAAAATACAAGCCTCATAATTGATCATAGAAATTGATCTTAAGGGTAATTTGATTATTGCACAGTGCCTCAATTTGCCTTCTATGTACTATACACTTTTTAATCTTCAAACAGCTTTGTCATTGGATCTAATCAACAGTAAAGGGTACTTGTGTTTCACATTCTAAAGTTATACATTCTTTACTTGACTTTAATAAGGATCAAAGGTAGAACTATAACATATGTCATCATTTTCAGCTCATACATCTTGTATTTCCCACTCATTGTGTCCACATTCTCTCTGTCAAGCTCTGTCTTGGTTGCAACATGTCTCGATCCTCTCTGTGTCTGTCTGTCTGGCTGTCTGGCTCCCCCTCTTCTCTCTCTCATTTGAAGGTCAATGTCTCCGATGTTCTGTTACAAGTGGCTGATTATGACAGAGAAGCATGTTCAATAAAACCATCAGAAGCTGGAGAGACAGCTAAGGTGGGAGAACAACCAGTGAGACTACTTGTGTGAGAGGAGGTATTGAAGGAATCTGGTAGTAAGCTTGGCGGTGATTTGGTAATTTTGAATATGAACGGGAAGATAATAAAGTTCACAATGGGATTACACTGGTTTTGGTCTCTGTGTGGTTATTTTGCCATCTCTTCGTTTCTTTATGATTTGTGTTTCCACAGTGTTTTTCAATGACTTGGGGGATTTCATGTCCAGAAACAGAACACATGATATTTCCTTTTCCTATCAAATTTGTAATACACTATTGTCAATAATTTGTACCTTTCATTTTGCATCTTTATTATATTCCTTCCTTGAGTTTGAAGAGTAATGTTTGGTGAATAAGCATCAATGTTTTAAGAAAAATCACATCTGAACATATGTTTATGTTTTATGTTTATGCATATGAACATTCCCAGGGTGAGTACACAGGAAAGAAGGAAAAACATTAGATCGAGAACAAGACAGACAAGCAGGAATTAGGGTAAAGAGGGGAAGAGACGGACAGAATAGTTCAGGATTTTTCTGTCCCTACTCACAAAAACTTCAAGGTCCAGCATTTTCAAACTCTTTTTTAAAGGCACTCTGGCAAAGGCTTTGAGCCTTTTTGTTCACCGGATACTGGGTTGCCTTACCAGGTAAGAAGAAATTGAAGTAAAAAAGAGAAAATATGAAGACGAAATAATCCTCTGTTCCATTCAAATTGGTTTTACAAGAGAGAGAGAGAGAGAGACAGAGAGACAGAGACAGAGAGAGAGAGACAGAGACAGAGACAGAGACAGAGAAAGAGACAGAGAGAGAAAGAGAGAGAGACAGAGACAGAGACAGAGACAGAGAGAGACAGAGAGAGACAGAGACAGAGAGTCTTGCCGACATATTAATGGATCCTCCGTCAACCTCACCATCTCAGACATCTAGTATAGTCACTGATTAATTGATGCTTCTCACACAATGAGCTGCTAATGATCCCTATTGAAGTGTCATTTCTGACATTTTTTTTGTTGATTACCACCCTGAGAAGATCTGTAAGTCTCTTTGATTTGTCATTATCCCTATAAGATCAACATGAGAGGATGTCGTTGAACTAAATTATCCAAGAATAAAAAACACTTTCCTTATTTTAATACCTCTCCAATAGGGCCTTACAGGATATTATTCCTAGCAGGTTGGCACAATGGCAACCAGCATTACATACAATGAGATAGGTACATATTACCTATACGAATTTATTTAGAAAAGTTTTATTGAGAATAATGTGTTTAAATATGAATGGAATTGATCAAATATTTACAGTTAGAATGGCTTAAGTTCAATATATTTAGAATATACTTTATTCCAAATGTTTAATAGCAGGAGAGTGAGGGTGACAGAACACCTGGCCAAAATGACCCGCGTGTCCTGTAGACTTATTTTTTAGGCAGCAAATGATCCACAGATGAATGAGGATCTATTAGTTAACTCGCTTAAAGATGATATTCATAGTCATGATGCATTAATGCAGCCCTGGCGAGTAAGTTGTCAGGGCAGCATTGGTGCATCATACAGACCCTTCGGGAGTGTCTTAACATTGTAGGGTCGGCATTATGCTTGAATGCAGCACTGGCAAGTTAAATCCTTAAATGCTTAACAGCTTTGGTTCCTACTCCAAAGCATTGAGCCAAAATCAAGATGTGTTCTGTAACATTAGAGCAGCACATGGGTAGAACTGATGGTGTTAAATGAGGGAAACATTTAGTAAACCTTAAATGATTGCATGAAACCTCAAGGATTTCTATTACCTTGTCAGAATGATTCATCAAGGCAGCCCTGATCAATGCCTTACAGTCACTGCATTGATACATCTAAAAATACCATGGTTATCCACTTCAGGCACTCAAAGCAGTGCCTTAACTAGATAACCAGCGTGCATTTATAGCAGTGGATAACCGCACTGCTATCACATGGTAAGTTTACATTATAAACCCGAGTTAACAGGCAAAATACATCAGATTTTTTGTCAAATGTAAAGAGTATTGTATAAACAAAATAATACATGAATAAGCCAGTTATCCATTGCCATTAGCCATGGATAACCAACTCTTTTGCTGGCATATTAATGTATTATTCCCTTAATACTGACTTTCACAGTGTATTAACTCAGTAAAATACTTACCAGTGTCTTATTCATGGATCATGCATGCTGACAAAAGGGCACAGCAGCATAAAAGCACTACACATCCCCTTGTTGATATTAGCAGTGACTGTGATATTAGATGGTATCTGACATTATCAGTAAAATAAAACTTCATGAGTGAATAATCTACTACCACTAGAGAACTCCTGCAGGCTTCTGCTGCTGAATATCACATGATTTGGCAGCTTGCGTTTACTTTCATTTAGGGACTGACATTTATTAATTACAAGTGGAGTAGTGGGTTGGGGGGGGGGGGGTGAGTGTAAGAATTTTCGACCCCTCCTGAGGGGGGGGGTATAAAGAAGTCTGACCCTGATGTCCCCTGCCACCCCCTGTAATTAATAAATGAACACTCCCTTAGAAGGAGAAAATGTAGCAAAACAGTTCATGGTTATAAACATTAAATGGAATACATTAAAGCACCATGTGGTCCACAGCCAGTGATGCATTAAAATCTCTTTACACACTCATTTTCTCCTGCCAATAGAACCTCTAATTCAACATGGCCGAGAAGTAAGTCTCAAATTGATTGGAATATTTTCTGATGACTCCAGCATTGACTTCCTAGCTGAATGAGATCTTCTGAAACATCAATATGATCCTTTTACCAGTGGTTCCCTAATGGGCTGCGTAGTGCTTTGATGCACCTCTCCACTGAGGTGACAATTTGGACTCTAATACAAGATAAAGAAAGTTTAGCTTGAATTCAGATAGGAGCTGAGTTGGGGAAACAAGGGTGAATGAATGCAGGGGAATTAGTTACTTTATATATCTATAGGGGAAAACATAGAACAACAATTAAAACACAAAGGTAACCATGTTCATAACCGATCGTCATTACAACAAGTAGGCCAGCCTTGCAGAAAATCTAATCAATAAGACATCTCTGCGACATCACACATATGATTCAAATACAAGGGGATTAGCACTCTTGACATTGTTACAATCCCCCTAGAGTGACAACCTTTTGAGCCCAATAGCGTTTCAGTTGTTCAGTGAAGGTTTGAGAGCCATACATGAGGCCTGTAGGGGACATCTGTACATCAATTCACTATTAGGGAAAAGCTCCTCAGACATACACAGAATCATTATTAAGTGCTTTACCTCTTATACATGACATAGAGCTTGTCTGTAGGAATTGATGTGAACCTGGAAACTAATACCTATAACTTAGGTAATGTAGGGGTTGCATGTGGGAACTGATTGGGAGAAGGTACAGCTGTGTGATGTGTGTAAATAGGCCCTGTTAGGGGGAACGTGCTTACAAATTAATGTAGAGTGCCAAGCGGGGTGTGCCAATTTGTGTAAGGGGTGACTCTAATTTGACAGAGTAGAGTTGTAGCCAGACAAGAACAATACCGGTGTAAAGAAGGGGTCCAGACCAGGCTAGGAACAACACTGTACATCCAGCCAGTACCAATATTGTTTCATGAATGCAGCAGGAATCATCTCTGTGCATAACAGTCATTTTGTAAGGTTTTGTGGGGGCGCAGGTGAAAAACATTTTATAGAACTGCCAGGAATCGAACCCAGGCCGCCCTATCCGCAATGCTGACCACTACACCACAGTTCCTTGGTTGTCCACCTACACACATCCCACCTTACTAGATCAGTACAGTACAGAGGAGAAAGATTACCAAGGTGTTTCCCCTGTTTTGGCTTTCCACCTGGGTGTGGGTTATCAGACATTCACAGGCTTTTCCCCCTATATTGTGCCACTGCGATTTCAATTGCAATTTGACACCATGCTTTGCTTCCGGAACATTGTCATCATGAATTCACAATTAATAGGAATTGGCTGCCATATATTTAGTTGACAGTGATTACATACAATGTCAAAGACTTTTAACAGTTTTTCAAATTAACACTGAGGAATGTGAAATCCTTGGCTGCCAGATACCCTGCTAGAATATAGCCTACAGTGTATTTAAACAAAAATACCTCAGTTCCTTTCAGTTACTTAACATTTCAAGGGCTGAATAGGGCAGTAATACACCAAGGGCATAGTACATTAGAAACTATACAGCCAGTAAGGGTTAAGAGAATATGATTATATGGAAATCTTATGGGAGTTCAATCATGATGAGGTAGATTACTTGTGTTTTTCTACAATGATAATTTATTACTATTTCATAAAAGTTTTGTAGATCTAGGGAACCCATCCATGGACATAGAAACTAACCTTATTGATAGAGGAAATCAAACTTCTATTTAATGCCCAAGAAGGCACCTCATTTTAGCGACCTCTTCTTATAAATGCCACTGCTACTGTCCGACAGCTACTGTTATTAAAGCTGCTGTGGTGGATACTATAGAAACTTCTGCAACCCCCTTGTCTTATTTCACTGCTTCATCCGGCCTCACATTATGCTCCTGGCTGCCAGACCTTCTGTAAACAGTCCTGCTATAAAAGCTGTTCCTGATCATATGCCAACTGCCACCACCCGCCTGGCTATTACTCTGCTCCACTCACATTTTTCTTCATCTCAAAACACACTCTGTGATGTCAGACTTTCCCAAAACAGTCCCTACAGCACCAGCTGACATTGCTACTTATTTCCTAAAATAGGAAGTTAATCCCAGACTATCAATTGAATAGAAACCCAATCAACCAAATAAGTGTTTCAAGGCTGTTCATTGAACTGCCATAAGAAATCGAAAAATAACCAAAGTTAATTCCACCTAGCTCCCCCAGCATCCTTTATTTATGGAGGTCTATATTGATCCCGGTTAAACACTCTCCTAACTTTACATATGTCAAACCGTCAATTCAGTCACCACACTTCACCCTCCAGTTTTCATCAAAGTGTGCCTTTTTCTCACATTCTAGAATATCAGAGCATACCATTAAACGAATATGTTTGGTACCATGCCATGCTAGAAAATGTTATTACCAGTACTTACAGGATAATTAAGTCCTCAAACAACAATGTTGTGGATCCTTCACTGATGATGATGCTGCAACCCCTTTAACTTTTTTCCCTGTTTCATCCAGCTTCACATCATGCTCCTTCCTGTCAGACCCTGACAAGAACTGCACTGCTATAAATGCTGCTGTGGAGTGTGTGCCAACTGCTACAACCCCCTCTGCTGTTACCCTGCCCCACTCTGCTCCACTTAATCTCAGAACTTGCATCTTGATGCCAGAGCTCCCCTAAACCAGTCTACACAGCACTTGCTGACATTACTTCTTACTTTACTGAATTAGAAAGTGATAAAAAGTAAATCTGTGCTTGTAACAGAAACTTAAGTACCCAAAAAAATTATGTTCAAAGCTATTCATTGAGCCAACATAAGAAGCACATAAATATACAGTATTGTCACTATTTGTTTCCCCAACATCCCCTAGTTAAAGGCCTTAAATTTACTGCCCAACACCCAGTTTATATATAGGGTGGCGGCGATTTAAGGAGGGGCTGTATTAGATATACCGGTCTCTGTCTTCATAGAAAAGGATGAGGACATACACTGTGACTGGAAGTTGACGTGCACTGACAGGAAGTGTGGTGTCCTATCTATATATATGGTCACTGTACCTTAGTCCTCCACCACAGTGTATAATGTTTTTTTCATAATCAGGGGGACAAATTATTGAACAAATAATGTTACAAGGCAATGCTTAAACATAATTGACCATATTCATGCATACATTTCATTAAGTCATTTCTGCAGCAGGAAGTTTTATCTAAGTCCCATTCTCTCTTTCACATCAGTGAAAGTGGAGCTGCCATCCTGCAGAACTAAAAACAAACCATTAATTGCTAAAATGGCAGCTGTGTTTTTGGAGCATTAAGAGTATCAAGTGATATCCATAATGTCAGATAACTACACATCATGGTGATTTGCTATTGGCTCATTTCTAGCCTTTTCCATAAAAGCATAACTTGATCTTTGAGCCACTATGGATTTGGTGTAAAATAGTTATTTGTTGCTCAATAGTCTTCTAAAGTCTCCATGAAAGGACATGTTATCCACTGAAAGCATTGAGAGGATTTGTCAAACACAAAGCTCATGATCAACTCTAACCAAACACCAGCTGTTATGGCAACATGGAGGTAAAATAAACTGCACTGCATCTAGTGGATTTGAGCAGCTCTCGTCGGCATACTACATATAGTGGCTCTGGAGAGAAATGTGCCAGAGATGTAATACTGAATAAAGCAGACACTATGGGGTTGGTCCTCTCCTGCAGGCTCAGCATGGTGAACTAATGCAGTGCTCATTAGCAGTCCCTAGATGACAATTCTTTTGACAGTGCTTAACCCTTTAAGGATGGATGTTGCACAAAGATTACATTTGTCAGCATGATGCACCAATGCAGCCCCAGCGAGTAACTTGCCGGGGCTGCATTGATGCATCATGCTGAACCTTCAGGAGTGTCTCAACCTCATAAAGGTTGGCATGATGCTTGAATGCAGCCCTGGCGAGTTACTTACTATCAGTCTCATCTAAAACTTTTTCATCTAACAGGACATTCGGTCATGCATTTTTCCAACGTTGCAGGACCAGCTACATTTTTGAAGGACAAGATATCCACATATCTGATTACTTAATCCCATAAGTATATATAGCATTGTCCATTACATGTACTATACACTATAATTATGATTATTTATGGCCAAATCATCATACTGACAAACATATTTAAGCTTCAGAAACCAAACTAGATTATTTTAGTTCAGAAAAGCCAAACATGTGACTGGACATTCGGTCCTGCTACACTTGTCAATCTGCTGGACCTGTGGCATTTGGGTAGGACATTGCCACTGTCCTGCATATTTTCGCAAAGACTGCTATATCATATGGGAAGGTTCTCTGTACAGACCTGTATAAGAACTTTGCTTTCCTCTTCCAATAGAAGATTCATTTCAACATGTTATTGGTATAGAAATAGATTTATTACTGTAATAGATTTATGGGTGATCAATAAAATGGTAGAAAAACGAGGATGTATTCCTAAATCGAATCTCTCCCCCATTTCACTTTAGGGATTTCTAGGATCCAGACATGAATAAATCAATATAACAGAATAGGCCCTAGCAGTACATCGCCTGTGACCTAATCCACATCCATTACCAGACCCAGTCAGTGGAAACACACGTTTCATGGCACATCTATAAATGTAGATGAGAAAGTGTGAGAACTCTTTTCAGATTATATTTTTATTTTCATTTTATGATACCTTTTGATACCATTAGTGCACTAGGTATAAAATTATGTAAAGGACATTCATTACTAGTCAATATTAGGTTAAACAAACCTATCACTGACACTTTCTTACAAAATGACATAAATTATGCTTGAATGACATTTCCATTCCCATTTTATAAGCACAACTAAAACAGGATCAACTTTACAGATTGCCCTGCACTTTAAAAATAAAGTGAGACAGAAAATAAACATGTGTTGAAAGACGCAACCAAATATGAAATCTGGAAAGGGAAGAAGGAAATAATCCACAAACCTCACCTAGTCGTAAACTGAAATCTATTATCCCATCTGTATTTATTCAACTAGCCATTACCAATTACTACAAAGCACACTTGATGCTCTTCACAAGGCTCAGACACTGATACAGCGTTATCAAGTTCCCGGACTGCCTCTCCATTGTTGTTGTCACCCATGTATACTTTTATGTTCGAGCTTTGTGAGTGAAGATCTGAGAGACTGACCTTCAAATGGTGTTGTGGATAGTGTTTCATGGGAGAGACAAAAAGAGTCCAGATGAAGGCTGAGGACAGACAATAATTATAAACACAAGGAGGGGAGTGAGGAACATGTGAGAGAGCTCAGAATGGGAGAATGTGGGAGTATGGAGGGGAATTCTCTCCTGTTTACCTCCATCGGCAGGTGCAGGTTCCTTGTGTCTACAGGATTATAGAGCAAAGTGCTATTTGAAGGACCTGCACATGCATTAGGATAATTGAGATGATACGCTTTGGTTCTAAACTAGCATTGATTGTGTCAACAATACCAGTATTTTTAGTTCCAGGGATAAATATCATACGCTACCATAATGGAAATTAGGATTACGGAGGCATTGTGTTATTTTGATGATATTAATTGATTCAAATCATCCTCATGATTTGACTATAATTTTATTGTTAAAGCATGTTTAATGGAACGAAATTTCAGGTAAAGAAAGCAGATAATAGTAGTAAAAAAAATTATAATATGATATGATACTATGCAGACCTTATTTATCCTTCATCTACCGAATGCTTAACTTATTTCTCAATTCAGAAAAGTTTTTGTCATGAAAGGCAACCCATGTCTACCTTACCTACAGTTCAGAAACCTACTATAGACAGCCTTTCTTAGTCTTGCCAACATCTTTGATGTTTGTTTCAGATATAATTTTCAGTTCTAGTTTAATTACTATACAGTAAATGACAGCTGCATAAAACCAAAATGTCTAGTGTAGGTCAAACCATTAACAATCAAATATGTGAAAGACTCTGAGCTACTAATTATGCCTATTGAAGTGTTATTTCAATCTGGAGAGGATCACCAAGACTCTTTGACTTGTCAATATCCCTACATAAGGAGGATGGTTTTAATATGTCTGGGATGGGGTGGTGAAGTTAATTATCCAGTGATTAGAATCTCCCATCTCCATCAACCTAATACCTTTCTTACACACATCTACATTCTTCTGAGGATTCTAAAGTTTGGCAGCTAGAACCGTTTTTCTTTTTCCATCCTGCTGTTTGCCAGTCTGTATCATTTTCCCACATTTACTTCAAATGTACACACAACTGAAGAGGAATTCTTGATTAAAATATGTTAAAATGTCTATCAGTCTTAGGTATTTGTAGAGCACTTAATGTAGTGATGCAGAGGGAATAAGCAGTTGCTCATGAATAAGAATTTAGGCAAGAAAACCAGAACAAAACCTAATCTTGTTTCCCAAATTTAATTAGTGAGTACCTAATCACAGAAGCACTGGTGTGAGTGGTTGTAAGAAAAGCAGATAGGCAGATATTCTTCTTACTCACAGCCTCTCTGCTCTTGTAAACTTTTTTTCAGACACTTCATACAGCTGCTACTTTAAGGACGGCAATGTGCTCCTTTTGCTATAATTGAGTTAGCCTGAGAAGATAAGTGTCTAGATAGTAGATGAGAGAGCTACTGTCCTTCCTTGGTGTAGTATTTTTACAAGTAAACATTAGAAGAAACTGTTACAATTAGACATGATAAGACCTCTGCAATTAATTCTAAAGTTCTATATTTCTAATAGCAATCTGGATCCTACTCCTCTATAAGCAAAGTTGTTCACTTGAGTTGATTACATGTGATCAAGTTATTTACTTGCTTTGTAGTATCTAATCTGACTGTAAGGAAAAATCCAATTTCCTTGAAAGGAGACATAGCCTTTAAATCTAAAAATTGCTTATTCTCAGGGAAATTACCAGTGCTGTCACAAAGCTACTTACAGGCATTTAGCCGACCTAAAAGAAACAGACATTGAAGTGTTCATTAATGTTTTATCACTTCCTTATGTGAAGAACATAGAATATATTGAAGAATGCTTTTGCCTTTCACAGTGTTCAAAAATACAATTCTAATATGGTGACTATCTGGGCTTTGATGTAGTAATTTAATTCCAGCGGGGTAGATACAAAGATGGTTATCATATATAGTATTGATTTTCTCTCTCCTACACGCCATCAGCCCATGGAGGAGAGATTTATGGCTGCATGAAATCTTGTTCTCCCAAAGATAACTGTCAAGTATTACTGTGATAACATTAGATGGCTAAAATGGAGTTTCCACACTTTGGTCTATGACACTGTGCTGTAAAAACCTCCTTTCTATGCAACATCAACACCAGTGCCCCAAAGAATAATTGCAGCAACTTTCCTGCTGGGCAGTTTTAGTGAATGCAGCATCTGTAACGGTTATTCTAGTCTCCCCAGGGCAAAGGTCCATAGGAATGGGGGGATGTACAGTCTTGATCTGCAGATGCCTTCAGAGATCAGAGAGCTGTAGGAATGTGTACAATATACCAGACACCGGCAGTAACCTTTACAGCACCCTTCAATTCAATTCAATTCAATTCAAATTTCTTTATTTAGGCTGGGAAGAATAGGCGCTACTTGGCCTGTCTTTTCTTCGTCCCAGCATAACAAATACATGTACATTTGTAGTCGTGAAGTAAGGTATGCTTCAAACCCATCCTATGGTATAATTATACCATTAATTATAGACTTCAGGTATATATGTTAATCATGACTTATCTAGTACTATGCATTAATAACATCAAACAAACTTTATTGGGCGCCATCTATATATGTAGCAAAATCTCCCACCTCCACCCCAGCAGTTGAGCTGTAGTAACACACAGGCTTATTGACTTCATTTTGCCCAAAAAGGGATTAACATCAACAGTGCTGATATCTGAGCCCTGTATGTTTTTTCAGTGAAGGTTTGAGAGGCATATATTTGAGACCTACAGTCTCTGGGTAGGGGACATCTTTAATGAAAGAAATCCTCGGTTTTAAAACCATTATATATGACATAGCTTGCCTGTGGGAATTGATGGGAACCTAGGAGCTAACTTGGGTTTTGCCCACACCGATAAGTGACGTATAGGAGATGCATGTTGGAACTGATGAGGGGAATTTAAATCTGTATGATGTGTGTCAGAGGGACCTGTTTGGGTGAAGTGGCAACATAATAACCTATAGTGCAAAACGGGGAGTGCCAATTTCTGTTAGGGGAGACGCTTATTTGACAAAGTAGTCTTGTAGTTAGGCAAAAACAATATTGTTCAGAACATGCTAGGAATAAATGTAATATCTGCTGCATAAACTCTTATCAGTTATGGAACACCCAACTATGGGAATACAAGCAAAAATGGCCATTATAGTGTCTGACTTCTCTGCCAGCATGATCTCTTGTGCGTAAAAGGGCCTCACTCTGTGAGATCTCCAGAGGTCATGGTGCTTTGTTAATGGCTTATTGAATGGGAACAGCAGATGATGGAGCTGAGACCTCAGAAGTCAGACAAGTCTGTCCGGTGTCTCATTCAGTATGGCGGGTGGCAGATCACTTGTGTCTGTGGTGGCATGGGGACTCTATCTGCAGTCCCTCTTCATCTATCATATTCTGTCGCACAGGCACCAAAGGATGACCAAGGAAACTGGGAAAGAGATTGAGTTGATCCATCATTCATCCCACAGAGCCTGGTGAAGGTGAGGACATGATTTCCTCCTGATAGTTATTTAATCTGAGATTTTTGATCCATCAGTTAAATGTATTTCCACATGAAATCAGTCAATTTGAAAATGTTAACTGTCCATATCTGGAGTAGAAGCGGCCAGCAGTGACGTCACAGCGTCATGGCGGGAAAGCTGGTACTCCCCCCTGGAGATTATTACCAGTACTAACTAGTTAGTCCTCCCCATTTCACAGTGGGTTGTACAGAGGAAAGCAAGACAGAAGACATGGGAAGGTGCTGCCAGCTGAGAGAGAGTGAAAGAGACCACTTCAAGGATAAGGATGAAGAAAAGACAATAAAGATTAGGCAAGGAGGGTAGGGAGGACCATGCAAGAGAGCTCAGAATGGGAGAATGTGGGAGTATGGAGGGGAATTCTTTCCTGTTTACCTCCATCGGCAGGTGCAGGTTCCTGGTGTCCACAGGATTACAGAATAAAGTGCTATTTGAAGGACCTGCACATGCATTAGGATAATTGAGATGATACAAAAGGTAACATTGATTGTGTCAACAATGTCCGTATTTCTAATCCCAGGGATTAATATTATACACTACAGTAATAGATTTTAGGATTGGAGAGACATAGTGACATTCTAATCATGTTAATTGATTTGAATAATCCTAATGCCTCTATTCATTTAACTGCAACTGTATTGTTGAATCATTCATCTTTAATTCAACAATATAACAATGTAGCAAAAGTATATAAAAAAAAGTTTGATAAATGAATCCATGCAGACATCATTGATTGTGTATTACACCCGGTACACCCAATGTGTTCTACTGAATGCTTGATTTGCTTTTCAATTCAGAGTATAATTTTGTCAATAAAGGCAACCCATGTTCACCTTAACTACAATTCAGAAACCTACTACAGACAGCCTTTGTTATTCTTGACAACATCTTATAAGTTTATTTCAGATATTTGTTTGAGTTCTAGTTAAAAGTCTGGACAAAAGCTGTAAGGTCTAGTGTAATATAACCCGTAATAATCAAGTACTTCAAGACTCTGAGCTAGTAATTATGCCTATTGAAGTGTTATTTCTTACATTATATATAATGTATATTATAAATAATTTAGATAGAAGTGAGAGTCCCGCAACCAACCCTGATCTATAGCGTAGCATAGGCGCTACTTACTATAACTTATAGAGGAGTGTGCAGGCGCATTGGTGGCCAGTGTACCTCGGTACCCTTGGCACATGTATGGCCTGGATTCAGGATTCTCTCTTTGTAGTGTTTGAAGATTCTAAAGTTTGGCAGCTAGAACATTTCTTTCACCCTGCTGTTTGCCAGTCTGTATCATTTTGCCACATGTATTTCTGATGTTTTACTCATCTCATACCCTGGCGTGTGGTGTTAGCACTGATGAGGAATAAGTTTTCTGCTCCTTCTAACCATAAACTTATAAAGTGGCATTGCTTGCTGGAGATGCTAAAGGCTCCCTTCACATCGATTTGGGATCTAGGGACCTTAAGAGGAAATACTACAGGAATGGCTTCAAATAAATACATTATTATCATCTATTTTTAACCATACATCCCTACATTTAAACACCCGAATTTGTGTATTTGTTGAAAACCATGACACCACCATCTCTAAAACTGTGCTGCTATTAAAGCTTCTGTAAGTTGTTTGCCAACTGCTTGCGATCATTGGCAGTGATCCTGCTCCAATCAACTTTTTCTCAATATCAAAACACACCCTGTGATGCTAGACTTCCTCAAAACAGTCTCTACAGCATCATTAAAAATAGAAAGTGATGAAAAGTAAATCCCAGACTAGCGCTTAAATAGAAACTCAAGCAGCCAAAATAATTATGTTCAAGGGTATTCAGCAGACAAACATAAGAACCAGATAAATTATCAAATAAATAAATAGGACCCTCTAGCTCTAGGATCTATATTGATCACAGTTGTATTGTCTTTCTGGCACCGTTACTATGTGAAATGCCCTTGGAATAGGGATGTAAATGCACCTTGAATTAGTCTTTATTAATTTAGTTAAAGCTAGATGCACTCTGCAACATGCAGATGGCTATTATCAGTAAAGGGAAGTGGGGGAAACATCTGGTACATGTAAATATGATGACCTTTGATGTGAAAGAGAGGCAAGATTAGGAGGGAAAGAAGCCCCACCCTGCATCCATTAGTGTAGAGATAACAGGAACCTGAACTGATTGAACATTCATTACCACAGGAGTTAAAGATTGGATTGTGTAATAAATAAAGTGTGTTCTGCAATGGAAACAGCCATCAAGAGAAGCAGGTTACAGGTTCCAGCTCGTCAAATATAACAGGTAAACACTTTTGTTCTACTGTTGCATTAACTCCTATTTGAAATGGGAGTTGCTTCCATAGTGACAATGGCGAAACAGGCATTCTACTTAATAAAAACATTGGATCCTAAAATGGTGTCAGATATTTACAGCACAGTCAGGGAGATTACTTGTGTAAAAACAGAGCCTGGTTCAGAGAGATCACTTTGACTTGTGGTGATTTGTAAAAGCCTCATTGAATGGGAACAGGGGATGAAAGGTTCAGAGTGGGGCAAAGCTTGGTGGTTGTGTTTTTGCCATTTTCCAATGTCATTGTTGCCTCATCTAATGGGAGACAACAGGATGTGGTGTTCTGCATTAGCCTCTGTGGTATTTAGTCAGTAATGTCTGTAAAAGAAGAGGATTTAGCATGCATGAAATAAATAGGCTGCACTTTTGCTAGACACATTTGTCATAATTACTGTCAGAGGAATGCTATGAAAGGATAATATCTACACTATTAAATCAGAACGAGAATCAGTTGTTTATAATGGTTGGGTGAATGGGAACATTTGAAAAGATGATCGCTCTGCTGTTTGTAACAAACAATAAATTCCCCCCCGCTGTAAATAAGAACTTTCTGATATCACCTGACTCTTTAGATATTGTGTTAACTCTCTTACAATATTTTGCTACTGACTGTAGAGGTCTCCATGTTTAGAAAGTCCTATAATTGATCAAGATGCAGGTATGAGACACATTAATGTTTTGTGAGTCTAGAACGGTGTGCATCAGTCAGTTCTGTTTTGGGTCATGCTGACATAATCTGATGTAAAGCAGTAATATCTGAAGGCAGCCGTTCAGGTACTCTCGCTCCAATATCCTTCCGAAGGAAGGCTCTGGGGACAGTCAAATGACCTTGAACTTGGGATTTTTGCTGGGTCTGGGCAACCCCTGCTGGTATCTTGGAACCAGCGAACAGGAACAGGAAATGGAACCAGAATGTATGATGGTAGTTTCAGGTAGTTTTACCATCAGCCTTTCTGGTTTTATTTCCTGTTCCTGTTCGCGGGTTCCAAGCTACCAGCAGGGGTTGCCCAGATCCAGCAAAATCCCAACATTTGGCAGTTACCAGAGCCTTCCTTCGGAAGGATTTGGGAACGAGAATACCGTTCAGGGAGCATCAAGATCACCGTGATCAAAGTCTACACAAGCTACCCAGAGACAGGTGGAATATGGCAGGCCTAGTCATGTAAGGCTTCATGCTACAGCCTGAAAGGATCTTTCCGAAACACACCTAAGACTTATGACATGACATTGAGCTATACTCTGTCAATTGCTTTATAAAGGCTGTACATTCTGAGCGCTAAGTTTGAATACTCACAGCCTTTCTGCAGTTGTAATCTTGATTACAGTCACTTGATACAGAAAAAAAGGTCTCCTAATTCAAAGTCTTGAAGGTGTCCATTAGCCGTAATTGAGTGAATTATCAGGGGAAGCCAGAGAAAAAAGGTTGAAGAGACAGTAGATGGTCTGAAGTTCTATATGTCTAATTGCAATCTACATTCTACGCCCCATGAGCAAAACTATTTTCTTGAATTGATTACACATATAATCATTTCCCTGCCTTTGTACTAGGCAATCTGACTGTTCAGCAAGAATCCAAGTTCCTTGAAAGGAGACATTACATTTATAATTCTCGAATGGCTAATTCAAGGGAAGCTACCAGCACTCATACAGTAGCTCTGTAGATAATTTTGGCTAAGCTACAAGAAATGGACATCAAACCATATTTTAATATCCGACTGCTTCCCTGTTTGAAGAATTTATATAAAAATGCTTTCTGCCTTTCACAGCTGTCAAACCTACTTCAATGATTCTAATATGGAGTTAATACGGTCTTGGATCTAGTCATTTTACTTAAATGGGTGGAGACACAAAGATGGTGATAGTGATATATTGTATTGATCTTTTCTGTCCTCCACACTATCACTTAGGCAGCAACGTTTCCTTATCTCACTCTTTAGAGTCTCAAATTAGTATAACCCTCCCTTTGTGCAATGCACCTCCAATAATCTTGGGGACTTTCTTACAATATATTGGTTTTGAGTCCTCACACCAGTCTTCCCTCAAAGCTAAATGAGGGTTGACACATATTGGTGGATGCTGAGTGAAGAACCAAGTGTATCAGTCAGTTCTGTTTCTGACCATGTTGACATATTGTGACATATAGCGGTAATATCTGAAGGCAGCCATACAGGAAACATCAAGACCAACATCCTCAAGGCTACACATTAATATCTGGGTAATAACTAGCATTAGCAGGCCTTACCATTTATTGGTGCATGTTTCTGTCTGAGCTGTCATGAGGCTTCTAGACTTATGGGCTCAGGTAGAAGAGCATTTATCTTCTACATGAGTTTCTCTCAGAGCCTATTACTACTTTATATATATATAGAGAGAGAGATTTTGCAAAGTACAGAAATTTTGTCATCAACCTCCATGTTTTACTTCAGGATTTCAAGAACCGATAGTAATACTCTTAGTACCATAGGTATAAGGAAATTAGGTGTTTTACAATAAAAGTGAAACCTGTAACTAAAATCATGGTATTTCAATTAGTTTAAAGACAACCTTCCAAGAGTTTTAGAGGATTTGCTGCTTTGAAACAGGCCGGTAAGTAATATCTCCTTATGTGGATTTGTGCAATATAGAGAACCTAATCACAGCTGTTCCTGGAGATCTTATTACTGTGTAACTAATGTTTTGGGATTAAAACAAATGCAGACTGAGCAGGTCATTTTCTTATACTGTAGAAGTAGGGGGGGTGGTTAGCGCAAACTTTTTGCGGGACCCATTCTAAAAGATGGTACTCATCATGAGAAACGTGAATATGACCTTCATTTTTTAATATGAGACCTCTACCCCCCCCCCCCGTACGCCCCCTCCGAAGATAAAAAGTCGGAAAATAATTAATTAATTCAATTAAAAAATTCCCACATAGTGTGCATCCTTTAATATTCACATCAAATCACTTTGAGGTGAAGTGTAAAAATTAAGTGGACTAAAATGAACTATTTTGAAGTTTTGGAAAAATTCAAGATGGCCGCCATTGGCAAAAAAAAACCTGTTTTTCAATGTAATTCTATCCATATTTGGTCTACCACATCTGAAATCTCATAAGAATCACTTTGCTATGGTGTATAATGAGATACTGCACCAAATTCAGCTATTTTGAAGCTTTCAAAAATGCAAGATGGCCACCATTGGGAAAAAAACACATCATTATTCAGTGTTCAGTACTGTTTCTAAAAATATCCAAAATAGCTATCAGTAGACCAAAGCAATGTTAAATCCTTTATGGACAGAAATGTAGAATGTTGCATAGGTCAATTATAATCAAAACTAAATTCACTTAAAAGCTTTAGAAATAAACTGCTATCACTTACAAGAGCTTTTCTAGCTAAAGTTATGGGGCCTTTGTACTGCAATATAGGCAAAGTGTAGTTCTGGGAACAGAGGGGATAGGGATAGGCTTCAACTGATAAAAGAGGGTAGTCAAGAACTAATTTTCTCCTAGACCCCTGATGATCATAGTTTAATATCATCATTACAAAACCAACAGTTAGAATATAATGGGTGCATGTGACTCCCTGTAAGATAGAAATGTATACCACACTTGGCCAATAGAACAAAGGAAAAGAGCCAGGTATATAAGATGTACAAAATAATCAAGGAGATTAGTAGTATAAGTTTGATACCTTAATGTGCCGATTGATCTGTAGAGCACAACATCAATCAAAATTTAACTTAAGATCACAGGTGTATTAAAGGCAAAGTCTAGTTTTGAGAAAACAGCCCACAGTGCAAGTAGGAACATGGCAGTGACTCCCTAAGATATAATTCTTTTGGTTCTTGTTTAGATACTGGTTGGGTGTGTATAACAAGGTTGGTGCTTGATAGGTATAGCCATATTAGAGCCCAATATGTTCTAGAAAAAGAATTGAATTTGAGATTGCATGACATTTGATTAACAAAAAAGGCGGCTTCTTACTGATAACATAAACTGCTGGCCATCAGTAACACTTACAGCAGTACTTTCTGCCAATTTAACATCTGAAGGTCAGAGAGCTCTATGGTGCCTGGGTTGGGGTAGATATATGGGATCACTAAGCATACTGCATTCATTGTTCCTCCTCCAATGATGCTGAGATACTATACTCAATTATTTAATCACCTTTTCATTTACCAATATTCACAGGAAAAATGTTTTAATGTGTAAGATAATTGCTTTCAACATGATTAAGGGAAAAATCAGTAGACTAAACAAATTCCCTCCCAGTACATAGTTAATAATCCCTGGTAGGCTAGTATACTAGTATACATACAAGCTCATACAGTGGGCAGGGGCTGGGGTCTGCTGACAATTGAAGATTACTTCCTTTGCCTCCATTGAGTTTGTCAACAGCATCGAAACACTGTTATGTAAATAATTTAGGGCCTTATTTCAATGCATCTAGGAAGAATTACATGTATTTAATGTAACTACATATTTTCAAAAGATTTTACTGGAGGGGGGAGCAGGAAGTGATATTGCAACCATTTGGTCATATCATTTATTCACTTCCAGCCCAAGAAGAAAACACATGGTTATACCAATCTTTTCTACCACTTGAATAGCATTTCTGATGCTTGAATAACAATGTTTTTTGCCAAAGGCGGCCATATTGGATTTCTTAAAACCTCAATATATCTGCCTTTGGTACAGTATATCTTTATATTCCATTTTAGAATACTTTTTTATATATTCCATGTCAGTTACACCACATAGAGGTTAAAAACAGCTTAAAAATGGTATTTTTTGCTAATGGCGGCCATGTTGACATTTTCAGATACTTAAAAACTGCTCATTTTAGTGCACTGTATTTTTATATTCTACATCAAAGTGGTTTTATGTCCATTTAAAGGGAAATAGGCCCCATGGAAACAAGAAAACTAATTAAAATTGAATAAATTTAATATTTTCCAACTTTTTATCTTCGGAGGGGGCGTACGGGGGGTTAGAGGTTTCGAAATCAAAAATGAAGGTCATAATCATGTTTCTCATGATGAGTACCATCTTTGAGGATGAGTCCCGCATTCCTAACTTCATTTTGACTGAATAACCACCCCCCCCTAGTAGAAGGAACTGGAGAGGTAAATTCCCATTGCCTTTCTATAGTTGGAAACTTTATTGCAGTCACCGCATACAGTTTAAATGTCTACTACTTTAAGGACAGCAGGGTGATCTTTCCGCTGTAACTAAGTTGAATTGTTGAACTATCACATAGCATCAGGTGCATCTGGAGACAACAGGCTTCTAGGCAGTAGACGTATAGGTGCTTTCTCTATTAAGTGTGTCACACATTACATACAATAAAATAAGGACTTTAGATGTTGGGATGTAAGTCTAATTATGTTTATCAAAACAATTGATACATTATTAATCTAATCCTCTTTGATGAGGACTGTAGACCACAGTGTATAGATAATACAGTTAAACACAGACATCTAGACTTCATCTTTTGGCAAAAGCAGTTTTAGCAAAAGCGGTTTTAAATGGAAGCTCGCTAGATTATATTTAGTTATCATTGTATATTTAGAGTATCACATTTATCTTAGTATTGTGACCTATATATGAACAATTTTCTCAGTCTCTCTGTATATATATATGTGATAAAAGCTCTATTATCCTGGTGTGTTTTTTGTACTTCATAGGAATATTTCCGCTTTTTAAATCTCATTTTGCTACCAATTTTTTACTCTGTCATCGACTTTTTAGCAGCTTTCCAGATAAGCATCAAGGGTGCCGTCCTGTGTGAGAACTACTATCAAAGTAAATTTAATGTGGATTCTAGATTAACTGCTGCAAACCCCTTGGCTTAGTTCACTGCTTCATCCAGCCTCACATTATACTCCTTGCTGCCAGACCTTGTCAAAAACAGCCCTGCTATAAATGCTGCCTTGGATTGTGTGCCGACTGCTACAACCCCTTGGCTGTTTCCCTGCTACACTTGGCTCCAATTGATCTCATGCCCTCTGATGCAAGATATCCCATAAAACAATCTCTACAGCCCTTGCTGACATTGCTACCTATTTGCTGAATTTGAACGTGATAAAATACTCATGCACCAAAACTGATAGTGTTCAAAGTTTTTCATTGAGCCGACATAAGAAGTAATATCCAAGTTTACCCCTGTGTAGTTTTCCCCCAATATCCTCTAGTTAAAGGCCTCAAGCTTACTGCCCCTCTATCCACAGTCAGAGTGGATTGAGAATTGGTCTCCTTCCTTTTATTTAGGGTTGGTGGGGGTTTAAAGAGGGTCTGTATTGATCTTGGTTATACTGTCCTCCTTTTTCCTTATCAAGAAGGGTATATGTAACTGAAGGTTGAGGTACAGTGCCTGAATTAATGTCCTATCTTGATAAAGTCACTGCACCTCAGTCCCCTGTCACACTATGTTTTTATTTGTTAGGATTTCATGGTGTAAAAATGTTTGTAGACACACATTATAATAAATTATCAAATTGAAATAAATGTCACAATACGTCATATGCAAAAAGATCTTGTGTTATTAATAATGTAACTTTATATGAACAAATAAGAATGACCCTTAAACTAATAAATATAAATATTGCGATGCCATGCCTAGACATGCAATTAACATTATTATTTGTACAGGGATTGCATTCAGTGACCTGCCATTAGCTAAGGGTTGTCATTTGGTGTTGAAACGAGACATGTTAAAATGCTGCAAAGATTTTCTATCATAAGGAGTGCTCCTTGTTGAATTGTTGGATATGGTGCGATGCTCTCCATGCATGCTATTTAAGCGCTTTTTTAATCTGTGCTTCAATAGTGTGTGAAAGTGGGCTGAGTTCTTTAAGTCCCCTGTTCTCTTTCACAGCATTAAAGTTTGAACAGGCATCCTACTTTATAAGATCAAAAGGATAAATGGTGTCAGTGTGTTTGTAGCATTTAGAGTATCAAGTGATGCTCATACTCTGAGATCAATTTGTATTATGGTGATTTCTTAATGGCTCATTGAACGGGAACAGAGGATCATACGGTGCACACTGGGGCTACATTTATGTGTTTTGTTTTCGCCATTAACATGTTAATGATTTCTTTTTGCCACCTTTTTTTGATAAAAGTGGTAACTTGATCCATGAGCCGATATGGATTTAGAGTAGAATTGGCTTCTTTCAGGAGTTCCTGTAAAATCTCCATGACAGGGATAATAACCCTCTGTAGGCATTGACAGTATTATCCCAACACAAAACCAGTGACCAACGCTTACCAAACACCAGGGGCAACAACTGAGTTAGAAACTGAACTATTGTCTGCACAGTTTTATTAGAGCAGGTGTGCATTATGAGCCTAGTCCTTTATTCAGGTGTACATTAGGCAACAGTATCATAGCAGCTATTTCCCTCATGGCAATAATAATCAAATAAAGTCACTACAGATATAACCAAACAATATTGTTGTTCTACCAATTCATCCTTAGAATTGCTCTGTCAACACTTTGAAAGACAAAACACATCTTCATTGTGTTTGATTCCAATATTAAACCAGATTGTGCTCAGATTGTGTACCATTATTTCCCTTCATCTTGTCATCGATGGACACATTATTGGACTGCCGTCTCACATCGCTGGTCATTACTCCATTTCCAAATGCACTAGATTTTCCCTTTACCTTTATTTTTCTGTACTTTGAATTGATTTCATGGACAGGGTGACAGAAAGCTAGTTGGCAGGAAGCGGAACGCCTGCTGTAACCTTTTAATAAACGGAGTCCATGATGCGTCATGCATATGTCAATCAGCTGGTCCGGGAAATAAAGGAAAATCCACCCCAGAGCCGCTATTTACACCAGTGTAAATTTTCCCAATGCAGGACTGGGGCTCTTATCTTAGTCACCATGGTGACACTGATAAGGGCTCACTGCCTACTGGGAGAGATGGAGGAACACAGATGAAAAGTCTATAGAAATAGTTTATTTATATGTGATTTCATCGCAATCCCATGTATGATTAACTATTCCCCATGTATGATCCAAGAGCACACACTAATCTATCTTATGTGATAAATACATTTAACAGCAAGTTGATAGAAAATTCAGCAAATGGGTTATAAGAACACAGTTGCTACTTTTAGCCATGCAGTGTTTATGCCACAAGCAAAACCGTTGCTACTTTTAGCCCTGCAGTGTTTTCACACCTACCTGCCTTGTGAAAATTAACTCTGGGGTAAATAATGGCTCTGGGGAGCATTTCCCTTCATTTCCCGGACCTGATCAGTACCTGTGTTTATGTGTCTGGGAGGGAAACACTAAGGAGGTTAATGATGGTCCGATTTAAAAGCCGTAAAAAAAACTGGCGTGCAGACAAGAATCCTAATAATACAGCCAGCCAAAGGTATTCCATTCATGTGTCCCTTGTTGGATGATAGAAATCTCTGCTTGGATATCTAGTAACGCTATAGATATGGAATTAAATGTCTCCCAAGATTGGGAATGAAGTTGCCTTCTTCCTTGATCGCTACTATATTTAATGATTACTCAGTCACTTACATCAGCGTCCTTGAACTGCCATCTCTTATCAGATGTAAATATAAGTCCGTCTTTCCCTCCTGTACTCTCTGTCCTAGCAAATCTAGATAAGTCTCTCCTCCATTCACCAGTGGACTGATAATGATAGATAGACCATCATTAACCACACCAACACAACAGGGAAATGAGAAGAACAAAGATAGAAGAGACATGAATATTTCAGAGCTGCGTCCTTCACCACCAGCAGTGACAGGGTCTGTAATATTATAGTAGCTGTGTTGTGTCTTAGGGCTGTAATTGGCCAGTCCCGGCATGCCAGCAGCCAGCAGCTTTGCTTTTAATATATTCTCCAATATGGAATGCATGAATGCACGTTAGCACAGGCACACAGGACAGTTACCACAAAAAGGTCCTGTCAGGAGGGCGTGGTTTGGGGGATGCAGCCCTTGAATGATTTTCATTCCTTCATTCATCCAAAGTAGAGAGGTCCCATCTGGAACCAGTCCAGTGGAGCTCAGCCATTTAGGGCTTGGGAATGGCAAGACTGAGGCTGGTAATAGGCCATTTTACAATTATGTTTAGACATATCTGACTGTCTTTTCTACAAATCATTTACAGCCTGCTCCCCACCGATGCAGCCTCAACCCCCAACAGCAAGGCAGGAAGAGCAATTGGGTTTACTTCTTCATGTCTCACTAAATATGGGATTGTCTGTTATGTTTTGAGTGAAGTGAAGAGCCATGGACCAGGTTTGGTCCATGGCTTTGTTACTGAGCCAGAGTATTTTGTTCTAAACACAGGCAGTGAGTACGGCCATACTGTGCCTCACCAGATGTTGGCTGGATAGTGCAAAGCTCTGTACACCTAGAGGGTGTGTTGAACCCACCCTCTGCATTGTCCTGACCCCACCTGACTGTAGTGTCCCTAGTGGGAGCAGAACTATAAGGTAGCTCACAATAATTCAAATGATAAATCCTCAGTTAAATGAGATACATTACCGAGGTACATAAACCCTTGTAGCAACACAGAGAAAAGAAGCAGCGCCAAAAGGGAGCTCAGATTGCCTCCAGAATGACTCCCTTCTTAAGGGGTGTCACCTGGGGGAGTCATATAGCTCTCTGACTCCCCCAGGTGACTCCCTTAGGTCAGCCAGAGAGTCACCTAGGCTCCCTTAGGCTACCTGGGCTCCCTAAAGAGGGGAGTCATTCTGGAGGCAATCTGGACTCCCCTTGACAATGTTTCTTCTCGCTGTGAAGGACATTTGGTTAATGTAGCACAGGTCGCCAGACGTGTGAAGGGAAAAGGGTGTGCATAGGTCCTGCACCCCTTATACATAACTCCATGTGTAGGCCAATGTCTCAGACACACCTTCACAATGGGCTGATTACGTCACAATGAGAGAGGCTCAAAATAACCAGAAATCAGAAACTGAAGTGGCACTGGATGATTGGGGGCAACCAGCGCGATTACTTGTGTGGGAGTGTTCAATAAGCGGGTGGTGGTTTGTTTTTTGTTCATTGAATGGGAACAGATGAAGATGCCACTCAGACAGGATCTGCACTGGGTTATTTTTTGTGGGGTTCATTTTTCAGTTCTTTTTTTTGCCATTTATGATTCCTTCATTTGTTGACATCAGTTAATATAGTGTTACTTGCCGTTTTCGAGCCATTGAAATCCCTGACAGATTCAATGGTGTATTGTTCTACATGACCTTTTGGCTTGATAAGTAGTTTGGCCAATTTTATTTTTATAGGAGTTGGTGACAATGACATAAGAAAGGCTAGTCAAAATGAGGTGCATCCTTCACATATGTATTAAATCCTTGATTACCTCTTTTAAAAGAAGATTTATGTCAACAATCCTTGGTAATTTACTCATGTCTACTTCTATAAAAGAATAAAATGAGCAAAAACATTCATCAATGAAATCTGTCTGGCTCCGCACCAGTGTCTTCTAGGATCCATGAGTCGATCAAGATGATAGAATAGACCCTGGCAATCTCCAGTGAATAAATCCCCATCCATTACAGGACCCAATCAGTGGAAACATGCCCTTCCTGCTGCATCAATGAATGGCACAGGGATACTATTAATTTGTAGAGAGTAATTTTATATCAATAGAAAAATTATTAGTTTCTCATGTTATTTAATAGTGCCCAGGGTGCTCATGAGTTAGTTCATTGACATTTCACAATAGCTACTATTTAAGGTCCATAGAGGTTGGGGGGGAGGCAAGTAATACATTGAATGTGGTACTATAATATGGTATAGATTTGACTCAACCTATACAATCAATAAGAGACCAGTGTGGAGGCCGACGTGATAATCCTCAGCTCTTCCACATGGCCTGGTGTTGGCAGGCAGTGGTATGCCAAGTGTCACAGATTGAATTCACACATAGAGGACAGTCACCCACAATGTGCTCCACGTAAGCACTAATCCGTCTTAGCCTAAAGCTGTCACTACATAAACTAACAGCTATTGTGTGGGGCATATCTTGTTTCTCAATGTCATTTTATTTAGAACCTTCTAACATTTATATTAGAATGAAATTCAATTATCTTAACATTGGATGCATACTCAGCTGGTAGATTAGAACGAGTATCATGATTTATTTTTACATTTTCTCCCTCTCAATTTATTGAAGAGTTAAAATTAGTTCAGAATGCAGTTAAAAAACATAGAAAGGCAAAATATTTATGGAGATTGAGTACTCCTTTGCCTGTCCCTTACAATTGGTTTATCCCAAGGTTGTTCAATTGATAACAATTGTGAGTGGAATGAGGATGATTTATTTATCCTTCCCTCTTTCATTTCCAAATTATATAGTAGGTGGCTTTTGTATTTAGAAAGACTTAGTTTCAGTGTTGAGGATCTAGTATGATATAAATTTTTTCATGCAGTGTTTCTGGGGACTAGGTGATGCCGATTTAACTTAAAATGTTGTTGTTGAGTTTTAGGGCTGCGCCTCCATTGTTGTCGTCTCCTACATAAACCTTTGAGAGCAGGGATTTGCCTTTATAAATTAAAGTTTCACATTTGAATTTTGGCTCATGTAAGAGAATAGATGAAAGACGACAGGAGGGAATGGGGAGGATGGGAGGGGGAGCCACATTGTTTCATCTCAACTTGACACAGTGGTTATAGGCTTTGATATCTAAAGAATTGTTGATTATGTTTGGAATGTAATTATTACTAGTCCAAGATGATATTTGAAGATTAAGTAAGTATTGTGTCATCTGAATTGATTTGAATCATCATAATTCCTTCATAAGAGGTCTAGTATAGACACAACTGTTATCTTATGTTCTATAAAAGTATTAGACAGAGCTCCATGTCAATGTTTTTTTCACTTACCATGAGATATAAATTTTTGTTACAACAATCCATCAGGCAATCTTTATATTTGTTGCCACTATAGGCAGCCAACATCTCAGAGATATAGTGTACATGATTATGCCACACAGCCTTTGTCAGCCTCACCAACAGCTGTGAGGTGAAGTAGAGATACAACCGCTAATTAACAGATACCCACAAGACTAATGATCCCTATTGAGATGTTGTGTCAGACATTCTTTCAGTCTGGGGAGAATCTCTTTGATTTGTCATTATCCCTACGTGTGCTGCTTGGAAAAATAACTCTTAAAATGTCTTGAATCTGGTAGTGAAGTTGGTTAATTATCCAGATATCCTTCTTCTCATTATAATGCCATTTTTATACTGGACTACATTTTTTGAAGATTTGGAAGGTTGGTGGTGGACAAATATGCAAAAAATATGCAAAAAATAACAACATTTAAAGTTAAATCGGCATCTCCTAGTCCCCGGAAACACTGCATGTAGAATCTTATATCATACTAGATTCTCAGCACTGAAACTAAGTCTTTCTCAATATGAAAGCCACCTACTAAACACTTTGGGAATGAAGGAAGGAAGGATAAATAAATCATACTCATTCCGCTCACCATTGTTATCCTTGGCATAAAGCAATTGTATGGGAGAGGCACCGGGGTACTGACTCTGCACAATTATATTAGTGCCTTTATCTGTTTTCTAACTGCATCTCTGACCTAATTTTAACTCTTCAAAAATTAAGAAGGAGAAAGTGTAAAAATAAATCATGATAACTTCTCTTAATTACCAGCTGAGTATACATCCAATGTTAAAATAAGTGACTTTTATTTGAATATAAGTTAGAGAAGGTTCTTAATAAAATGATATTGAGACACAAGCTATGCAGCATGCAATAGTTGTTAGTTTATGTTGTGGAAGTTTTAGGCTGAGATGGATTAGGGTTTACTTGGAGCAGACTGTCCCCTACCTCATGTGTGAATTTAATCTGTAAAGCTTGGCATACGACTGCCTGACAACACCAGGCCAGGTGTAAGGGTTGAGTGTCATGACTTGGGGCTTCACTCTGGTCTCTCGTTGATGGTTGTGTTGACATTGCTCCGTTAAAAGCGATAATTAGAGTACGGCATTCAATGTTATAGCTCACACAGAACAGCTATGGACCTTAAATATTAGTTACTGCTGAGATGAAGCAGTTTCATAAGCACCAGGGGCACTTGAAAACAACTTTTAATCTAATCTACTATTACAGTCTGCTAATGCATTGTATCCAAGTACCATGTATTGATGCAGCAGGAAGGGCATGTTTCCACTGACTTGATTCTGTAATGGATGGGGATTTATTCACTGGGGCTTGCCGGGGTCTATTCCATTATATCGATCAATACATGGATCCTAGAAGACACTGGTGCAGAGCCAGAGATTCAATTGATGAATGGATTACTGATTTTCTTCCGTTATTTTTGCTCATTATATTCTCTCATACAAGTAAACATGAGTAAATAACCAAGGATCGTTGAAAGGAATCTTTTATTAGAATAGGTAATCAAAGATTTATTACATATGTGAAGGATTCACCTCATTTTCACTAGCCTTTCTTATGTCATTGTCACCAATTCCTATCAAAATGGCCAAAATTTAATTAGGGTCAATATTGATACTATTTATTAACTGAAGTCACATGAAACAATACACCATTAAATCTGTCAGGATTTTCAATGGCTCGAAAAATGCAAGAAACTGACGTCAAAACACAAAATGAGGGAATCTCAAATGGCGAAAAAAGAACTGAAAAATGAACCCCACAAAAAGAACCCAGTGCACATCCTGTCTGAGTGTCATCTTCATCTGTTCCCATTCAATGAACAAAAACCAAACCACCACCGGGCTCATTGAACACTCCCACACAAGTAATCTCACTGGTCGCTTACCACCAGCTTATTGAACACTCCTACACAAGTGATCTGGCTGGTCGCCCCCAAGCCTCCAGGGTCACTTCAGTTATTTCTAGTTATTTTCAGTATTTTCCTCCCTCATTGTGGCGTAATCAGCCCCTTGTGACAGAGCGTCTGACGCATTGACCTATAGACCAATGCAGCAAGAAAGGGTGACCTTTCAGAAATGATGTTAATAACATTTTTGGACATTTCTGAAGTGTGACTGACAAGTGCTAAAATACAACATCAAAATACTGCTTTCTCATATACATAAGATAATTAGAAATTAGAAATAAAGTACTGCAGAATTAACTCAAGAGGTCTTATTCAGAATTAACTGCAGAAATCTTATCATGTCCTTTTAACAGTTCGTTCTAATGTTTAATAGTAAAAATACTACACCCAGGAAGGACAGGAGCTCTCTCATCTACTGCCTAGACACTTCTCAGGCTAACTCAATTGTAGCAAAAAGGCACCTTCCAGTCCTTAAAGTAGCAGCCATAGCAACTATATGAAGTGTCTGAAATAAAGTTAACAAGATCAGAAAAGCTGTGAGTATTTGAACGTTTCTTTCCTAGTGTAAGAAGAATATATGTCTGTTTACTTTTTTTTACAAGCACTCACACCAGTGTTTCTGTGATTAGCCACACAGTAATTATATCTGGGATTAGGTTTTGTTGCTGTTTCTTCCCTGCATTATTCTTATGATAAAGTCTGATAGAATTTCTAACATAGTTCTATGTTAACTTCAGAAAGAAACTCTGACCATGCTCAGGATATTATTTGTTTTTAATTTTTCCTGTGCTGTTTTCCTTATCCTAGGTTTGGATGTGGAATCTCTATGGTTAGTGGCAGTATCTTAATAGATAGTATGAATAATAAACTATACAATCGGTTAGTACTGATTTTTCAGATAAACATACTTTCAATTGTTGTTTCAAAGAGTCTTTTCAATACCCTCATTTACCCTGCAGTCATAAACAACTTGTGCTTGTTTGAGACCCCTCCTTTGAAATAAAGCCCTAGGAAAGTATTTTATTTCTACCAGGACTCTGCTGCACATCTTCCGTCTATTGATTGTGGATCTAAAATTGATGGTAAATCTAAAATGGGGTAAAGTATCATTTGATCTGACAAGTATTGATACACACACTGTAAAACTGTAGGGTATTATTTTATTCATGATAAATCCTCTTTATTTACATCGATGACTAAATGTTACAGAGGTGAGTGCAGAATCTGTTGTATAGTACCACGTGTTTGCCATAGTTGCATTGGGAAATGGCAAAAACACCAGCCTAGCCCCACTCTCAACCTTTCATCCTCTGTTCCCATTCAATGAGGCTTTTACAAACCACCAAGACACAAAGTGATCTCCCTGAAAGAGGCTCTGTTTTTACACAAGTGATTCCCCTGGCTGTGCTGTAAATCTCTGACACCGTTTTAGTCTCAAATGTTTTTATTAAGTAGGATGCCTGCAACGCCATTGTCACTATGAAAGCAATTCCCATTTCAGAGTTCATTCAGCAGTAGAACAGGCGTGTTTACCTGTTACATTTGCTAAGTCTTGATGGCTGTTTCCATTGCAGAACCCACTTGTATTTCTTATACAATCCAATCTTTAACATCCCGTTGTAATGAATGTTCAATTCAGGTTCATGTTATCTCTGCAGTAATGGATGCAGGTGGGGGCTTCTTTTCCCTCCTAATCTTGCCTCTCTTTCACATCAATAGTCATTATATTTACATGTACCAGTCTTTTCCCTCACTTCCCTTTACTGATAGTAGCCCTCTGCATGTTGCAGAGTGCATCTAGCGTTAACTAAATTAATAAAGACTAATGCAAGGTGTATTAACATCCTCTTTTCCCTGGGCATTCCATATAGTCACAGTGACAGTACAAATGTGATCAATATAGATCCTAGTACTAGAGGGTCCTGTGACTCTGCAGAGTATTATTTGATAATTTATCTGGTTCTCATGTCTGTCTGCTGAATAGCCTTGAACATGATTATTTTGGATGCTTAAGTTTTTAATCTGGGATTTACTTTTCATCACTTTCTATTTTAGGAAATAAGTGGCAATGTCAGCCAGTGCTGTGGAGACTGTTTTGGGGAGGTCTGACATCACAAGGTATGTTTTGATATTGAGAAAAACTTGATTGGAGCAGGATAACCACCAAGAACTTCTAGACGTTGGAATACGATCCACAGGATTTCCAAAAGCAGTGTTATTTGTGAGAGGGTTTGGCAGCGAGGGGCATAATGTGAGGCTGGTTGAACCAGTGAGATAAGGTGAAAGGGGTTGTGGCAGTTGGTCCAGGATCCACAGCACCTTAAAGCAGTGGCTGCTAGGGAATGGCACAGCCATCCATGAGAGATGGTGGCAAAGATGATGTACATTCATGAGCAGCAGTTGTTTCTGAAAATTAGATTTTCTCTATCAATAAAAAGGATTTGTTTCAATATCTCAAGATGGGTTCCTTTGATTAACATATACAAATGGAAGTAAATGGAACGAAGATTTTCATGATGCTCTGATAACAGGGTATGTGTAAACATACCCTCTTGTACTTTCTCTCTGACCGCGATCCAACCGCCATGACCACACAGATCAAAGCCTGACCACCTTTGATCAAAGATATACCATCCGTCCTTTAGCCAATAACATCGGCTATTACAATATCTGCTCAATATATTATGTGTAAATTGAGGTAGACAATAACTCCCTCACTAGGCCATAACATCGGCCTGGATATTAAGATTTATCCGACCTATTATTCTGTAACTAACAATCTTGCCATTAAACTAAGTCATGGCCATCAGCCATTCCTCCTTTTTTTTTTTTTTTTCGTATACACTTGTCTGTTATACATGTTCAATCCAGCACCACAATAAGGAAACTGGATGTATTTCAAACTCAGGTCTTTGACCTTAATACTTCCAGTATAAATAAAGGAAATTTCAATTCAATTCAAATCAATTCTTGTATGAAACAGTAATGATTGTATATAGATGTCAAAGCCTTCTAGTTTTTAATGATGCTACATCAGTAACTCCTAGATTCATTGTTTGTACTGTTATATTCTCTCAAGTATTTGTATCAGAGCCCACATAAATGTACCAATTGGTGTTTTCCAGTGTTTTTCACTTTCCATGAGCTATATGGGAATAGCAGATTCAAAATGGCCGACACCGAACGCTAGCGGAACTCGAGGAGGAAAACATCGCCAAATTCATTGACTTCCCAATTAATTAATGCCTCGACACTAAGCAACAACATCTATAAAGGGTTGAAGTACACATATAAGGTAAATTTAGTAGACCTTTGGTACCGAATATCCCATGTCGAACGAATCTAGACGAGGTGGACCAGCGCCCGCACGGAGCAGTGCTCGAGTAAAATCGCTGTCAAAAGAGAGTGGCGCAGTGACGCCTATACTACAAAGCACGCCAAACGTAAACATGGGAGACGACATGTCGGCGAAATTATTAAAATCAATGCAGGAGATGACGGCTTCCAACCTGAAAATGGTCGAGAAATTCGACAACTTGGACGCTATCATGACCACAAATACTGGGGTTATGAACGCTCATATAGAGAAGGTGGAAGGACATATGACAAATGTCACTGAGGATATCCAGTCGCTGTCGAACAGACTAGACACTGCAGAAGCCGAGATCACAACAGGAGCATCTGAACGTAAGCAACTTATGGTAGAAAACATGAGGCTTAAACATAAGTGTGAGAAAGACTCTATAAGGCTCAGACAGATTGACGAGGGTAGGAAGAGAAAAAACATCATCATAGAAGGGTACCCAGAGGCAGGTGGTGAAACCCCCCGGAAAATTCTGCACGACCTTATGGTTGACACGGGCGCAGTGGCGGCAGGTACAAAAATTTGTCTGGAGAGCGCATTTAGGATTGGGAAAAAGCGTCCAGCAGCCACCACGCCCAGGAACATTCTAATTAAATTTAGAGAAATGGAAGACAAGATCAAGCTATTTCAAAAAGTCAATCAAATGCGTCATCTCAACAAGTGGAAAGACATATTCGTATCTGATGACTTGACCCCGGAACAACAAGATGAACGAAAAGATCTTCGATGCCTGGCTGCACTGGCAAGGTATAACCACACAGACCTGAAGCTAAAAGGAAATAAGCTGGAAGACTCAAAAGGCAAGGTGTACTACTACAGGGATATAAAAGACTTGCCCCAAGGCATATCGTTGGTAGAGGCAAAGGTGATTGAATTTGACCACGGCACGGCATACCAGTCACATCATGCATATCTTAGTAATATGTACCCCTGTGAGATCGTATATGAGGACATTACATGGCACTCCGCAGAACAATTATTCTGGTTTATATTCGCTAGGTATAATGAAGACAAGGAAGCCGCGCAGAAAATTCTAGTCAGCACAGACGGGTACGAGGCCAAAATGGTCTCACACACCATCAAGATCACCAAGGCAGACGCACACGTCAAGAAATATGAACTTATGGCAGAGGCAGTGGAGATGAAGTTCATGCAATCAAACAGACTTGGTGATATGCTGATTGCCACTGTGGGGACCATATATGAATGTACAAATGAAAAAGGCTGGGGTTGTGGGTATACGATAGCCAATGTAGATAAGATCACCCCCCAGAGTGTAAAAGAAAATAAGATGGGTGAAATTCTGATGAAATTAAGGGAAAAAATGAAGGCTCTATGAGTAACCTAGTCCCATGGGAAACCGTTATGGCTATGCTGAGGCTGTATCATGACTTATGTATAATATGTAGTCGAATAATATGTATAAATTATGATTGTTTTTTTTTTTTTTTTTTTTAAATATATTATGACACATTGTAAATCCTACAGATATCCGATAAGTGTGTGTATGGTATAGCCAACGTAAAAGCATTCTGGCTAGTTATAAAGACATACACCAGGTGGCAGCACCCTAGGTCCGCGCCAAACGCAACGAGAAATTGTACCGGCTTTACTAACAGTATGTAGAATATGTCCTACAGAGAAGTGGAATCACACTCAGTAGACTGTATGAGATACTAGGCATACTTATGGTATCACCCTCTTCATTAAATTAGTTAAGATTAACTACTTATGTGAAGTTAAGGAGGACGATTGAGTACTCTTCTTTCTGTTGCGTCAGCAAGTAGGAGTCACTATTTCCTCAATGGGGAGAAATCTCCAAGTAGGTGGTACGAGTTACCCAAACCTACTAAACTCGACTGTAATTTTGACTTGTATGTATGGGTTGGATAAACAAGGGCACATATTTATTTTATTACTGCTGTAGATGATAACTATATTACATGTAGCAAAAATGTTTTCACTCTAAGTCATCTGAATGCTAGGAGCCTTAAATCAAAAATAGAGACATTAAGAATACATGTGAATAAAGAGGAAGACGTTGTACTGGGTATATCTGAAACATGGCTAGAGGATGTTGACCCGACGCACCTGGTCGATATTGCTGGCTACAGTTTTGAAAGGCTGGATAGGTCTTGGACTAAGCCGGATGGGAGTGAGAAGGGGGGGGGGGGGTGGGTATATATATTAGAAATGATTTTTCCTATTCCTGTGAAAATTATAAACATTTAAATGTAAGTTCTAATGACATTGAAATGTTATGGACAGAAATTGTTAGAAATGGCAAAAAAAATGTAGTTGTTGTCAATCTGTATAGACCGCCAGATGGAAACAAAGCAGCTTTTATTGAAGTCTTTAATGCTAAGTTGTCACTGGCCAAACTAAGGCGCAAGGATGTAGTTATTCTTGGAGACTTTAACCTGGATTATTTAAATGTCACTAAGGTATCGACTAAGCTAATGAAAATCTGTATTAATTTGTTGGGTATGAAACAGGTAATAGCTGTTCCCACTAGAAGCACTGAAGAAACAAGCACATGCTTAGATTGGGTGATAACAAATACGATGAAAAGTTTTGAATCTGTTACTAGAAATTGGAACATCAGCGATCATATTTTAGTTGGTATATCGTTTATTGACCGGTACCATATACATGAAAGGGTACAATTTGAGGGTCGAACGTATAGGAAATATGATGCCGAATTGTTTAAAAGATGTATAGCGAATGCTGACTGGGGTCCATATGATGAATGTGAAAATGTAAATGCGCGCTGGGATTTTATTATTAAGTTATTATCCAAAGAGCTTGACATTATGTGCCCTATGAGAAAATTTAAGGTAAATAAGGCAAGATCTCCCTGGGTAACTGATCACCACCTAGAGTTAATTCACGACAAAGACTCAGCCCTATCTAAAGCTAAACGTACAAAGTCAGTAGATGATTGGGAAATTGCCAAACGCCTTAGAAATTCTACAAATAAAGCATTAAAAAAAGCAAAATCAAAATTTATTAGAGATGCCCTTGAAGAAAATAAAAATGATAGTAAAAAATTCTGGAAAATTATAAACGGTTTATTAAGGGGTGAGAAATCAAACGCAAATTTAAATCTGAGGGACAAAACTAATGACATACCCATTTCTTCCATTGAAACCCCAGACTTCATAAACAACTACTTTATAAATATAGGCCCAAATTTGGCGAGGGATTATGAGGAAACATGGTCGTTTGATGGTGAGACGCTACCCGAGGGAATTGGTAATATTACGACTGATGCAGTAGAGCTAATAGCACTGATAAAGGATATTGATACTAACAAATCCTCAAGCATTGATGGGATTTCAGCGAGAGCATTGAAGGATTGTCTGATGGCAATACCTGATAAGGTGGTAATTATGTTTAATAGCTCATTAAATGAAGCCACTGTCCCGCAAGCATGGAAGTTGGGTACAGTCATTCCACTCCAGAAAGAGGGAGACAAGACTGATGTAGCCAACCTTAGACCGGTAACACTGCTCCCAGTTATAGGTAAATTGCTTGAGAAGGTGGTGAATAAAAGGTTAATGTACTACCTGGAATCTAATAATATACTTGATAAAAATCAGGGTGGTTTCAGACAGGGACACTCCACAATTGAAACAGTAGCATATTTTACGGACTCAATCTATAAAGGGTTTAATAACAGAAATTATACATTATCAACCCTAATCGATCTAAAAAAGGCTTTTGATACCGTAAATCACTTAATTCTAATAGAAAAATTGCAAAAAATGGGGGTAGGTGGAAATTTACTAAATTGGCTTTCAAATTATCTCACAAATAGAAAACAAAGAACGTATGCAAATGGGAAAAATTCTAGGGAGGGTGATGTACTGTGTGGAGTGCCCCAAGGGAGTATATTGGGCCCAACCCTATTTTTAGTGTATATTAACGACCTAAAAAATGTGCTAAAAAATTGTGGGTCTTTTTTGTACGCCGATGATACGGTTGTCACCATTACCGGTAGTGATATAGTTCATATGACGACGCAAATGGAGGAGGACCTGATGCTTCTTAACAAATGGTTTAGAAAAAATAAGTTAACGTTAAATACAAAGAAAACTAATTATATTATTTTTGGCCTAAGAAGTAGATTAAAGGAAATATTGAACCATAGATTGATGCTGGCAGGCACTCCAATAGAGCGTTGTTTGAGTGTGAAATATTTAGGTATAATTCTGGACCAGGTACTAAATTTCAATATGCAAGCAGACGTAGCCTTTAAGAAACTAGTATACAAGTCATACCTTACTGCTAGACTAAGAGATGTACTCGACAATGTTACAATGGTAAATATATACAAGACAATGGTCCTCCCCCATGCAGACTATGGAGATATTTTGTACGATGTGGCCAATAAGGCGAACCTAGAAAAACTGCAAATTGTTCAAAATAAATCATTAAGGAGATGTCTAGGTCTGGATTATATGTACCCGACTATAGCTACCCATCAGGAGGCTAAAATATCTAAGTTACAGCCACGTAGAATAATGCATTTATGCAATTTTATGTTTAAGCAAAAAGGTAACAACGATATAGTTAACCATAGAAATGTTAGGACCAGAGCTCATGATGCCTTGTTGTTCACCACTATTAAGCCTAAAAATGAGTCTTGTAAAAAAAAGTGTATTATATAGAGGCGCCATGCTATGGAACAACCTTAGTGTAGAGGTGAGAGCCATAGAGGACTACGAAGAGTTTAAGCTGAATAGGAAAAAATGGCTAGGTAGTACCAACTATGTATTTTAAAGTGGTAGAGTCCCCCCCCTCCCAATCCCCCCTTACTGTGCTCCCTAGAAATGGCATTTGTCCAAGTATTAAAAGCACCAAATGTAGCCTAAAGCCCAGATGAAATATATTTAATATTAATTTGTTCTATGTACTATGGGGTCAACAAATTGCTCAAAATACTATACAACTGTGATACTTTACAAGGTTATACTGTATTATGCTACATATCATGGACTAGTTGAATTTAATATTGATAATAAATTTAGGTATTCTACATGGAAGGAATATACCGGTACACGGGGTGCCCGCCCCATCTATCCAACCCTACGCATTATGTTATAAAGTATCGATAATGAGGTATAGAAATATATTCAAATTGTGAGACTAGCTTATCTATTATATTATACGTGTGATGTTAATACAATAACTAGTAAATACATATGGACTATGTGTAATATATGGTTGCGTCGTATAACATTCATAATGTATAGTTTTATAATATGTGAAATTTTGCAATATCATGAATCAAGTTGACTGTATAGGAATACTCATCGAGCTGTATAAGTTCTTTTCCTATGCAGTATAAATAAACGGGATTGTATATTTTATACTTTCTCATACCAAAAAAAATAGAATAAAGACATCTGCACCATACTAGGTCTTGTTGATTTTGGCCAATAGTGGATTTCTTTCAGCCTCTAATTTACAAAACATGTTTACAAAATGTTCCCCGCTGCCTTGGTTTCTTATTGAGGCAAGCTTGTTCCATGGTTTCATTGCGAATGGCATATAGGACAGCCCATATCGCATTGATCGGTGCACCAATGTTAATGAACACTCTCATATAAGGCCACTCCAAATAATATACTTGTTTCTCATCACTGCGCGCGTCTCCAAAATCGTCCTTCTGAGATTTTTTTCTTTTTTCTTTTTTTTTGCAATTTTCAGTTGAAAAAAATGATTACAGATGTAAAAATATGGTCAAATTTGGTATCAAATGAAAGCTTACAGTGTTGCAGATCCAAAGAACTAGGGAAAATATGCATATTTATAACGTATGCTAATCCATCTATTGATAGCTGAAATATGAATTTAGCTAGCCAAAGATCTAAATGTACCTACCCATTTTGGTCACTCACAAAAATAAGCAAGAAAAAAAACAAAAACCCTCCTCACTTTTGTCAGGGCTTCGTGATGAGAAACAAGGATATTATTTGGATAGGCCTAATATACATCCTCCAGCCTCTCAGCACTGAATGTAGCTGCTAAATAGAGAACTGTTGCTCAATAAGGAACTGTCACTCAATGTAGAAGCTATGTTTATACCCCTGGGTGTTAATCAGGAGGAATAACTAAGCCTCCATTGTCAAAGTTCCCCATTCTGCTCACAATTTTATCTAATTGAAAGACCTTGGTCTAGTGGAATGCGTGGGGGTGCACACTCTCCATACTTTACATTGCCTCTTTCTGGTTAAAGACTGCATCTCTGCCCCATACTGTACTCTTCAGAAAGAGGGGAGAAAATGAGAAAATGAGAAAATGAGAGGATACTGCACTAATCTCTTTCTTACTAACCACAGTAAGAGCTACAAAAATATTAGTAAGAAATTAGATGTTGTGCAAAAAATGTGCTGGTACAAAAGGCATGAATGTCTGGTCTGAAAGGCAGGTTTAGTCAGAGATGATTCAGCGTTTACTAGGAGCAGAATGGGAGTGAGTGTTTCCCGCTATATCTGTGAATCCAATCATAAGTCTATGACACCCACCACCTGAGGACATTGGTCTCGAGGGCGATAACTTGGTAATGAGTGAGGAATAAATAGGTCCCCATTGTCCACATTCCTCCGCCTGCTCACAATGACTCGATGCTGCTGTTTTCATCAACATGAGCTCACCGTTGTGCAGCCTTGGCAAAAACAGCACAACTTTTTGGATAAGAGTTTATTAATGAAAATTACAAAACATTGAACATATCCTTACCTTCATTCAAACTTCAATTTATGACACTACTTCCTTTCTGACATATTGTATATAATGAATGCCCCCCTTCTTACCTAATCAACAAGTAGTAAAAAACTGCTTATGTGCTAATTACATTAACTAGTGTAACAACATTCTGGTAAATACAACATATTCTACTCTGCAAAGGCATTGCCTCCTCCCACTTTCTCATCTACATTTATGGATGTGCCATAAAAGGTGTGTTTCCACTGACTGGGTTTTGTAATGGATGTGGATTTGGTTGCTGGCGATGTACTGCTAGGGCCTATTCTGTTATATTGATTTATTCATGTCTGGATCCTAGAAATCCCTACAGTAGAATAAGGAATGGACTAAACCCCGGATTACAATTATATTTTTCTACCATTTTATTGATTGCTCTTACAGTAAGACATACTTTCTCTTTTTGTAGTGTTTATTAAGGCCGACTGAGGCAGTTCAAGATAATGAAATTACCCTTAAGATCAATTTCTGTGTTCAATCATGAAGCTTGTATTTTTTAAAGTGGCTTATATATCTAATACAAGATAAGAGCCTTCTGATCAGGGAACGGCACATCCAAAGTAAACTAAATCAGGTTCAATATCCATGTTGGTCGAAGCTAAAGAATAGATAAGATGCTAGAGCATTTCAAATAAGTTGAGAACAGATATGATGCTTTGATTTATCAAATTAAGCTAAAGAACAGCTAAGACATGTTGATGTTTGAAATATACAATATAATTAACTATATAATAATTTCCCAAAGAGGCTGCCAATGTATATAAAAAGAATGATGCAATTCTGTATTTCACATGAAATATAACACAGCACAGTTGTAAAGCTTTAAAATTGGCTTTGTAGAGTGAAGCATCTAATATACATAAAATTAAACAGATGTTCATTATGCCTCACACAATAGGAAATACATCAGTAAGATAACAACAGGCTTTTACCACACTAAAGACAAAGATGGTGCACGGAATGACTGCCAAATTAAATCCCCAAGAATGACACAACACAGCTACTAAAATAAAACTGACCCTTCAAATGGTAAGTGGAAAAGTGGTGAATGTAGAAAATACATATTTAGTTTATCATGGAACAGGAACAAACATACCAAAAACTACATGTTTTATGGGAAATGCCAAATCAATGAAGAAGGTGTAAGAGAATTAGAAACCATGGAGGTCAGGCAAAGTTGATTCCTAACCTCATGATGTTTCCTTTTTTCACATCAGCCCTTTAGATCAGCCTCACCAGGCTCCTGTGCTGACTAACATCGCAGAGACACTACATGGGTGTGTCTCACAGGAACACATTTACCAATACATAGGCGTGTCAAAGTTAACAGTGCACTGGATATCAAAGCTTGGCTTCTTGTCATCTGTGTCTTTGATCACATAACAGAACTAGCTACTTGTCAGACTTCTTTCCACACGACAGGAATCCTTTGTACTGGTAACCTACCTGTTCTCAGGTGAACTGTATGCCTTTTGCCTATGTGCTCCCTGCCTGACTTTATCCTCTGTCTATACCAACATAAGCCACTAAGAGATGAGATCAGTTCACTAAAATAGGCTTAATTGTTCAATCGATTGGGGTAGCATGTTCCCGCCCGGGAATATGGTTTTATATTATTGGTGACAGACCTTAGAACTATGGTTCCTCACACCCACACTAGGGGGAACCGGGTCTCCGACCAATCTCACCTCGTCACCTCAGACGCTACTCAACCCCCCGAGGGTCAACTTCTATTCTCAACATGAGCACCGGGAAATATTCCAAACACTGTGATGTGTGTTCTCAGGGCTATGATGGCAGGAGAAAAGCCTGCCCTAATTGTGCTGGAGAAGAACAGGATAAGAGTGTGGTGGATGAGGTGAACGACCTTATCAAGAAGACGGACGATCTGGACAAATCTCCTGAGGCGTCCTCAACCCCGGCGTCACCGTCGTCGGAGGCGGCCGTCATGGCCGACCTGGCACAGTCCATGGTGGCCATGTCCAGTGGGCTCCAGTCCATGCTGAGGGAATTAACTCTCACACTAAAGGACGTCAGGACATCTAGGATTGAAGAATCGAGATCCAGAGTGGAGGAGGCCAAACTACGAGCTGAGGAGGCCAAATTGGCCCGTGAGGCCCGTGAGGCCCAGGAGGCCGAGCGTGAGGCCCGGGAGGCCGAGCGGGTTGCCAAGGACGCTCCAGTTCCCGCCAAAGACAGCCGCCATTGTTCATGTTCGTGCCGGGGCCCCAAGGGTCGTCACTCAGGGATCTCTTCTGACGACCTGGGAGATATTTGGGACGACGTCGACAACGGCATTCAGGTCTCTGAGTTCCTGCACAGGGTGGAGAGAAAAAGGAGTAAGTTTGACATTCTGAAATTCCTCCCTGACTCTGAACGTAAAAGGCCTTACCCCATTGACTGTATTGAGACACTTGTCTCCTGTCTGTCTCAGCTTATTGATGAGGTGGAGGACGCAGGGGACAGTGCAAAAGGGATCCGCCGTCATTTGTGCTATGTGACGGCAATGTCAAAGACAGGTATTTATGACATTAAAGGGTTGGCGGGTTATGACGCCGCCGTCCGCCAGAAAGCTGACAAACATGGCCTGTCAGTCTTTGACTCTACTGAC
Source organism: Harmothoe impar (assembly GCA_947462335.1). NCBI lineage: Eukaryota > Metazoa > Annelida > Polychaeta > Phyllodocida > Polynoidae > Harmothoe > Harmothoe impar. The sequence continues at coordinate 82,114,021 of OX381707.1, read as the reverse complement.
ACCGACTTGAGTAACTTTCACTTGGGTTATGCTGGCACAAAACACGCCCGTGGCCTCGCCCAGAACAATCAAAACACTCAGGGAAAAAAATGGGGGCAACCTGCTCCCCAGGGGAAGTCTCATGGGAAAAAGCAGGGTCAGAGTTTCGCGGGTTGGAAAAAAATCTGTGCTGATAAAATGTGCTGTTTTGCTTTCTCGTCGGCCCGCCCCTGTGACGGGTGTGCCTTTAAACATCAGTGTGCGCATTGCGCTTCTACGGATCATGGTTACTTAAAATGTAAACAGGTAGAAAACTCCAATGTTAGCGGCTGACTATATGATAACGTCCCAGTTTCTGACCCCATTGTTAGTCACAATATTGACGCCCTTCATTTACCTTGTGTAGTCACGGGTAGTTCCTCGGGTGAGGGTTTGTGTGGGGAAAATTGGGAAAGCCGTGAAAAACTTGTTGATTGTCAATCCCAAGGTGAAGGTCGTATTTCGGCCAACCGCAAAGCGGGGCCAGATGTCGTAAAATTTTCAAATCTCCCGGTAGTCAAAGACACCTACGTAGATACTGATGATTGTATAGAAGGCATTTCTGGTATGGATTCTATTGAATCCACTTCCACGGATACTGTGGAAAATTGTGGTCTACCGGAAATTTCGGTGGGTAAATTACGCCAGTCTGCGATACGTTTGTTTGTAAATCAAAATGGCGGCGCGGAGGTGGAAGTTATCCTAAAAGACCCTACCGAGTGGGATAGATTACCTGAATACATCGGCATTACCAATGATAAAGGTCTGTGTAACTCTTTTTCTAGTTTATACGATTGTGATACACCAAATTGTATAGTGGAAGTTACCCCGGGTAACTATATACCGGTATTTGACGCGTGTAAACAGGGCGCGTGTGGTTGTGTATTCATTCTTCAGGGCTCGGTTACTCAAATACTCCCTTGTCGCGTAGTCGCAAAAATGTGTGATTTTGATTGCATCACCAAAACAGATTGGTACGTGGCCACAGGTTGTTGTCGTGGTTTCAGAATTGTAGATAAGGGTTGTAACACCGCTTACTTTTGTGAAAATTACGACAAAATCACTAAAGGTGAATTCTATCTTGAAATGTCAGAAAAAATACTCAAAGAGTTGTCTGAGGGTAAAATTCGCCAGGTACATTCAAAACCCGCTTGTGTCCATTCGCTGGGGGGGGTGGTAAAACCAGATGGCTCTTTACGCCCCATCACTGACTGTTCGTCCCCTGAGTGCATTAATATTAATGCATTTATGGAGGACTCTTGTGAAAAATTTCACTACAATTGTGTGGATGATGTAGTCAACATTATGGATCATTTGGACTTTTTGGCTGTCTCAGACATCAGCAGTGCCTATCGCTCAATCAATGTAATTCCGTCCCATAGGGAGTTCCAGGGGTTCAGTTGGGATTTGGGCGAGGGTGATCAATGGTATTATGACCTATGCCTGTGTTTTGGTCTGAAGTGTGCCCCCTGGATTTTTACCCAAATTTCCAATTTTGTGGTAAAATGTGTCAACTACTCGGGGGTAGCTCGCTGCATAAATTATCTCGATGATTACATTGTTCTCGGTTCAAATGAGGCTGAGTGTGCTACTGCACAGGGAAAATTGCATGAGGCCCTTCAATTCATAGGTTTCAAGGTGGCAGAAAAAAAGGTGGTTCCACCGACTCAAAAAGTCAAGTTCTTGGGAATTATCATTGACTCGATTGATCTGACTCTCTCTATTGGGGATGAAAAGGTGTCACGGGTTATTGATTGTGTAAACAAACTAAAGAATAAGAGGTGGTGTGCAAGAAAGCTCTTGGAACAAACTGCGGGGTTATTGGCCCACTGTGCTACGGTAGTGAAAGGGGGACGGACCTTCACTCGCCGTATATATAACACCTTGAGAGACTCTGGGTCAGACTGCCGGCGTATATGGTTAGATGACCTAGCAATACTGGATCTACGTTGGTGGTCATCATTTCTGACGTCCTTTAATGGCAAAGCCCGTATGTTCGACAAGACTTGTGCACGTGTGATACTCACCACAGATGCCTCATCTAGTGGGTTTGGGGGTCATTCTGAGTTTGACTATTTCTGGGGGTTCTGGCATGACCAGGACTCTATCTGCCCTCACCAAGCACCAGCACCAAGCGAACCTGTGTTTAGGGACAATATTAATGTAGGCGAGCTATGGCCTGTCCTCACTGGTGTCCAGCGTTGTTGTGATCAGTGGAGAAATTGCATTGTGGAAGTGGTCACGGACAATACACAGGTGTACCACGAGCTCAGAACAGGCAGGGGTTCAAACCCAACAACTATGAGCTGGCTCAGAGAAATCTTCTGGGTGACAGCTTTTCATAACATTTATATACGTCCAAGTTGGATCAGGTCTGAAGATAATATTTTGGCAGACTGTTTATCTCGCTTGAAAAACCCAGACTCAATTGTTGTGTGCAGTGATCTTATAGTGGATTTTAATTACTGTTGCAGACCTCGACTCACTGAAGAGGGAATGGTCTAAACTACGAGCGCTGTGTTGGTCTGACAACACCATCAAGGCAAAAAAGACTCAATGGAGGAGATACTTTGCTTTCTGTGCTCGCTTTGATGTGACTCCCTTACCGGTAACCCCAGAAGTCATATGCTTATATATAACATACTTAACGGACTCTGTGTGTTTCACCACTATTACTCAGTATGTGTCAGGGGTCTGGTCCCTACACAAGTACATGGGTTATCCTCATCCGGACCCTACCATGTTCATTATACAATCTACAATTAGAGGTGCAAAGAGACTACTAGGATCTGCCTCAAATCCTTCACTGCCTATTACGCCAGGAAATCTACAATCAATCTACAAGAACCTGGACTTGTCTATATTCAGTGACTTAAAATTCTGGACAGCACTAGTGTTGTCTTTTCGCTGTCTGCTCAGAGTCAGCCATATTACGAGGACCCCTCACCAGCTGTTGGTGGGAGACATTAAATTCTGCTCACATGGCTTAGATGTCGTCATGAGAAGCTCAAAAACAGTGCAGTTCAAGGAAAGGATTAACGTGATTCCTGTGGTACAATCACCTTCAAGCATCTTGTGCCCGGTGTATGTCCTTCACCAATATCTTCAGCTGGCTAACAAGAAGTCCAATGATCCCCTATTTGGGTTCACATACAACTGTTACAATTCTAAGCTCAAATTGTGTGTCAAAGACATTGGTCTAGTAGGGCATTACTCAACACACAGTGTCCGCCGTGGAGCTGCAACCTACCTGTCTACATTCCTGCCCCTCCATGACGTTAAGTCTTACGGGGACTGGAGGAGCTGGGCGGTCCTTCTCTACCTCTCAGACACTTATTCCTCCAGGAGATCCAAGGATGTTCAAGTGGCAGATCGCCTATCATTATTTAGGACTCTTGGCAAATGTTAGTTGTTTGGCTTGGCCCTACCGGTAAAATGAAATGTGATACGTGGGGCCTAGGCAAATGTTACCTGAGTCTTATCTTACTGTCTCCAACGAATATGGGTAGCATGTTCCCGCCCGGGAATATGGTTTTATATTATTGGTGACAGACCTTAGAACTATGGTTCCTCACACCCATACTAGGGGGAACCGGGTCTCCGACCAATCTCACCTCGTCACCTCAGACGCTACTCAACCCCCCGAGGGTCAACTTCTCTGTGTTTTTTTTTTATTATTATTGTTTATTATTGTGGTTATTGTTTTCGATTATGATTACATGTTCAGATATCTTCCCATGTCTCACTTTATTCTAATTGGTTAATAAAGTGCCTCCCTACCGGTAAAATGAAATGTGATACGTGGGGCCTAGGCAAATGTTACCTGAGTCTTATCTTACTGTCTCCAACGAATATATTCTCTGCTTTCCTTTATATCCTTATTTCATATGGAAATAGTTAGAAATACCAGGAGAGCATTGAGGCACCACAATTTTACATTAATATATGAAATGCAAGAGAAAATATGAGGACATTGATCAATTTAATTTGATTGAGAACATGGGTTCCTGTTGTCCTGTCTCTCAAATCAACTAAAGATTATGATAAAGGAAAGGACTGGTGCATTAGGAAATGATGACCAGTGATGTGGCATAAGACCATCTGAATGCAGTTTAAGATTTTAAATGGGAGAAATGAAAATAGTTTCTGTTTTGAAAACTCAAAATTCAAAGGTGATTCAAAGTTAATTTGCAATGTTTGTTTGAATAAAAGTGGACCTGGCAGGTTTACAATAAAGAGGAAAAAAAGTTGTTGACCATGTAACATATAACACCACTTTTTATTTCAGGATTATAATATTCTATTCCTTTCAGACGATGTCCCCCACTGACTATTTTGTTATTAGCATTGACACTTCATTGACCATGAATAATTTGTTCTCATCTAGGGACTGCCAATGGGCGACTCACCAGCACTGCATTGGTTCACCAGGCTCACCCTTCAGGAAAGGATCGACCCAGACGTGTCTGTTTATGCAGAATTGCATCTCTGGCACATTTCTTTCAAGAGCAGAATAAATGCATCAAGCAGACGAGAGCTGCCCTAATTCAATACATGCAGTGTATTTTACCTCCATGTTGCCATAACAGCTGGTGTTTGGTTACAGTTGATCATGAGCTTTGTGTTTACAAATCCTTTCAATGCTGGCAGTGGATAAAGTGTCCTTCCATGTAGATTTTTGAGCAACAAAAAACAGTTTTACTCCAAATCCATAGTGGCTCAAAGATCAAGTTACGATTTCATGAAAAAAGTCAAGCATTGAAATTGTATTAAGTGACTGATATAGAGTGTCTGACTGCAGAAAGGCTTAGGGTATTTGTAAGTTTCCTCTCCAGTTCCTCCTTCAATGTAGGAAGGTATCTGCTGTGTCTCAAACTAATATCCAAAAACATAAGCGACACAGTAATTAGCTCTGGGGACCAGCTGGAATTACTTTCTCTATGTTGCACAAAAGCACATATGCTGATATGACTTTACAACCTGTTTCTAACTTCTAAACATTCGTTTTAATCAGTGACCCCATCCCAAAACATTAGCTACACAGTAATTAGATCTTCGGGAACAGCTGTGATTAGGTTCTCTATGTTGCACGGATCCACATTAGCAGATATCACTTTTTGGGTCATTTCTAAGTCAGAAGTCTTTTTTTTTTTACTGTTAGATTGTCTTTAATTGGACAGAAATAATGTATGTAGTAATGCTAGTTATAGGTTTCTCTTTCAGTGTGTAACACCTTCCTTATACCTATGATACTCAAAGCATTATGAAGGCTCAACAAATCTAATATCGAAATCAGGAAGTCCAACTTGGTGGTTGATAACAAGAATTCTGTGTGAAGAAGTATAATTGGCTTAACTCACTTATCAAAACCAACCAATAGTCAGTCAGCTACAGTAGTAATAGGCTCTGTTCTCTTCATCTTCCTGAATGCAGCCCCGGTCAGTAACTGGCCAGTGTTGTATTTAATAATTACTATAAAATATGACCTTCTGCCATATGTATGTGTAATCACAAGATAAAAAGGATAATAAGCATGCATAATTTATTCCATTCCATATTTCAGAGGAAAAAGACTCCAAACCTTCAGCAGCTTTCTGGGCTAGTAATAATCCCTATTGAAGTGTTTCTTTTCGTATTGATTAACATCTTGAGAAGTCCCTTTTATCTATCATTATCCCTACATGAAACCCTGATGAAGAAGGTTTTTGTTATGTATTGAATTCATTTTACTTAGCTGTAAGAATCCCTCTCCTATTCTGATGCCTCCCTTAAGACTGAGGCTTCTCCACCGCTCTGCTACGGTACTTGAGCTACCACAGGCAAGCAATGTGCTCTCCACGCACGCTTGGGCTGCCCCGAGCGATTCCTGCCCGCTACACAGTATTTGTTTCTGATCTTGGAGACTAGACTGGAATATCTGGCATACTCCATAGGATGTCCCTAATCAGGATTATAATAATTACTTTGCTACATTTTCTCCCCTTCAATATGTAATTTAAGACAAGCTGCTAAGATCATGCGATGTTCAGAAGCAAAAGCCTCATTATCAGGTGCTCTCTAGAGGTTGTATATTAAGCACTCATAAAGTTTTATTTTACTGATAATTTTTGATACTTTTGAATGTCACAGTCACTGCTGATTTTATCTCTAGAGCACCCCTCAGTGGGTATTGTTGAGGCTAACCCATGGGAGGAATCCATGTAGAGTACATTAACCTAATCCCCTAGGCAGTATTAAAAAGACTTCACGGTATTCTGAGAAGCATTTGCAGTTTGACATTTCATGACACCATAAGAGCTCTTAGGAATTAGTTAATAACTGCTGTCATAGTGATCCCAACATGGCTTTCACTGAGATGAAGTTACTAATATATGGCTTAAAACTGTCAAAGAATGACCTAAGTTGTTGACCTTTGGTAGCTGGAGGCACAGTGTTATTTCTTTTTACCTTAATTTGATTTTGGGCGGACACTCACCCTGACTCTGCTGCCACTAAACCGGACCACTAAGAACTAGTCTCAACCTGCCTATCACATCAGATGCTCACAGTATGTGGACATGTCACATTTTGAACATAGTATATCCTTTATGCTGAACTTAGTTGAACTGAGTTGATGACCTTAGGTAGCTGGAGGCACAGTGTTATTTCTCTTTACCTTAATTTGATTTCGGGAGGACATTCACCTTAACTCTGCTGCCACTAAACCGGACCACTAAGAACTAGTCTCAACCTGCCTATCACATCAGATGCTCACAGTATGTGGACATGTCACATTTTGAACATAGTATATCCTTTATGCTGAACTTAAACCATTTTTATATTTAATGAATCCTATACAGTTTATACACTTAACTCTCAATAAAACTAACTAATTATCAAAGATAATATATCTATCTTTTTGTACAAGTTTCTGGTTGCCATGGCTGCAGATTGCTGTATTATATTAAATGTACAGACGCAGTGTATGCTGACTCTGAATTGATTCATACTTTTCATTGCCACTCCCCTGTTAGAGGAGAAGTAAAACATCTTTGAATTTAGTACTGCAATATCTCTACACTATTTTTTGGCTCAATTAATAGGTGCTGCTGCCATGGCCACTTGTCTAAGATCACAGCCTTTGGTATTAGTATTTACCGTATTCGACATAATAAGCGCCCACCCCCTAATAAGCGCCCCCCCCCCCCCCACCATTTTTCAAATTTTTCCCAGAATGTTTTAATGTGTTCCTCCCCTGGATCTACAAATGTGCATTGAAATTGTCCCATCACAGTGAGATATTCATAACCAGGCTGGGTAGGGTCTGAGTGAGGGTGACTGTCCTCTGCCACATGTGTAAGTCCAATTATCTAAAGATAGATCACAAGGCGCAACTAACTAATGTCATGATCTGATGTGAAAGGCCTGAGGTTGATGACTGGGGTTTTTAGAAAAGTCCTCTTAAGCTTAATGCATGAAGCCAAGCCACCAGGGTGGGCTTCCAGTTAAGCCAATATTAAGATCCTATGAGTAGATCTAATGGAACCCTAACATTAGTCTGCCTCACAGATATGATTAAATTCCGAACCCAAGAATCTTCTCAGAACTGACGGAACAGCCGTTGTGAATACTAGTACAGGTAGCACATTGATTTATTGAAATCACCAGATCACAGCTAGGGTTCCTGCTCAGAAGCCTTTAACCCTTTAAGAGCAGCATAGTGCTTTAATGCATTATGCAGTTGTGTTACAATGAGACATACTTTTAGCCATGACAAGCAACCCTAGGGTGTTGGAACATGGCCTAAGGGCCAGCATGATTCATCAAGGCAGCAAATGTGTGCTGGTCTCGAGCAGTGCCTATGTGCATCAGCAAGATGACAAATAAACATGAAAACTTGAGGCATCAAGGTGTCTTGGAAAAGTCTGCTGAAATCCAGATTGCTTTCATGAAGGCGAGAGGCTACCATTCAGGTAGGATTAAGGGTGTTAGACAAGACAGGGATGAGGCTGAGTCAGTTGACAATGAAGCACAGCAGGAAGCTTCATGTGGGATGTTGGTTTGATATCAGCAGTCACTGTGAGGACCTACACAGCAGGGAGCAGTATCTGACATCGTCCATAGAAACCTCATCAGTGGTTAAATCATCATCTATAGATACCTCTTTATGGTGGTGTTCTGACAGTGTAAAGTTTCAGGAGCTGTGTACTGTTGAAAACATGGATTTTGGGGGCCGGTTTTGACTTTCAATATCACTTGGAAGCAGAAAATGTAGTAAAAAGAAGTCAATGAAGTATGCTGGATTTGAAATCATGTCAAATTACATAAATTGATTTGAAATGTTTTCCTATCTGATTTTAATAAGCTCCCATTACAATGCAGGTTATAGACTGATGACAAAAATGAGGAAGTTGCAATGAAAGGAGTTACACAATATTGACAAAATCATGTTACAAATTGAATTGGAAAGAAAAAAACATTGTGTCCTGTTTCATAAAGTTTCATAACTCCACTATCCTTTATTCCTATTCAAACTAACCAGCTCACATCTAGGCTTATTACGAGAATCATTCATTACCTCTTCTCACACAAGCCTCTCATTATCCATTACCCCTTCTCACTGGTTACCTTAAATACTCAGCAGTCACTTCAGCATCTGATGGTTTTATTGAGCATGCTTCTCTGTTGTAACCACCCACTTGTAACAAAGCACTTCAGATATTGACCTTTAAATGAGAGAGAAGGAGCCAGACCACCAGACAGTCATGCATACACAGTAGGGGTGGAGATATGTTGTGACCAAGATGGAGATAAACATGCAAGGTAGACACAATGAGAAGGAAAAACAAAATGTATGAGTTTAAAATGATGGCATATGCTTTAGTTTTGCCTTTCATCCTTCTCAAAGTCAATATAAGGAATGCATAGATCAAAGAAGTTAAAAAAACATGTGCCCCTTAGATGTTGAATATATCCAGTGACACAGATATTTCAATATTAAAAATGTAAAGTATTTAAAAGTCAAACAATTTGAGATAATTAAATCACCCTTAAGATTGATTTCTATGTTCAATTATAAAGCTTGTATTTTTTAAAGTGGCTTATACACCTAATACAAGATGATAGGCTTCTGTTCAGGGAAAGGCACATTCAAAGTTAACTACATCAGGATCAATATACATGTATATACTTTGATGTTTTAAATAAACTAAAGAAAATATATGATCCTTTGATGTTTCAAAGAACAGCTAAGATATTTTTATGTCTCAAATTTACAACATAACTGATTGTATAATTATTTCACAAAGAGGCTCCCAATGGACATATACAGAACAGAAAGCTTCAGATGATGGAACACACCAATGTAATATGCTAAAGCCAGGAAAAATAGAATCTGTGGGGGAGTGCATATAACCCTGTAAAAAGACAGACTAAACCCTGTTGTTGCCTACTCTCATTCAATGAGCCATTACCAAATCACCATGGTGTGTAGTGGTCTGACAGAGTGGGGATCACTTAATACTCTAAATGTGCGGAAAACACAAACACATTTTTGTTGCTAATGTTTCTATTAAGAAGGATGTCTGCTCAATTTTGTGACCATAGACAACTAAAAGTGACTCCCATTTCAACTAACTCCTTCAGCAGGTCAGACAGTAGATGAGACATTTCCCTATTATTGACATTGATATTTGATGGATGGGAGGCTGTAATACACTGCACAATTGTTCTGACAGCAGTTTAAAAAATAACACTTTTATTCACTTAACCATCCAATCTTCAACTCTTACCTGATAGTGATAATGATTGTGCCACATTTTGGGATTTCTGTTTCTATATGAATGGAACCATATCAGGGATTTCTTCCCTCATTGTCTTGCATGCCTATTTCCTTAGTACTCATTATACCTGAATGCGTCAACATTTTTCGTTACCTGAATTTCTGTTCATGCCAAATTGGTTTCAGAGGTTCAGGCATGTGACACAAATGCTGTTTTTATTTGTGTTCTGAATCCTCTTGGACAGTTTCAAAGGGCAACAGGGACAACACGAGAAAATGTGATTACATGTGAAATGAACTTTTCTCTTCAACAACTTACTACATATTGCTTTCAAAATTGATTGTTTTATGTAACTGTGAGCCTTCTGATGGCCGAATACATGTTAAGATGACTATAACAAATTTAATCCTATCAATACCACACACATAATGTATGATACATATAAAATCCTGCTCTGAAACCCTTTCTAATTCCCATACAGCCCTTAGCTGCTAAGAACTCTGCTCAATCAATTACCAAATTGCCCCCTCCCCGTTTGGCACTGTAGGTTAATCTGTCCATGTTCCCCTTACACACATCACACATGGTACCTTCTCCTAATCATTACCTTCATGCAACCTCTACATCACATAAAAACGGGGGCAGCCCATAGATCTTCAAAAACATAGGAACCAACTTCACCCTCATCCTGTGGACTCTGACATACAAGCTCCATGTCATGTATAAGGGAAAAGCATTGTATCAAAATTCTGCATATATGTCCTTAGATTGGGGAGCTTCCAGTGATGGAGACTTAGTAAATATCATCTGTAGGAGAGGAGTAAAAATGAAAAGTGAAGAAAGAGATATAAGAGACTGAAGGTGCTATGAGTAGGGGATTTGACTGAGGGCATAGACTTGAGGGAAAGTAGTATAGTATGTATCGGAACGGGACTATAGTTAACTACTGTTTATTACTCAATCGACATGCAGCCAATCAGAGGCCTCCATTTGGTCACGTGACCGGAAGTGACCTACTTAGGGGATTAGTGGTGCATTCTGGGTAACTCTGCAGCCAATCAGAGGCCACCATTTGGTCACGTGACCGGAAGTGACATACTTAGGGGATTAGTGGTGCATTCTGGGTAACCTTCTGACCTACTTAGGGGACCGGAAGTGACGTCATATGACCTAATTTAGGATCACGTGACCGGAAGTGACCTGATGAGTCACGTGAGCGGAAGTGACGTCACATGACCTAATGGCCGACCGGAAGTGAGTGACCTCATTGAGGATCACGTGACTGGAAGTGACCTGATTGATCACGTGAGCGGAAGAAGAAGTTTTTTGTTTAGGAAGTGAGGGTCTTTAGGATCACGTGACTGGAAGCGACGTCGTCACATGAGTGACGCTTTAAGAGACTGCCCGACTTACTAGTAAAAGAAGACGTATGAAAATAAAAACACAACAATATTTTATTTTATTTTTTTAATTTTATTTTTTTCAATCTTGATAAACACTCTATTTTTGAAAAGATGCACACGCTTATTTTTTTTTTTTCATATCTCTAAAGGACTCGTTGTCACACCGTCAGAATGCACGCGACGCTTATAATACAAGTAGCGCACGCCGTCTTTCTCTATGGTGTAGGTGACCATTTTGTTTCGCACCACTTTGAAGTTTCTATTTACAGCAATGAGAGTTTTTCGTTGGCGAAGAACATCCAAGAAGTCGTCTGGTTCCTGAGGGTTTTGTTTCTTCTGTACGCCTTTTGCACTCCATTTTTTGGATTTTCTTTCACCGGTGTCGCTGACTCGATCGTAGCAAATGTAAGTCTTAGGGTTGAGACTTAGGATCCCGTCACCTTCCCACTCCGCTTTCATAAGCCCCGAAGTTCTCAGATCGTGAAGGTACCGTCTCTCACAACATCCGCCGGGCGGCGGACACCATTCTCGCACTCTTTCCGTTTTTGTCTTCACGAAAAGCTCTAAGTGATCGTCGCACACCGCTGTCGGAAGCCACTTTCGTTTCTCTCTGAAGTACGTCTCTCTCAGGCGAGGTTTGACTAGGTCATCCAACGTGTCACCGCTGAGAGCCATGTAAAGACTGTCGGTGTCCATTTGACAAAGGGCATAATCGCGCCGATCGACGAATCTATCCAAGAAGTCGTATGTGAACTCTAACATTTTCAACTTCGCGTACTGGTATACCATGAACCCTATTTGAATAGGGAGGTTGTTCTTGACTGTTTTCGGTTGTAGTTCGACTTCAAACAGATCGGAACTCAACTCGGACGCCTTTTTGAAGCGCCACGAATTGGCCAATAGTTCGAACTTCCGACTGTCAGTGTATCTCACCGCCGTGTGTTTTTCTTTGTTGCAGATTGTTTTACCGTACGTAGCGTTTCCCATTAACTTGTAACAGTCTGACAGAATTTTCTCGTTCTCGTTCACGTCGCCACGTCTTCGCGCCGCCGTTACTTCGTCCGCGAAACCGGCAAAGGAGCGTTTAGGTAGGTATTCTACCACCAGCTGCACTTTGGTGACTATCAAACCGTGCTCTAAATACCACTTGAGAAGCGGCGTTCCCAAGAGAATATTTTTTCCGTGGTAACTCCCTATCAGACATCTCTGAGGCGTGTTCAACAGCTTTTCTTCCTGCGCAAAGTCTGACATGTGAGGTCCTATGTCCGATTTTGAAACGGTCGCGTTCTTGAAAACGGGGGTCATTTCTTCGAAGTAGTCTCGTAGGTGAGGCGGCGTAGTGATGTCCACTTGAACTAAACCGAACATTTTCTCCTCTTTCACAGCGGAAAGGATGTCGCTCTCGCTCATCGCGTTTCGAGACACTTTCAAAGCGTCAACCTTCCAGCGTTGTTGGGAGGCCTTGACCCGCTCATCTCGACGCTTCATCTCTCGCCATTCGCACTCCCACACGACGACCAGCTTGTGACCTAGCGCTTTCAAGTAAGCGCTTACTCTGGTCGTTCTGTCGCGTCTCTCCTCTCTCAGTGAAGCGCACTGATATCGGTGCGACGGTATGCACTCGTGAGCGTGGAACCAACACCCGTGAAACTGGAAAACCGTATTAGAGGCCGCGTGAAACCCGTCCACGCGAATTCTCCAACAGCCTACAACCATCTCGCCGCCGTTCAAAGCGTGGCGCAGTTTCACGTCGCGGTCGTGCTCTACGAAGCGTAACCACTCCAAAGCGCTATGAGAGTTTCTTTGCCTAATTTCGGGCTTGAACTCGGTCTCGGGCCGTCTCACCGCGTAATAGCCCGTGCAGTGTGCTTCGCTCATACAGCGCAAGTACAGAGAGTTAGCGTCTAGTCCTAGGATGTGTTGGCACGGTCTCGCTTCTTCGCCGTACTTGTGCTCCCTTATCCGCGTGGTGCCCTTCTCGTGAAATCTATGGAAGATGATGGAAGGACCGCCGACTAGATTTTCTTTGATCAGAGCGTGGAGGACGGCGTCGAACTGGGGGAACGTTGTGAACGCGTCTTCTAGGTTTTGGAAGAGGAACCGTAAAGTCAAACCGGCGAGAGAAACTCCGTCTTTCAACATGTCAATGCTGCGATCTTGGAAAAATTTAGCGTGATTTTTCAGAGCTTCTATGAAAGGTTTGACGTCTTTGTTGTTGTAGTGGATCAAGTAGTCTTCCATAGTTTGCATCTTCTTGTCGGACCAAACTTTCTGACATGCGGCGTAGTCAGATTCGGACATTTTGACGCCCGTCAGCTCGCTGTCGAAAGCCGATCTCGGTGGCAGCCTTCTGTTTGCCAGTTTCCTGGTAGACGTCATCCATTCGTAAGGAAAGTGACCTTTCTCTTTGTTCCTGGTGAAAGCTCGCAAATAGGTCGCGTAGTTGTAACCGGGTGCCAAATAGTTGACTACGTCCAAGAAAACCGTGTGCTGTGTGTAAACCGCCAAGTATTGATTGCTTCTCTTTATGACGCTGAATTCTTGGTTTCTTGGGTCTCCGGAGGGGAAGAACGAGTGAAGGCGTATTTTGATCAGGTTCAAGTCGTAACGCCCCGAGTTGAAGCCCACGACTGGAGCTTGACGGATGTATCTCAGAAGACACTTCTTCAGTTGAACTAACGGGTGTCTGGTCTGAGCCGCAGCGAAGCCGCCTGGAGAAGGGGTGAACGTCGCCTCCTCCAGCAGGAGAGCTTCACCTATCGCCGCATCTAACTTCGCTAAGGTCGGTCGGTAAAGTTCTAGCACAGCTTCCCCGATGACTTTGGCGTTCTCGTTTATGTGATTTAAAACTCGGTCCAACAAGGGGTCGGAATCTGCGTCGGATTCTCTGACGAAGCAGACGGGCCCCTCCCACCCCGGAAAGTCGGATGCGACGCTAGCCGACAAAGGGACGTGATCCCACAGCAGGGACACGTGTTCCGTCGACGGTTCTTTGCACGGTCTGAAGAAAGCCTCGAAATCGAAGGCGATCTTGTAAGGGTAGATTACGGAATGTCCGTCGGGGGGAAAAATGGAGAAGTCTGCTTGCGCTTCGAAAATCGTTCTCGAATTTTGGTAGATGCCACCTACGTAGCGCAACTTGACTTGTCGGCAAGAGGAAAGCTGGTTCCTGTGTCTCTTCAGCAAGAACTCGGTGGTGAACGCCGCCTTACACTTGCAACATTCGTATATGCCCGCGTACACGTTGAAGTCCGTGACGAGAGAGACGTGCAAACCGCCTTTCGCCGTCAGGTGTAGGTTGACTTTACCTCGGGCGGCCAGAGTTCTGGAAGGCGGTCTGATCAGAGTAACGCGTCTTCTCAACTTCCGCCCGGGCACTTGACGCGACGCGGTGTAAACCGCTATTTGTACGTCAAACAAGTTCTCTAACGCGGGTAAGTCGCGGATGTTCAGACCCGGAAAGGATTCAGGTGTGGCAGCGGGACAGAACTGACGTAACAAATCTGAAGCGCGCTTGCTGGTGTTGTATAAGTGAAAGGAAATGCAGCGGAAGATGCAGAGGTTGTCCTTGTTGGGAAAATCTAACACGCCGCTTCTCTTTCCAACTCGACCGGCCTGAGTGATCCTACCGCCTATGGGGAATTCCCCCGGTCCCATGTAAACGCAAATGTTCAAATTGGTAGGAAAAAGAACGTGCCACTTGGTGTCAGCGTTGCAAAGTTTCCGTACTTCCTCGCAAGCGACGGTGTTTTCCATCTTTGAGAGGAGCTCTTCCAAAGTTTCTGAATTAGTTATAGTAGGGAGCGGTTGTATGAGAGTTGCGTTGTTCTGGGAGGCGTGAAAGTAGCGCAGTTTGCTCTTGTCTTCTCTGTGTTGTAAGAGTAAGCCTACCGAGAAACCCACTTTGTATCTGAATCTTTGTGTCAAGTGAATGCGACGCATAGTATCTACAGCGTCACTCAACTCGCCGGTTGGTAGCCTGAAGTTTGTTACACTCACGCGAGTCCCGTGCATCCTGACGCCCGTTTGTATCGCAGGCCAATTTGCCGTGAACGTTTCCTCCCCGTTCGGTACAGCACATATGCGCGGAGGGACGGTCACCCCGTCCAGAGATTCGCGTCGACAGGCAATCTTTCGGCAATCCCCTTCGCCGCATAGAGGGCAAAACTTAGGTACTACTCTACAATTTTCTACGTGTCTCTCGTGGTTGTACGGTCTTTTAAACATTTTGAAACACTTTTCGCATACGTACTGTGTCATGTTTTTTTTCACTCAGTTACCAACTACTTAGCCGTCTAACTATCTATCTATCTATCAATCTATCTGTATATCTATCTATCTATTTATCTTTCTGTCTGCTGTCTGTGTATCCGTCTGTCTGTCTCATACAGCGTACGTCAAACGCTGTGTGTGTGTGTGTGCGCGCGTGAGCGTTGAGCGTCTCTCATTCCGAATCTATGCCGAGATATTTCAGAATGATCTCTGTTTTGTCATCCAACTCTTTGAGCGCTCTGGCGGAGAAACCCACTTTGTATCTGAATCTTTGTGTCAAGTGAATGCGAAGCATAGTATCTACAGCGTCACTCAACTCGCCGGTTGGTAGCCTGAAGTTTGTTACACTCACGCGAGTCCCGTGCATCCTGACGCCCGTTTGTATCGCAGGCCAATTCGCCGTGAACGTTTCCTCCCCGTTCGGTACAGCACATATGCGCGGAGGGACGGTCACCCCGTCCAGAGATTCGCGTGAGCGTTGAGCGTCTCTCATTCCGAATCTATGCCGAGATATTTCAGAATGATCTCTGTTTTGTCATCCAACTCTTTGAGCGCTCTGGCGTCACTCCCTGCTGTGTGGGTTTTTTGTCAGGACCTTCGTACTTGCGCACGTGGACGAGGTTCTTACCGCTGTAGTAGCTCACAGCTGCGTACACTTCGCCCTCCTCATCCAGCACTGCGAACCAGGGGGTGTGATTAGGTCTTCCTTGCGCGGCCGCTGTGTCGCGTATGCGCACCACTGCGCGGATATCGGCGATGCGTGCTATTAGCTCGCATGCTGCGATCTTGGAAAAATTTAGCGTGATTTTTCAGAGCTTCTATGAAAGGTTTGACGTCTTTGTTGTTGTAGTGGATCAAGTAGTCTTCCATAGTTTGCATCTTCTCGTCGGACCAAACTTTCTGACATGCGGCGTAGTCGGATTCGGACATTTTGACGCCCGTCAGCTCGCTGTCGAAAGCCGATCTCGGTGGCAGCGTTCTGTTTGCCAGTTTCCTGGTAGACGTCATCCATTCGTAAGGAAAGTGACCTTTCTCTTCGTTCCTGGTGAAAGCTCGCAAATAGGTTGCGTAGTTGTAACCGGGTGCCAAATAGTTGACTACGTCCAAGAAAACCGTGTGCTGTGTGTAAACCGCCAAGTATTGATTGCTTCTCTTTATGACGCTGAATTCTTGGTTTCTTCGGTCTCCGGAGGGGAAGAACGAGTGAAGGCGTATTTTGATCAGGTTCAAGTCGTAACGCCCCGAGTTGAAGCCCACGACTGGAGCTTGACGGATGTATCTCAGAAGACGCTTCTTCAGTTGAACTAACGGGTGTCTGGTCTGAGCCGCAGCGAAGCCGCCTGGAGAAGGGGTGAACGTCGCCTCCTCCAGCAGGAGAGCTTCACCTATCGCCGCATCTAACTTCGCTAAGGTCGGTCGGTAAAGTTCTAGCACAGCTTCCCCGATGACTTTGGCGTTCTCGTTTATGTGATTTAAAACTCGGTCCAACAAGGGGTCGGAATCTGCGTCGGATTCTCTGACGAAGCAGACGGGCCCCTCCCACCCCGGAAAGTCGGATGCGACGCTAGCCGACAAAGGGACGTGATCCCACAGCAGGGACACGTGTTCCGTCGACGGTTCTTTGCACGGTCTGAAGAAAGCCTCGAAATCGAAGGCGATCTTGTAAGGGTAGATTCCGGAATGTCCGTCGGGGGGAAAAATGGAGAAGTCTGCTAGCGCTTCGAACATCGTTCTCGAATTTTGGTAGATACCACCTACGTAGCGCAACTTGACTTGTCGGCAAGAGGAAAGCTGGTTCCTGTGTCTCTTCAGCAAGAACTCGGTGGTGAACGCCGCCTTACACTTGCAACATTCGTATATGCCCGCGTACGCGTTGAAGTCCGTGACGAGAGAGACGTGCAAACCGCCTTTCGCCGTCAGGTGTAGGTTGACTTTACCTCGGGCGGCCAGAGTTCTGGAAGGCGGTCTGATCAGAGTAACGCGTCTTCTCAACTTCCGCCCCGGCACTTGACGCGACGCGGTGTAAACCACTATTTGTACGTCAAACAAGTTCTCTAACGCGGGTAAGTCGCGGATGTTCAGACCCGGAAAGGATTCAGGTGTGGCAGCGGGACAGAACTGACGTAACAAATCTGAAGCGCGCTTGCTGGTGTTGTATAAGTGAAAGGAAATGCAGCGGAAGATGCAGAGGTTGTCCTTGTTGGGAAAATCTAACACGCCGCTTCTCTTTCCAACTCGACCGGCCTGAGTGATCCTACCGCCTATGGGGAATTCCCCCGGTCCCATGTAAACGCAAATGTTCAAATTGGTAGGAAAAAGAACGTGCCACTTGGTGTCAGCGTTGCAAAGTTTCCGTACTTCCTCGCAAGCGACGGTGTTTTCCATCTTTGAGAGGAGCTCTTCCAAAGTTTCTGAATTAGTTATAGTAGGGAGCGGTTGTATGAGAGTTGCGTTGTTCTGGGAGGCGTGAAAGTAGCGCAGTTTGCTCTTGTCTTCTCTGTGTTGTAAGAGTAAGCCTACCGAGAAACCCACTTTGTATCTGAATCTTTGTGTCGAGTGAATGCGACGCATAGTATCTACAGCGTCACTCAACTCGCCGGTTGGTAGCCTGAAGTTTGTTACACTCACGCGAGTCCCGTGCATCCTGACGCCCGTTTGTATCGCAGGCCAATTCGCCGTGAACGTTTCCTCCCCGTTCGGTACAGCACATATGCGCGGAGGGACGGTCACCCCTCCAGAGATTCGCGTCGACAGGCGATCTTTCGGCAATCGCCTTCGCCGCATAGAGGGCAAAACTTAGGTACTACTCTACGATTTTCTACGTGTCTCTCGTGGTTGTACGGTCTTTTAAACATTTTGAAACACTTTTCGCATACGTACTGTGTCATGTTTTTTTTCACTCAGTTACCAACTACTTAGCCGTCTAACTATCTATCTATCTATCAATCTATCTGTCTATCTATCTATCTATTTATCTTTCTGTCTGCTGTCTGTGTATCCGTCTGTCTGTCTCATACAGCGTACGTCAAACGCTGTGTGTGTGTGTGTGTGCGCGCGTGAGCGTTGAGCGTCTCTCATTCCGAATCTATGCCGAGATATTTCAGAATGATCTCTGTTTTGTCATCCAACTCTTTGAGCGCTCTGGCGGACAGCGTCACTCCCTGCTGTGTGGGTTTTTTGTCAGGACCTTCGTACTTGCGCACGTGGACGAGGTTCTTACCGCTGTAGTAGCTCACAGCTGCGTACACTTCGCCCTCCTCATCCAGCACTGCGAACCAGGGGGTGTGATTAGGTCTTCCTTGCGCGGCCGCTGTGTCGCGTATGCGCACCACTGCGCGGATATCGGCGATGCGTGCTATTAGCTCGCGCAGCGCGTCGGCCCTGAAGTGCACTCGCTTGCTTCTGGTCAGAGACGCCTCTTTCACCTGGCCGTCTTTTGTGTAGCGCGGCCTCCTAGACAGTCTAGCCACGTCCTCCCAGATCTCCAGCGTCAAAGCTCCGTCTAAGCAGAACTCTAACCCGAGAAGACGGGAGAAGGGTTTCTCTGCTTCTTCTCGTCCATCTCGTTCTTTTTCTTGTATTTTTCTCTTCTTAGTAGGCCTTGTTGTTCTGGAACTCACCTTAGAACTTTTCACACCCGCAGGATGAGTAACACCATCAGCGTGAGCTGAATCAGCAGCAGAACCGATAGCAGGAGCAGCGTCAGCGCTGGTGGTATCCGAGGCCTTGTTGTTGGAACAGAGCAGCCACACGCCGTCGGTGCTGAGTGTAGCGGTAGAAGATGAAGCGCCGCCGCCCTCGTAAGTTGGCGGTGAGGGCAGTCGCCACAGACCGGACGGGGCGCTACTAGTGGAAGTGAGGTCGAAAGGTCGAAGAGGGGAGCCGAAAAACGTACCGCCCACCCCTTTCCCTTCGGGTTCTTCGTACGCCTCGTCGTCACCGTCGTTCTCTGTCTCACCCTGTTGCTGCTGCTCCTCCTCCTCCTCTTCTTCTCGGTTTAGGGGCTGAGTGTCCGAATAGCTGTCACTCTCAGCGCGAGCGGCGTCGAGGGCGTCGGTCGATGTAGTGGTGGAGGAGAGGGGCTGTGCAACGTGCGGCAGGTCATCAAAGTCATCAACAGTAGTGGGGAGGTAAAAACCCGGTTGCCAGTACTGCGCTGTGCCAGGAGCGTTGTCGTCAGTAGTAGTAGCGGTAGCAGCAGGTGCAGCAGAAGCAGCAGCAGCAGCAGCAGCAGCAGACGCAACAGTAGCAGGCGCAGCAGCCTCAGCAGGCGCAGCCGTAGCAGGCGCAGCAGTAGCAGGTGCAGCAGCAGCAGCAGCCGCAGCAGCCGCAGCCCGAGGATCACCAGCAGGCGGGGCGGCAGTAGCAGCGGCAGCGCGCTTAGCAGCAACGTGTACCGTCCCGAGTGTAACAACGTTGCTAGCACGACGACTACTACCAGTAGTACTACTACCACTACTACTACTACTACTAGTACTACTACTGCTACTACTACTGCTACTACTACTACTACTGCCGCGAGCGCTCGCTACAGCGGGAGGGTGATAAGACCAAGCGGCTGCGGCGGTAGTCTCATTTTCAGTAGCAAGAGGAGGCACTGACGCTAAACGAGCGCTGTTCCGCGTAGTCTTCTTGTTCTTGGACGGCGCTAGGTGTTGTCTTTTGCTCATGGTGGTGACTGTAGAGAGCAGCAAAAGAATGAGTGAGTGAATGGAGGTTTCCAGGCCCCTTATATACGCCTTCTCGCTTCTAGAGCTAAGCTACTTACCGACCCTGTTCAGCTGCCGCCGGCTGGCCGGCGGCCATTCACAAAGAGAAACAAAAGACATAGGGCATGACGTTTTCAGCTGGATCCCTTTCCCCCCTTTTGAGAGATCGACTGTCATGAGCTAAGCCGCTTACCACCCTGTTCAGCAATTCAACGCGCATTAGCTGTATAAAGGATTAAGAAGTTGCTGCCGTCGACTGACCGGCGGCCATTCACAAAGACATAAGGTATGACGTTTTCAGCTGGATCCCTTTCCCCTCTTTTTTTTGAGGGATCCACTGTCATGAGCTAAGCCACTTACCACCCTGTTCAGCAATTCAGCGCGCGTTAGCTGTATAAAGGATTAACGGTGATGAGCTTAGAGTGTGTTTACAAAAAAAACTACAGGAGGCGTGTGGCGTGAAGCAGGACCCCCCCTAAGACGAACGTGTCTGTCTGTGAGTAGAGGCGTGTGCATGTGGTGAGCGACTTAAGTGTAAGACAAAAAAAAAATCACCACCTCCTGCCGTGGTGAGTAGACCGGGCCGGCCAGGCGGCGGCCGGCTAGTTCAATAGGGAGGGGTGACAGCTGACTAAGGCTGTGCATGAAAAAAATCCGATTTTCATCTGACCTCTGACGTTTGTTACAATGAATGTCAGAGGGAGGGAGACGTCCTCAGGTAGGGGGTAGGAGGTAAGGCTATGGATGAGGAAGAAACACCGTTTTCAGCTGGTCTCCACGGATAGCGATGACATACCCCTCGTCATCTAAGCTCTTAAGGAGCTCTTAAGGAGCGGAGCTGAAAAAGCGTCATGCGGACAGGTCGCTAGACAGCTGGAGTGCTGTTGGAAATGGGATTAAACTCCCTCTGTATAAAAGCTCTGATTTCTGTTGGAAAAAAACCATATCGCCTCTGACCACAGTAACGTCTACTACCACCACCACCGCCGCCGCCGCCGCTGCCGCCGCCGCCGCCACCGCCGCCGCCGCCGCCGCCGCCGCCGCCGCCGCCGCCGCCAAGACGAGACGAGATGGCTCAAGCTATTCCACTTTCAAGCTCGCCTTCACCGCCTTGTCCACCTGAAAAAAAGTTAATGCGGCTTGACGACGTGAGACGCGCGAGGCAGACCGATGGGGAGAACAGAGAAATAGGACAGCGGCGGTTAGCCTATAGCGACGCCTTGCTTCGTCAACTAGGTAAAGAGTTGAGCGGCTGTTGGAGAGAGTTGGGCAGTAGCTTAAAAGTTACCGCCGCCCGTATGGATGCTCTAGTAGAGCGCAGTGTCAAGACACCGGAGGAGCTGTGTACGGCAATGTTCCGAGTCTGGTGGGGTGAAACCCCGCATCGTCATAGATGGGGAGAGCTCGGTCGCGTCTTCACCCGCATTAGACGCGTGGAACTGTTGGCTCAGTGGATGTCCCTTCTCCACAGACAGGGGTTGGATTTCGAAAACCCCGACTCGCGCGCGATGCATAAGCACTTGGGCACCCTCGGCAGACGTCTAGGTAGCAGGTGGAAAGAGGTGGGGGACCATTTAAAATTGTCGCCTGAGAGGTTAGATAAGATCGCTGAAGAATGCGAATACGGAGGAAGTCCCGCTGAGTGGGCCTTCAGAGTGTTGAAAATGTGGCAAGATGAAGCTGACGGTGCCGGCGGTACACCTTTTGAACTCCTTCGAGTGTTGACTGAGGACATGGGAAAGTTTGACCTCGGCATCGCGATATTACTTGACTTTATCAAGCAAGAAACAACGAGAACGACGGACATGTGAATTGTTGTGTTTTATTTTCATACGTCTTCTTTATTAGTAAGTAAAAAAAAAATATCATAACAATTAAGACGCGCGCCCTCTTAAAGTGTCACTTCCTCCAGTCGCAGCTGATCGCCTCATCGAAGCACGTGATAAACAAAAAAAAAACGAAGAGACACGCTTCTTCCTCTTGAGAGGAAGAAGCGTGTCTCTCGATTGAAATCTTTTTTCTTTTCTTTTTTTTCTTAAAAGAGACAAACGCCCCTTAGAGTGCCCCCCCACCCCCCTAGAGTGCCCCCCTCCCCCCCTCCCCCCCACCCGCCCCATGCATCCTAAAAGCGTCCCCCTCCCCATGCATCTTAAAGGGGCCCCCCTCCTCCCCTCCCCTCCTTCCCCCCCCCCCTTATACACTCTAAAGAACGCTTCTACCTAGTTCAATAAGTCACTTCCAGTCGCTCGTAAAACAATAAAAAATGAAAAAAAAAAAAAAACTTATATCGTAGTGTTTTTTATTAGTTTACCGAAAAAAATAAGAGACTCGCCTCCTCCTCCTCTCCTTCTCCTCCTCCTCCTCCTCCCCCTCCTCCTCCTCCAAAAAAAAAAGATATCACATTTTAAAGCGCGTGACCCCTTAAAGACGCTCATCTCTTCATTAAGTCGCGTGACGTCACTTCTTCTTCTTCCGGTCACGTGATCAATCAGGTCACTTCCGGTCACGTGATCCTCAATGAGGTCACTCACTTCCGGTTGGCCATTAGGTCATGTGACGTCACTTCCGGTCACGTGACTCATCAGGTCACTTCCGGTCACGTGATCCTAAAGTAGGTCATATGACCTCACTTCCGGTCCCCTAAGTAGGTCATATGACGTCACTTCCGGTCCATAAGTAGGTCATATGACGTCACTTCCGGTCACGTGACCAAATGGCCGCCTCTGATTGGCTAACTAGGTCACGTGACGTCACCACTAATCCCCTAAGTAGGTCACTTCCGGTCACGTGACCAAATGGAGGCCTCTGATTGGCTGCAGGTCGATTGAGTAATAAACAGTACTTAACTATAGTCCCGTTCCGATACATACTATACTACTAGGGAAGAATAGAAAGACATATGCTCCTTGAGACAGAGGAATGAATAAAGAGCCAGAGGGTTCAGAAGGATCAGGCTGTGGATTGTACATGGTAGGGGGGGGATGGGAGATAAATGATCCAGGTGAAGACAGGGTTAAAGACATAGCAGTGGGGCAGTCACCCTGGCAGGGTGCCTGGATGTCGAGGCCATTATAGACCTTGACATAGAATCGATACTGCCCTTTTCTATATAGAGTCAGTCATGAGAAAGTGGGATCAATACAGACCTTCCCTAACTAGAGGATGCTTGAGAAACTATGCACGATTTAGATTTGATTTGGGCTTGATAAATAACCTTGAACATATTGTGGTGAAGCATGCTGGTACTCATCAGTCGACTCTGTGTTTCCAGCACCTCTGGTTGGGAGCTGTCTACCCATGAGAGTCTAGATTTAGTTTAAATGATTTTGAGTTATGCTACAACTACCTTTATCCTGTACCAAACTGAACAGAGAAAAGAAACTGTGTCAAAAGGAAGTCCAGGTTGCCTCCAGAATGACTCCCCTCTTTCAGACAGGGAGTCTACATAAGAGTCAGCCAGAGAGTCACCTGGGCTCCCTTAGGCGACCTAA
The DNA here is from genome assembly GCA_947462335.1 of Harmothoe impar. Lineage (NCBI taxonomy): Eukaryota > Metazoa > Annelida > Polychaeta > Phyllodocida > Polynoidae > Harmothoe > Harmothoe impar. The sequence goes on along the minus strand of OX381707.1, from coordinate 82,090,367 downwards.
AAATGGGAGTCATTCTGGAGGCAACCTTTTGACGCTGTTTCTTGTGTGTGTGTGTAGACCCTCGCACCAATATGCCTCATAAAAGGTACTTGGAAGCCTAGGTCCTTATGGGCATCTGCATATGTAGTCTTAAATCACTGTATTTCTATGAACCTTTGTCCCAGGAACACACAGCAGATGTCCCATTCACAGGCACTGAGCTTGTTATAAAGAAAAGGTGTTTTTAAGGTGAAGTATTTTAGACCAAAGTATGAAATGTGCTCAAATCGTAGTTCAATCAAGGTATCACAGTTGTCATTGGAAAAGAGTGTAATTGCATGTAGCTGTGAATTTTCCCTAAATGGGCTATGGTTACATCACAAAAAGTCTTCAATACCTATTGCTATAGTGCTCTAGGACTTTCTTTTCTTGTGATTACAGCACGTGGCAGATGTTGAGGCTTCTGCCAGAATGATTGTGTTTAGGACAGAGATCATCACTATATAATCCCCATCACCTTTGTGTCTCCCACACTGAATACATTACCTGATAATTAACCTATTAACCTACTTCATCATTGGCTCATAGGTCACATAGCCTGAAGACAATTTAACTGTGTGGGTTCAGTATGGAGAACAAACTGTGGTCCTGTCACTTGTCAAGTGAAGGATGAGGTGGAAATGAAGGCGTAACATTAGGGTTGACACCACAGGTCGCAGCGATGAAGGTTGGACATTGAGGTTGGAGTTATTGAATTCTACATTGGTCAGGCTTGCAGAACTGTGTAGACAGGGAAGTATAATAAAGAACAAGCTTAAGAATAGATATATCATCGACGATCGGATGCAGAAGTGTGGGGGGGGGGGGCAGGGGTCAAGATCTAAAAACTTGCATATAAGCCACACACCCACTGTGTGCTGATCCTATAAGCCGCACTAGTGATCTGTCTCATGTACTAGCCACAGCCTAAATTTGTGAAGTTTTATGATAGTAACTGAATTCTGGGAACAGTGCCCTTATTAGTCAAAACCTTGTAGACAAAACCACAGAAGAAAGGATTTGAGAATAGATATTGTCACATCTGCCATCTGGGGCCCTGAGAAAAAAGGATTGATTTGGCCATTATGTTTGATTTGGCCATTATGTCTCATCCAAAGAATTGCCAGTGTCAGAAATAGTAGTGACCTTAATCAGTAGAATCATGACATCAATTCACAAAACATGTGACCCTGAAAATGTAAATGGATGTTATTACACCTTACTTTTGTAATTATTATCCCATCTTTGTCTTCATCTGCCCTAAATAAACTGTTTTCCATCGAGCTGGTCAAATATGGCACCCGGTCAAAGACTATGACATTGGCCCTATCTCATGAGACACAGACTTCTGTTGTTCTGTCTCTGAAATCAATTTGAGAAGGGACACACTTAGTGCACAGAAGTGAACTTTTGCCCATTGATGTGAGAAGGAGGTCAGATAAGGTGAATGAACCCTGCCCTGTCTCCATTCATAACAAGATAAAAAGAAATAAGGTTACACAATCTGAACAAAACCTGATTACAGTTTAAGGTTGTAAGAAGAAAAAATGTGAAAGTGCTGTTGACGGAAGAATTCAAAGAAGGTTCAAAGATTATTTGTGCTGTTCGTTTGAATAATCATTGAGCTGGCAGAGTTTGGTAGAATAACCATGCTGATTTGTTCTGTGGTGTGTCAATTACCTAATTTTTCATCAAATACGACAGCCTCATTGATTTAACCAAGTAACGCTGTATTTCACACATCCATATGGCAAAGAAATTATACTCCAAGTGAAAACAAAATTCATTTTAACAGTTGGCATACAATCCATTTTAGTTTGCATGTATATATAAGTAGCAATGTCAGCTAGAACTTTTCTTGGGAGGTCTAGCATCATAGGGCATGTTTTGAGATCCAAGTGGAGCCAGGTAGAGCAGGAGCCAAGGACACTGTTGTAGTTGGCATATGATCCACAGCAGCTTGAGTAGCAGTGCTGTTTTACAGCGCCTTTCTGGCAGCAAGGAGCATAATGTGAGGCTGGATGAAGTAGTGAAATGCAGTGGCTGGTGTAGGATTGATAGCAGCTTTGGAATTAGTGACAGGGGCATAAGAGGAGGTGGCCAACAATTAGATGCTTTCTTATACAAAGATGATACATAAAAGGTTAGATTTCCCCTAAAGGCTAAGCAGTGGAGCAGTGAATCAGGCTGGGTGCCAAACTGTTGACACCACTATAGACCTTGACAAAGAGTCACTGCTGCCCTTTCCTACATAGAGTTCGTCATTAGGACACAGAAAGAGTGGGATCAATAGAGATCCTCAATGATTAGAGGACACAGAGAACTGGCCAGGATTTAAACAGGGTGCTTCTCTGCTATTGGTGCTTTGTGAAAAAGACTTGAACATATTCTGCTAAACTAAGTTGGCAACCATCAATGGACAAGGACTTTCCTTCATTGCTTTTTAGTTAGCGACCGCTTTGTGCAGTGCTTATTTATCGGCAGCTGCACAAACCTTGATCTGGTCTGCCACAAAGACTATGTTAGGAGAGTAGTACCTCTGCTGTAGGTTGATGAATCAAAGACTATCTTTCTGTGATTAAGATTGGTCACACAAACCACTGTTAGGGAGCTGGGTACGCAGGTTGGCATAGCATAAAAGAAGCTTAAGGGAACAGTGTAGAGATATGATAAAAGCTCATAGAATATTCTTATCAGATAGATGGCAGTACCATATTGATCCTTTCCATGTTTCACCTGAATAATATCACAGATACCATGCATGAAATTGGAAAATCAATATATTTGAAAAGATCCTAGCACTGACTAAATCCTCGATCACAATCAGACCCAGACAGTGTGTGAATGGAAAATGGATTTGAAAAGAAAAGAAACGGTAAGAGATGAATTATCGCTCATGCTCTGAAAGCTATTATTTCAAGTCATTGTGTTTAAAAGATTAATTGTAGATAATTGACTTTTAAGAATAAAAGCATGGAAGCAACCAAATAGGCCATGCTATAAATCATCTTCCATAAAAGGTTCACTACTGGAATCTGATTATTATATACATAACTGTGTAAGTTATACCATGCAATCTTAATTCTAAATAGACCACACACTGACCACCAATGAATTAGTCAGAACAATGTGTTTGAAAAGCTAACATTGTAGAATTATTCATTGGTATAATTGTAATCATCAGCTTTTCACACGCCCTGACTGTTCTCAATGGAAGCAGCGAGCAAGACACTGTTTATTTTAGAGCAGCTGCTGCAATCCCTGCATTGTTGTTTTAGTTCCTGACCAGGGGCGTTTTAAAGAAGGATGTTTTGAAGGAAAACAGAGGAGATGAACATTATTTCTAGCAGTATTTGTCATGTGGAATAAAGTTAACAGGTTTCAGGAAAGAGAAAACCGGACATAATTATGAGGAAATCAGTGAGGTTTCACTCAATTGTCTTGAGTAGTGGCTGAATTCCTCAGAACTATTCTCCCTTAAATACCCAGATTCGGAGAAATGGATTGGACAAACCATACATCAAACCATACTGTTAGTTGGAAGAGTTTTCAAATGTGTCCTACACATTAATTCTGCTTGCAATTTATTTAGAACTCTGATTTGTTTCTAAAAATGACCACAACGTACCTCTAGCAAAGATTGTCAATTTCTAAAAACCTTTGCCATTGGAAGTAAGTCCTTCCTGCATGCAATCATGAATTTTCCACACCATTCCATGGGAACAGAGCAGTAGGCACTTTTATGACAATAAATGTAGGAAGAAAGTGAATTGTGAGTTTTACCTGGTCTTTAATGCATGCAATCTCTGTCAGTTCTGTTTTGTTCTCCTGATGGAGAGCATACAGGAGACTGGGAGCACTGATTAGTAATTATCCTTTTTGATCCAACTTCTGATTTCTTCAAATCTCCAATCTCATCATTTGTATGTTTTTTGCCTGGCAACCAGAGGGCAATTTACTGAACATGCAGATTCTTTTGGACTCTAAACTGAGGGCACTTGCACCTAGGCTAGTGCTTTAACATCTGTGCTACATTGTAAGTCCTGCCAATGGTTGGTTTTGAGCAACTTGGAGTATTTGAGGAACACTAAAGCATATTAAATGAGAAACAATTTTTTCTTGTGTTGGTATATTTCCGATTAATCCAAATCCCTTATAAGTTGCTTCGCCTAGATCCAGAATCTTGCAATATATACAGTAACTTCACATTTTTGTGTTCACACCATAAACAAAAGTGTATCAGTCCTAGGGAAAGAACCAAGTTGATGCTCTTCTCCATCACCGTAAAATCATCATAGATAGCTGTGCTGGGTCTAGGGTGCATGTTTCAACTTACTGTGTCGAAGGCCTTGGACGCTTCCATAAGCATGATGTCTTGCCATCTTTTTACCTTTTTTATGTTTTATGTTGGTTGAAAGGTAAAAATTGATTGCTGGAAGGCCCTACTACTTGCTGCAGGTGCAATTAATAATCTTATCTAGTTGAGAGTGGAGATTTGACTTTTATAATTCCCATAATCAGTGTTCCTAAAATTGCTATTTCATAGTTTCTGTTTGAATTCTAAACTTAAATTAGTTCACTGTAACAGTACACTGTTTAGGGACAATTGAGCCAATGTATTAATTATCCATGGACAATAAGAAGTCAGAAAGGTGATACCTTAAGGCCCAGACATGAGCTTTGACAGTGTATCTTTATTAGATGGAATAAATTGTGCATATCTTGATTCAATTGATTGACTGCATATTGGGCATTAAGACAAAGTGGACATTAGAAAAAGAAATCTGACATTTAAAAAGCATGCTAACATCTGACAGAGGTCAGAATCAAGCAGATGTGAGAAGATAACTGTCGGGTTTTAGAAAATGATCGGAGACACATAGATTCTCAACTTGAGGGAAGGAGATGGGACTTACAAATGTTGGCCACTTCTAGAAAAGAAAGCCTGTGCCTACAGCGGTTGGCTGGGATAAATGTAAACTGCACTTGTGCTAACATCCACCCTCCACCCACCACCACCCCCTTATGCTGTAAACTGTCATGTCCATATGTGCATACCGTCATGTTGTATAAGCACACCCATGTATGTATTCAGCAGGAACAATGCCCTGCACAATCACACATCATGTCATGTGTCTCCCTGTATATTTTCCTACAGTGTGCTGTACTTCAGCATTTGGGAATGTCAATGATATAGACTGCACACTATCTGTGAATTGCATAAAAGGGCAATTGTATCTATACTTACGTTACATATGTTTACCTACACTACAGGTCAAAAAAACCACTCCAGTGCCTTATTGGGTGAATTGATAATGGGTATGGCAATGTTTGGCTATTTAAAATCAAACAGTCTAAGAAAGAAGGTTGCAAACATTTAAAACTGAGATTCTGATAAAGTTGTTAATGCCAAACTGTCAGGTTGGATCTGGTTGAAACTAATTAGGCCTGGCCAGAAATTATTGGTGTGGCAGGGGCTTAAAGAAGCATTATTGTCAGTAAAGGAAACCCCAACTATGTATAATGACAGAAACACGGACCAGTAAATGGCAGGGCCTGCCATAAGCAATCTAGTCCCTCATATGTTGCACTACCATGATCATGCTGATCTTTCTGGTTTCGGTGTGGCTGCCTTCAGCTATTACCGCTATGCATCACAATATGTCAGCATGACCAGAAACGGAACTGGCTGATACACACGGTTCTACTCTCAATGGCCATAAATGTGTGTCATACCTAATTCTGCTTTAGTCAAAGCTGTCTATATGTGCAGACATCTACAGGCAGCGTCAATGTACTATGAGGAAACTTGCGAAAACTTGCAGTGGAGCATTTACAAGCTAATTTTACAAATTGAAATTAACTAATAAAAGATCACTGCATATTAAATGACAAACCATCCTTAGATGATCAATTGATAACTGGGTAGCTGGAAAACCTCTGCTTTTAACAAATAAGTAGAGTGATGTTCTCAGCTGATTTTATTTTCTGCTCAACAGATTTTAGTAAGGCCTTATATTTCAATACACTAGTGAGCTAATACTTCTGGAAGAGAAACCCCAACAAAACTGTCCTTTACACCAACATTGAACCCACTGAATGCAAAGTAATTGAGCACTATGTCAGGTTCAGTATGTGGCACAAACTGTACTCCTGTTAATTTAGTTGATGGATGAGGAGGAAATGAAGGTGGTACATTAGAGGTGGGGCTAATAAAGGCTATGAAGGTGTGTGTCTGTAGGGGGGGGGAGTAAAGATAACTCAAATAGAGATACTTGAACTATGTAGATGTGGGTGAACTATGTAGATGAAGGCAGTACATTAATGGTGGGGCTAAAAGGGATTCAGCAGGTGGCCCTTGCAGCACTGTGCAGGCAGGGAGGCATGGGTGGTGGGAGGTTATGGGGGTGGGCCAAGAGATAAATGGGAGCCAGGAAAAGAGAGCAATGTGGAAGGATAGGAAGGAATGAAAGCAGTTATGAAGTAATGAGCACTGCATGAATGTTTTAATTTAAGTAAAATGATTATGCGAAAAGGAACACTTTCAGTAGAAAAGATGTCACTTAAAGCAACTTTATTATCGTTATAACCTTTCAATTACATTTAGACTGAACTTAAAGCCCCTTAAATGAAAACATCCTCTCTTTGTTTCCAGTGAAAAAAAGGTTTACAGGTGACAAGAAGGGGGAAGTCAACTTTTAACAAATTAGGATTAATTGACCCCTTGCCTGCATTACATGATGGCAGTCGAGGAAACAACACTAAACTTGTCCAATTCTATACAGTGTAGGGGGAATCCTGCTGCTGCCTCAGTAATTACCTCTGTTATTACCGGTTGTTATGCTGCAAGAATGCAGCCCTGCATAGAAGAATAATGCTAACCCTATAGTTTGAGACACTCTTTATCAATGTACCATCCTTAAAAGGTTAAGTGTGAGATATTGATAATGTAAGGTTTATTGGTGCCAAGAGTTTGAAGGCCCGAAATTTGGTACCCCTCCACCGACAGTCAAAGTGGAGTTGGGACAGGTACTCAGCCCTATAAATAGAGGCGGTGGGGGTTTAAGAAGGTAAGTCACTGCACTACACGGTCAGGTCTACCTGGGTGCAGGGAGGAGATCCTGTCTGCAGCTGTAGTAGCAGCTAATCACCTTCCATGCCCCCCGCACCACTGAGAGGCCGAGGGTCTTAGGTCCAGAGGCATATTCTATAATCATTCTATGATTGCCTCCAAACTGCAGGATGGATTAAGTCATCAAGTGTAGGAGATTGAATCCAGCAAAAAGTATATTGGGTAATGAGGGCTCAGGGGGATGTAGCACGAAAAGGGGATGAGGCAGAGAGACTAAAGTAACATACATGTATATAGTGTATAGTCAAGAGATTTGATAACCTTTCTAGGATTAGCTGACCCCTTGCATGCATGGCCTGATGCTACTCATATTCATGAGCAAGGGGTGTGTGGTGGATTGGGGTGGGGGATAAAGAATGTTAATCTCTTTGACAAGGGAAGGGGGAAATATCAGGAAGAAAAAATCAGCATTACTTCCAAAGGGCCAACTGATTTTGGACCCCGTGGAGCGTAAAAATAATTGTGAGTATACATAATGAAAACTCACCAGCCCCCATCCCCTGTTGTTAAAACATGTTTTTAAGACATGAACTGGTCCTGTATTATACAGTGTAGGGGGAATTCACCATCTACCCCTGCGTCAGTGATTACCTGCCCGCTGGTGGGACATCAATCTGGCTGTATCTGACTTACCTCCACTATAACTCACAGTGGTGCCTGGGAGGGAGGCAGTGTTGGGGGATGTCTAAATCCACTCACAGTGACTGTCTTCATAATAAATCATGTTTGTCTGGCATTCTCCAATGACAAACAGTTTTAAATTTACATAGTTTCTAAATTAGATTACTTAAAATGTTGTTAATGGCTTCATAGGCCCCTTTGGTCTGAATAACTTTGGAATCTATTTTCCTTTTTAATTGACCCTCCTCTAATATTACTATAGACAACTTGCTACTGCATGGGTTAACTTGTATTTTAGTTCCAGACATTGTAGCCAGAATGTGTCCCATTTCAAATCTTTAAAATAATCTTACATTCTGTAAGTTTAAATAGTGGATAACATAATTACAAGCTGTAGGAAGTATAAGAGCTCATAGTAATTATCTAATGTATCTTATAGAAACACTTTGCAGCTATAGTCCCTCACCCCTGCACTATTTACCTGTAAAGTGTATGGTAGGATATATATATGCAGTTATCCAAACCTAAAAAGACAGCCAACCATCTTCTTCTATTCCAGACATATCTACATCCAGCCATTAGACATTAATGTAATAAAGTTTATTAGCTACTATACAGCTACTTTAAAATGTCATGTCCACATTAATGTAATTGTAATTCTTCATATAAAGTAGATATTGTGGTGAGGGTATAAACCAAAAAACAGAGCCTTCCCCCAGAATCATTAAATTGACATCATCTCAACAAGACTCTGAGAGATGACTGATGGATACTGGAGGTGAATATGATTGAGAACCTCTCTGCCCCCTCTCTGCGGCTTCATGCGTCGTTGTTTGTTCAATGAGGTATGATGGATTGAGACAGCTCCCAGATACAGTGGGTGCCCCAGATATAAACGTTCTGCCACCCTTCATACTGAATCACCATCACACATTGTCATAGGATCTGGGGTCTGTGTCACTTGTTTAAGAAGTATCTTTGCCTCTTGTTTACAATATGAGCTATAAGAAAAGAGATTTCACTGTCTGAAAGGTCAGGAGCACCCGATAGGAACTTTTAATATAGAAAATGTTATCAATGAAGGTTGTCACCTTTAAAAAAAATCCATTTAATAATAATTGAATGAAACCCATCAGTGCTAAGTAAAAAGGGTCAAGAACAACAAGCAATCAGGAAAGCATTGGATAAAAAACTGTTTTATGAATGAATAAAAAAGTTCTTGGCTGCAGGCATCATGGAATATTTTAGCAGTAATTCAATTCAATTCAATTTTTTTTATTAGTAACATTTTATTTGTAGTTTTTGAAATGTGAATGATGGTGTTTGGTTCATAGATTTTCATAATTATTTACAATTCTACTCAAAAGCTTTAGATTTATATGCTGCAGTAATGGAAAAATGGGTTGGGAAAGGATTTTCATTCTAATGGTGGTATTATGGTTTCTCAATTTAGATTAAATAAGGTAAAACCTAATTCAATATTCAACATAATGATCTTTTATGATCTTAAATGACCCATATAAGTTATGTACATATCGAGAACACAGATCTGATGGATAATATTACATGTCATAACAATTCCAGATACAACAGAGGATTAAAAATTCCTGTGGACAGGTGCCAGAAGACAATGCAGAAGGCCATATCACTATGGTTACAGGTTTCCTTATCATTTCCATTTACAGCCTCAAAATACAATTCACCATTGCGCCACCTTACACCTGCATTAACAAAGGTTGGAAAGAACCAGAGACTTTTTCAATTTCCCTCTCAGTTCTTGACTGTGGCAAGAATTCACAAAGAATTAAGTAAAAGAAGTAAGTTTTGAAATCACAGGTTGGGATGCTGAGACTTTGTCTTTATGACACTGGGGATCCCTCTTGACTGCTGTGTCTTTGTCTTCACTCATTAAGACCCATTATGAGTTTTTTCTATGGAGTCTGGTGGGCTGGTTGTCCAAACTCTGACTGTTAGAAGCCTCATACTATCAGTGGTACTTCCCATCATATCACCTGAAGAAGATCAACTCTGAGCAAAATGTTGTGATTTCAAATTTGACTACTTCAAGAAATAAAGTGTCTTCCTGACGACATTTCTGATAGTTTAATTGTGTTTACTTCAATGATAAATTCAATTAGTTATTATACACATAAGCACCTTTAATCTTCTTTTTTTTTGAGAAGTCTAAATCTGTGACCCCTCCCGGGTCATCGTCACCATCACATCTGCATCAAAGGCCTCATAGTAGTGAGACTTGTACTCTGGTGGCAAAGGGGCAGCACAGCAGCACTGTGGCACAAGTGGTTGACTTCCACAGCCTTGATGGTGCCCTCAGGAGGACCGGATGTGATCCTAAAGCATGCAACAAGACAGACACGTGCCACACGTAGCTAGCCTTAATACAGGGACGGCAGCCGCAAACCAGGTCTGATGAGTGTCTGTAGCAGCTACTGCATGTTACTTGTGACCTTATTTCTTACAGATCTACTACTCTGCCTCCATTATGCTGGCCTCTTGACTAAATATATATAGTCAGTCCTGAAGGTGGTACAATCTACATGTTTAGGGCAATCCAGAGTCTATTCCACACGAGTACCAGATGATTCTGAGAGAAGTGGTGCTTATAGCATAGCGTAAGAAGTGAAAAACAAGCCTGGTGCAATTGTGGAATTGACTCTGGTTAGCCCTTAATATTTTGATTGTGCTTTAATTTACCGTTTTCACTCAAGTTGTCTTGAAAATACTAATAGAAACACTGAAATTCAGCTGAAATCGCCATGTAGAAGTCGCCATTTTGAGATCCTGTGTTGTCATGGTGAGTACTGCAACTCCTCACCAGGGGGCACATATTGTCCTAATATAAAGGATATGATATAGTGATAGAATTTGGTGATTGAGTCGTCATCAAGCTGATATCAGTCTTGAGCAAGTTACATTGAGTGTGATAAAATGATATTAGATGATGTGATGAATACATTCAAGGATCATTCGTATGCCTTATAAAGTTAGACTTTTAAATAAAATAAGGGAAATATAAAGTGGGAGGGGTGCTATCAACAGATACTATTAAGTTGCTCCCTCCTTACTAGGCACTCAATTTACACAGAATGTCCTGTAGTCCCTGCAACACCACACAAGAAACAACATGACCCCTGCTGCTTCAAGACCCTGATAACCATGTTTGTATTGCCTGAAGACTAGCTACAGATGCCCTGATGTACCCCAGAGTAAACCATATTCCTCATTCAATTCTCACAGAGCAAGCAAATCGGCATAGCTTTCCAAATCAGATTTGGACAAATGTCATTCATAGCAGCATGAGATAGTTTTGTCTGATTCAGGCATGATATTGAATTGCCTTCGGACAGGGGCTGTGCTATCTATTCAGCAAAACCCTCTGAGGAATTAATTTAATAATAGCACATATTTTTATTTCTTTATATTTGAGAATATTCAGTTGTTACTCTGATTCTGTCACAACCTTCCTATCATCTTGTCAGCATGTTTCATTACCTCTGAAGATGAGGGTAAAACTATTTCAGGCAACATGGTCTAGAACTTAATGGTTAGTAAGTAGGTCGGATTATCCTCTTTTGTAACATCTTGAGAGTACTAGGGATGAGTCTTGAATTGCCACATTGATTCATGGCTCATCAGAATGACTTCAGTAGTTCTGGAACTATATCAAAGCAGAAATATCAACAAGTTGTTGGACATTCCTCTTAAAAAGCCATTTACTGACTATAATTCAGGTCAAGTGGAGCTTATTATTCTAGACCCGAGAGTTAGTAAAACTTAAGAAAATGAGATTGCTCTTTGAATCTCCAAACTTGAGGGGGAAAAGGCTATTGTAGTCCTTTTTATTTAATCTTGGGTCTGGTTGTCTGAAACACACCTTTTTCCAATTGTCCTGAGACGAGGTAAAGATAGTAGCACCAGCGAGTTACTCACCTGAGCAGCATTGTCTTTTAATCACATGCCATCCTTAAAGGGTTAACACTTTTGACCATAAGCCTGCAGCCTTGTGTGTCACAGATAACAGACAGTGTCTGAGCTGGTCTAGAATAACCATAATCAACTGAGGATCTATATATAACTGACTGTAGGCTAAATTAGTTTTAATTGCGGAGGCATCTGTATGTAAACTGTGTTTACCTAAAAGTCACTGCAGCTCCAAAATATATCAGTCTGTGGGCTGTCTGAGCTGTTCTGAAATAGCATCAATTACCAGGGAATAAGTATGTGACTGTTAAAATCTTCACTAAGAAACCACCATGTGGAACTGTACATCATAGATAGCTGTCTGGGGACTGTGTGAGCTGATCTGAAGCTGCTGCAATTAGCAGCGGATGTCTGTATATGTCACTGCCTCCAGGGGCCCATCAAATCTAACATCAACTAAAGGAAATTGCACAAATGAAGGACAGTCCCAGCACAGATACCTTAATATTACAGACCCTGATGGTGATGGACACAGGACTGAAATACTCACATCCCTTCAATTTGTTATTATTATTATTATTATTTCACTTGTGTATGAATGCAGGAGAGACAAAGGGAGAGATTAATATTTAAATGTAACAGGCAAAACGAAGATAAGGAGAGATCAAACAGAGAGGGAGAGACAGAGTAAGAGGCAGCCAGCCAGCCAGACAGAAATACAGAGAAGTGGAAAGGTCTTAGTGACAGACAGAAATCCAGATGCCAAATCCAAGCCTCTGGGATAATTCTGAGAGAGATCATCTCCTGTTGTTTCCTGTCCTGAAATACCTCTTGGAGATAATATAAGGGTCCTATAAAATTGTATTTCGATACATGGATGTGTCAACGTGCACTGCATATCAAAGGGGGCTCCTGTCATCTCACAATGTCTAGGATCAAATGAGAAAACTAGCTTTTTGAATACATGATGAACAGAAAAGGTACTTCTCCAAAAGAAAGTGCACCAGATCACTTTAAAAGCTATTTAAGGCATGATTATGCAGAATCAGCATGATGGTTCTTATACTGAGATTCAGTGCTGAATGTCCATTGTACCAGAAAAAATAAAATTTTGGTTTATTTTTTCTAAAACCCACTTTTTCACCTGTGTGTGAATCAGAAATAAATAAATCTCAATTTGAGAAATCCCAAACTGTAAGTTTCAGTGACCCCACTGATTGCAAAGTAAGGGAACTATTTTATGGGTAAACAAATGTACTAATATTGACCTAAATACAAAGTACAAACCAATGGAATGCCAGCACCTGTGGTCACATGTCAATCAACATGTCAGGGAGCGCCAAAATCGCCTTACCTGGTCAGTTCTGCATGTAGTAGCGGAGTAAACACCTCGTCTATTCGAAACCTAATCAATAGTATTGCAAGCTTTGCAGAAACTTCAGACACACTTTTTCTTTCAGACAATATAAAGTCCTTTGTGAAAGGTGTATGGCTCACCAAGCTGCCACCTGTACTGGTAACTTATATTGTATATCAAAGACATCAATGGTACCATAGACTATTCAAAAACCTCAAACCGACTTCTTGAAGTACTTTGTGACCATCTATACAGGTAAACTACCAGGTAACAGGTACTGTACCTGAGTGTACTTGGTGACCCTAGTTATCTTTACAGCTGAACGACCCACTCTCCAAGTTAAGTGTTCGCATCAGTGTTACTGGCACTCTGCCTCTGACATGAAAAATTAGAAATCAAGGAAAAGTACTGATGGCCCCTGATGTGAGACAGCAGATAAGGAAGAACCACTCCCACGCTGTGCCCATTCATAACGAGATAAAGGGAAATCTGGTTACAGTTTAAGATTGGATTGGGACAAAATAAATATGTGTTCTGTTTCAAAACGTGTTGTCGTAAGAATACAAAGGGATTCTGAGTTAATTTTCTGTGCTTGTTTGAATCATTATGAACCTGGCAAATCTGCTTTCATGCCAACCCTTTGTAAGTGGATCAATCCATCAGGGTCAACGAGATGCATGAATGTAGCACAGGTGAGTTGCTCACAGTGGCTGCATTGATGCATCATGACAATGAAAGGGTAGGGTGAATTATAGCATTAAATGGTAAGATGCTATGAATGCATCATACATCTTAGTGTCATGGTCACCAGCACAGAGTTGGTGAGTAACCAGCTGCTGCTACATTTATGTATCATGACAATGCTTTAGGAGTTTGGTGTAATGAGGCACAAAAGTAATGCAGCCCTGGTGAGTCATTCATCAGGCATCATGATGACAAAAGGGAATTAAAGTACTCACCTTATCCGTAGTCTGGCTAAATGGATGCGGGGCGAACATTTACTATGACAGTTACTGGGAATACTTATTTTCTTAGGGTTAGGGTTAGGTGGATTAGGGTTAGGGTTAGGATTAGGGTTAGGGTTAGCTCAAGCCATTTTCCATAGTAACTGTCACAGTAAATGATCGCCCCCAAAAGACAAAAGGGAATACTGCATTGAAGTACTATGCTCCCCTCACCTTACATGGTTTAACCTGAGTTGTTATGTCATGTCTTTTTCCCTAATGTGGTTATAACAGCTTGCCATTGATTATAAGTATCAGCTGATGATTAGCTTTGTGTTTGGCAAATCCACCAGTTTTCATAAGTGGATAATCGATTTTTTCAGAGAATTAAACAGGATCCAGTTTTTCTCTAAAGCTTTTGTTGCTCAAGGATTAAGCACCCCCATCCCCCTCCCCCTATGAAAAAGACGAGAGAAAATCAGCAAAATGTTCAATGATGATGAAAGGTACCAATGTAATATGTTAAAACCAGAAATAATTGGAGATGCGAGGAAAATGCATAGAACAAAGCATGAGTAACCACCAGCATAGTCTGAGTCTGGACTACATGATCCCCCGTTCCCATGCAATGAGGCATCAACATGATGTGTAGTAATCAGACAGAATGAAATCTTATTGCTCCAAAAACACAAACACCATTACTAAACTAAACGAAACTGACACAAGTTAAAAGTGACTCCTATTTCAACCAGCAGCTCCAACACTAGATCAGACATTTTCTGTTTATTGAGGTAACGGTCGGTAACATTGAACTATTGTTTAAGTAGCTGTTTCCAAATCAGAACACACATTTATTTGTTTCCCAGTCCAATCTTAACATGATTGTGGTTATGGTTTGGATTTCAGTCAGTTCTACACGAGTGGCCACAGGTTGGGGCTTCTCCACCCTTGTTATCTTGTCTCTCTTTCACATCAATACCCTCCAAACAGAACGTCGGAAATGAACGTTTGCAACTGGGTAGAATCCGGTCAGGTCATAATGACACAAGAAAGGCATGGGATTTGAACGTTCGCAACTGGGTAGATTGTAATAAGGACATGTTCACAATTCTTGGGAATATCTGGTGCCTTTTTTGTGTCATTGTGGCCTACCCAGATTCTACCCAGTTGCGAACTTTCAATTCCCAAGTTCTGTTTCATATACATAACGTGGAATTCCACAGAATATGACACAGTCAAAAGCTGTTCACATATTCTCGTGCAAGATACATGCACAATTCTCGCAGGGATCCCGAGTTGTGACTCAAGAGCGGCACAAGTTCTGCCTGAGATCTTGTTTGCAGGGTATTCATCATCAGTTCAGTATTTTCCCTCATTTCCTGTTTGAGGTGAGGCATGGGGATAAACACTGATTACACTCTCCTTCTGGTCCTGATAGATTTGCATGCAGCAGAAGATCTGATCAATATAATGTATGACCTCTGTGTCCCAGCATAATTCATATGGATCCACTTGCCTGCTGGCCCACCTTAGGGTGATCTAGTTTTGAACATCCTTAACTAGGAGATGCTGGCAAAACTGAGTAGGGTTATTTCTCTGATTCTTGTCTTGGTTCGATGAATAGCCTTGAGCATAATAGTTTTGGCTGCTTAAGTTTCTATCTGATCAATAGACTTTTCACCAGTTTCTGTTTTAGCTAGCATGGATTTAAGTTGCAATGTCAGCTAATGCTCTAGGGACTGTCCTTGGGAGGTATGGCATCAAGAGGTAAGCTTTGTGATTGAGAAAAATGTGATTGAAACAGGCTAACAGCCATGGGGGTTGTAGCAGTTGGCTTACACTCAACAACATTGTTAATAGGAGCACTTTGTATGAAAAGGTCTAGCATTAAGCCGCATGATGTGAAGCTGGTAAAAGCAGAAGGGGCAGTTCTAGGGAAGGTCTGGCACCAAGAGGCATGCTCTGAGATCGGGACAAAAATGTGATCTGAGACAGGTAACAGTCAAGGGGGTTGTAGTAGCAGGTTCACGGCAGGGTTAATACCAGTAGTTTGTGGGTAAGTCTGGCAGCCAGGAGTATAATGTGAGGCTGGTAGAAGCAGTAGAGACTGTTTTAGGTGAGGTCTGGCAGCAAGGGACAAGTTCTGAGATAAAGTTGAGTCGAGGAGCCATGGGGGCTGCAGCAGCTGGTACACACTTCATAGCAGCATTTATAACTAGGGGTGCAGTAGAAGCATTGAGACAGTTTTAAGGAAGGTCTGGAATCAAGAGGCTTGCTCCTAGATCGTAGAATATGTGATTGAAGCAGGGTAACAGCCATGGGGGATGTAGCAGTTGGCTTACAATCAACAGTAAGATTAATTGGAGCACTTTGTATGAGAAGGTCTGGCACCAAGGAGCATGATGTGAGGCGGGAAGAAGCAGTAGAGACTCTTTTAAAGAAGGTCTGGCATTGAAAGGCATGCTCTGAGATTGGGATTAGAGGATGCAATGTCAGCTAGTACTGTAAAGACTGGTTTAGGGAGGTCTGGTATCAAGAGGTAAATGTAATTGGAGCAGGGTAATAGCCATGGGGGTCGTAGTAGCTGGCACACAATCCACAGCAGTTTCAACAGCAGTCCTATTTTAGAAAAGGTCTGGCAGCAAGGAGTATAATGTGGGGCTGGTAGAAGCAGTAGAGATTGCTTTAGGAATGTCTGGCATCAAGAAGCATGCTCTGAGATTAAGTAGAACTGAGTGGAGCAGAGTGCAGCCAATGGGTTTGTAGCAGCTGGCATATGGTTTGTGGCAGGGTTAAAAGCAGCACAGTTTGTGGGTAGGTCTGGAAGCAAGGGGCTGAATGTGATGCTGGATGAAGTTGTAGAGACTGTTTTAGGGAAGGTCTGGCATGATGAGGCAAGTTTTGAGTTTGAGTAGAGCTGAGTGGAGTAAGGTAATAGTCTGGGAGCTGGTAGAAGCAGTAGAGATTGCTTTAGGGAAGGTCTGGCATCAAGAGACATGTTTTGAGTTTGAGTAGAGCTGAGTGGAGTGAGGTGACAGTCTGGGAGCTGCAGCAACTGGCTACAATCCACAGCAGCATTTATAGCAGCATTACTTTTGTCAAGGTCTGGTGGCAAGGGGCATAATGTGAGGCTGGATGAAGCAGGGAAATAAACCAAGGGGGCTGCATCGGTCTCTATAGCATCCACAGCAACCTAGATAGGACTGCTAGCAGTGAGAGCCTGAAGCATGATAGAGGGTGGTTGAGAGGGTTGTATTTCTTGTACAGATAGGTATAAATTGTTCAATTCCCCCTTTCAGTAACAGAATAAATGATTGGTTTCAAAATTGCTGAATGGGTTCTCTATGTTAGCATTTACAATTATGTGTATGTACAAGCAGAAATACTTAGGTATCATGATACTTAGTTGACATTCTGATGAAAAATGTTTATACCATCTGAGGTAATAGCTACTGACTGAATTCATGGCAGCCAACCTCTCTAAAATTATGTTGACAATGTTCCAGAATAGAGCAAATTGCAGTTAAATTACGGGGGTGTAAACTAAGTATGGTTAAGCTTAGCTTAAGAATAGAACACGTCTGAACTCCAAGTTGATTCAAACAGAACTGATCTTTATTAGTCAAATCCCAGCTCCCTCAGGATGCTAATCAATATTCATGAGCTAATCATTATTCATGAGGCCCCTGGACGTTGGGCTCCATGTCATATACCACACAGTATCTTATCAGTCATCTAATCATTGTTGGGCAGCTGCCCTGCACCTAATTGACCTATATCCATACATTCCATGCTTCCATAATCACATCTGGGATCCATATGGTCCCTGCATTATACAGTCATAGTAATCATAACCAATTCCCTTTACCGGTACATTATTAATATTCTCATCAATATTAATAATCATCAGGTTACATCATCTTACGTAATACGCGTCATATCTTATTTATAAACATAAAATAAAGTATATTACTTTACACATCTCCTTCGCGGCCCTAGATCTTTAATTACTTAATTAAATATCAACATAAGACCTTGGCCCATCTTCTTATCCTAACATTGTTTTCAATATCAATTCTTATGTCTAACCACACAGCTCCTCTCTAATTCTCTCCCCAACATCTCAATCCACACAGCACACCACATGTCACCTCCTCCATCTTATTTTCAAATTTTTTTTTTTTTTCCCCAGGTCAAAATTCGTCTTCTTCAAACCGGGATTTTCTCCCTCCGCCTGGGAGCCTCCGTCTATTAATACCCATCATCTCAGCCATTTGGTCTGGGGAGAGGGTTACCTGTAGCTGCGGTGCCAATGCACCTGACTGGTAGGCAGGTGGTGGGGCCGTCGGGACCTGTATGATCGTGGTGGGGGGCGGGTTTATGGGTGCCCGCATCAAGGGCTCCATGGTTGTTTCCCCCATCGGTCCCGCGGAGTCCCCCTCCCCTCCCTTAGCGGCTAGCATTCTCTGGAGCGCGCGTGCTTTATGTGAACAGCACATCATGTACAGATTTACAGCTAACAATGCAATAGAAATGAATAGTGTAACACCATTCGTGCCTACCGTGACATAAGGGTGTTGTAATTTTTCAAAGAATGAACTATCCCCTATTGATATCTCATTTATGTCGCCCTCTGTCTCCTTCCACTCTTTAATATGAACAAATGGAACCCTGAGCTCCTCCATAACCTTCATCTGTTTAAACATTATTCCCGTGGCATTGACAGATGGCCATGATATATTGATACTGGGTAGTGCAATGGGCTGAGGGGGCGCCACCCTCAGTGTGGCATGTAAATACTGCACCCCCTTCACCTTCCAGTCTTCAGTTTCTAGGACACATGTGTCTGGTACCAATAATAACTTAGGTTTCACAATTTTATATTTTATCGCCGCTTTATGGGGGCACCGTAAGGTCATTAGTGACGCCTTTTCTGCCGGGGCCACAATGATTTCTGGGTTTCCCTTTTCCTGTCTTACAATTCGTGCTGTGCTATTCCCCTGCTTAAATAATTTTATATGACATGCATTTGGTTGTTCCCCATTTACTAACTGTGCCTCACATGAACGTTTTCTGTTCTCGAGTTGTGGCCAGCACACAATGGGCGCCTCCCCCGCACAGTCTTGTGGTAAAAACGTGGCACTGGTCATAGTGTGGATAGCCACATGGCTCTCAGTTTCAAATTGTCTAAAATTGTTATTACCCAATGACACCGGCACCGTAATTAATGAGTAACCTAGGTAGGTGTCCTCATCTACTGCAGGTATCACTGCCCTAAATGCCAGGTGTCCCTGGTCTTGCCACAATGGCGTCACTGCCACATGTTGATAGTACCATTCTGCCCTTAACGTAACATACCCTTGTTTTTGTACATGTAATAAACAATCGTTCAATTGTGACAAATCAATAATGTTTTCAGTCAGCCAACCCCGTTCTAGGTCCATTTTCTGTACGTGGAAATGTTTTAAGGCCGCCACATGATTAGTTATTGCTAACTCCACGTCATGCAACGTACTGTCTATTGTCTGTGTTAATTTGAATGCGGCTATTAGTCTATTCTGTTTTTCCAGTTCATTTTGTGTTGCGTTTAATTCCCTATAGGCCTGGCGTGTCTGGATCTGTACCTGGTGGATGTTCCGCGCATTGTGGCGTACTAAATCCCTTGTTGAGTTGATCCAAGATACCATCTCCTGCACATGATGCTGAATCGCCCGTTGGTGATTTTTATTGTCAATAATTAAGTCCTGTAGTGCTTTTATATCTGTGAAATCCGGGATATTAAAAAGTGGTCGAAATATAGTCCCCACAAATCCCAATAATGCTCGTTCAAGACGATTGCGCTGCTCCATAAACCGTTCATCGTCTTGAGGCGTGGGTGTGGCCTTGAGGCGTGATGCCTCACGTGTCAGCATGTTTTGCAACACCTTCCACCTTCTCCTCCACACCATTACACCCGAAGCTCCATATCTCTTCTCGGCAAGTGCAAAAACTCCCCTTAAGTCTATATCCAAATGTCTCACATTGAAGGGGGTGGGTGGTTGTATAGTAACCACAACCACCCACGCAGCTCCCACCCGGCGTATATCACCTGTCTGCCGGACCAGAACCCCATCTTCCTCAAATATGGGGTTACTGACTACCTGGTTGGTGTAGCATAGAACTAGCAGTGTCCATGCTAGCATGATCCTTGGTATCATGTCTACAGATAGCCCTGACAGCAGCAATACACTGTTGTTTGGCTGTTGTTGCCTGCTCCTGTTGTGGTATACAGTCTCTAAATCTCTTTGCCTGATTAGTACTGCTTCTCGTCCATGGGCGTTTCAGTGACTGGACAGGTGGGTCCGGTGCAGGCCTCTTTGTTGGGGCCATGTGCCGAGGTGGGGGTGGGGGGGGTGGGGGCAGTGGGCGTGGTTGGGGGGTGTGGGGGGCCGGGTGACGCTGCCGCTGTGGTCGTACCTGACCAGGTGTGGCGTTATCTACCGGTATCTCCACCTGCCTCCTCTGTGCCCTAGTCTGCTTCCGCCGCAAATCCGCCCACTCCATATCCGTTGGTACCTGCTTCACCTGATCCCTAGATAAGTTCTTAATCTGACCGTTGGGACCTACCACTGATACCACATTGCCTCTAATCCGCGTCACTATGTACCCATGATCCCACACTGGATCCAATTTGGTTTTATCATGGATCAGGATTACCACCGTGTCTCCCACCTTAAGTGGCTTATCATTGGCTTGGACTGCTAGGCGATGTTCGTTGTACCGCCGATTAATGTATGCATTCTTTACTGCCACTTGTAGTGAGTGGGCTACTTCATCTACCCTTTGTGCCATTGATGTGTTATCAACCCCTAGTGGTCTGTCCAACAGATTGTAGTAGGTGACTGAAGGGTGGCGACCATGGTGTAGATAGAAGGGCGTAAAGCCTGATGCATCTGACGGTGTCGTTCTGTGAGCTAGTAAAGCGTCCCCCAGCTTACCCTCCCAGTTAGCAGGTCTAGCGTTAACGGTTTTCCTCAGCATTTCTTTTAAAGTTCTGTGTGCGCGTTCAATTCTGGAATTACAGCGGGGGTTATACGGGGCTGTATGACGTATTTCCACTCCCACTTGTTTTAGGTATGACGTCACTAAATTTGACGTGAACTCCTTCCCATTGTCACACAGGATCACGTGGGGTGGTGTGTGTCCTGGTATAAATCGTGTTTGTAGCATTCTATACACTGAGTGAGCTGATTTATCAGGTATGGGGTACGCCTCGACATAACCAGTAGCATGATCTATCAGCGTGAAGATACATGTATTTCCCTCTGGTGTTTTAGCAAAGGGGCCTGTTATGTCCATAGCCACCACGTGACCTGGGAACTCTGCAATGGGCATGGCGTCAGAGGCCACTTTTTCCCTCCTCACCCTGTTCACTGCACAAGGGGCGCACCTGTCAATATACCTGGTTACATCACGACGCATGTTTGGCCACTTATAAGCCTCTTGTACTCTGGCTAGCGTCTTCCCCACACTCATGTGTCCCACTTCAATATGTGCTCTCCTTATCACCGCCAATCTGTCAGGTTTAGGTAGGATCAGTCGGGGGTACTCCAACTGGGCAGGTGGGGCCCTTATTGTAAACAACAGTCCCCCCTCCACGAAATAATCCTCCTCCTGGTCTAGGCCCATCTGATACTCCGGCATCACCTGCTGGCGTTTAGATAAGGCAACTGGCGTCAATCCATCCAGGCGCATCAAGGCCTCATTCAGCGCTGGTCCCAACATGACCGCAGCCTGGGTGGGGTCCATGGGGGGTGGTTCTTGTGGTACTATAGATCTAATCCTACTAAGCATGTCCGGCCGGATGTGTGTTTTACCAGGTATATACACAATCGGTGCTGCATACTCAGCTAGTGTCACAGCCCAGCATTGTATTTTCGAGTTCTTTATTTCATTCGCAAATAAACATTTGAGTGGTTTGTGGTCAGTGTAGATCGTGAATTCCGCGCCATGAAGGTATGGGCGGAGCTTCCTCAATGCATATATTACAGCATACGCCTCCCTCTCTACCACCGGCCACCTTTGTTGTGTTTCAGATAGCTGTTTCGAAATATACTGCACCGGTCTCTCCACCCCATTCTCATCGTCCTGCACCAAGATTGAGGCCACACAGTACTTTGAAGCGTCAGTGAATAGTTTATAGGGTTTATTCACCTGTGGAAATGCCAACACTGTGTCAGACATCAGCGCGTCCCTTAACCCTTCCCATGCTGACTGACATTCCTCACTCCACTCAAAGCGTGCATACCTTTTTGTGAGTGCAAGTAAGGGTTGAACCTGATCAGCATAGTGGGGTATCAGTTGGCGGTAATATCCCGTCATTCCCACAAACGATCGTATACCTTTGGCATCAGTGGGTGGGGCCATGTCACGTATAGCCTCCACCTTCCTGGGATCCGAACGTATGCCCTCCGCCGACACAATGTACCCTAACAGGTTGATCTCTGGCAGTGCAAATTGGCACTTTGATGCTTTCGCCACCAACTTGTGTTCCTTCAGTGCCTGCAACACCAGGTGTATGTGCTCCGCGTGCTCCTCCTCCGTCTTAGAGAAGATGACTATGTCGTCAATATATACCATTAAAAATCGTCCGACATAAGGTGCCAATATTTGGTTCATTAGGCGCTGAAATAACGCAGGGCCATTGCATAACCCAAACTGCATCCTTTTGAATTGAAATAGGCCTCTGTGCGTTGCTATAGCAGTCTTTTCGATCGAGTCTGGGTGTACAGGTATCTGTAGGTAGCCACTGCGCAGGTCCAGCGTACTGAAGATGGTGGCACCCTCCAGTGAATCAAATATATCTTGTATTAGAGGGAGTGGATAGGCATCCTTCTTGGTGAGGGCGTTCAGTTTCCTATAGTCTGTGCATAACCTAAAACTGTCCCCTTTAGGTGCTAGAGTAATAGGACTGGCCCATGGGCTAGAAGATGGTTCTATAATCCCCTCCTTCAACAGACGATCTAATTCTTGTTCCACGAATCTCTTCTTCACAAGGGGAATTCTGTATGGGCGCTGGTTAACTGGCCAAGCATCCCCCGTGTCTATAACCATCATGGCAGAGTCGGTGTGACCAATTGGGTCGTCGCTGGAGGGAAACACCTCAGGGTATAATGCCCGCCAATAATCAATATCAGCAAAAACACCCCCCATCGATGTATCCTTTGCAACCTGACCCAATGACTGGTACCTCACCTCCCCCAGGCATATAGTTCTGTCCACATATGAGATGTCAGCCGCCAACAGCGCCAACACATCATCCCCAATCAATGCATCATGTGCTAGGGTGTCCACAATATAAAATTCACACGTTACTCCATGTATTGACACCCTAGCTTTTCCTTTTGTTTCAAGTTCATGACCAGATAACGCTCTCAGCCTCAATCCCGGCCGTGTTATAGCTGGCAGTCCCCTCTTGTGACACAACTTCCTCCACACGTCTGTTCTCATCATAGATCTCGCCGCACCAGTATCAATCAAAGATATAATGTGGGCCCCGTCCAGTTGTAGGTCCACACACATCCTATGATCTAGTGCGGTGTTTAGTTTCCCTGGTTTCCCTGGTAGCCACTCGGCGCCAGCCTCTTAGTGAAAGCAGCATCCACCGCCGCCACAATCATATCCAACTTCTTTGGGCAATTTCTAGCAAAACGGCCCATCTCCCCACATTCATAGCATGTTCTAGGCCTACCCTGTCTGTCCGGTGTGAAAGTGGAGTGCTGATAGTTGGGGCGCTGCTGCTGCTGCTGCTGGTGCTGCTGCTGCTGGAGTGGTGGTTGCTGCTGTTGTTGCTGGTGAGTACAACCATGTGATTGTTGCTGGTGAGAACAACAGTGCTGCTGTTGCATAAATGGGTTGAACATCATCTGTGGCATAGCCTGTTGCATGTTAGCTGGCACTGTATACATCCATGGTGGCATTGACTGTTGCACCTGTGGCTGTTGGGGTGCGGGTGTGACAGCAGCAGATGCAACCTGGGGCTGCGTCTGTGTCTGCTGTGGCTGTTGTGGCTGTGTCGGCGTGTCGGCCTTAACAGCCGCTACTTCCTGTTGCTGTACAGGCCCTTTAATCCTTAATGCCTTCATTTCTCCCTGTACTGTCTTAAACTTCTGTTCCATCTTATCCACCGCCTTATCCAACTTCTGACCTACAGAGTTAACAATGAGAGCTGACACGTCCATTGGTTCCTCCTGTCTGGATGACGATGTTGCCGGTCCCGTGTTTGCACCCCTCCTAGGTAGCAGAAAGGAGCCCTCTATGTCAAAAGCATCCCTCATCACCTCATGCAGCTGTCTGTTTGCTCTCCCACGTGATGACTGCTGCCTGACGGAGTCATTATATATACCCCCGAGGAATAAACTGACCAGTCTGTTCCGTACAGATGGAATGTTTACTTCATTAGGTGGGTATGCCATGTCTCTGAGATCAATAAACCGCCTTGCGTATGCGCGCAGGTCCTCAAAGGGCTCTTGTACAATGTTATCCAACCGTAATTGTAGGTGTTGTTGCTCGTCCCTCTCCAGAAATTCATCCACTATTGTCGTCTTGACATTGGCCCACGTCCTATTAGGCAGCTGTAACTGACTTTTGGCTGATAGCAGAGCAGCACGTAGGGGTCCATTAGACTTCTGACCAGCCAAGTCAATGACCAGGGCATCCGGCGCCGCTGTCCATACACTGATATTATCAATGTCCTGCATCCATCTGCGTAATTCATCTCTGTTTGACCCATCTATAGGGGTCAGGGAGTCAGCAAAATCCTTCAGCTTCTTCCTGAGCTCTGATGTAGCCAACAGTTGTAGCTGTTGTTGTCCTACTTGTTGCGCCATAGTCACTTGTGTAATTGCACCCACAATCTAGTAACCACACAGACTAGAATGTTATATGCTCCAGAGTCACCACTAAATAACGATCGTCCTTATATAATATGCCTCCGTGTTCGCTATATTAGATTTTATCCAATATAATCAAGTCAAGTGGTCGCCATTGTAAACTAAGTATGGTTAAGCTTAGCTTAAGAATAGAACACGTCTGAACTCCAAGTTGATTCAAACAGAACTGATCTTTATTAGTCAAATCCCAGCTCCCTCAGGATGCTAATCAATATTCATGAGCTAATCATTATTCATGAGGCCCCTGGACGTTGGGCTCCATGTCATATACCACACAGTATCTTATCAGTCATCTAATCATTGTTGGGCAGCTGCCCTGCACCTAATTGACCTATATCCATACATTCCATGCTTCCATAATCACATCTGGGATCCATATGGTCCCTGCATTATACAGTCATAGTAATCATAACCAATTCCCTTTACCGGTACATTATTAATATTCTCATCAATATTAATAATCATCAGGTTACATCATCTTACGTAATACGCGTCATATCTTATTTATAAACATAAAATAAAGTATATTACTTTACAGGGGGACCTTTCCTAAAATGTGAACAAAATTTAAGCTTGTAAATTGGATGAAGATTAGTTGTCGTCAGGCACAAGGTTTATAACTAGAGCTTATATCAAAGAGTATTGGTCACAGTGATGTTTGTCCTAGCCTACTATAAACCCTTCATCAAACCAATATTAGCCTCGCCTGGAGAAAACTGCCAATTACAGAGTTGCCTAGACATATATTGGCACTCCCGTGTGGCACTGTAGGTTAATTTGTAGGCATGTTCCCCTAACAGGTGCCTCTTACACACATCACACAGCTGTACCTTCCCCTAATCATTCCCACATGCAACCCCTACATCACACCCATCACATAGATATGTGGGAAAATCTCAGATTAATTCCCACGTTCCCGTTTACGGTGCTCTATGGAAACAAAGCTGGATTTAATCTTGAGTTTTTTTCAGGAACCTGGCAGAGATCTCTCTGATAAAAGGTCAGGAAAAAAACTCCTTGTCTAGTATCCATTTTCCCATCAATTCCCACATTTGGGATATAAAGTCTATAGTAGAGATATATAGGGAACAATGAGAAAAGTGTATAATAGAAGTCAAAGAGTAAAGAAAGAAGGAAGGTGACTGTGCGACTGGAGTGATGGATGTAAAGACAGATAGTAGGATGAATGGAGGCTAGTTGGGATTGTACTCTGACAATGGTCAGACATGGAGGGAATGTAGGGAGGGTCGGAGGGATAAGACAAGGTCTGACAAGGCAGGAATACACACTGATAGAAGACCTTTCTTGTTTTAAAAAGGAGATAAAAGCCAATATAGATACCTGCTTGATGTAACTACATGATTTTTTGCTCTGTACTATATGTTACTACCACTCATCTCATCTCATCTTATCCCTATGAAAGTACCGACATAATGTACCTATACTATTTTACACTACTAAGCTATAGGTGACATATTTAATATGCGACATGACACGCAACTACCTTCCTACATCAAGACCTTGCAAAAGATAGAGGTCTTGGGGGAAGAACGACAATGCGCCGGATCCATGTGATTACGTTATGTTATCAATTACCTAATAAAAACACTTAAAAAAAATGTCCTTAGGACTGCCGGTACTTTCTGGAGGAGCCCTGCCATAGCGTATTGTTTCCAATGCAAACGCAAAATCTTGGCTTTTGGAGGGGCCCTTTTACTACACACATTGGAGCGCTATGTCGGTGCTAAGGATATATATATGGAGGATCAGAGGGATAAGAAGTAGTTATTTATAACAGAGGGAAGTATGAAAGACAAGATGGTGATCTTGGAAGAGACGGGAGGGGGCGCAGGGAGGCATTGCTATTTGGCCTAGATAGAGACAGGGTGTCTGGATTTTAAAGCCATTACAAGCCTGATGTTGGAGCCATAACAGACCTTGACAGAATGTGGATCATTGCTGAGAGGCCGCCCCCTTCTACATCTGAATAGAATGGAGAAGAGAGGAACTCTGAAGACACTGTAAATGTGATTGATGAATTTCCTATACATTTTAAACGCATAATTAATTTGTTGTTAGAGATATTAAAATGAGTATTGTAGGTTATTTACTGAATGCAATAAAAGCATTATGAAATAATCAAATAACTGCATTATGGAAAAATTAAAATAAGCGGTTTGTCCATCAGATGTAGAAATGCAGCACTGATGAATAACTTGCCAGCATTGCATTTAAATGGCATGCCAAACCTATGGGTCGATATCACCAAGAAGGGCCAGCATCATTCAGCCCTTAAAGAGCTAGGGTTGAAAGATGATCCAAAGCATGATATCAGTGAGAGCCCTATGGGAGAAGAAGCAAAGATGGTGGATCCCCAGAGCTATGCATTAATGAAACCCAACAGCCTGAACTCAGACTATTTAACATTCTCTCCCTATTCCAGGTCAGGTTCCTCTGAGGCTGAGGCCTGAGGCCTGAGGCTGTACCAGAGCGTTCTGCAGATGGATATGGCGCCATCTCAAACCAATACCTCTCTGTATGGATACCACCAGATTTAGGCACAGCTGGATGATTCATCATAGTTCATGCTATTCTGTTAACTTTTTAAGTATTATGACCCCTCAGAGAGGGATTCCTGAGTGAACCTCTGCTCAGAATGGTCCCAGAGTTGTAGATTAGGTTCATTACATGGAGTAGCTGCCATTCACACAGACCTGGGGCTGCTGGGGAGAAGGAGGCAATATGAAGCCTCAGCTGGTATTAGTGAATGTCTGGATGAAGATTCCTGTTAATATCTCTATAAGGGCTGCCTGGTGCTTTAACATGCCCTGGTTCAGAGATGCAGCCCTGAAGTGTCTTCTCCCGAGGGCTGAAGTCATATGTACAGGCCACAGGATGTTGGATGTAGCTCTGTACCTGGCAAAGCTGTGTTCATGTATCTTGATGCTGAAGGGTATTGGATATTAACTCTTTAAGGACGGATATCACTAAAAGATGACATTTGTCATCATGAAACACCAATGCAGCCCCGACAAATAACTCACCGGTGCTTTATTGGTGCATCATGCCGACCATTCAGGAGTGTATCAATCCCGTAGGGTCGGCATGATGTTTGAATGCAGCACTGGTGAGTTACTCGCAAGGGCTGCATTCAAACACCATGCTGACCAAGGGCATGGTGCTTTAGATATCATCCCATTCTTAAAGGATTAAAGTACAATCCTGCCCATTAAAGGTTTGACACTCTCTGGTGGAAGAATTGTCTTAATATCGAACAAAGTTTCATTGATTTAGTTAGGTGATGCTCAGGTCATCAGAATAGCAATTTGAGAATTGCCTCACAGACACATTAAATTGGAAGTTTAAAGAAAATTAATGTGAAGATGAATTCTGAGGAGTTTCTAACAAACCACTGATTCTTTAAGGGCCGCAAAGTGCTTTATACTGTTGGTCGTGATGCAAGAATGTAGCCAGTGCCGTGCTTGTGGGTCATGCCTCCATTTGAGACTGTACCAACCCTGTCATGATTATCAATGCATCACGATGACAAAGGGCATAGTGCATTAAAACACTCCCTTTCTTTTAAGATAGCTAGGTGACACGGGAAATGTTAAGAGTAATTTGAGAATTGCCTCTCAGCCTTGTTCAATCTGGGTTCCATTAGAAGGAGAAAGGGAATGTGAAAATGGATGCTGAGGAGTTACTAATGAAAAGACTCATCAGATATCATCTTACCGCAGACAGGCTTGCATCTTAAGTTTATTAGGTAGTAGTGGTCTTCTGTTGTCTAATCCGTGGTTGAATCCAAGACTCGTAGAGTTGTATTATATTCACTTCACTATGCTAAACTTACTCACAGGCATTTTGACAGTATATGAGGCACTGTGCTGTCATAACCAGGTTAAAATTGCATTGTCACAGCAGGTTTGACGTCGATCATTTGATTGAAGGTTGTACCATAGGATAAAGGAATAAAGGGGGTATATATGGGGGGGGGGGGGGTACCCATGTTCACTATCACTTTAAAGAAATACCCTGTCAATTAAATCAGAATTTTGGTCTAGCCATAATCTCACTTCCAAGTATCATCTGCCACATGGGATCTATGGTGTACTTTAAACTTAATTATAACTGAAAGACACCCACCCGTCTTTTAGTCCAGACATGTAGATCTACATTCAGTCATTATGCACGAATGTAATGAGGGCTAGCTGCTGTGTGTGTGTGTGTATGTGTGTGTGTTTATTCTCTGCATATGATATAATACAACACAGTTTCTCCTGTGATAAAGGTTTCTCAGTTCTCCTTGATTTTTGCCAAATTGTTAGTCTATGAGATACAGTATGTTGATACAGACCACAGGCTTTGATCGCTGATATATGTGTCATGCGCAATATCAGAATTTGCGCAGTACAGGAACTTCTACATCTCAATAATAAACCTTTTAAAATATATCAGTATACTCCTCAAACAGGGAGGTAGGGTAGGGGACATATGTATGCAGATATGTTTTAATGTATTAGCAGGACCCAGAAGTTTCATTGCCACACCTTATTCACAACCACTGTCAGATATAGTGCTAGCATGACCCCCTTAATATTTTCACACTTTTAATGTGTGGCACAGCATACTTAACACATCAAAGTACATAATACCCTGGGAACAATTCCGGAATTGTTCTGATTCTGATTCTGTGAGTGTCATATGTACATAGTTTAAGCTCTGCACCTTGGCCTCTCAGGGTCAGGCATTAGGGGAAAAACGGAAAAGGACTTCTTATCCCTACCTTACACAACCACTGAATGCCTTGTTGACAAGGCTCACTATGCTTATGTGTACCATGGTTACCCAGTAGCTCTAGCCAATCAGAGTCAAGGGATTTAGTCTGTGACCTCACTTCCTCTAAGCAATCTCCTAACAGAGTCTTGCAAGACTTCCTAATATGGCAAACTATCTTAGAGCAGATGTTTAGGACTTGAGAAAATTTTATGTGAAGATCATGTGGGCCCATTATATTGAGAAAGGGGGATGGGGCCCTATCTGACACTGGTGATAGTGCAATGTGTGTGGTACAGTTAGTGGTTTCGACTTGAATGTCTCATCAGGTGTGATTTGTTTGGAGAAAACTGAGATTGATTACTTCCTTATCAGGTTCCCAGGATTTATGTGTTTTTTTAGTTGAACTTTTAAACTCAGGTGGGGCTGGATGATAGGTGTTAGGGCTAGTCCAGTCCGGTTGTGTTTATTTTATTTTGATCCAAATATTCTGAATATTAGTTGTCAGCAATTTAGAATAGTCTAATTTTAGGAGGGGATCAGAAATAAAATGTTCAATAGTGTATTAAGTGTGACTTAAATTGGTACACAGGATTGAATGGCACTGGATAAACAGGGCTTAGTTAGTTTATCTGGGCACCGTACAGAAAGAGATTTGAGGGTGCAGGCAGCGATATTAGTAGGCTGCCTATGTGGCAACAATAAAGCATAGGGTAGTTCGGTTGGACAATGTCCGCATGACAGAAGTGTCATGTAACTTCTGTACCTAGGTATGTGGGACCTCCTTGGTGTTGATCATGTTGGGAAAACGGATAATTGGAGATCGTAGGCCTAGGTCTAGATTAGTCTAGTAGAATTAACCCATTTGGTGTGATGCTACACAGGCGGTGCATCCACCTTCGTTCCTCCACGTTAAGTTCCATTATTCCAGCTGGGGATCTTGGGCGCTTTTTATGAAACTTAGTACTGTTATTTCAAAGCCTTTCCATCTAGCTGGTTTCTGTGGAGGAGGGGGGCATAGGTTGAAATGTCTGCCAACCGGTTTATCCCGGTTGTTGTCTATGTCCCCGCTGTGGCCCTGGAATCTGTCCATTAAGCGTTCCAGGGTTTGGCCAACATACTGTATACCACATGATGTGCAAGTAATGGCATATATGATATTGGCACTTTGACAATTGACAGAAGTCAAAGTTCTGAACTTCCTGCCAGTAGTGGTTGATTGAATGAAACCACTTTTGTTGAGTTTCGGGCAGTATCGACAGTTCAGGGGAGTGTTACACAGATATTTTCTAATGTGTGGGACCTTGGTGGTGGGGGTCTTTTGGCTGGTGGATGCTCTAACCAATTCGTCACTTAGACTTTTGTTGCGTCTGTTGCCAAAGACCAGTTTGTACTCGTGGAACTCTCGTGTGTTTTTTGTCTTTTTCATCTGGTCCCAGTTCTCTGTGAGAATTTGTTTTATGGGGGGATTATGAGGGTTGTGGGTAGTGATGCAGTAAAATGCTTTTGGTCTACCAGTATTTTGGAGTTTTATTTTTGGTTTGATTAGTTCAGCCCGAGTTTGGAGTTTTGCCCTTGTGAGAGAATCTAGGAGGAGATTCCGAGGGTATTTTCTGCGTAGAAAATGTGTGCAGAGCATGAGGGAATTTCTGAGGAATTCTGAGTCTCTAGTGCAAATCCGTTTGACTCTAATGAATTGAGAGTATGGGATAGCTCTGACTACGTGCCTGGGGTGCTCTGAGGAGTACAGGAGGTAATTGTGACCGTCTGTGGGTTTGCAATAGAGGGTGGTTTCTAATTTGTTTTCAGTATTTTTGATGACCGTGATATCTAGGAAGTTTACCGTAGTGGTGGAATCTTCCATTGTGAACTTTATTGTTTTGTGACATGTGTTTAGATGGTGTAGGAAGATATCTAAGGCAGGTTTGCCATGGGTCCAAATGATGAAGACATCATCAATGTACCGTTTTCATACAAGCGGTTGAGTGTGGTAGGGATAAACAAACCTGTTTTCAAAATTTCCCATGAAGATATTGGCATATAAGCTGGTGCCAATTTCGTTCCCATTGGTGTTCTGCTAATTTGGAGGAAATCCTTATCATCAAACTGAAAGTTGTTGCATGTAAGGACAAGTTCTAATAGTTTGCATAGGGAATGATTGGTGGGGTTCAGATTTGGGTGTCTCATTGTGGCTAAGGCCTTACCTACAGCTGTGATGCCTTCAGGTGTGGGAATGTTAGTATAGAGACTTGTTACATCCATGGTGGCAGGCATTAGTCTATCAGTCTTAAAAGACATAGAAAGTATGTATTGTATTGTGTGACTGGTCTTAACATTGAATATATTTCTGGTCCAGACACCAAACCAATTTGTCAAGCCAAACTATATAGGTTTTAAGGAAATGAGTGATTTGCTATGAAGCAGATTGGTGTTTGCAAGATGCACCCCATGACAGGGCCTCCCTAAAGCCATTAAATTGTCATGACAAAGACACCTTTCCTCACCTCCACAAGGGCCTGAGGGATGACTGGTGGATCCCAGTGGTAGATACAATTAAGGCTTGCTCTGTCCCTCCTCTGTGGGTTCACACATTGTTGGCTCTTCTATGACATTAGATGTATTAAGACGACAGCCCCCAGATACAATAGCTGCCCCTAATATAAACAGTCTGCCACCCGTTATATTGAACAACTTCCACTCAGGGGTGCTTGTGACTCATTTACGAACTCCATTTATCTCTCATTTACAAAAGGAGCTAAGAGAAAAAAGAGATGTCAGTGTCAGAGGGGTCAGGGGAACATGGGAGGGACTGCCAATACCAAATGTGATATCGATCAAGGTCATCACCTTCCAAACATGAAATTTAATTATAATTAAACCATACAGAGGTCTCCCAAAAGTGATTAAATTGTCATAAGGAGGACACCTTTCCTCACCTCCACAAGGCCCTGAGAGATGATTGATGGACCCCAGAGCCAGATTAAGGCCCGCTCTGTCCCTCCTCTGATGAGTCGCCGGTTGTTGCCTGTTCTATGAGATGTGATGTAGTAAGAATGACAGCCCCAGATACAGCAGCCAGATATAAATGTTTTGCCACACTAATTATTGGAACCAATTGCCACATTGTTGTAGAATAAGGGGTATGTGTCACTCATTTACAAACTCACTGTACTTCTTGTTTACAAAAGGAACAAAACAAAGTAATGTTACAGTCAGAGGACCAGGGGAACCTGGGAGGCCCTGTCAATACCAAATGTGTTGTCATCAATCAGGGTCATTACCTTCCAAACACACAATTCATTTTAATTAAACCAAACACATTAGTAGCCAGGGTTGGTAAGTGGGTTGGAACAACAAGCAATCAGCAAAGCAGTGCCTATATTTTCTATTTCATGAATCACTGAAAAGTTTCATTTGACTCTGGGCATTATAGCATATCTTAGCAGTGATCATTTTTACATGCAGAAGATATTTTCATGTGAACTATAAACAGCAGATGATGATAAATGGTAATTTATTACCATTCAATATTTATTTCTTCCATGATACAAAATGTTGCCTAAAACAGATTAGTAAGAAAACAACCCTAGGTGTTTCATGCCACAGTGATGTCATAAGCGGTTGAAAGAAGATTTACTGGTGGTGGTATGTATTTAATCATTGTTCCTAAATCCAGATTAACCAACATAATTATAACATCATTTGTTATTTTGAAATCTTCAATATATGATAACTCAAGCATTGAAGGAGTTATCTCTTCATTTCTCCATTTTTAGAGAGAAAATGAACTTGGCAGCCAATTATCACTAACATTGAACTAAATGTCAATTCTCATGCATTTTGGAGGGAATGCATACTTTTCAGTACATTTGAGTGTAGCTAAATTCTCAACATACATGGGAGCTTATAATCAACCCCTGTTGATTGTTCAAGTATGATAAACAAAGACAGATAAATAATACAAAATTATCCTTGTTTCAAGCGATTCATGTAATTTATTTAAGATTTGCAGGATGATATTACAACCAGAACAATTCCAGATGTTACAGAGGATGAAAACATTCCGGCAACCATGGAAAAGGCCTTTTCATTAAACAACTAACTGGTTTACCGATCACTTCTATTTACAGCCTCAAAATACAATTCACCATTGTGCCCCCTTACAACTGCCTCAACAAAGGTTAGAAAGAACAAGAGACAAGTTTAATCATTAATTACCATTCTTCCTTCCCTTCTGTATTTGACTTGAAAGAGAATTCACAAACAATTTCAAATTGTGTTTTGATTATCTTTTAACTCTTTATGTTTGGAAATTGTTACTGGGGATGCTGACACTTTGTTTGAATGACACTGGGCATCCTCTTGACTGCTGTGTCTTTATCTTTCTCCACTCCTTTTCTTTTAGTCGATGCTTGGCCATAAGGCTTAAAGGTGCCCCTCAACAGGACCAGATGGGGCGCTGCAGAGGCAGTAAGTCAGACAGGTTCCACACGGAGGTAGCTTTAATGCAAGGGTGGCAGTCACAAACCACGCCTGATGAAGTCTGTACCATACTGTGGAGGTTTTGCTATGTGATGTTATGAAGACTTAACCGCTATTAATATACATGTATAGTCGGGTATAACAGATACTATATCTCATTTATTGTATATGATTATCATCTATTACAATGCATGTATAGACTTGTAGGCTAGTACCTACTGTCACCACTGTTGGCGCTCCACTACTGTTTGTGTATATAAGGAGCCCACACTGCAGGCACTGACCACTCTGGGTCAGGCTGCAGCAGTAGTAACATCTACACTGTTTGCATGCATGAATAAACCCAACTTACACACCTATTGCTACTACCTTTGTCACTTAGCTCATGGTTATTATTGGTGCAGATCTCTATTATATAAATGCTAATAGACGATGGCCCGATATGACAACTACTACACTACTTTCCACATCCTCATCACCAAGGTGATGGTCATCAAGTGAACCGGATGTGGTCCTGATGCGAGATGACAGCCACAAACCAGGTCTGATGAGGTCTGTAGCTTAGAACTTCTGCAGCTCAGTAGTCAGGTTTTACACCCTGCCTACACTAGCCTGCATTGATTACCACGTCTTCAGATGTGAAGGTCGTCATCAGGTAAACCGGATGTAGTCCTGCAGGGAGACGGACACCACAACTTACCCAGAATGTCCTGTAGTCCCCAGCTAGTTTACTGCAACACCAAACAACAAACAAAATTACCAATGTAGCTTCAAAACCCTACTAAAGATGTTTGTACTGCCTACAGATGTTCTTATGTGTGCAGCTGCAGAGTAAATCATATTCCTCTGCCAAAGCGAGAAAATCAGCAGTGACTTCAAAAACAGATTTCTCCTAATGTCATTGATGGCAGTATAAAGGGCTGACTCCACCAACGCCAGGTGACGGATTGGTCAACAGCCCCGTCCTCTCCGTCCGTCAACGGATTGGTCAAATCTGTCCGATTTGGACGGATCGGTCCAGTTTCTGCTTCCACTGATTCCGTCCGTCAACTGATCCGTCCATATTTGATAGACTAGTTACCTGTTTTGACGGATCCGTCGACGGACGGATTGGTGGAAGCCAAATTAGCCGTCATAAGGACCCAAAAAAGTGATCCACTGATCCGTCCGTCGACGGACTGGTGGAAAATGGAAATATTCCCGTCACTTGACGGATCCGCCAAAATAGTGACGGATCCGTCACCCCTTGACGGACGGATTTCCATTATCCTACTTCCACCGGTCCGTCCATTGACGGATCCGTCGAGGGACGGACCGGTGGAAGCCATTCTGACGGATCCGTCACACTTTTGGGGTGCTGATGACGGGGAAAATGGCTTCCACCAACCCGTCACTTGACAGATCCGTCCAAAAATGGACGGATCCGTCCAAAAAATGGACGGATCCATCACGTCGCGTTGGTGGAATCACCGCTTAAGACAGTTTCGTCTTATTCATGTGTGATATTGAATTGCCTTCTGATGGGGGCTGAACTATCTATCAGCAAAACCTCTGAATTGTTTTATTGATGGAACCTCTTTTTTTTGACATTTTAAGAGGACCAGGGATAAGTCGCGAATCACCGCAGTGAATAACGATCATCAGAATGACTAGCTAATACCTGTAGTAACTAGAAATATCATGAAGTTGTTGGATGTTCATCTTAAAAAGCCATTTCCTGAATATAAATAAGGTCAGTGGAAGCTTGTTTTTCTTGACCAAATAATTGCTAAATTAACAAAAATGAGAATTAAATTTTTCAAAAGTCGAAAATGAGAAAAGAAAATGCTAGGGTTGGTCCTTTTTTGTATCTAGGGTAGGGTAGCTTGACAACATCTTTTGTTTATTTGGTCATAGATAAGGCCAAAAAATGTAGCACATGATGAAAATGTTTTTTAATGAAATATAGTCCTAAAAGGGTTAGATGTCCCACCAAGAGCCTGCAGCCTTGTTTGTCACAGATAACAGACAGTGTCTGAGCTGGTCTGATATAGCTACAACTATCAGGGGATTTAAGTATGTAAGTGAATCGCCGGAGGCTAAACTAGCTTTAATTACCAGGGGATCTGTATGTAATTGTTAGAAACTACTATTAAAAAAAAGGTATAAAAAAAGTGCTCACTAAGAAATCCCCATGTGGATCTGTGCGTCTAAGATAGCCGTCCGAGGACTCTTTTTTTATATAGTCTGAGGTACCGTAAATTTCTGCATACCACCCACAGGTCATACATACACCAAACTCTGTCAAACATGCCTATATAGGATACAGATTATACGAGGGTTTTTATTCCTATAGAATAGTATTGAAATCCAGAGACGGGTTACAGGATTCTCCTAGTTGAGGGTGTGGATTCTATGTGTATTGCCAGTAATATTGGGGACTTGAGGATAGGCCTAGCTGCAATTACCGGTGCATGTCTTTGTAAACAGCTGTCTCCATGGAGCTCATTACTCAAATCTAACAACAACTATGAAGACTCATCTCTTATAGAAATGAAGGACAGACAGAACACAGCTACTATAATATGACAGAGCCTTATG
Source organism: Harmothoe impar (assembly GCA_947462335.1). Taxonomy (NCBI): domain Eukaryota; kingdom Metazoa; phylum Annelida; class Polychaeta; order Phyllodocida; family Polynoidae; genus Harmothoe; species Harmothoe impar. Next base: position 82,053,584 of record OX381707.1, on the reverse strand, counting down.
ATGACGAGAGCAGCTCTAAAATATTAATATCTCTTCTGTCAGATGTCCCTGCTGTGTTGTTGTGATAAATGATGTTGTTTTTTTTATGTGTTACGGCCGTGCTATTGCTTTAACCAAAGAACCCTGCATATTGCTGACCCATTGAATAACCCACGGCTATAGCTCATGGCACTCTGATGTTATCAAAGTGGCAGTTTGTTTACACTTGAACTTCTATCCAATTGATAATCTGAGATTTCCTTTTTACTACCTTTATTTTTAGCTAGTGAGGATTCAAGTAGTAATGTCAGCTAATGCTGTAGGGACTGTTTTAGGGAGGTCTGGCATCAAGTAGACCCGGGCCCCGTCTGTATGAGTACAGACTGGGGGCCAGCAGCAGCGCCGACTTACACTCTTCAAGCATAACTGTGGCAGAGTATATGCTCGGCAAGTGTAGCATGACCAGTCAGCGCCCATGCTTGTCACTCTCCAGCACATGGAACTTCCCCTTTAGTAAAACCTCCCAGGGCATTTTGACCAGCATGGGGAGATTCTTGTCTACTTAAGTCAGCCAGTGGTGGGCACTAGGCTCATATCTCTCAAGAGATGAAGGCCAGAAATAAGGCCCGCATGGTCACACCTCCAAGGGGAATTCTCCCAATGCTGTATCTTATACAGGTGGGTAGGTGAGGGAGGGTTGAATGAGGGGAGGAGTCCACATATAGATATACCTCATTTCGGCTATATTTTGACAATTATATTTCACAAAATACAAGACTGCCATAAGAGCCCATTCACTTATACCTAGACAACTATATTGTCCACCATTTCCCGCAAATAATGGTTACGTATCTGCAAATTCAACTTTCTGAATGAGGCTAATATGTATGTTGCCCCAAGATAAAGGGGAGAAAAGCCCTCACTCCACTAATTCCACTGTATTAAAAGTGACCTGGTAAAGTAAGGGGCCGTCCATAAAGCACGTCACGCCCGAGGGGGTGGGGGGGTCTTTTTTTCATGTGACGAAGTGTGACATGGGGGTGGGGGGGTCTATGGACTTGTGTGACGTCACACTTTCAGAATTTTGTAAAGAATATTATAACTGCTGTATAAATTTGTGGCATCTCCAAGTTAAATACATGTTGGTGGTTGTAGCAGATGTACAACTCCACTTTCAACTTCACACAAGTCAAAACCCCAGGTATGACAAAAATTATCTGTGTGATAGATCCATTTGTTGTTGCACGTTTGATAGTCACTTATGTCCCGAGTAAGGGTGCATTTAACAGGGGTGAGCTGCAGATGCTTTGTCAAGGAAGGGCCATGGATCCGGAGCTAGAAAAGAACGATTTTGCACATACTGGAAATGTTTTGTCACAGACCATGATATATAAACAACAATTGGTTGCAGAGTATAAAGAAGATATAGAAGAAATACCAGTGTTAGCTACAAACTCTAAGAAATGCCACATGTGAGGGAAAGCCATTATTTCCTGCAGATTGTTAAGTTTCCAGACAAAAGACATTGCTTGAATCCAAGGAGCTCTTATATGGACAGGGACAGGTTCTTACTAGTACCATTGGCTTTGGTCCACACAGCCAACGATGGCCTGCCGGTGAAACTAGATGGGTCAGAAAACTACCTTTCAGTATTTGTTCGCCTTGCACCCAGCAAAGATATCCTCCTAAGATCTGCAGACAATTGCCCAAAGGGTCTGCCCCATTACTTTGCATGTCCTGGTGTACGGGATGTGGCATCTAAATGAATCAAGGAATGTGGATTATACATAACATCCATTAAGTCGGTCACTTGACATCCAAAGACGTCTGGCCAAAGGAAGAGTAAAGGAGAGAAATCAAGGTTCTTCCAGCATTACCTACAGTCTGCTTCTAGTACATATCCGTCCGGTATGTATTGCCCCTCAGCAACAATCCAAACTTGTGTATGCTATCAAGACACAAACCATGAAGATCTGGTAAAGATAGAGCATGAGTATTTGGATACCACACAGGGGTGGATCCAGGGGAGGGGAGGGCCTAATTGGGAGGGAGGTGGGCATTCCCCCTTTTTGCTCTAGATATTAATGTAAATGGGTCCAATGCCATCAGAACATTGCCTATATCATACTCAGTACATTGCCTATTTCACACCCCCTCCTTTTCAAATTTCTGAATCCGGCCCTGCCCCTGCCACAGGTCTTCCAACACAAGAGGAGTCACAGGATAGCAGTGGCACACCTGTTATTCCTGTGAATATTATCAAGAATCCATGGATCAAGGATACCTCAGCCACTAAGATTTAGGGTGCCATGGCTACTGGTGGGAACAGGATAACGGTACTGCAAATTTGAAGTTGTGTAATTAAAGGGGTTTAGTCAATAAAATCCATTGACATTAGCTCTAAAGATTTGACTGATGTCATACCTTGACTCATCTTTAATAACATCTAATTGCAAACAAATACAGGGTTAAGATTTTGCATGTATGCTCTTTAATGTCACTTAGATTAATCAATACCTAACTATATGCAGAGGGGGGGGGAGTGTCAGCAGATTTGTGACATACTTTTCTAGGGGCTGTCGGAGAAAGTGTGACAAAGTGTGACATGGGGATGGGGGGGGGGGGTGTTCAAAATGGCCCAAAAAAGCGTGACATACTTTATGGACGGCCCCTAAGACAAGAGTGATGCAGCAGTTTCTATAACATCCGTGGCGGCCAAAATTAATCAGTTTCTATCCTAATTATGCATTTTGGTAATTTATCATCATTGTCACATGAATACAATTAGGGATAAAATCTGTTGAAATCCATGGTAAACTAAAATGATAACTTGTTATAAGTAGTAACACTTGCATTATGCAAATTTGGATGCTACCTTTTTAATGCTTGATTTAAATGCCATGTTAATCTCAACGAAAGGTTAAGTAGCATTAACTGGAATTAAATATGCGTCAGGTGTGACTTTAATGCAGTCCAGTATTTGCTTAAATGCCAATATTCATGCAGTGCTAGCTCCAAAAAAGAAAATTGTACTTGCTGCCAGTGAGTGGCAGAGGCATGAGAGAAAGTGCTTAAAATAAGGTGGTTTCTTGAACAGACATGAATTGTTTAACCACACTTTCAATAAATGATTGGTTTCAACATTGCTGAATAGGTTCGCTATCTTTACATAAACAATACTTCTATGATTCAGCAATTATGCTCATGCATTAAAGCCAAAATATTTTGCCTGGTAATGTTAAGCTGATATAATCCATGAAATCAGTGGTAATAGTTATTGACTGAATACAAGGCAGCCAATTTATCCAAATTCATTCTGACAATGCTCAAGAATAATACATTGTACTATATTGTAGCTAAATTGCAGTGGCATATTTTCTACAATGTCGAGAAAATTAAAGCTTATAAATCAGATCAAGATTAATTGATGTCAGGTGTGGCGGATATTAGAGTATATAACAAAGAATATTGCTACGGACAGTGTTTGTCCTAGCCTGGTTAAAACGCTCATCACACAGATATTAGCCTTGTCTGGAGAAAACTGCCAATTACAGAGTCAGCCCAGACACATATATTGACACTCCACGTCTGGCACTGTAGGTTAATTTGTAGCCACGTTCCCCTAACAGGTGCCTCTTATACACATCACACAGCTGTACCTTCCCTAATCAGTTCCGACATACAACCCCTCTATCACGGCCAACACCTATGTAAGTGGTTTAATCTCAAATTAGTTCTGGTATTCCCATTAATTTCCACATTCAAGCTGTATGTAATATGTAAGGGGTAAAGAACTTTATATTGATTCTGCTTTTTTTGTTTGTTTTTTAACGTGGATTTATTGGATCTAATCACCCTTACAGGCCAAAACTAGCTTGGGCACATGACATGGGGAAGTATGTAAGACAGGGATCTGGAACAAAACGGGGTGGAGTGGGCCCAGGGAGACAAAGTGATGGGGCCTTGATTTAGGCAGGGTGCCTGGATGTTGAAGCCATTACAGACCATGACATAGACATAGCAGTGGGGCAGAGACTTAGTACCTGGATGTTGCAGCCATTACAGACCATGACAGAGACATAGCAGTGGGGCAGAGACTTAGTACCTGAATGTTGGAGTCATTACAGACCATGACAGAGACATAGCAGTGGGGCAGAGACTTAGTGCTGGATGTTGAAGCCATTACAGACCTTGACAGAGACATAGCAGTGGGGCAGAGAGACTTAGTGCTGGATGTTGCAGCCATTACAGACCTTGACAGAGACATAGCAGTGGGGCAGAGACTTAGTACCTGGATGTTGGAGCCATCACAGACCCTGACAGAGAGTGGATCACTGCTGAGAGGCCGCCCCCTTCTACATAGAGTCAGTCATGAGGACAAGGGAAGGTCGGATCAATACAGACCTTCCTAAATTACAGGATGTGTGGGGAACGATGCAGGATTTAAATGGGGTGCTTCTCTGCTGTTTTGGCTCGATGACATATTCTGGGGAACCAGATTCAATAATGCCAAGTGTGAACTTGGAAAATCAATATAATAGAAAAGGGCAATCTCTAACGACTAAATCCACATCCATTATTGGAGCCAGACAGTGGAAACCTTTCATATCACATCTCTGAATAGAATGGAGAAGAGAGGAACTTGGAAGAAACTGTAAAAGTTATTGATGAATTCCCTATACTTTTTAAAAGCATAGTCAATTTCTCATTAGAGCGTCTGGTGTAGAAATGCAGCACTGATGAATAACTTGCCAGCATTGCATTTAAATGGCATGCCAAACCTTTGGGTCGATATCACCCAGAAGGGCCAGCGTCATTTAGCCCCTAAAGCGTTAGGGTTGAAAGATGATATGAGGCAGAACATTGTGATGATATGATATCAGTGAGAGCTGTATGGGAGAAGGAGTTAAGATGGTGGATCCCCGGAGCTATGCATTAGTTCAGGTTACTCCTTAAGGCTGGCGCTGAATCACAGTATTCTGTCGAAGGATATGGCAGGGAGATGGCACCATTACTTCTCTATATACATATGGGCATCTTTAGACACTGCTGGACCCAGAGGGGATCCAGAGTGAACCTCTGCCTTAAATTGGTCCCTAGAGTTGTAGATTAGGTTCATTACATGCAGTAGCTGCCATTCATACAGAGCTGGGGCAGGTTGGGGAGATTGAGGAAATGTGAAGCCTCAGATAGTACTAAATGTCTGGAGGAGGATTCATCTTAATATCTCTATAAGGGCTGCCTGGTACCTTAGCATGATAGGCCCTGGTTCAGATATGCCACCCTGAAGTGTCTACCCCCCAGGGCTGAACTGATATGTATAGCTCACATGATCTGCATGATGCTGAGTGTATCTCTGGATAATTACCTGTTAGAGCTGTGTTCATGTATCTTGATACTGAAGGGTATTAAAGCACTATGCAGCCTGTTAAAGGTTGGACACTCTCTGTTGGAAGAAATGTCTTTATATCCAACAAAGTTCCATTGATCTAGCCAGGTAATGCTCGAGTTATTGGAAGTAGCAATTCGAGAATTGCCTTGCAGCCATATTAAATTTGAAGTTTAAAGAACATTAATGTGAAAATAAATTCTGAGGAGTTTCTAACAGACCACTGATTCTTTAAGGGTAATTTGAGAATTGCCTCTCAGCCATGTTCAATCTGGGTTCCATTAGAAGGAGAAAGGGAAGGTGAAAATGGATGCTGAGGAGTTACTAATGAAGGGACTCATCAGATATCATCTTTCCGCAGATGGGCTTGCATCTAAAGTTATTCAGGTAGTAGGGGTTTTCTGTCGTCTAACCCATGGTTTAATCCAAGACTAGTAGAGTTGTATTATATTGACTTAACTATGGCTAATGTACTTTACAGAATTTTGGTCTACCTATAACCTCATTTCAGAGTATCATCTGCCAAATGGTATCTATGGTGTACTACAAACTTGTATATCTACAGTCAGTCATAAGGCACGAATGTAATGAAGGCTAGCTGCTGTGTGTATATGTGTGTGTGTGTGTGTGTTTTAGTGCATTCATAATATAACATAGTTTCTCCTCTGATAAAGGTTTCTCAGTTGCAGTTCTTGGTTTTTGCCCAATTGATATTCTACCATGTACAGTTTGTTGATACAGACCACAGGTTATGATCACTGATATATATGCACATAGTTAAAGTTCTGTGTCTTGGACTCTCAGGGTCAGCCATTTAATAGTCTATTAGTCTTAAAAACCTAGAAGCAATGTATTGTACTGTGTGATTTGTCTTTACATTCAATATTTTCTGTTCCCGATCCAAGCCAAACTATCATGTTCTATGAGTTTGGGGAAATGAGTGATTCGCTATGAGGCAGGTTGATGTTTGAAGGATGCACCACATGACAGGGGCCTCCCTGAAGCCATTCAATTGTCATTACAAGGACACCTTTTCTTCCCCTCCACAAGGCCCTCAGGAAGACTGATGGATCCCAGAGGCAGATACAATTAACCCTTTAAGGCCGGCATAATGCTTTAATGCAGGATGACCTTAGTCGTCATGATGCATGAATGCAGCCCTGGCAAGAAACTCGCCAATCAACATGCCGACCCTATGGGTTGAGACACTCTCAAAGGGTCGGCATGATGCACCAATGTAAAACCAGCAAGTTATGTGCTGGGGCTGCATTGGTGCATCATGGCAACAGATCTTTTAGCGACATCCATCCTTAAGCAATCAAGACTTGCTCTGTCCCTCCTCTGTGGAGTCACCCATTGTTACCTGTTCTATGGGATGTGATGATAACAGCCCCCAGATACAGTGGCTGCCCCAAATATAAACATTCTGCAAACCGTCATATTTGAACCAATTCCCACATTATTATAGAATCAGAGGTGGTTGTCACTCATTTTCAAATTCAGTTTATCTCTCATTCACAAACGGAAAAAGAAACGGAAAAAGAAAAGATGTCTGTGTCAGAGGGGTTAGGGGAACGTGGGAGGGACTGTCAAAGCTGATATCGATTAGGGTCATCTCCTTCCAAACATGCAATTTAATTATGATTAAACCAAACAGAGGTCTTCTAAAAATCATAACATTTTCATTAGGAGGACACCTTTCCTTGATTGATGGACTCCAGAGGCAGATAAAGGCCCATTCTGTCCCTCCTCTGTGGTTTCACGTGCTGTTTCCTGTTCTGTGAGGTGTTATGGATTAAGACGACAGCCCCAATAGAGTGGTTAAAACAGTCTGCTGTCCATCCTGTTTGAACCAATCCCCACATCGCTGTAGAATCAGGGGTGCTTGTCACTCATTTACAAACTCACTTTATCTCTCGTTTACAAAAAAAGGAGTTAGGAAAAAAAAAGTCCCTGTCAGAGAGGTCAGGGGAACCTGGCAGGGTTATGGATCAGGGTCATCACCTTCCAAACACAGAATTCAAATTAATTAAACCAAACACATTAGTGGCCAGTGGTGGAAAGGGGGCTAGAACAACGAGCAATCAGCAGAACAGTGCCTATATTTTCTTTTTCATGAATCGTTGAAAAGTTTCATTTGACTCTGGGCAGCAGAAGATATTTCAGCAGTGCTTGTTTTTTGAAAGCCTACTACAGGTGTTTCATGTAGCAGTAATAGTTTAAGTGGTTGTAAAAGGGTTTACATTCTGGTGGCGGTATGTATAAATTTAATCATTGTTCTTAAATCCAGATTAACCAAGATAAAATATAATTTGCTGATTGTTCAAGTACTATAAACAAAGACAGATAAATTAATGTTTTAGCTAACATTACCAGACAAAGAATGGTCTACTTCTCCCCCCCCCCCCCCCCGAACATGTACAAGCAGCTCTGTGGGCCCAGCTCTTCCTCCCTGCCCCGACCACTCTCACTCTCTGAACCTTCTTCTACCTGGTAACTCCTCCTCCTACTGTATATGGATGGTCGATTAAACTGTGGCCATGTGTCAAGTTTCAATGGAGGGACCTTTCCTATAAAGTACATTATTATCCTTGTTTCAAGCTAGTCATTTGCTGAGTTATCATTTATTTAAGACTTAAGAAGAATAAAATTGCATGCCAAAACAATTTCAGACATTTCAGCAGACCATACAAACCATACCAGTGTGTATAACTGGTTCCCCCGTAAACTCAATCCTGAATAGGCACCTCCTACAAGTTGGGAAAGGGTTTGCAAACTGTTGACCTATTTGTCCATGTTATCAATCCCATACTAATATAGGCAGACAGTAGCTGCAGAAGTTCAAAGCTACAGACCTCATCAGACCTAGTTTGTGGCTGTCATCTTGCATCAGTACCACATCCGGTCCACTTGATGACCATCACCTTGGTGCTGAGGATGTGGAAAGTAGTGTACATACAAAACCTCCACAGTATAATGTACAGACTTCATCAGATGTGGGTTGTGGCTGCCATCCTTGCATTAAGGCTAGCTACGTGTGGAACCTGTCTGACTTACTGCCTCTGCAGGGCCCCACCTGGTCCTGTTGAGGGGCACCTTTAAGCCTTTATGGCCAAGCATCGATTAAGAGAAAAGGAGTGGAGAAAGATGACGACACAGCAGTCAAGAGGTATGCCCTGTGTCATTCAGACAAAGTGTCAGCATCCCCAGTAACAATTTCCAAACATAAAGAGCTAAAAGATAATCAAAACACAATTTGAAATTGTTTGTGAATTCTCTTTCAAGTCAAATACAGAAGGTGAGGAAGAAAAGTAATTAACAATTAAACTTGTCTCCACTTCTTTCCAACCTTTGTTGGGGCAGTTGTAAGGTGGCACAATGGTGAATTGTATTTTGAGGCTGTAAATAGAAGTGATACGGGAAACCAGTTAGTTGTTTAATGAAATGGCATTTTGCATGGTCGCCGGAATGTTTTCATCCTCTGTAACATCTGGAATTGTTCTTGTTGTAATATCATCCTTCAAATATTAAATTAATTACAACTCAGCAAATGAATAGCTTGAAACAAGGATAATTTTGTATTATTTATCTGTTTTTGTTTATCATACTTGAACAATCAACAGGGGTTGATTATAAGCTCCCATGTACCTTGAGAATTTAGCTACACACAAATGTACTGAAAAGTATGCATCCCCTCCAAAATGCATGAGAATTGACATTCAATTTGATGTTAGTGATATTTGGCTGCTACATTAATTTTCTTTCCAATGAAGCAGAAATAAAGAGAAAACTCCTTCAATGCTTGAGTTCTGTCTCAAAGATGTCAAAATAACAAACTATGTTTTATCTTGATTAATCTGGATTTAAGAACAATGATTAAATTTATACATACCACCACCAGAATGTGAACCCTTTTACAACCGCTTATACCATTACTGCTGCATGAAACACTGTAGTAGGTTTCTCAAAAATGTTTAAAAACAAGCACTGCTAAAATATCCTCTGCTGCCCAGAGTCAAATGAAACTTTCCAATGATTCATGAAAAAGAAAATATAGGCACTGTTTTGCTTATTGCTTGTTGTTCTAACCCCCTTTCCACCATTGGCCACTAATGTGTTTGGTTTAATTAATTTGAATTCCGTGTTTGGAAGGTGATGACCCTGATCCATAACACATCTGGTATTGACAGTCCCTGCCAGGTTCCCTCCCAGCAAATTAGTTTGACTTAGTTTCTGGAACGTGCACTTTGTGTGACTGTTGTCCTATGGAACTAATTGGCACAATATGACACCATACCCCATAGGACAAGAAGTGGCACATACTCACACATATTCACACAAATTCACACATATTCACACAGCATCATGTACCATGGCACAAAAATGTTTTTAAAAAGAAAGGAAAGTCTGTTTAGTTTGTAATACTCATTATATTTAGAAGTTGGCATAGGGCACCATAGCAGAAATCTGTTAGTGCACTCTCATGCCAATTATCAGCTGTATACACATGTAACAAAGGGTCAGACCTTTATCCAAACAAGATTACCAGAGGAAACGTGTCTGTGGTCTGTCCCTCTTAATGCCGCTTTAATCAAATCATATGGTGTGTTTTTCAATCACTAAGGAAACTTGATAGAATTAGATGTGTATAGCTAGGTCTAAGTTGCATTGACAACATGTTATTATGGTTATAAACAATGAAAATGATTCCATTTCACCCATGAGAATAACAAGGAACAACAAAGATGACACCTGGTGTCAAAACCATGCACTATTCCAACCTGATAAAGTGATAATGGTTTTGTTTGAAGATGTGTGAGTGTGTGCCAGAAGGGGAACTAGGTGACTCAACATCACACAAATACCTGTTATGTGTGACACCAGGTGTCATCAAAGTTGATTGTACCCCTTTTCCTGATTAAAGAGAATGGTTTTCTTTAGCTATAACTATCTAAACAGGGTCCCAATGTATTGTGAATCAGACAATGCACCTGTTCTTCTATTAGCATTCATTATGTATATAAATAGATGCCATATCATTTTAATGAAAGCAGCATTAAGAGGTCCAGATGCTAGACACCTTTCCTCTGGTCATCATGTTTGGATAAAAGCCTGGCTATCTCCTGCTGCTCATGTGCACTCTAATGTTGATGGTTATAATGGTACATATATTCATCAGCCCTATGTTGAAATGCTAGGAACCTGATCAAATGAGTTTGTACAAACCAGCAGCACACACACCAATAGTGTGCTATGACTATTTATGTCAAATACTGCTGGTTGTAAAAAGTATTTAAGTATTTCCTATCTTTTAGTAATTCATAATGAAACTAAAAATACATGACTAAACATTTTGGTTTAGGGCATTATATATAATGCCCTATGCAATATATATATTTTGTCATTTGGTGTGAATAAGCTTTTTTTAAATCTGTCAGAACTGTGTGAATCTGTTCAATGGAACACTGTGTCAGTGTGTGTGAGTCTGTTACATGGTATACATGTCACACAAAATGCACGAAATGAGCACACAGTTCCAGGGGTAAAACAGGGTGAAACAATCTGGAACCAATTTGCTGGGCTTGACCTCTCTGACAGGGATTTTTTCGTAAACGAGAGATATGGTGAGTTTGTAAATGAGTGACAAGCACCCCTGATTCTACAACGATGTGGGGATAGGTTCAAACAGGATGGACGGCAAACTGTTTATACCGCTCTATTGGGGCTTTCATCTTAATCCATAACACCTCATAGAACAGGCAACAGTACATGACTTCACAGAGGAGGGACAGAACTGAATCTGCCTCAGGGATCCATCAGTCACCCTCAGGGCCTTGTGGAGGGGAAGAAAAGGTGTCCTTGTAATGACAATTTAATGGCTTTAGGGAGGCCTCTGTCGTGCGATGCATCTTGCAAACACCAATCTGCCTCATAGCGAATCACTCATTTCCCCAAACTCATAGAACATAATTGTTTGGCTTGAAAAATTGGTTTGGTGTCTGGACCAGAAATATATTGAATTTTAGGACCAGTCACACAAGACAATACATTCTTTCTATGTCTTTTAAGACTGAAAGACTAATGCCTGACCCTGAGAGGCCGAGATGCAGAGCTGTAACCACGTACATATGTCACTCACAGAATCAGAATCAGAACAATTCCGGAATTGCCCTTCAGGACACTTTAACTCCAACATAATATTCCTCCTGATGATCCTGATGATCACAATGTGTGGCATATAAGTGTTCATTCCATGGTTGGTTTATGAAATACTCCACATGTTGTATCATTATTATTTCACTTGTGAATGAATGCAGGAGAGACAAAGGGGGAGATTGATATTTAAATGCATCAGGCAAATAGATACCAAGTAAAAGATAAGGAGAGATCAAGCAGAGAGGGAGAGACAGACACAAGCAGACTGACATACAGAGAAGAGGTTGCTGAGTCTTAGGGAGATCCAGATGCCAAATCCAAACCATTTGGATTACTCTGTTGTTTCCAGTTCAGAAAAACCTTAGAGAGACACATTAAGGGTCCATCTGATAAAATTGTATTTGCCTGTACATGGGTGTGTCAACATGCACTGCATATCAAAGGGGGCTCCTGTCATCTGACAATGTCTAGGATCACATAAAGCAATCAGTAACTTGAATGTAGTACAAAAGAGTACAGAAAATGTACACAAGGTCACTTCAAAAACTAATTTAAGACATGATTATGCAGAACCAGCATAATGGTTCTTGTACTGAGGTGATTAACTAAATACAGGTGATTGGTGTGTCCTAGCCAGGAAATAGAATATATCAAATATCAAAGACATCAATGGTATCATGGCTATTCAAAAGTTCAAACACACTTCTTTTCAAACAATAAAAGTGCTTTGTGAAAGGTGTATGGCTCGCAAGTGTTCCCCTGTACTGGTAACTTACCAGCTGACAGGTAGCCTACCTGTTGTTACACCTCTGTACAGGTAAACTCCCAGGTGACAGGCAAAGCACCTGTTGTACTCGGTGACCCTAGTCATCTGTACAGGTGGACGACAAAAGTCTCTGCCCCCACACCCCATCAGCCCTATCTACATACATGTACGGGCACAGTTCACCACCAGTCTGACCATGTGCCGTAAAACGGTAATAAAGGTGTCGTAAAGAACATTCCTTTATAACAACATTACTCTTCCCGCCACCTGGTAGTGTATGTTACAGAATGACCTGCAGCAATTCATACTAATCCAGATATATGTTCTAAAAAGGTGTTCAGTAAAATGTCTGATCCACTGCTCCCCACTGCTCCCCATTGTGTCTTTATTCCTTGTACTCTGCCTTTGAAATCAATATGAAATGAGAAATCAAGGCAAAGGAAAATTAATGATGAGCCCTGATGTAACAGAGCCAAAAGAGGAAGAACTCCCACGCTGCATCCATTGATAACAAGATACAAAGGAAATAAGGTTACACCAACAGGACACAATCTGGTTACAGTTTAAGTTTGGAAGGCAACAAAATGTGTTCCATTTCAAAACTTGTTATCAGAAGAATACAAAGGAGATTCTGAGTTAATTTTCCATGCTTGTTTGAATCATAACAAACCTTGCTAAGCCTTTGTAAGGAGATCAATCCTTTAGGGTGATGCAGTGTGATGCATGAATGTAGCACAGGTGAATTGCCTACAAGGGCTGCATTGATGCATCATGACAATGAAAGGGAAGGGTTCATTACAACATTAAATGGTACGATACCATGAATGCATCATACATCTTAGTGTCATGGTGCACCAGCACAGAGTTGGTGAGTAACCAGCTGCTGCTACATTTATGTATCATGAGAATGCTTTAGGAGCATGTTGTAATGAGGCACACAATAATGCAACCCTGGTGAGTCATACATCAGTGCATCATGATGACAAAAGGGAATACTGCATTAAGGTACTCCCCTCACCTTACAGGGTTAAACCTGAGCTGTTATGTCATGTATTTTCCCATAATGTGGTTATAACAGCTTGCCATTGATTATAAGTATCAGCTGATCATTAGCTTTGTGTTTGGCAGATCCACTAGTTGCCATAAGTGGATAATCCATCTTTTCACAGAGAATTAAACAGGATACAGTTTTCTCTAAAGCCATTGTTGGTCAAGGATAAAGTGACCCCCCCCCCCGTCTATGAAAAAGATGAGAGAAAATCAACAAAATGTTCAATGATGATGAAAGGCACCAATGTAACATGTTAAAACCAGGAATAATTGTATATGTGCGGAAACAAGGCAAAACAAGCACCAGCAAAGTCTGAGTCTGAACTACATGATCCCCATTTCCCATTCAATGACGCATTGACAAATCAGCATGGTGTGTAGTAATATGCAAGAATGAAATCTTAATCCTCCAAAAGACACAAACACCATTTTAGCTGTAAAGGTGTTTATACAGTAGAATGCTGTTTCACCTTTGTCACTTTGGACAACTAAAAGTGACTCCCATTTCAAATAACTCAACCAGCGGCTCAGGCACGAGATCAGCCATTTTGTGATTATTGAAGTAAAGGTCTGATGGATGAGAGGCTGTAATACTGAACATTATTTTCAAATCAGAACACAAATTCAATTCTCAGTCCAATCTTAACATAATTGTGGTAATGGTCTGGCACCTGGTTCGGATTCCTGTCAATTCTACACTATTGGCCACAGGTTGGGGCTTCTTCTTCCTCCTTATCTTGTCTCTCTTTCACTTCAATATTCATCATCAGTCCGATTTTTTTCCCTCATTTTCTGTTTGAGGTGAGGCATGGGGATAAACACTTATTTTACTCTCCTTCTGGTCCCGATAGATTTTCATGCAGCAGAAGATCTCATCAATATAATGTATAACCTCTGTGACCCGGCATGGCCCATATGGATCCACTTGCCTGCTGGCCCACCTTAGGGTGACCTAGTTTTGAACATCCTTAACTAAGAGATGTGGGAAAACTGAGGAGGCTTATTTCTCTGATTCTTGTGTTGGTTCAATGAATAGCCTTGAGCATGATAGTTTTGGCTGCTTAAGTTTCTATCTAATCAATAGTCCGGGACTTTTCACCAGTTTCTGTTTTAGCTAGCGTGGATTTAAGTTGTAATGTCAGCTAGTGCTGTAGGGATTGTATTTAGGAAGGTCTGGCATCAAAAGGCAAGCTCTGTGACTGGGAAAAATGTGATTGAAACAAGATAACAGCCATGAGGGATGTAGCAGTTGGCTTACACTCAACAGTAAGGTTAATTGGAGCACTTTGTATGAGAAGGTCTAGCATCAAGCCGCACGATGTGAGGTGGGAAGAAGCAGCAGAGACTGTTTTAAGGAAGATCTGGCATTGAAAGGCATTGAGAGCGGGATTAGAAGATGCAATGTCAGCTAGTGCTGTAAAGACTGTTTTAGGGAGGTCTGGCATCAAGAGGCAAATGTGATTGGAACAGGGTAATAGCCATGGGGGCCGTAGTAGCTGGCACTCAATCCACAGCAGTGTCAACACCAGTGCAATTTTAGAGAAGGTCTTGCAGTAAGGAGTATAATGTGGGGCTGGTAGAAGCAGTAGAGATTGCTTTAGGAATGTCTGGCATCAAGAATCATGCTCTGAGATTAAGTAGAACTGATTGGAGCAGGGTAACATCCAACGGGGTTGTAGCAGCTGGCATATGGTTTTTGGCAGGGTTAAAAGCAGCACAGTTTGTGGGTAGGTCTGGAAGCAAGGGGCTGAATGTGAAGCTGGATGAAGCTGTAGAGACTGTTTTAGGGAGGTCTGGCATCAAAGACATGTTTTGAGTTTGAGTAGAGCTGAGTGGAGTCAGGTAATAGTCTGGGAGCTGCAGCAACTGGCTACAATCCACAGCAGCATTTATAGCAGCGTCTGGTGGCAAGGTCTGGTGGCAAGGAGCATAATGTGAGGCTGGATAAAGCAGTGAAATAAGCCAAGGGGGCTGCATCGGTTTCTATAGCATCCACAGCAACCTAGATAGGACTGCTAGCAGTGAGAGCCTGAGGCATGAGAGAGGGTGGTGGAAATTAGGTGTTTTCTTATACAGATAGGTATAAATTGTTCAATTTCCCCTTTCAATGACAGATTGGTTTCAAAATTGCTGAATGGGTTCCCTATGTTAGCATTTACAATTATGTGTATGTACAAGCCAAAATATTTTGTCTTATAATGACAGTACTTAAGTATCATGATGCTACGCTGAAAATCTGATAAAAAATGTCCACACTATATGAGGTGATAGCTACTGACTGAATTCATGGCAACATCTCTAAATATACACTGACAATGTTCCAAAATATAGTAAATTGCAGTAAGATTACAGGGGTACCTTTCATAAGATTGAAATTGGATGAACATTAGTTGTCATCAGGCACAAAGTATATATATAGAGCATATATCAAAGAGTATTGGTCACACCTGTGTTTGTTCTAGCCTACTATAAACGCTTCATCACACCAATATTAGCCTCGCCTGGAGAAAACTGCATATTACAGAGTTGCCTAGACACATATTGGCACTCCCCCGTCCCCGTTGGTTAATTTGTAGCCATGTTCCCCTAACAGGTCCCCCTGACACACATCACACAGCTGTACCTTTCCCTAACCAGTTCCCACAAGCAACCCCTACATCACACCCATCACATAGATATGTGAGTAGTATAGTATGTATCGGAACGGGACTATAGTTAAGTACTGTTTATTACTCAATCAACATGCAGCCAATCAGAGGCCTCCATTTGGTCACGTGACCCGTTGCCATGGTAACGTGACCTACTTAGGGCTCTCAGCCAATCAGAAGCCAGCATTCTGGGTGACCTACTGACCTACTTAGAAGCTCTCAGCCAATCAGAGGCCGGCATTCTGGTAACCATGGTAACGTGACCTGCTTACGTCACGTGACCTACTTAGGCTCAGCCAATCAGAAGCCGGCATTCTGGTAACTAGGGTAACGTGACCTACTTAGGGTTTGTTTGTAAACAACACCACGTGGCTCTCTTGTTTGTAAACAACACCACGTGACACGTGACTGTTTGTAAACAAACAACTTATATATAGAAAATAAACACAACAAGTTCCATGTTATGTTAAAATTATATTTTCAAAAAAAAAAGCACATCTGTTACAGCGTCTATGTGTAACTACGCGCGTTCTCATTCAAACACTATAACACTATCATACCGTAGCAGCAGCAGGTAGGACTGGAAGGAAAGCAAGCGCACGAGCAGAAGCGACGACACCAGTTGCACCATCCGGCCGTCGCGTTGGTAGCCCTACTACTCGTCGCGCGTTCAACTGGAGGTTTAAGAGTGACAAATGACGATTCTTTGTCGACGCGACTGCTAACTTCAGCATCGGCAGCAGCATCGGCAGCATCGGCAGCAGCATCGGCAGCAGCGGCAGCAGCCTCGGCAGCAGCGGTAGCAGCAGTAGCAGCAGCTGTAGCAGCAGTAGCGTGAGCATTAGCAACAACAGCAGCAGCGACAGTAGCAAGGGCGGCAGAGCGGGCACTAGCAGCGTTATCAGCGGCGTCATCGGCAGCCGCAACAGCATCAGCAGCAGCAGCGTCGGCATCGGTGGCATGAGTAGCTGCATCGGCGGCAGCAACAGCAGCAGTCACAGCCGCAGCGGCAACAACAACAACATCATCACAACCAGCGTCACTAACAGCCGCAGTAAATGCAGCAGTAGCACGCTGAGCAGCACTAGCAGCAGCAGTAGCAGAGGCTACAGCATCAGCTTCACATTCGCGCGCCGCTTCGTCATTCCGCTTCATGTCACGGTAGCAACTTTCCATCATGGGGATCTGCAAATTGAGGCGCGGTGCTGGTGGTGGTAGTAGTAGTAGTAGTGGTAGTAGTAGTAGTAGCGTGAACGATGATGACGATGCCGAATACGGTTTCACTCCCCCTTATATACTCTTACTCCCCTCCCCCCCCCTTTTCTTTTCAAGCTACTGGCCAGCTGCCCCCTCACGGCAGGTCTTTAGATCAGCCTTAAGTCGCTTACTACGCGGCTCATCATCCCTCTAATCGCATTTTCCAGCCGCCGGCCGGCTGACTGCTGACGACAGGAGAGGGTGATTTGTTTTTCTTTAGATTTAAGCCGCTTACCACACGCACACCCTCTAGTCACAGACAGAGTGACAGAAAGGGAGGGGGTCGCTTTGTTCACGCTACCTGTAGTTGTTTTTCTATACACACGCTGAGCCCATGACCCGCTAATCCTTTATACAGGTAACACGCGTTCAACTAATTACTCTATTGTATGACAGTCGGTACACGGATTTAATTTTAAACCACCTTCCCATCTGGATCCATGTCTGGCGGGGTGGAAGGATCCAGCTGAAAAGCGTGATTAGGGCTTTTGTTTCTCTTATGATAGCAGCAGGTCAGCATGCGACAGCTGAAAATGTCAGACTCGCCGCTCCTATAAAAGACTGAGATGCGTCTCTCTTTCCACACACCCTTCTACCATCGCCGCCGACACCGCCACCGCCGGCCAGCCGACCGCCGCCACCGCCTGCAGTCACCGCCATCACGCCAGCAGGGAATTTCGAGCTGAGTCTGCTTATTGCTTATTTTTTTTCTTTGAGCTTTTTGTTTTCTTAAATTTTTATTTTCACTCAGTCTTTTTTGTTTCGGAGGAAAGAAATATGGCGCTGCAGAGGGCGCGAGTTTCTAAAAGACGGTCGCGCGAACAAAGTGCTCTCCTCAACTGCCCGGCTATTTTTTTATCTCAAAGGAGAGAGCGTCACGTAGTTGAGGTTCACGCTTCTCTTGAAGCGTACCGAATTCTCGAGAAATGCAAAGCTGAGCGCCATCGTCGTTATACAAGAGCGGAAAAGGAAAACGTAGCGACATGGCCGAGAGCCGTCTTCTCAGAACAGCATTTACTCTACTATTGCATAACAGCTGCTCTCAGCGCCCCCACTCGTTGGGCGTTTCATGAAAAGAAAGAGCGCCGCTACTCTCCTCACCCTGCCTCCTCTTATAAAGTGAGAATAAGTGCTATGAAACGATTCGACAAGCCGATCGGTTTCTTGGGAGCGACTGCAGCTCCCACTCGGTGGGCGCGCGTTGTGGCCGACGTGAACACGGTCTCTAAACGTTTCGACGTCGTCACTTGTTATCCCGCATATTGCAACGCAGCCGAATTGAAGAAGATAGGGACGCACTATTTTAAACCATACGCTCCAATATGTATTTGTCACCGCCGCGCTCACACGCCTTATTGCTTTTTCGAGACGATCGTGTCACAACACAGAAATAGAAAAAAAAACGGCAAAGCGACGAGCTTTGCCTAAATGATAAAAAAAAAAAAAAAAAAAAAAAAAAATTAATCTCCTCCTCCTCCTCCTCCTCCTCCTCCTCCTCCTCCTCCTCTTCTTCTTCTTTTTTTAAAAAAAAATAAATATTTGTATCAGACTCCTCTGGAGTCTGATACAAACATTTATGACTATTGAGTGAAAATAGAATTTTATCACAAAAAAAGTCACTTCTGCCGCCGCTACTGTGACACCGGCCGGTATCAATAAAAAGGTCGGCTGACTTTTCTCCACAACCATTCACTACCGACCGTTCCAGTGAGAAACACAGCAGACAGTCAGACACACAACCGCTCTCTGACGCGTCCTGAAAAAAAACAAAAAAAAATGTCCAGTAGTAAAAGCAAACTCTTCACAGAAATTCATTTCGACGCTCGACTACAAGGACCCTTTAGTTGTATCATTAGCGGTCCGTCGGGTTGTGGAAAATCGCGCTTGGTGGATCAATTTCTGAGCGACGTGAACAATTTGGTCACGCCGCCGGTGGAAAAGACTTTTTACCATTACGGCGAGTGGCAACCTCTGTTTGAAAAAATGCAAAATCAGTACGGTGTGGAATTCAGAGAAGGTCTTCCTAGCAAAGAGTCTATAGCGGGAGACGTGGAAGTAGCAGAAGACGCTTTACGACCCCACACTCTACTGATATTGGACGATCTGATGAGCAGTTCCAATCAGCAAGTGGTAGCCGACATCTTTACTAAATACTCGCATCACTGGAACGTGAGCGTCATATACATCACTCAGAACCTATTCCAGAAATCACCCGACTTTCGAACTATGAGTCTGAACGCTCACTACATGATCGTTTTCAAGAACCCGCGCGACATGGGGCAAATAGCTAGTCTGTCTCGCCAGGTGTTTCCGTCCAACGCGGCGGCCCTCTCTAGTATATTTACCCATGAACTCAAGCGACCTCACTCATACCTCCTTCTGGACTTCAAGCAGTCAACACCTGACGATCTGAGAATACGCTCCTCTTTGACGTCCATACACTCTCAGCTAGTGTTCGTACCGCTAGACAAAAAAAAGAACAAGAGAAAGCAGTAGCAAAAAAAATGTCTTCTCATCTACTCGAAAGACACTTTGGTACTCTCAAGCACTTAGCTAAGTGCTCGCCAAAGGACTGCTCGCATCTAATAGACTCTGGAAGCGACGATCTGATCGCAGCGTTAAGTGAGATCTGTCACAATTTACTGGTAGGGAACATCCCGCTCAGCGACAAACAACTGGACAAGCTTCGAGAATCGGCTGACGTGTTGAGGGAGGTCGGCAAAAAATCTACGCCCATCAAAAAAAAGAGACGCGTCTTGGTACAAGAGGGAGGTTTCCTCATTCCGGCTCTCATAGGGATGGCCTTACCGCTTATAAAGAGCATTCTCCGTATATGAGACACCTCATTCGACACCTACTCGCCGACAGCACCACCACCACCACCACCACCACTACCGCCACCACCAGCGTCATTGCCACCGTCGTCCCCATGACGGACTCAGAGCAGCAACAACACTACAAACGTTTAGCGCTCGTGGATCCTGAGACGCTCTACAAATCATCACGAGCAGGTCTACTTCATCATGTGCCCGCTGCTGCTGCTACTACTAGCGCTGCTACTACTGCAGTCGCTGCTGCTAGTACTTCTACTGCTCCAAACCTTCCTCCTCTTCCTGATGAGCGCACTGAAAAGAACGAGAGTTCCGCTCCTGCCACCGCCGCCCGCCTACCTGCCGACATGGCCTATTACCACAAGCAGGCAGAGCAGTCCCTTCATCCCGACGCGGCCTTGCACCAGGTGCTACAGTTTATCTACAGGGACTTGGATTTAGTGTTGAACGACCCCACTTTGGAATCGCGCGAGAAAATGTTGAAATACCGAAGGTTGTTGAATAGATTGCAATTTTTTCTCGCGAATCCCCACAACAGCAACATCTCTTCGTCCTACTCTTCTTCGCCCCCGGCTCGACTCCGTCAGTCTGCTGAAGAGGCCAGCGCGTCCCTACTCGAGCGGTTGGTGAACCAAGTTCCCAAGAGGAATCGCACCCGGACCGTGGCGCTGTACAAACAATTGGAGAAATCCGGAGTGATCAAGTGGAACGAGGACGGTGCGGTGCGCGAGATGTCGGGTCGGAGAATACCACCTGAGCGTCGCATCAACATAGTGGACTTACTGAACGACGCCGCCAGGTTCAGGAAGACGGCGCCCAGACCGGCGGGCTACTCGCCGTTCACGAAAGCGCTGCGCGAAGCAGTTCCCACAGACTCCTTGATCGGAAACCATCTGTATAAAGCGAGCGGACCTGGCCAAAGTTTGGACACACGGCTTGCTGACAGAGGTCGGAAACGACCGAGCTTCGACTCGGAAGAAGGAGAAGCAGCAGCAGCAGCAGCAGCAGCAGCAGTAGCAGCAGCAGACTCTTCTCTCCAGGTGGTGGACGATCAATCCTCTGAAGACGAGGAGGACGACCGTGAACTTTTCCAAACTCCGACTTCCTATAGGAGCGTGCCGCGTAAGAAAAGGAAAGGGCGCAACCGCCTAGCGGCGAGCTCGTCGTTCACGCCCTCAACAAGCCCACCATGGGCAAACCAGTGAAGAGACTGACCAAGAAGGAAAAAGAAAAGAAGCGCGTAGTAGCTAGATATACCGACGTCAAAGCGCCCTCCAGTTTCACTAGCGTGACTAAACTCCAGAAACATCATTTTCGCCACCTGAACCCGGCCGTCATCCGAGATGCTTTAGTGTCGCTGGACGCCTACACTAAACATAAACCCATTCGGAGAAAATTCGCAAGGAACAAGACTATAACCGGCGCAATCGATCAGCAGTGGCAGATAGATCTGATGGACATGCAAGCTTTGGCGTCTCACAACGACCGCTTCCGGTACGTGGTGACGGCGATCGACGTTTTCTCTAGGTACGCGTGGGCCGTTCCCATTAAATCCAAGAGCGGCGCTGATGTCACCGAGGCCTTCCGAGAGATGACAGGCACTGGCGAGAGACGACCGCGCACTGTTCAGACAGACAAGGGGAAAGAGTTTTTGAACAAGATCTTTCAAGATCACTTGAAGAGCGAGGGCATAGAGTTCTTCACTGGCGAGAACGACGACATCAAAGCTAGTCTAGTGGAGCGCTTGAACCGCAGTCTGAAGGAGAAGCTGTGGCGTTATTTCACACACAAGCGCACGTATCGCTACGTAGACGTACTGCACCATGTAGTGTCTTCTTACAATCGCACTCACCACAAGACGTTGAAAATGGCGCCGGCTCAAGTCAGCTCGGAAAACAGCGAAACAGTTTTCTACCGACAAGATCTCCCAACTAACAAACAAATCGACGAAATATGGAAAAAGAAGAAAAAAACAAAGACGTCCGCCGTCGACGTCATCGCTCCGGGTGACAGAGTGAGGATGTTGAGAACTAAAGGCGCCTTCGACAAAGGGTACGAGGGAAACTGGCGCGAGGAAGTGGTCGACGTTGCTAAGACGTTGGGAAGCAGAGGGTTCGAGCTGAAAGACGACAAGGGCGAGGAGATAAAACGCGTCTTCTACCCGGAAGAGGTTCAGAAGGTGTACAAGAGTCGTTACGACAACAACTACCTGATAGACGAGGTGTTGCGCCGCAAGACCGTCGACGGTAAAGAGTTAGCTTTCGTACGTTGGTTAGGTTACGACGACAAGTTCAACGAGTGGATCCCCGTCAAAAAAAATAATGTAGAAAAAAAAAAAATGAACATCACTCTACCTAGCAACAGCTCTATGGAGTATTATCCTGACAACAGCTTGACGTCTTTCCGAACTCACTTCGACTCGCCGCTCCTTCTGCCCGAAGCGTACGAAGCGGCTCTGACTGAGATCATCCTCCCTACAGAATGGACTAACGTGCACGACGACGACTTGATCATCGTTGTTCCTCTGCGCACCAAAGGTTCGCTAGAGGAGGCGATCCAGGTTTTAAAAGAAACTAAATTCTCCGAAGGAAAAAAACCACAGGTAGACTGGAGGGGAATGAAAAACGCGAACGGTCTGAGCAAGCTAACGTTCAGCTCAAAATTCCCGCTGAGCTGGAAGGAAGCGAGCTATGTAACGGTGGAAGAGATATCAGACACGTCGGAAGAGCAGCAATTGAAACCGGAAACAAAAAGGTTCAAGAGAGAGGTCGACTTGAGACAGACGAATGCCGTATACAAGCAGTTCTTGTCCCCGGCGGTGAAGAAGAAGGCGATCAGCGATCAAGCAAGACAAATGATCGAAAAGATGGAGAAAGACATGGGAGTGCGCAGTTTCATGCCAAACATATTCGAGATACCTCCTTTTTTCACCGGAAGCAACCACACCCTAATCGAGCGCTTGAGTGAGACGTTGCGAGATGACAGACTAGAGGGCGACAGCTTCTTGCTCAAACCGATGCGGATCTTATCGTACGACGCCAAGACGAAACGCGTCACCATCAAACCGCCGAGACACTGTGCTGTCCTGCTGAGTCAGCATCTCGCATGCGTTCTAGGCTTCGGAGAGAAGACGTGTTTCGCGTCGCCGACTACCGGCGCCTACTCGATGGATGTTTACGGGGACGTGCACTCTGTGTACATATACACCGACATGATCCAGGAGAGACGTGTGGGCGACATGTTGCGCTGCGTGGCGGTGGACAGAGGCGGAAAGCGTCGAGGTAGCGTGCAAGCTATCAGTTTTCCCCATTTGGATTATTTCCCCTTGAAATCCAAGAGGTTTACCGAGGTCGGCATCTATTTAAGAGACAGATCCGGTCATTCCATCCCATTCGGTAGAGGCGAGGTGACCGTGACACTTCATCTGAGACCTATTGAGCGCTGAAAGAGAGAAAAATGATGCGTCAACGCGTTCCGTACTTTCCACCCAGGCGCACCGTCGGCAGAGGGTACAGCGATTACTACAACGCGCAGCTGGGCAACGGCGTCAACGTGTACAGCGGGCGCTCTTTCCAGAGCGGGCACGGTTTGGGCGGCGCTCTGTTAGGCCTGATGCGCTCGGCTACCCCGCTATTGAAGTCGGTTAGAAAAACGCTGCTCCGCGCCGGTGTGGGCGTAGCTAAAGATGTGCTGGCGGGTCGGACTTTAAAGAGCAGCGTGAAAAGACCGAGGCGCAGGCGCTCTGAAGAGACTGGCGAGTACGGCGTTCTCGGGAGGAAAGACGTCTGTCGCGTCTAAGAAAGGGTCGAAACGTCGCCGGCATTCTCCTCAGACGGGCGGTGGCTCTTGCAAGAGACGTAGAGGGGATGTATTCGACCGGTAAGCGCCTAGGCGTTCAGGTATAAATAAAAAGACTGGAGGCGGCCGGCGTCAGTCTGTCGGCCGCATGAAGAGAGAACACAATGGCTTACGTACACGAGAGCAGTAACGAGTGCGCGCTCTCTGAGCTCGACCTGCACACCGTAGCGCCGACTCAGACTACTATCTTAAAGTCGTCTTTCCTGGGGATAGAAACAAAAAACTCTTTAGAGGATGGAGGTAACATAAATTTCACCATCAACAAGTCGCAAGAGTACACAGACCTGAACGAGAATTACCTTCATCTGGAATGTCAAGTGCTAAAGGACGGAGCGGCGATCGAGGACACCGACGCGGTAGCTCCGGTGAACAACTTGGCTCACTCGCTCTTCAAAGACGTCCAAGTCTCCATCGGCGGTTTCAAAGTGTCTGGCAACACCGAGACCTACCCTTACCGAGCTTACTTGGAAGGGTTACTCAACTACAACAAAGACGTGAAGGACGGCGTCATGAGCGCCCAGGGGTGGCATGAAGATACGCCCGGTCAGTTTGACACGTTGACTGACGCGAATGCGGGGTACAAAGCGCGCAAGAAGCTAATCTCCAACAAGCGCTTTTCGCTGATGGCGCGACTGCACTTTGACCTGGCTCATCAACCGAAGCTCATCGTTGGAGAGACAGAAATCAATCTCACTCTGAAACAAGCGGCGCCCTCTTTCTATCTGATGTGCGCCGCTGACGGAGGCTACAGCTTGAAGATCTACAAAGCAAAGCTCTACGTGCGACGCGTGCTGGTGGCGGACGCTGTAGCGGAAACGCACGAGAGAGCGGTGATAGAACACGGGCCCTTCGACTACCCGGTGAACAGAGTGGAGGTGACGACCTACGCCATCCCTCAAGGTAACAGAGATCACAGCTACACGCACTCCAACACAGGCCAGCTTCCCAAGTCGATGATGATTTGCTTCCTTGACCACGACGCCTTCAACGGTAGCTACACCAAGAACCCGTTCGAGATGAAGCATTACGACATCAGCTCGCTTCAAGTGGTAGTGAACGATCAGAAAGTGCCGAACGACGCCTACGTGCCCGACTTTAAGACCAAAGCGGCCGTGAGAGAGTACTTGGCGCTACACACGGAAACGGGGATGTACGAGGGCGCGCGCTCCTGCGGTATTTCATACGATCAATTCCTGAACGGTTACACGGTGTTCCCCCTCGACTTAACCCCAGACAGATCGCACGACGGGTGTCGCGTGAACCTTATAAGAGCGGGTCAGCTGAGGGTGGAAGTCAGTTTCCGCTCGGCGCTACAAGCGACAACAACGGTGCTACTCTACTTGGTGTACGACAACGTCGTCGAGCTGACCCGAGATCGACACCCCGTCACCGACTACCACATGAACTGAAGACAAGACGGCGGTACTCGGCGTATCGTATGAACAGGCTTGAAATAAGCAGAGTGTTGAAGGAAAACGTTCACACAAAACATCGTTTCCTGGGCGTTTTCTCTTGTGACACTATTCCGAAGCACCCTATCAAAGACACTTGTTTCGTGAGCAACACAGATCCGCAACATTTACCAGGTCAGCATTGGGTCGCGTTTTACGTGTCGAGCACGGGTGAAGTGTACTACTTTGATTCCTTCGGCTTACCGCCGCTGAGTGCGGAGTTCTTGTCTTTCGTGGAACGCTCTGCTCCGTTCAAGTGGCAAAGAAACCGCATTCAACTACAAGACACTTCTGCTGACACCTGTGGACCTCATTGCGTTCATTTCCTAATTGAAGCATGTCGAACAAGAAACCCCAAGAAGTGCGTCATGCGCATGAGCAAAATCCCAAAGCTGAGCGACCGGGCCGTGAGTCAGAAGCTATCGATGATGCTGTTGTGACGGGTTGTTGCGATGGCGGCCGTTTCATGGAGGCAAAGATTCTCTGCCTTGCCGAAATGGTGTTGGATTTATCCAAAGTCGTGCAATGTCTATTGGAGAGAAGTCGTCCGGGGTGTGGTGGTGCGAGTGACGGCGGCGTGAGACTTTGCGGCCTGTTGAGTTGCTGCAAATCGAAGAAGCAAGCTAAAAAAGCATAAACTTGTGTGTTTTTTCTGATTGAAATGAAAATAAAGAATAAAATGAAAAGAAAAGAAATTATCTTGTTGTGTTTTTATTTCTATATAAGTTACATAACTTTTTTTTTGTTTGTTTGTTTACAAACAGTCACGTGTCACATGGTGTTGTTTACAAACAAGAGAGCCACGTGGTGTTGTTTACAAACAAACCCTAAGTAGGTCACGTTACCCTAGTTACCAGAATGCCAGCTTCTGATTGGCTGAGCCTAAGTAGGTCACGTGACGTAAGTAGGTCACGTTACCATGGTTACCAGAATGCCGGCCTCTGATTGGCTGAGAGCTTCTAAGTAGGTCAGTAGGTCACCCAGAATGCTGGCTTCTGATTGGCTGAGAGCCCTAAGTAGGTCACGTTACCATGGCAACGGGTCACGTGACCAAATGGAGGCCTCTGATTGGCTGCATGTCGATTGAGTAATAAACAGTACTTAACTATAGTCCCGTTCCGATACATACTATACTACTTATGTGGGTTAATCTAAAATAAGTTCCCATATTCCTGTGTATGGAATCTTACTGAGATCTTTCTGTAAAAAAAGGTCAGGGTCTAGTACCCATGTTCCCATCAATTCCAACATTTTGGATATAAATTTTATAGTATAGTGGATGCAAAGACAGATAGAAGGATGAATGGGAGGGGAGCAGAGAGACATATTGATTGGGCCTAGATATTGGCAGGATGCCTGGATGTTGAAGCCATTACAGACCATGACAGAGACATAGCAGTGGGGCAGAGACGTAGTACCTGGATGTTGCAGCCATTACAGACCCTGACAGAGACATAGCAGTGGGGCAGAGACTTAGTACTGGATGTTGGAGCCATTACAGACCATGACAGAGACATAGCAGTGGGGCAGAGACTTAGTGCCTGGATGTTGGAGACCTTGACAGAGAGTGGATCATTGCTGAGAGGCTGCCCCTTCTACATAGAGTCAGTCATGAGGACAAGGGAGAGGTGGGATCAATATTAGCCCTCCTTAACCAGAAGTTATTGGTGGAACTAGGGAGAATTTAAGTGGGGTGCTTCTCTGCTATTTTGGCTTGATGACATATTCTGGGGGAACCAGATTCGATGATGCCAAGCATGAACTTGGAAAATCAATATAACAGAAAGGGCCAACCTCTGACGACTAAATCCACATCCATTATCAGAGCCAGACAGTGGATCTGACACCTTTGATAGCCCCTCCATGGATGGGATGGAGAAGAGAGGAATTCGAAAGAAAATGTAAATGTGATTTCATATACATTTTAAAAGCATAAACAATTTCTCAGATATCAAAATGAGAACTGTTGATCATTAAATGATTGGAATAAAAGCAGTATGAATTAATGGAATGAAAGCATTATGGAAACAATCAAATTTACCGTTTGTAAGTCTGATGTAGGAATGCAGCACTGATGAATAACTTGCCAGCGTTGTATTTAAATGGCATGCCAAACCCATGGGTTGATATTATCCAGAAGGGCCAGCATAATGCTTGACTGCAGCCTGATACACACTGCAGGGCTATACTTAATCATCAGGGCTGCATTCATGCCCCATACTGACAAAGGACATGGCGTATTTAAGCACCATTTAGCCCTTAAAGGGTTAGTGTTAGATAATAATATCAGGCAGAATATTGTGCTGATATAATATCCGTGAGAGCCCTATGGGAGTAGAAGTAAAGAAGGCTGGTTCCCAAAGCTATGCATTAATGAAATCTGAGCCTTTTGCAGACTTTTTAACATTCTCTTCCTATTATAGTTCAAGTTTCTCTTCAAGGCTGCATCAGAGCATTCTGTAGATGAATATAGCGCCACCTTAGTCTGTTACCTCTCTGTGCGGATACCACCATCTTTAGCCAATGCTGGATAATGTATCATATTTAAGCTATTCTGTTTTAGTTGACACAAATAATGTGTTAGGATAGTGACAACTTTCTGTATATTAGAACCCCTCAGAGAGGGATTCCTGAGTCAATGTCTGACTCAGAATGGTCCGTGACTAGGTTTACTGTGTGGAGTAGCTGCCATCCATATGGACCTTGGGCTGGTGGGGGGGCAGGGGGGATGGACTCAATATGAAGCCTCATCTGGTATTAGGTAATGTCTGCAGGAGGTTTCATTTTAATAAACCTTTAAGGGCCACCTAGTGCTTTAACGTGAGATGCCTACTGTCATTATGATTCAGAAATGCAGCCCTAAAGTGTCTACTCAACAGGGCTGGATTCATGCACAACCTCATCATATCAGGTTGTGCATATTTTGCTTAAATGCAGCTCTGGCGAGTAACTGCCGGGGCTGCATTGATATCCCACAAAGTAACAGTTAGTTAGGTAATGCTACACTCATCTGGGATAGTAATTTGAAAATTGCTTTTCAGCCATGTTAAATTCAAGGTTGTATTAGTAGGAGAAAATGAATATGCGTGAAAATGAATTCTGAGGAGTTAAATGAACAACTTGCCCTTTAAGGCAGCATAGTGCATTTTTGCAATGTGCCCTTGTCATCATGATACACTCATGCATCCCTGGTGAGTATCCTGCCAGGGTTGCACTAATGCATCATTCCTCCCCTTACTGAGTGTATCAACCTGGTCACCATGATGTTTAAATGAAGCTCTAGCCAGGGCCACATTTAAACATCATAATGGCAAAGATCATGGTGCATTAAAGCACTATGCAGCTCCTTAGAGGTCAGAGAATCAGAAGATTCATCTCAATGTCACACAAGATTTCTACTCAGCTAGCTAGATGATTACAAAGTCATCAGGAAATCTTCAGAGCAATTTGAGAATTGCTTCTCAGCCCCGTTTAATATGGGGTTGTATTAGAAGGAGAAAGGGAATGTGGAAATAGATGCTGAGGAATGGCTAATGAAGCACTGCGGGACTCATCAAATATCATGTTACCACAGATGGGCTTGCATTTAAAGTTTATCAGGTAGTAGGGGTTTTCTGTTGTCTAACCCAATGTTGAATCAAAGACTAGCAAAGTTGTGTCATGTTCACTTCACTATGCTAAACTTACTCACAGGCATTTTGACAGTATATGAGGCACTCTACTGTCATGAACAGGTTGAAATTGGTTTGTCCTGATTGAAGGTTCTACATCATGATAAAGGAATAAAGGGGATATAGATGGAGGATGGGGGCATCCCCATGTACCCTGTCAATTAATCAGAATCTAGCATAGTTATAATTCTAGATGTATCATTTTTAATTCAAAGACAAGCTCGTGGAAGTCTCGGAGCTCATAGAAAATGGCTATTGTATTTAACAGAATTTTCTATCATGTTCTATGAGTTGGGGAAATGAGTGATTTGTTATAAAGCAGATTGGTGTTTGAAGGATGCCCCACATGACAGAGGCCTCCCTAAACCATTAATAGTCATTATGAGGACACCTTGTTTTCACCTCTACAAGGCCCTGCAGGATGAGTGTCCCAGTGGCAGTGTGATTAAGGCTTTGGCCTAAAAAAAAAGAAGGTTTGTTTTTTAGGCAATTTAGAAAAAAAATCCGTATTTTTACCCTTTTTTGGTCAATTTTCGGGTCTTCTGACCGGCCATCTGGTCTTTTCATGTTTAAAAAAAAGTTTTAAAAAAAAAATCCGACCTACCGACCCTACATTTTCTGCCCATGTTACCTGAAACAAACCTTCTTTTTTTTTTTGGCCTTACTCTGTCCCCCCTCTGTGGAGTCACGGGTTCTTGCCTGTTCTATGAGATGTGACAGCCCCAAGATACAGCAGCTGCCCTTGATATAAACGTTCTGCCACCCATCGTTTTGAACCGATTCCCACTTTGTTATAGAATCGGGGATGCTTCATGTAGAAACTCACCTTATCTCTCATTTACAGAAGGAGCTAAGGAAAAAAGAGATGTCAGTGTCAGAGGGGCTAGGGGAACATGGGAGGGACTGTCAATACCAAATGTGATATCGATCAGGGTCATCACCTTCGAAACACGAAATTTAATTGTGATTAACCCAAACAGAGGTCTCCCAAAAATCATTAAATTGTCATTAGGAGGACACCTTTCCCCACCTCCAATAGGCCCTGAGAGATGATTGATGGACCCCAGAGGCGGATTAAGGCCCACTCTGTCCCTCCTCTGTGGGTTCACGTGCTGTTGCCTGTTCTATGGGATGTGATGTAGTAAGAACGACAGCCCCAGATACAGCGGCTACCCCAGATATAAATGTTTTGCCACCTGAAATATTGGAACCAATTGCCACATTGTTGTAGAATCAGGGGTATGTGTCACTCATTTACAAACTCACTGTACTTCTTGTTTAAAAAATGAACCAAAAACAAAAAAATTAACCAAAAAAAACCGTAATGTAACAGTCAGAGAGGTCAGGGGAACCTGGGAGGCCCTGTCAATACCAAATGTGTTATCATCAATCTGGGTCATCACCTTTCAAACACACAATTCAAATTAATTAAACTAAACACAATAGTGGCCAGTGGTGGAAAGGGGGTTAGAACAAGAAGCAATCAGCAAAACAGTGCCTATATTTTCTTTTTCATGAATCATTGAAAAGCCAGCCAAATATCACTAACATTAAACTGAATGTCAATTCTCATGCATTCTGGAGGGAATGCATACTTCTCAGTACATTTGTGTGTAGCTAAAGTCTCAATGTACATGTTAGCTTATAATCAACCCCTGTTGATTGTTCAAGTATGATAAAAAAAGACACATAAATAATACAAAATTATCCTTATTTCAAGCTATTCATTTGCTGAGTTGTAATTTATTTAAGATTTGCAGGATGATATTACAACCAGAACAATTCCAGATGTTACAGAGGATGAAAAAATTCCGGCGACCATGCAAAATGCCATTTCATTAATTGACTAACTGGTTTCCTGTATCACCTCTATTTACAGCCTCACAATACAATTCACCATTGTGCTACCTTACACCTGCATTAACAAAGGTGGGAAAGAAGTGGAGACACGTTTAATTGTTAATTGCCATTCTCCCATTCAGTATTTGACTTTAACCAGAATTCACAATCAATTTCAAATTGTATTTTGATTATGTTTTAGCTCTTTATGTTTGGAAATTGTTACTGGGGATGCTGACACTTTGTCTGAATGACACTGGGCATCCTCTTGACTGCTGTGTCTTTATCTTTCTCCACTCCTTTACTCTTAGTTGATGCTTGGCCATAAAGGCTTAAAGGTGCCCCTCAACAGGACCAGATGGGTCCTGCAGAGGCAGTAAGTCAGACACGTTCCACACGGAGGTAGCCTTAATGCAGGGATGGCAGCCACAAACCAGACTTGATGCAGTCTTGGGCCCCAACTGTAGGTATACAGTCTGGGAGAGTTCTTATGTATTGGGTTGTACTGGATATCACCAATCTGGACATCATGGGTTCGAGTCCCACCTTGGCACAATTGGTAGAAATCTGTATAGCTGTACAATGCACCTCCATTACACCATTTTCTATATCTAAATAATTAATATGTAATATTACTATGCCAGTATAGGGGTATTCATGCTTCAAATAGGCCAAATAAATAATGTAGAAAAACGAACCTACATTTTTGCCAAGGTGGGATTCGAACCCATGAGGCTAAACACAACATATCTATGTCATACATGATCATGTGACCATGGCTAACCAATCAGTAGTTGAGCTATCTCATTAAGAAGTAGGTCACAGTTACTAGATACAAATTTGTCCAGGCCCATTACAGCCTAACGGCTGCAATGGGCCTGGAGAGCTCGAGGCTGGACTTGATGAGGTATGTATCTTACTGTGGAGGTTTTACTCCTACACTGCTTTCCACATCCTCATCACCAAGGTGATGGTCATCAAGTGGACCGGATGTGGTCCTGATGCGAGATGACAGCCACAAACTAGGTCTGATGAGGTATGTAGCCTAGAACTTCTGCAGCTCAGTAGTCAGGGTTTACACCCTGCCTACACTAGCCTGCATTGATTACCACGTCTTCAGATGTGAAGGTGGTGATCAGGTAAACCGGACACAGTCCTGCAGGGAGACGGACACCACAACCTGGTCTGATGAGGTATATAGATGCCTCTGTACATTAGTAGTCACCCTTTGTCTGTCCTGCTGTACCATCTTCATGTAAGTTGTGGATTCTAATTTCATGAAAGAAGGCAGTGCCATTGATTTAAGCCAAGAACGCCATATTTCACTACCCCTATGATAAAACCACCGTGTGACATCATCAAAACGCTGGTTTGTTAGCATTTGACAGTGTAGAAAATGCTATCAAATTCAAATAGGTGGACTTACTTTATAAATTCGAAGCATTAAAGGTTTTAAAAAATACAAAGGAACAGTAATTTCAGTCTGATGGCTGAGTAATTTCCCTTGTTGGATGTCAAGCCACATTTCACTCAGCTTATGGCCTTATGACATACTGCGTGACCTTTGACTTGTTAAATAACCCAGTAAACAGACTGAAACTTGTGAACTTTTGTCTATGTATTGTGGCCTTTTACTCTGTTTATGATGAGGTGAATTCATTCCGTTATTCTGCCTACAACTTTTCTGCATCACCAGCTACCGTCTGCCTATATCATTATGGGATTGAGAACATGAACCGATTGGTCAAAGGTTTCCAAACCTTTCCTGATTTGTTGGGAGTGCCTCCTCAGGATTGAGTTTATTGGGCCCAGTTATACACACTATGTCTGGCTAAGGTGCTCAATTTACCCAGAATGCCCTGTGGTCCCAGCCAGTTTCCTGCAACACCAAACAACAAACAAAATGGCCAATGTAGCTTCAATACCCGAATAAAGATGTTTACATGTACTGCCTACAGATGTTCTGATGTGTGCATCTGCAGAGCAAATCATATTCATACAGTTTTGTCTGATTCACATGTGATATTGAATTGCCTTCTGACAGGGGCTTATCTATCTATCAGTAAAACCTCCTACAAATTGCTTTATTGATGGAACCTCTTGTTTTTCTCTTTTTCTTTCTTACATTCTGAGAGTATCAGGGATAAGTTGTGAATCACAGCAGTGAATCACGATCATCAGAATGACTAGCTAATACCTGTAGTAACTAGAAATATCATGAATTTGTTGCATATTCATCTTAAAAGGCCATTTCCTGACTGTAAATCAGGTCAGTGCTAGCTTGTTATTCTGACCAAAGAAATGCTAGAGATTAACAATAATGAGATTTTCTTTTGATTATTTTTTTTAAGTCTAAATTGAGAAAAGAAAAGGCTAGGGTTGGCCCTTTATTTGATAAGGGATGAGGCCAAAAAATATAGCACTGACCAGTCACTCACCAGGGCTGCATTGATGCATCATAATGAATATGTCACATTTTAATGACACACTTCCTTAAAGGGTTAAAACAAAACCTTTACAAGCCTGCAGCCTTGTGTGTCACAGATAACAGTCATTGTCTGAGCTTGTCTAATACAGCTACAATTAACAGGGGATTTCAGTAAGTAAGTGACTCGCTGGAGGCTAAACTAGCTTTAATTACCAGGGGATCTGTATGTAATTGTTAGAAACTACCATGGCTATAAAAAGTGCTCACTAAGAAATCACCATGTGGACCTATGCGTCTAAGATAGCCGTCTCTTTTTTAATATAGTCTGAGGTACCGTAAATTCCTGCATACTACCTGCAAGGATTTTTATTCATATAGAATAGCACTGAAATAGATAATGTCAGATCCAGAAACGGGTTATAGGATTCTCCTAGTTGCAGGTTTTATGTGAGATGTTAGTATTGGGGAATATGCGATAGCTGCAATTACCAATGGATGTCTTTGTGAACGACTGTCTTCAAAAGTATAGAAAAAACTATTTTAGGTCCCCTATCATAATTTGGATAATTTGGTAAAAGAATTTGGTAAAAAAAAGAAATGGGGAGAGAAAATTGATAAAAAAGAAATAGGGGGAGACTCATATTTTCATTTATCAAGCACAAATTAGTTGATTAGGCATGATGTTCTAATCCCATTCACTAAGCCATCATGTCGCTGAAAAATTATATTTGTCATCATGACGCACCAATCCAGCCATGCCGAGTGACTCACTTGTGCTGCATTGGTGCATCATTGCAACCCTGCGGAAGTGTATAAAACCTATAGGTTCAGCAGATCAAAGGTAATAGCTATGGACTGAATACAAGGCAGCCAATTCATCCAAATTCATGCTGCTGATGTTCCAAAATAAAACATAGTAGCATATTGTAGCTAAATTGCATTGCCATCTTTTCTACAATGTCGAGAAAATTAAAGCTTATAAATCAGATTAAAGAATAATTGATGTCAAGCGCTGCGGATAATAGAGTGTATAACAAAGATTGTTGGTACTGGCAGTGTTTGTACTAGCCTGCTCTAAGCCCTTCACCACACCTATATTAGCTTTGTCTGGAGAAAACTGCCAATTACAGATTTGCCTAGACACATATTGGCACTCCACGTCTGGTCCTGGAGGTTAATTTGTAGCCACGTTCCCCTCAACCATCCCCCTGACATACATCACACAGCTGTACCTTTCCCTAATCAGTTCCCACATACAACCCTTACATCACACCCATCATATATGTAAGTGGTTTAATCTCAAATTAGTTCTGGTGTTCCCATTAATTTCCACATTCAATCTCTGTCTTATGTAAGGAATAAAGAACTTCATATTGATTCTGCTTTTTATCTTATTTTTTTAACGTGGATCTAATCACCCTTTCAGGCTAAAACTAACTTGGGCACATTGTCCTTCTGCGGCCAGCATATATACAGTGTTCTTTGACGGTCCTAGGTAATAATAAAATGACTATGGCATCCGTGATGATAAGAAACATATATTATATAAAGGAAATACAAAATATCACAGTTCTACTGGGGAGTTCTTCCCTAACATTGAAAGTGATGTAAGATGTCATGCACCCTGTCCCTGCAGGACTGACATGTCCCTCCTAAACCTTTACCTGTAGCATAATGGGGTGATACACTAGGGCCTTATGTTGCTGTGGTGAGAATACTATCCAGTGCAATAGTCATGGAAAATGACAACACTTCATAGTCGTTACACTGCCAAAGGTTTAGCTAGATGCACCAATGTAGTGCAGGGCAGTAATTCGCAGGCATTAGACAATTGGATAAATGAGGCTCCATGTATGGTGGCCGTCAAAGGTCACCCAAAAGAAATATCACTTTTTTATATGATTTTTTTTTCACTTTTCTGGGTCCTTCAAGTAGTTTCTCAAAAACAGGTATGTTTGTTTTTTTGCTATCAACCACGAAAGTTCTTGCTGTCAAAATTGGCCGAGGAGGGTCACCACAAAAAAATATATGTTTCTCCATCGTTTATGGGGTTTTCGCAAAAATCCTTTATTTTGCTGTCAAAATCGAAAATTGGTGCTGTCAACTATCAACTTCAGCCGACAAGGGTCACCCCCCATTGATGTTAACAGCAAAGGAAATTCGATAAACGATGGAGAAATTTGAAAAAAAAAGTTCTTTTGAATTGAATTGAAGTATTGAGAAGTTTATTGAGCACATCACCTCAATGAGGAGTTTTTCAATGAATAATTCATGAGCCGATAAGTCATAGAAAATATTCTAATAATAAATGTCATATAATCAGTTCACGCAGCTTCTCATGTTGAATACCACAAATTAAAAGAATGAAATGACAATACAATTTAGTATGTTGTAGAGATGATGATGAAGGAAGGGAGGGGAGTTTGATTTGCATAATAATGATTCCACTTGTTCAGGTCAGTTATCATTTACCCATCATGGGGGTTTCTCAGTCCATTTTTCTCTGATTTTCTGTTTGAATTTATCTTTAATTTCCAGTTTTTTGAGTTTCATGGTCCAGTTGGCCATAGGTCAATATTTTTCCTTTTTTTGGTCGATAGTTGACAACAATAATATCCGTGGTTGAGACCACAAAAAAAAAAATCATTTTTTGAGATATTGCCTAAAAAAATGAAAAATAAATTCATATAATATAATGATTTCTTTATTGGTGACCCTTAAATGGCCACCATATCCATGCTCTCATAAGGAGGCCAACATTGAACTGCCACAGAGGTTTGTGGTTAAATAGTTGATTGAAGGTTGTATTTTAGGATGAAGGAATAAATGAATGGACAGTCCTTGACAAAAATTTATGATGAAGATAATTAGAGAATAGTAAAACATGTGAACAGATTATAGTCAAAGAGATTAACTCGTTAAGGATGGCATAATGCAATAATGCATCATGCCTTTTGTCACCATGATGCATGAATGCAGCCCTGGCGAGTGACTGGCCATGGTTGCATTCAAGTATCATGCCGACCCTACAGAGTTGAGACACTCCCAAAGAGTTGGCATGATACATGTACCAATGCAGCACCCGCAAGTTACTCGCCGGGGCTGCATCATGACGACAAAATTCATCTTTTAGACCTTGACTGAGACATAGTAGTCGGGCAGAAATTATCTGCCTGGACGTTGCAGCCATTACAGACGTAGACAGAGAGTGGATCACTGCTGAGAGGCCGCCCCCTTCTACATAGAGTCAGTCATGAGGACAAGGGGAAGGTGGAATCAATACAGACCTTCCTTAACTACGGGATGCTGGGGGAACTAGGGAGGGTTTAAACTGGCTGCTTCTGGGCTTTTAGGGGCTTGATGAATAACCTTGAATACATTCTAGGGAGCCAAGCATGAACTGGCAAAATCAATACAACAGAATGGGCCAGCCTCCAACGACTAAATTCACATTTATTATCAGGCTCAGGCAGTGGAAACCTTACACAGAGCACCCACACTGTAAAAAATCACCGTTGAAATTACGGAGAATCAATGCCAAATTTGACGGTGTATCACCGTAATTGTGATTTACGGTGAGACACTGTAAAACTTATTACTTTCACATTGAACATCCGTAAACCAGTACAGTGAAACAATGTTTTTTCATTTACGGTGAATCTCACGTTAAAAGTTTGCTCACCAGGTGGCAGCTTGGTTTGATAGAGAGACTTTAGTGGAAGCTATCAACTAAAAACATACATAATTGTGTTAGATTTATAAAGATATCCAAATATCTCATTAATTATACAGTCAAAATTAAAGCCTTTGGCATAATAAAGATAAAAAATACATAATTTCCTTTTTTTAGACCCTGGACACTAGTACGAATAGTATAAACACCCATGTTGTGGTAATTAGAACTATACATATTGAGACTGTTGTCAGAGTTTCTTTGTAACAATCCTAGAGTACCTTTTGCTCATGGATCGTAATTGTATATTGCTATGAGGCATTCAATTATGCTTCTCAGGCCTAATATATGTATACAGGCCTGGAATTAAGATGATATTATGAAATATACAACAATGAATTAATCCAGAAACAATTGTAATCATCATTGAATAGCAGAGAATCACCGTATAATAATGATGAATCACCGTAAAAATACAACGGGAAAGGCCTGTAAAATTTACGGGGGAAAGCAAAATACGGTGACCGTAAAAAAAACGGGAAACGGTCGGCATTCAGTGATGCCAGTGATTCACCGTAATTTTTACGGGATATTTTTTACAGTGCATGAATGAAATGGGGAAGAGAAAAATGTGGTTCTCTAGAAAAAAACTGCAAAAACGATCGGTGAATTTTCTATACACCTCAAAAGTAAAATCAAGTTTTATTCTCTAAAAGTTTGTTTTCCTCTCTCTATAGATATATTAGAATGAGTATCATAGATTGATTTAATGAATTCGTGGAATAAAAGCATCATGGACATGATCAAATATGACCCAATTCTACATAGGGCACAATATAAATCAGCGATGTAACAAGAAAAAGACTTGAGGGCCACTTTTGATCGCCTCATGAGTCTATACTCTCGAGGCCTGCCTAAGAAAGGCATTCTTACTAGGGGTGTACGGGTCATTTTTCCAGTACTATTCTAGCTAGTCTACTAATGGGGGAGGTGTGAGTGAAGCCTGAATGGACCATGTCAACCCATTTGGGGGTATATCTCAATAGAACAATAAATTTAGCAAATTAAACATCTGGTCATTCTATGTGTTTTCTTGAAGTAAATTTATAACCTTCCTCATCAATCAGTGATGAAACCTTCTAGTCTGTATCCTTGTAGCTAGTTAGTTTATGGCCTCCGTACAGCCTGTAATCATGTATGGCATAGCACATGTAAGCACTATTCTGCCATTAATGAGGGTTGGAAGATAATATGAGGCAGAACATGGGGCTGATATCATATAAGTAGAAGCCCTATGGGAGAGGAGCTAAAGAAGGCAGGTCCCCAGAGCTATGCATTAATAAAACCCCAGAGCCTGTTCACACTATCTAACATTCTCTCCTTACTCCAGTTCAGGTTTCTATTCAAAGCTGTATCAGAACGTTCTGTAGTTGGATATGGCACCACCCGAGCCCCACTACCTCTCTGTGTGGATACCACCATCTTTACCCACTGCTAGATGATATATCATTCTGGTTCAGTTGACACCAAGAATGTGTCTGGTGAGTGAGAACCTTTTTTTTACATATTAGAACCCTTAGAGAGGGATTCCTGAGTGAACCTCTGCCTCAGAATGGTCCCAGAGTTGTAGATTAGGTTCACTACATGCAGTAGCTGCCATTCATACAGAGCTGGGGCTGCTGGGGAGATGGAGGTAATATGAGGACTCAGCTGGTAGTAGTGACTGTCTGCAGGAGGACTCATCTTAATAAAACGTTAAGGACCACTGGGTGCTTTAATGTGCTGTGGCCATGGTCATCTAGTTACGGCTGTAACTCTCAGATGGGGCCAGGGCTGACTGAGAGTTACGGACAGAAGGGTCAGTTTTCTATTGATTGTACTTATTCGAACCAATCATGTGGATTTCTATACCCAATCATGACAGGCCATGAGTGGCTGTTTATGGCACTGAGGGCTTTAATTGGGTGATGTGAAATGTACAACCAGGTAATTATAGCAATGTCTAGACCAATCAATAGTGGGTTCAAAGGGGCTGAAGATTGTCTCTCCTCATACAGGATACCTTCATCAAAGTGGCTAAATATGTGATAATATCATTTGTGATTCAATTTGTGAATCAACTAAAGTATACAGATGTTATATACTACACATTCATTTTTAAATTTGTACAGTATGTATCAAAGCCAGGGGAATGCGAAGCAAAGTCAACTCGCATTTTGTACCATTTTCCAAAGCTTTTCTGGCCCTTATATCCTATACCCACAACGATAGTGCCCGTGGGTATTGCAGGTTATAACACGACTTGCTACGATCTAGCCTATGAATGAATGTCAGAGCTCCTCTCTGATTGGTTGAGAGTCCGAGATGGGCAGCTTTGACCAATCAGAGACGTTCTTAGCTACTGTGGGGTGAGTGGCTAGACACTGTGGTATATCTAGATGGATATACCACGGCCAGCATTGAAAGATGTATTAAAAATTGTGGACATGCATCGATTCAAACATATTCCGAAGTTTAATTACGTTTTAGGGCCAGTTTATTAACGTTTTTTGTGTGTTTATTCACGTTTCTACCTTGTTTACTTTAATTCATTGTGTTTATGTGTGTTTTGGCGTGTTTAACCTACGTTTTTGTCAAAGTTTGTTCATGTTTCATTCAGTCAACAAGTTCCTATCTTTGGGCCGACTTTCAAGGGCCTAATTGTCTGCTGCCGCCTCTATGTCTGCTCCCTTTGAGTGGGTACTCCACTGCCTTGATTGGGTGCCGTCCTGCATTGATTGGGTAGTCATCAATTCGTGATTGCCAGTTGTACATTTCATCTACTTATGAATGGAAGTCTTCTGGGGGGAAATCACCTTGCATTTCTAATGTACAGGCCCATTTATGTTTAGTTTTAAACAATTACAAATATACCACTGTGTCATAACGTGAATAGGGCACTTGTACATCCGCCATCCTCTGAGCCTTCCTCGATGTCTCTATCCAGTCTAGATCACACCCATGTCGATGTACCGTGCCCTATTCCCTAACTATACTATGGTTATCATGATTTAGGGAAATGTCCACTCACAAGTGCTGCATTCATAAGATGAGGTTGTGCTAATTTGATTGAATGCAGCTCTGGCAAGTTACTGCCAGGGCTGCATTTATGGGTCATGAAGATAATAAGCTAAAACAGCACAGCGGTTGCATATGAGTGATTTTATTTAACGCATGTACGCCACGGGAAGCCACGCATTGGCTTCATAAGCCAACAAGTGTACGCCACTCTCAGATGTTGTATGCCACTCTCACAGACTGAGAGTGGCGTACAATCAATTTTATGCCATAAATTCGCCGTCGGCAGCTTCTACAGTTAAGAGATAGGGATCTCATATGCCTTGTTGTCCTGGGTATAATAAAGGGCTTTGTGCATTGAAGCAGTATGCAGCCCATAAAGGGTTAGACAGCCTGTGGAGGAGGGAATGTGTTAACCCTTTAAGGATGGCATCATGCCTTAATGCATCATGCCCTTGGTCGTCATGATGCATGAATGCATCCCTGGCGAGTAACTCGCCAGTGCTGCATTCAAGCATCATGCCGACCCTATGGGGCTGGGATACTCCCGAAGGGTCAGCATAAAGCACCAATGCAGCCCTGGCAAGTTACTCACTGGGGCTGCATTGGTCCATCATGATGACCAACGTTATCTTCTAGTGACGTCCGTCCTTGAAGGGTTAATTCCCGCCAAGGTAACACTGGAGTCGTCAGAAATATCAATTTGAGAACTGCTTCTCAGCCGTGTTACATTTAAACTTGCATTTGAAGGAGAAAATTAATGTGAAGATGAGTTCTAATATGAGGAGTAGCTGATAAATCACAGAACCTTTAAGGGCCACATAGCGCTTTATTATCATGATGTATGAATTCAGACCTGGTGAGTAACTCGCCAGTGCTGTGCTTGTTGGTCATGCTCCCCTTTGGTAATATATCAACCCTGTATCAACCATGA
Organism: Harmothoe impar; assembly: GCA_947462335.1. Lineage (NCBI taxonomy): Eukaryota > Metazoa > Annelida > Polychaeta > Phyllodocida > Polynoidae > Harmothoe > Harmothoe impar. The sequence goes on along the minus strand of OX381707.1, from coordinate 82,012,597 downwards.
TGTACGAATGCAGCTCTAGCCAGGGTTACCATCATACACCATAATGGTAAAGGGCATGGTGCATCAAAGCACCATATATATGCGGTGCTCAACCCTTTAAGGACCGTATGATATCCTATTGCATCATGCCCTTGGTCATCATGATGCATGAACACAGCCCTGGCAAGTAACTTGCCAGTGCTGCATTCAAGCATCATGCCGACCCTACGGGTTTGAGACACTCTCAAAGGGTCGGCATGATGCACCAATGTAGCCCTGGCGAGTCACTCACTGGGCTGTATTGGTGCAGTGGGACGACAAATGGCATCTTTTAGCGACATTCGTCCTTAAAGGGTTAAAAGGTTAGAAAACCATTGGAGAATCATCTCAATATTCTGCAAAATTCCATTAAGCTCCCCAGGTGGTTGTGAAATAATCAGCAAATGTTCCGAGCAATTTCAGAATTGCTTGTCAGCTGGGTTTGATCTGGGGTTGAAGTAGAAGCAGAAAGGGAATGTGGAAATGGATGCTGAGGAGTTGGTAATAAACCACTGCGGACTCATCAGATATTATCTTACCACACTGAGGCTTGCATCCTAACCCTTTAAGGATGGCATGATGCCTTAATGCATCATGCCCTTGGTCGTCATGATGCATGAACGCAGCCCTAGCAAGTAACTCGCCAGTGCTGCATTCAAGCATCATGCCGACCCTACGGGTTTGAGACACTCTCAAAGGGTCGGCATGATGCACCAATGTAGCACTGGTGAGTTACTCACTGATGACCAATGGCATCTTTTAGCGACATTCGTCCTTAAAGGGTTAAAAGGTTAGAAAACCACTGGAGAATCATCTCAATATCCCGTAAGATTCCATTGAGCTTCCAAGGTGATTGCGAAATCATCAGGAAATGTTCCGAGCAATTTGAGAATTGCTTGTCAGCTGGGTTTAATCTGGGGTTGAAGTAGAAGTAGAAAGGGAATGTGGAAATGGATGCTGAGGAGTTTGTAATGAACCACTGCGGGACTCATCAGATATCATCTTACCACACCGCGGCTTGCATCTTAACCATTTAAGGATGGCATGATACCTTAACCAGTTAAGAATGGCATGATGCCTTCATGCCTTCGTGCATCATGCCCTTGGTTGTCATGATGCACGAATGCAGCCCTGGTGAGTAACTCGCCAGGGCTGTATTGAAGCATCATGCCAACCCTATGGGGTTGAGGCACTCCTGAAGGGTCAGCATGATGCACCAATGTAGCATCGGCAAGTTACTCACATCATGACGACAAATGTCATGTTGTAGCGACATCAGTCCTTAAACGGTTAATACATCATGCCCATTGTCGTCAATACGCATTATCTCATTAGTGCTGCATTCAAGCATCATGCTGATTGGACAGGGTTGATACACCCTGGAAGGGTTGGCACAATAAAGAGTTATGAAACCCCTCAGAAGGTTTGGCATGATGCATTAATGCAGCACTGGCGAATAACAGACAATAAAGGGCATATATATAGGGTAGGTACGGCATGAGTCGGACACACACCCTGAGACAGACATTTCTAAATACTCCTGCATGACAAGACTTGTATTGGTGATTTATTGGGAATCCTTACCATATTCACAAATAAATAGATAAGAATGTTTGAATGAGCAAAAATTCAAGTGTCCGTCTCAAGGTATGTGTCCGACTCAAGGTGAATCTACCCTAATGCATCAAAGCACCATGCTGCCCTTAGAGGTTAACCTGCTCAATTTTGGCGTCAAAGCTCTGTGAGAGGATGGTAATGTTCACAGTGATCCAATATTGATCAATTGAAACAAGAAAATATTGTGGGTAAAATAAGAAAATCAGAAGCCGATCTCAGAGATAATGAACTCCTTAAGGGCCGCATGGAGATTTAATGTGATATGCCCTTTCTCGTCATGATAATCTGACCAGTCTACTCACCAGACTGGTATTCAAACAACCCTTTGGGAATATATCAACTGCACATAGTTAGCTAAATATGTAGAGTTAATATTTGAGTGTTACACTGATAAATCACTCACCACAACTGTATTCATGCATCTTGACGACAAAGACCAAAAAGCATCAAAGAACTATGCAGCCGTTAAATGTTTAATTTCACCACTCCGTCCCAAACGTCCTTAGAATGTCATCCTCTGCTGCTCATGTGGTCATAATGACAATTCAAAGAGACTAAGAGATCTCCTCAAGAATTTTAATCAACAAATAGTGTCAGAAATAACACCACACTAAGGATAATTACCACGCTCAGATTGTGATGAGCCTCTGTAACTATAGTAGGTCTCTGCGCAATTGTTGAGGCTGCCTGCATGCTTGGATGGGCTGCCAGTCGTAGATCTGTGCTGTTGGTATAGCTATCTGCATTAGATCTCTGAGCTATTGGTGAGGCTGCCTGTAGTAGATCTATTGGTGAGGCTGCCTGTAGTAGATCTATTGGTGAGGCTGCCTGTAGTAGGTCTATTGGTGACGCTGCCTGTAGTAGATCTATTGGTGAGGCTGCCTGTAGTAGGGCTATTGGTGAGGCTGCCTGTAGTAGGTCTGTTGGTGAGGCTGCCTGTAGTAGGGCTATTGGTGAGGCTGCCTGTAGTAGGTCTATTGGTGAGGCTGCCTGTAGTAGATCTATTGGTGACGCTGCCTGTAGTAGGTCTGTTGGTGAGGCTGCCTGTAGTAGGTCTATTGGTGAGGCTGCCTGTAGTAGATAAATTGGTGACGCTGCCTGTAGTAGGTCTGTTGGTGAGGCTGCCTGTAGTAGGGCTATTAGTGAGGCTGCCTGTAGTAGGTCTATCGGTGAGGCTGCCTACTACAGGCAGCCTCACCAATAGCTCAGAGATCTAATGCAGATAGCTATACCAACAGCACAGATCTACGACTGGCAGCCCATCCAAGCATGCAGGCAGCCTCAACAATTGCGCAGAGACCTACTATAGTTACAGAGGCTCATCACAATCTGAGCGTGGTAATTATCCTTAGTGTGGTGTTATTTCTGACACTATTTGTTGATTAAAATTCTTGAGGAGATCTCTTGGTGAGGCTGCCTGTAGTAGGTCTATTGGTGAGGCTGCCTGTAGTAGGGCTATTGGTGAGGCTGCCTGTAGTAGGTCTATCGGTGGGGCTGCCTGTAGTAGATTCATAGAATGGAGGCCAATTGAATGCAACAATGGGTGTTAATAGGTCACAAATGGATGCAATGTCCCACAACCATGGACGTTTCTAGTGTATTTTTAATGAGGGGAATTATACCAAGATAAGAGGGAATAAGGGGGAATGGAATAGATAGGAAGTCAAATATATCACTTGTGAACATTCTGACTCATTTTTTGGAAAATCTAATTTTTTGTCCCACACATTGACTTAACTAACTTTAACCGTTTGATGATACTGCTAAAAGCTGGCACTATCTCAACTTTCTCATTGCTTGAAAAGATTATCATGTTACTAACTATCTAATAAAAAATAAATTATCCAACTCTCAGTATTCGCATTTCAAGGTTTATTGCAGTGCGGTATTGGTTTTGATATCCGACACTTTGTTTTGTCCACACACCGTCTATTGAGCAACTTACCGTTACTCGTACAATATACAATATCCTCTTGGAAAAATAGACTGTTACACGGGATGACTTTGGCCCTCGGGGAGTTCCTTATTGCATTACACACAGCATGAATGTTTGCAAATTTAAAATGCCCAAATTGAACTTTTTAAGTGGCTTTAGGCCACACCAACAAAAAAAAGTTGGTCAATGGATTTCACTTATAAAAAAAATGGTGCGAGCGAGTGAAAAAAAAGATTTAAGAATTCTTTTTTGCCAATGGATATTGTAGGTGGAAAAGTGGAGCGAGCGACAATTTTTTTTTTTTACTCAGCCGCCAACAAAAGTTCTTTGTGGACCCCTAACAGAAAGAAATATTGGTTGAACTGGGCGAATTACTAGGGAAAAATCTGGAAAAAAAAGAAATCTCAATTTTGAAAAAAGAAAGAGGTGCGCAAAATCCATTGATCCTTTTTTTTTTTACCTGCCCTTAAGTTCAGTAATGCTATGTAAATGTCACAGAGGGTATCTTAGTGTATTTAAGGTTGATCGCTACTCTTAACTTTTCATCCATAGAATTTCCTAAATTTTTGCCTCAGGGTAGTTTAGATCATTAAGAAACTGAAAATGTAAAAAAAATTGGGGGGGCCCCGAGCTACTTTTTTTAGTACAGATTTTTTAAGAAAAAAAGTTATCTCTATTTTTTTGCCAAAAAATACAAAAAAAATAGGAAGTTTTCATGATTTTTTTTCTTAGTGAACCAGCGCCCACATTAATTTTATATTGCACATGAATACTCCTAGGTTATGCCTAATAATGGGAAAAATAATATTATGGTACATAAATGTAACTTTGTATGAAAAAACGTGATGGTTGTATGACGATTATTCAAATTTAATGCATAATTCTTCAGCAATATCTAAATATCACTGAAAAAAAATCCATGAACTTTTTTTTAAATTTTTTCAAAAAATTGTTTAGATCAATAGCTAACATTTCTAAGGAATTTTGATAGGTGGTCCCGGGCATATTTTTTAAAGTAAAAAAATAGGACAAAAACTGTCTAAATCTCATATTTAAAGGCCAAAATAATGGGTTAAAGGCCAAGGATCGGGAAAAAAAATGTAATTATCTTATACCCTTGGTTGTTTAAAGCATAGCAATGAGATTTATATCGATCTTGATAATGTTTTATTGCTAAATAATTCCAATATTCTAATTCATGTTAAAAATAGCAAATATCACTGGCTCCAAATATATCAAATATTCAATTTGCAATAAAATGCTCAATTTTGCTTGGAATTGTCCAATTTTTGAGTATGGCTTAATGTACATGTATATACATCCAGTTCTGTAATATTAGCTTAATCTGACAGGTTTAAGCTATATGCGCAGAGAGCTGCGCAGGAGTCCATATTCAATGAGTAGCAATCAACCTTAAGTGTTATTTACTTGAATTAAATATGCTTAAAGTGTTTTTTAAGCACATTTAAATGCAAACATTCATATTGTGACACATTAATTTTGCACATGTTTTCTCATATTTAGTCCAAACATGTTTTTGTTTGAATAAGTACCATACTCTGTGTAATGTTTCAATATAACATATAATTTGTCATACAATAATAGTTTAATATAACCTTTTTACACAACATCCGTCCACTTCATTGCTTTACATGATCCACTACAACATTCAAAATATATTACTCTGGATTGCGTAGTGAAGCGCTTTAATCAAAATTAGTAAAGTAACAAATTTAAGTCTTAACTTTATCATAATCACTCCATTTAGGTAATTTATATAATGCCGTCTAGGTCAAGGTGTAAACACGTTTAGAGGAAGTAGCTCTTATCAAATACAAGTACAATTAATTTACATGTATAAATCTTGACACATGTTAAGTGCAGGAATCACTGTGTACTATACATCTAAAGGTCAATGAGTCTAGGTTTGGTCAAAACCCAATTCTTATCTTTTATGTCAAGGTTTTCCAAGCTGTGCACCAAGTGTTCTCTTTATAACAAGAGTTGACATATATATGTATAGCATGCTTCAGTATACAATCACTGAAGTGGTGGCAAAGCAGTACAATGTGCACTCCATATGCAGTAGGTTGGCTGTTCAAACCCAGGTCAGAGCTTCCCACTTTAAAACAAAATTAAAATAATGGAGTGGCCATTGGTAACCTCAGGAGGGGTTGCTGGATGTCTGTGTGAGTGCAAAGATTTGTTGAAAAACAATTCTAACCTCTCCTCTCCGTCCCTTTGAAATGTTGCTTTAAACCATAGTAACGCACCGGCTTTTCAGTAGCAAAGAATCGGATGAAATTTGATTTGAATCACATTCATCCCCCATTGTTTAAAATGACCACCCCCGTATACCCTTTTGTTCTACGTCTTGGGTATAGAGTATGGTGTGTGCAGAAGGTAGGCGTTACGGGTAAGGACAAAAAAAAAGGTTTGTTTCAGGTAACATGGGTGGAAAATGTAGGGTCGGTAGGTCGGATTTTTTAATTTTTAAACTTTTGTCTAACATGAAAGTACTAGCTGGTCTCTCTAAAGGCCCAAAAATTGACCAAAAAAGGTAAAAGTACACAGATTTCTTCAAAAGTGCTCAAAAACATAGGATCCACCCTGTTTTGATAGGGTCGGTCGGGTTACCTGTAACAAATCTTTTTTTTTTTTTTTGGCATAAGATGGGTTATACTTGGATGGCACCTATCACCTATTGTCTTGTCTATGGACATATTTCATGGTATTTAAGCACTGACATAGGATGAATCTTGGTATTTACATGGTATTTATACTCATCACAAACCCAAAGGTGTCCTGGTACAGCGGAAAGGGCACATGTATTGTCTGGTAAGGCCAAAAAAGAGGTATGTTTCAGGTAACATGGAAAATGTAGGGTCGATAGGTCGGATTCTTTATATTTCTTTTAACTTCTTTTTTTAACATGAAAGTCCTAGCCAGCTTCTCCGAAGACCTAAAGTTGACCAAAAAAAGGGTAAATAAAAAACCACGGAAATTTTCTCAAAATTGCATAAAAACATAGGATCGGCTCTGTTTTAATAGGGTTGGTGACCTGAAACAAACATCTTTGTTTTTTGGCCTAAGGGTTTGTACCTTTGGAATAATCTGGTGATGATATAGAGTCACTATGAGTCGGACACCTACCATGAGACTGACACTGGGATTTCTAATCATCCACGCAGGAAATTATGAGACATAAGCTTTACAATTGTTCCCAAATAAAAAAATTAAAATGGTTAAATGCACATTAAATTGAAGTGGCCGTTTCAAGGTATATGTTCGACTGAAGGTGAATCTACCCTATTTCATTTACCGCTCGGAGTCCTTGCATTATTAAATAACGTTGAAAAAATCATCTGTTATGTATTCTACGGAAAAGTATGTTTTCCTTTCAATACAAACTACAATGAAGCAGCGTCAGTGAGTGCTCTTCGTTTCAAATTTCATTTTTATATCCCATCTTACATCATTCGATCCATTTTATCATGCTATCATTTTATAACATCCCATGAACTTTGCTGCATCAGTTATTGAAAACGCCTGCCATTATGGTTTTGAATTACTGCCCAGACTGTACTGAGCAGCCCCTCTACTACAAAACGCCCATAGGGTAGATTCACCTTAAATCGACCACATTCTTTGTGGTGAACACCAGAATTTGTAGTCATTCATGCATGACAAGCTTTCTAGTAGTCCTTTATTTGCAAGAGAAACCCTTTTAAATTTACAATTAAAATCACAGGGAGGGGATAGCAAGCTTATATAATTGCAAATTTAAGTGTTCGACTCAAGGTACGTGATTGACTCTAGGTGAATCTGCCTTACACATGAGCAGAAATATGATATTGCTGCGGTCGGCATAAATGTTATAGTGTAATTTCTATTACAGACAACATATAATTAATGCACCTTTTACTGAAACATCAGAGACAGGAAGGTGTTAAGCTACATCATTAGTCTCAGATTAAATGTTTGACATTAACCAAGTCATCTGTGAATCAATCTACACTTCAGATATTGTGTTGGAAAGGTGGACTTAATAAATAAAATCCACATAATAATATCCTTGTAAAGGTTGAGGGGAAAGTTGCTTGATAAGAAAATGATAATGAATGTTGTTTACTACGACAGGTCCACAAAAGGCTTTACGTTGGATATATTGATAATTCATGCTAATAATATTCTTCAGGCAGGCAGGTTCCTAATAAATAAGTGTGTTTTTTTTAATGTGAGACACTCATACCGACCTGAGCAAAAATGTGACCTTGGTGATATGTTTTTATTTTGATTTGACCTACGGTAAATACAGATATTATAGTTTTTGACCTTCACACTAACCTATGATGATTTATCTCGTAGATCTTAAAGCACCTTGACCGTGCCCTTGACCTTACCCTTGACCTTGCCCCTGCCCTTGACCTTGACTTTGACCTTGTAACACTACATATGGTGTTTTCCTTGGTAACAATTCAAAAATATGCCTTCCTTTAACAACTTATAGTTGTTTAAACTCGACCTTGACCTAAATCTCTATACATATTACTGCCGATGACTTGATGACCTTGACATTGAACATGTCTCAGGTATAACGTATCCAATACCCTTGACAATGTCACAACACCTGACCTTGACCCCTGTGGTTTGTTACAGGAGTTTGACCTTGACCCTGTAACACTGACCTTGGTCATATCTCCTTGAGTTGGACGTCACACAGCCCATTGTTCTGACTGGACCCCACGGGCTCCGTGCAGTCATTATGTATAAACTCCTGTCCATCCGCTGCCTGTTTCCGCCGATACACGACCGGCCATTTCCGCTCTCCTCCACAGAAGAGTAGCTTCTTGAAGGCAGTTCTGAAGTCCCTGTTAAGGTAGGCGTAGATGCAGGGGTTTATACTCGAGTTAACGTAACCTAGCCATGTAATGGCTGACACCATAACAATCGGCATCTCACACTGGGCGCAGAACGGGAGGATTATATACATTAAGAAGAAGGGCACCCACGACACGCAGAACACCCCCATCAGGGTCCCTAGCGTCTTTAACGCCTTGAAGTCTTTGTTTACCTTTTTCGAGGTCCGTTTTAGACGCACCTTTTTGTTTGTGTCTGTGGGGTTGCTTGTCGTTGAGGGGTGCGCCGGTTGGAACGAGCGTTCAAGGCGTTCAATCTCCTTCGCTTGTTTGCTGGCGATGCCGTATATCCGTGAGTAGACGAATAACATGACGATTAGGGGTATGTAGAAACTGAGGCTAGCTGATATGACCGCATACACTTTGTTCACAGCTAGTCCACAACTAGGTGCGTCCACGTATAACTCCATTTGTGATGTATCCGCGAACCACCCTAAGTAAATCGGCACAAAACTTATAGATATGCTGCATGTCCAGACTATACATATAGCGAGCACGGCTCTCCGGCGGGACATGCGGGACTTGTAGGTCAGCGGGGAGGTTATGGCTAAGTACCGGTCTAACGATATCACACAGAGGTGTAGTATAGAGGCTGTACAGCATGTGACGTCACAGCTAATCCAGAAGTAGCAGAACACCCAGCCAAACTTCCACTCGCCGTACACCTCGTAGACTAACGAGTAGGGCATCACTAAAACAGCCACCGCAATGTCCGCTATGGCCAACGACACAACAAAGTAATTAGTCACCGTCCGCAGCCGCCGGTAACTGGCCACCGCCGCCACGACCAGTCCATTACCGACCAGCGCTGACAGAATAATGGCACCCAGTATCACACCCACTACCGGCATCCAGGGGGGCACCACCAGATCTCCCTCCTCCAACCCGAGCGCCCCACCACCGCTGGTACCGGTAACCCCTGTATTGTTCACCTCCAGCTGCTGCCTCCAGTAGGTGAGGTTAGTGGTGGTGGTAGTGGGGAGCTGGGTGAGGTTGCGCCGTATCTGCAGGAGGAGCACCGAGTGGGGGCCACCTTGGAGGTCCCGGCTGGAGTCAGAGAGGAGGTCGGGGAGGTCCGGGATGTGGTCGGGAATGAGGTCGGTGGACGGGGGCGGGCGGGGCTCGCGGGCGCCGGGAGCGGGGCCGCCACCGATTGACAGACTCATGTAGCTCATGTAGGCCACAGTCTGTCACGGTTTAAATAGGGAAAGCCCCTTTATGTCAATCTTCATTTCCAATGTAAGCTGTTAACAGGTGGGGCCAGCTTGTATGTAGTTCTCTTATACAGCTACCACAGTCTGTCACAGGCTATATGGGGAAATCCACATTATATCAATCTTCATATAGCACTGTTAGCTGAACAGGTAGGACCAGCTTGGGGTCTCACTGTCATGATTTGAACCAGAACCATGGCAAGATATGCATGTGTAGATATGTGTGTTTGGATATGGAATGTCTCATTTTGTACACATATTTGTCATATTTTAGCCTAGTGTTAAAAATCATTGCCTAAGTACTGTAATCTCACGAGGGATTCCGAGCTCAGAACTAACACAAATTACCTGAATTATTGCTATACTTCACTAGCATATATCCTGGTAGTAGTGGCCTCAACTAGGATGGCATAGACTCACATCCGGCCTCTTTGTGTAGCTATATTGTCTGTCTATAATGTTGCAAAGGGCAGAAATGTAATCCTGCGCTTCAGGGAAAATCAAGATGGCAGCCATATGGCCTAATCCGCTAGTCCCCTATTAGTGGCCCTTGGGCACGGCTCCTTGTTGTTGTGGCTGGCTCTGTGGGACCAATCAGAGGCAGTTAATCTCCAGAGGACCCACTAACGACCTCAGGCTTCATTTAGCTGGGGATCCCTTCAGAATATGCTGCCGTTTTACAGACGGCTTTAATATTGCCCGGCAACATTTTGATCTATCCCGAGAGATTAAGTGTCGCTCACACTACTGCTCCGCCATAGCTGACTAATCCTTATAAGGCAAACACTGGGGGCTTTTTGTTAAAGCTTGACCGTCATGGTTGAAATGAGGCCAAAAGCACTTTTGGATATTGTTCAGTTTTCATTCACAAGAGGGCTCTTAAGGGCTGGGAGCTCAGCTCTTACAGGCACAGGATAGGGTAAATATGTTGTAGCTGGACAATGCTCATGGACATCTGTCCAAACACTGCTGCCCTCTGGTGGAACTGTTATTTTAGTCTATGTGTGGAAAATGCTGAACTTATTCCCTGACGGCCCAGCTTTAAGTGTAGCTGCCACGTGGCTTAACAGCAGCAGGTCACCTGTGAGGACACATGTAAAGCGGTGCATCGCTAGTCCTGCAGCTACTCCTCATGTATGAAACAGCCAGCTTAGTAGTCTGCCCTACACAGTTGCTCCATTAGCTGTCTGATGAGGGTGACTTTATTAGCCATCTTATAAATTAGGTATAGTCTCCTGGGCTTTATTCAGTCCATGTAGTGGCTGAAAAGTGGGGCATAGTGTCAGTGCTGGAGACCTGCTGCATTAAATACAGTCTCCTGGGTTAAGCATTAAGTCATTCCAGTGGCTGAGCATTTTGGAGGTCTTATACATTAAGTATAGAGAGCCATGTTGAAGGCACAGATCTCGGTACCCCTCCAGCGACAGTCGGAGTGGAATAGGGACAGGTGCCCAGCCCTATATATAGGGGCGGTGGGGGTTTAAGGTACTGTCCCCCACTCAAGCTGCCCTCATACCGAGCTGCTCGCCCCCTCTCCGCGAGCTGCTCCTTCTCCTCAAGGCCACTTACCGAGTGTCCTGCCCTCCTATGGGGAGGTTATGAATAAGCTATTCTACCTAGAGCTGCCATCTACCAGAAAAAAAACTCCTCCTTGGGGACATGGATTAAATGCCTGCCCCCTCCTGCAGTGGTCCCCATAGGGAGGTCCCGTACATTAAGTGACCAAGGTCATCATGAAGGTCATATACACCGTCCTGGTCTGAGGCTCCCCCGAGTTACCTCTCCTATGGGTAGTAGTCTATGAATTAGCTCTCAGACCTTGAGCTGCTGCAGTGGTTCTGTCTCCAGGGTACCACTATAAGACCCTTTACATTAAGCTACCAGGTCACCCCCGGGTATTGTCACGCTACAGAACCACTCCTTTTTCTTCTCAGTGCTACCATATCCTGTCTGTGCACCCAGTCCCTTAGGATTTGTGATCCATTGGAGTAGATGGGTAGTTCATGAATTAGCTATCCTATTCGTGTCGGGCTCCAGCGGGCTTATTGTCTCAGCATTAGCCTCTCCCGTGCCACATTAGCCGCTTCCGTACCGCCGTCTCCGGGGCCCTATGACCCTATACCTTATGTATGCAGGGTACTGTGGTCATACTTTATTTCGCTAGGTATATATATTTTCGCTATATTCACGGAAATGAAAAATCCGCGAAATTCTCGTATGCTACAGTATGGAATAGATACCCGCGAATTAGTCTTTTTTGTCACCTCAGCAAAAATTTACACCCGTGAATATAAGTACTTTCACAGTAATCCTCCGGCCATCTTGTAAAGCCATGCAAAGTAACACTGAGCTGCTCCTTGACGTCCAGATATGCATGTGTAGATATGTGTGTTTGGATACGGAATGCCTCATTTTGTACACATATTAGTCATATTTCAGCCAATCATTGCCTAAGTCTCACGAGGGGTTCCGAGCTCAGAACTAACACAAATTACCTGAATTATCGCTATACTTCACTAGGATATATCCCGGTGGTAGTGGCCTCAACTAGGATGGCATAGACTTACATTCGGCCTCTTTGTGTAGATTATTGTCTGTCTATAACGTTGTAAAGGGCAGAAATGTAATCCTGCGCTTCAGGGAAATTCAAGATGGCAGCCATATGGCCTAATCCGCTAGTCCCCTATAAGTGGCCCTTGGGCACGGCTCCTTGTTGTTGTGGCTGGCTCTGTGGGACCAATCAGAGGCAGTTAATCTCCAGAGGACCCACTAACGACCTCAGGCTTCATTTAGCTGGGGATCCCTTCAGAATATGCTGCCGTTTTACAGACGGCTTTAATATTGCCCGGCAACATTTTGATCTATCCCGAGAGATTAAGTGTCGCTCACACTACTGCTCCGCCATAGCTGACTAATCCTTATAAGGCAAACACTGGGGGCTTTTTGTTAAAGCTTGACCGTCATGGTTGAAGTGAGGCCAAAAGCACTTTTGGATATTGTTCAGTTTTCATTCACAAGAGGGCTCTTAAGGGCTGGGAGCTCAGCTCTTACAGGCACAGGATAGGGTAAATATGTTGTAGCTGGACAATGCTCATGGACATCTGTCCAAACACTGCTGCCCTCTGGTGGAACTGTTATTTTAGTCTATGTATGGAAAATGCTGATCTTATTCCCTGACAGCCCAGCTTTAAGTGTAGCTGCCACGTGGCTTAACAGAAGCAGGTCACCTGTGAGGACACATGTAAAGCGGTGCATCGGTAGTCCTGCAGCTACTCTTCATGTATCAACCAGGCAGCTTAGTAGTCTGCCCCACATAGTAGCCCCATTAGCTGTCTGATCAGGGTCACTTTATTAGCTATCTTATAAATTAGGTATAGTCTCCTGGGCTTTATTCAGTCCATGTAGTGGCTGAAAAGTGGGGCATAGTGTCAGTGCTGGAGACCTGATGCATTAAACACAGTCTCCTGGGCTAAGCGTTAAGTCATTCCGCTGGCTGAGCATGTCGGAGGTCTTATACATTAAGTATAGAGAGCCATGTTATAGGCCCAGGTCTCGGTACCCCTCCAGCAACAGTCGGAATGGAGTCGGGACAGGTACTCAGCCCTATATATAGAGGCGCTGGTGGTTTAAGGTAGTGTCCCCCACTCACGCTGCCCTCATACTGAGCTGCGCGCCCCCTCTCCGCGAGCTACTCCTCCTCGTCAAGGCCATTTATTGAATGTCCTGCCCTCCTATGGGGAGGTTATGAATAAGCTATTCTACCCAGAGCTGCCATCTACCAGAAGAAACTCCTCCTCAGGGACATGGATTAAATGCCTCCCCCGTCCTGCAGCGGTCCCCATAGGGAGGTCCTGTACATTAAGTGACCAAGGTCATCATGAAGGTCATATACAGCGTCCTGGTCTGAGGCTCCCCTGAGTTACCTCTCCTGTGGGTAGTAGTCTATGAATTAGCTCTCAGACCTTGAGCTGCTGCAGTGGTTCTGTCTCCAGGGTACCACTATAAGACCCTTTACATTAGGATACCAGGTAACCCCCGGGTATTGTCACGCCACAGAACCACTCTTTCTTCTTCTCAGTGCTACCATATCCTGTCTGTGCACCCAGTCCCTTAGGATTTGTGCTCCATTGGAGTAGATGGGTAGTTCATGAATTAGCTATCCTATTCGTGCCGGGCTCCAGCGGCCTTATTGTCTCAGCATTAGCTACTCCGGTGCCGCATTAGCCGCTTCCGGACCGCCGTCTCCGGGGCCCTATGACCCTATACCTTATGTATGCAGGTTGGTCGTACTTTATTTCGCTAGGTATATAATGTTTTCGCTATATTCACGGAAATGAAAAATCCGCGAAATTCTTGTATGCTACAGTATGAAATAAATACCCGCGAATTAGTCTTTTTTGCCACCTCAGCAAAAATTTACACCCGTGAATATAAGTGCTTTCACAGTAATCCTCACGGCATCTTGTAAAGCCATGTAAAGCACCACTGAGCTGCTCCTTGACGTCCAGAGCTGCTCTACCAATAGGGTTGGTCATCAATTAGGCATCCAAATCATGTAGAGCCTTGTCTTCAGAATGAGGGATGATATATAGGTAAACCATCCAAGCCCTGGGATCCAGTTTAGTGACATTACTTCTTTACAGGCATTCAAAATCAAAAATAATGACTTAGCTACTACGCCAATGTGGTCCCCTGCTTTTGTCTGCAGGGTCCTATATACCCCTATATAGCAGCTGCAGTGGTAGCCCTGAGGGTATCTGGTGCAGCACAAGTAACATTGTCTCCTAGTGAATTAGCCACCATAACCAGGGGCTACCCCTTCCTGTAGACACAATGGTACTATGGCTCTATACATTAGGTGTACTAGGTATCCCTCAGGGCTCTGTGAACCTGCTTACATAATGTTCAAAATCAGCGAGCTGCTCGTTCTATTCCCCAGAGCTACTCGTGCAACGGGGGAATGTATGAATAAAGTATAGTCCTTATGGTATTGTAATATTAGGTGCGATCTTGATATCCAAGCAAGATATATGTAAGCTGAGTATGATTCCATGAACTTACAGCACTTTATATCAGCGAGGTACTACTCCCCAGAGTTGCTCGTTCAATGGGGAGTTTATGAGTGTTGTATAGTCCTTATGGTATTGTAATTGTAGATGTAGGTCTGATCTTGATATCCAAGCAAGATATATGTAAGCTGAGTATGATTCCATGAACTTACAGCACTTTACATCAGCGAGGTACTACTCCCCAGAGTTGCTCGTTCAATGGGGAGTTTATGAGTGTCGTATAGTCCTTATGGTATTGTAATATTAGGTCCGATCTCAATATACAAGCCAGATATATGTAGACCAGGTATGATTCCATGAACTTACAACATCAGCGAGTTGCTCGTCCTCAATGAGTTCTCAATGCCCAATGCGAAGTTTATGAATGTGGTGAGGTCCTTATGATATTGTAATGTCAGGTGCGATCTTGATATCCAAGCAAGATATATGTAAGCTGAGTATGATTCCATGAACATATAACACTTTATATCAGCAAGTTGCTTGTGTTACTCCCCAGAGTTGCTCGTCCAATGGGGGAGTGTATGAATAAAGTATAGTCCATATGATATTGTAATATTAGGTCCGATGCCAATATCAAGCCAGATATATGTAGAGCACTTACTACACTTTATATCAGCGAGGTACTACTCCCCAGAGTTGCTCACCCAATGGGGAGTTTATGAGTGTCGTATAGTCCATATGGTATTGTAATATTAGGTCTGATCTCAATATACAAGCCAGATGTGTAAATTGAGTTTGCTTCTGTAAACTTACAACACTTTATAGTACTACTCTCCAGAGTTGCTCACCCGATGGCGGGAGTTTATGAGTGTGGTAAGCTCCTTAGGGTATTATAACATTAAGCTCAGAGTACATACGAAGCAGATGTCGGTGTGTGCTGCGGGGTATGTAATTATCCAGGGCCCTATTCCCGCTAGCTGCCGTATGTCATATGTTCACCGAGTGAGGAGCTAAGTGGATTAGTGCGAGTCACTCGCGAGTCACTCGGGCCCTATTTGATGTAGTTACTCCTCATTTTGTCTCGTCCTGACACGGACCAGACGGCGCTGTCTCCCCCTGTTAGTTGTGTGTGGTCTGACCTATCACATCTACCTACAGGGGGTGGGGAGTATAAAGCACTTAATCCACAGGACAAACTTGAAGAGTAATTTTTGCGATAAATTCAGTGACCGCTATTCATCATTTGGAGCTGCGGTGGTGGTAAAGTACAAAGTGACTTGAATCACTATTTCAAATTTGAAGAGTTTGCTCTTTGGTGTTGCATTGGCTAAAAACTTCCTTTAGGTGGTTGAAATTTTTTTGTGAAAGGATCTGTAGACATGGACTTTGTGTGATCAGTCTGTGATTTTATGCACATTGAAGTTGAGTAGGAATTCCACTGCTGAGAACTTGGTTAAAAGATCAATGTACAGAATATCCTTATTGCATACCCTTCTTAACCAAGGTGGTTACCTAATGGTAGAGCAGTCCCCTTGCACACTGTAGAACAGTGGTTCTATCCCCAGACCGCAGGCCTCCACACAAGCAGGTCCACTGTTAGTTTCAGAATTCCCCCATATTAGAACATGGAGTAGGAGCTGCAAAAGTCAGTCCTCGTAATCGGACAATTAGCTTTAAAGCACCTAAATATAGTAGAGTAGCTGTAAAAACATGTAATTATAGTAAATTAGTCGTGCGGGTTATGTTTTATCCAGTCAGCTTTGACCTTTGGAGGACAGTAATGAGCCCCTACAGAGAGTTCTCCCCTGTGTGGGCCCCAACCCGCTTATACCCTGCCACCTCCTGCACCACAGCTACAGGACTGATTAACCTTTGTGGTCGTGTAGCCGCGGGTAGACGCAGAGAGACGCGGCTACACTGATACTCTCACCACAGTCAGTACTCAGTCACTAATGAGTACCCTAGCTGCCTTGATTGGGCGATACACTGTGATTAGTGAATAAATCCTGCCCTGATTTGGCAATAATGGTCATTTGTACGTCTAACCTATGTGAATACTGAGTTAGTCAGTGAATACTAAATCACATTAGTTTTTCCATTTCTAGAAGAATTATTCCGAGTCTTTTTGAGCTAGCCATAAGTTGGGTTTGACAGTGTGTTGTGTTGCTCTACTACACTCAGAGTAAGCCATAAATCATTCTTCTGTTTTCCTCAGTCAGTTTTGATTATCACTTCATCATATGACCAATATCTCTATATGACCAACCTGGGATAATCACTAAAGACTAACACCCACAGCATGTAGACTACCAGTGTAGAGGCACCAGCAGCCCCAGGGCCCCCGGCAAGTTGTCTGCAGCGGAGGTATTTAGGTGGATGGAGTGGAGGCTGATGAAATCTGCCCGACACAAGGAGATGTGTCGCGGGTGGGAGCAGCGGGCTCTACGTGCTTAACTCCTGATGTCCCCGCCCCCCGGCAACCACCTACACAGGCCACTCTCCGCACCACTTAGGTCATAAGCAGAATCTAACCGATGAATTCCCTCTCTGTTTGGTCAATATCTGTAGCACGCGAGTCACTCTCTGAACACAGCCTTGGTGTAGAATCACACTCGGTCGCATATATTACCGCACATTAGCCGTCCGTGGTTAAAGATGGCTGTATCCGTACAGAGAGGTAGTTAGATCAGGTGGTGCCACCTGTTGTTACAAAGTAGACTTAGCCCTAGGGGTGGGATGGCGGCATTGACAGGTGCTGAATCAGGGGTGAGTGTAGGACCTCCTCACAAGTCTGTTGGTCTATATATAGGTGAATAAACCACTCATGTCCCCAATATAAGGACCACAAAATATATTGTCAGAAGAACTTATTAATCCTTTTTCTACAAAGTATTTCATCAATTAATCCAGACAACTGTAGCAAATTGATGAATTTGAAGTGTTCCAGGATGACCACCTGTGATCAGAATCAGTCCAGAAAGGTAGAGAGGTTGGAGATGAACCTCCTTCAGTACTTTTAGTCCATGTATAAGGGGAGGCCTCTGAATGTTAGCGAGAGAAAAAAAACCTCTCAAAACATGCTCGATAGCTCACCAGTCTCTAATTAAAACTGTCGCACAGATCTGTGTTTTAGTATATAGGGGCCTTAGTGCTTTTTGTTCCAGGGTGGCCCCTTTTCAGCAGAGTAGGTCCAGAGAGGTAGAGTGCTAAGGATGAAATCTCCTTTAGCCTATTTAATGAAGCTCTTATCAGCAGGGGGAACTAGTGAGAGGAACTCCCCAACTCTCAAAAACTGAGTTAAAACCTCACCACTCACCAATTAAAACTCCCGTATGGAGCTGTGTTTTAGTATATAAGTGCTTTTTAGTTCCAGGGTGGTCAGCTTCCTTCACCAGATTTAAGTCCATATATAATGAAGTTTTCACTGGCAGTGAGTACTGGTAAGAGAAACTCCCCAACTCTCAAAAACTGGGTTAAAACCTCACCAGCCCTCCACCAATTAAAACTGCAGTGTTTTACTCTACCACTTCATGTTGTAACATCTAAAGCCGCCTTGTAGAGTGCATCCCCTAATGCAGCCACGAGAGGATACTTAAAGGCTGAGGTCTCGGTACCCCTACAGCGACAGCCGGAGTGGAGCCGGGACGGGTACTCAGCCTTATATACAGGGGAGGTGGGGTCTTAATGTAAGAAGCACCGCTGAGTAGAACCAAAAACAGCAGCGGGGGGTGCAGGCCGGGTGGCCGCTTAATTGGAAAACTCCAACTTCTACCACTGAGTGGCTCCGATTCCATGTGCACTTAAAACCACGGTGAGTGCAGTCGTGTAAAAAGGGTCGTTGGTTTCGGGTGCGAGGCTTTTAATGGGAAGGAACGAGGTAAAAATGGCAAAGGTTGAATTGCACAGCACGGGCTCCGGGAGCAGCTCGCCTCCCCTACTGGGTCGTAATGAGCAGTTGTCTGGGCTGATGATGAGCGGTTGTGGTGCCAATACTCAATATGATATAGCACATTGCTTTATATATGCCATACTTTATATACCCTTTCCAATGATGGGTACATATGGCAAGTTAGAGCAATATCTCCAGTTGTTTGAGTTGATTATGATGAGTGGTTGCGGTGTCAATGATCCTCAAACTGATATAGCTCCCTGTGCTTTATGTATCCAAGTAGTCCTTTTTCATGGTTGGGTTCGAGTGTCAAGTCAGTATAATTATTCCAGTAAGCTCAGAGCATTGGCTCTGGGAGCAGCTCACAGAGCAGCTCGCCGCCCCTACTGGGTGGTAAGGAGCAGTGGTCTGAGTTGATGAGCAGCTTTTGTGTCGATACTCAATCTGCTATAGCTCCTTGTTTTATATACGCCATACTTTATACACCAATTCCAATGATGGGTACATATGGCAAGTCAGAGAAATGTCTCCAGTGATTATTGGCTCTGGGAGCAACTCACAGAGCAACTCACCACCCCTATTGTTTGTTAAAGAGCAATGTCTGGCCTAATGGGTGGCTGCGGTGTCAATCCCCAAACGGCTATAACTCCATGTGTTACATATGCAAGTAAGAGTCCCCTTTCAGATCATGGGTAAATGCGGGGAGTCAGAATAATGTCTGATATAAGCTCACAGAGCAGCTCTCACAGCCCAAAAGGTAACTCTGGAGTTCCCTCCCACAGGGTGGCAGTGTTGGTCCATAGGCCAGCAGTCAGCGAGAATGGCTGCCCCTCACTCTAGTGCGCCTCCTGGCTGTGTAAACTCAAAGCTACTCCAACTACTCTTTATATCATATAAGTCAGTTGTTGACTTTTCGCTGCTGATTGGTCAGTACAGGTAAATGTATTTGACAATCCACACAGGTTGGCAGTAAACGGTAGAACGAGCAGTATATCCAGGGTTTTATTTACAGGAGCAGATCCTAGTGCAGCCCAATGTGTGGTATAAGAGCGAGCAGCTCCATTTACATTGACAAAAGAGCAGCTCCTATATTGGAGCAGCTCCAACAGTAGTTCAATAATGGTGACTCCAATGTTTGGTACAGCACTGATGAGT
Source organism: Harmothoe impar (assembly GCA_947462335.1). NCBI lineage: Eukaryota > Metazoa > Annelida > Polychaeta > Phyllodocida > Polynoidae > Harmothoe > Harmothoe impar. The sequence continues at coordinate 81,992,840 of OX381707.1, read as the reverse complement.
CCGGTTAAATTACACAGGGGCGGCTCCAAAAGTGTCTCAATTGGATATAATAAGACCCACTACGTCCATAGCTCAATTAAATGAGTATTTAATAATGGAAGAGAATCTGAATGATCTCTTTTAATAATAGCCTTTTTCTCCTGTCATGATTGGGCAAAAGAGGCCACTTGTAAGTTTTTCACAGAAGGGCGTGCTCAGAATCAGAGAGCAGCTTATACATATTCCAGCAGTGTCGGTGTCAGCGTCTCCGCGCATAATCCATAACTCCAAATCGCGGCACTTACCAGGACGCATCCCAAGAGGCCACGAGAGGCGGTACGCGGGCACCGCGGTGTTGGATGTAACAGTACGGGGGCAATCACTGCGCTTTGATCTACACCCTCCGTGCCTGTACAGAATCACCACTGTGGTGTCAAGAGTCAGGGTGGGGGGATGGTTAGGGGTGATAACTCAGTCAGAACCTGTATCCTGCATGCCTTTACAGACTAACAGTGCGGGGGAATCACTCAGCGGGGATCTATATCTTCTCTGCCTGTACATGGCAACCAATGTCTACTGTACTGTTGCAAATTTTCAATTTGGTAGGGCTTTTATCCATAAGACAAGCGCTTATTCAAGATCCTATTTCAGTGTTTGAGGAACATATAGAGATCCCTGTACCCCCGGTGCTTACTCAAGACCAGCGCTCTTTCAAAACCAGCGCTTTATCGCAATGGTACGGTAGTCCAAAAAAGGGAAAATAGCTATTGTCCTTGTGTGGCAGTACCACTGTGCAGTTAAGATCCCTTGCACGTCGACTGAGCAATTACTGTGCAGGTGGGGCACAGCTGTCTTGTATGTAACAGTATATGGCCGATTACTCACTGAACAACCATATATTGTTCACAGACCAACCACTGTCTAGTCCAAAATAAAAGGTAAAGGCTCTCAGACAATGTCTAGCCTCTGTGTGAGTGGCAGTATGATGTCCTGTAGTTAGGACGTGTAGAGCAATCTCTACTGGGAGGTGTAGAGTGTAGGTGGAATAGTTATGGCTGGTAACTCAGCTGAGATCCATATCCCCCATGCCTTCACAGTCTAACCACTGTCTAGTCGAGAAAAGAAAAAAAGATTCAGACAATGTCTAGCCTTAGTGTGAGTGACAATATGAAACCAGTGTGCCGTTTGGATTCCTTGCACACCCACGGACCAATTATGGCTGTGGTCGGGTAGTTACAGGGGTAGTTAAGGCCCGTTAGGGTCCGTTCGGGCCCGTTAGGGTACATCTGGGTCCTAGTAATTACGGTACAGCCCTGTCCCTAGCGGTAGCCGCCTCAGTGTGCGATACAGCTCACACGTAGGCCTCCAATCAATGTCAGCCCTCAACATGAGCCCCAGGGGGGAACTTACAAATACCTTAATTCTGTGGCAGCTGCTGTACAGCTAAGATAGATACAGAACACTTAGTCTGGAAGATGGCACTCCATGTTTTCAGTCTCTCAGCACTGTAGAGCTCTATATATACTCATAATACTTTAATCAAACGTCCAAATAGGGCAGTATGTGTATTAAATAACCGCCATTGTTGCCAGAATGGCCTCCAAAGGTAAACACAAGTTTAGGGGCACTCAGTTAAAACTAATCTCCCTGTAGTCCCCTCAGAATGAAGACTCCTCAAGCATGTCTCCATGCAAAACTGTTAATATCTCCAAGATATTCAGTCGCCCTACAGCTCAATTAGTCTGCTATCGAAACAGCAAGCAATGCAATATCTGAGTAGCAGTAACTAGACGGGTGGTAGCCGGCCGGTGGTCAGGCCCTTAGAGCGGCACAGGTAGCAATCAGTCATAACCAAGTTAGTGCCACATCCAGTCAGGTTCGTCTTCATAGACACTGCTCAAACAGACCTGGAGAACAGTTAATATCTCTATCCGATTGGATTACTCCCCGGGGCGTACTGCAGCTGAGCAGGGAACTGAAGCCGGAGTAATCAGCGAGCGAGACAAGGCGTATCAGGTCCAGCTGTGTTCCCTATTCGGTGTCCTCTGTCGGTATGGGGAACTTTCCACTGTGTGCTCTCACCACTGGAGCATGTGTAACAACCAGCTGATAAAAAGACTATGAGATAGTATTCCTGGATGAGGTCGGTAAATAAGTATGGGCAACTCTCCAATGTGTGCTTATATGATAAAGAGCTGACAAAAGTTCTCCACGGTGGCTCTTGGCAGATGTCTCTACATCAGGTCAGTCCCCAAGCACCTATAGCAGTGCATCCATCAAATACACTTAGTATGTCTTATGTACAATGTCCTCTATTGCTATGGGTAACTCCCCACTGTATGCTGTCAGCAATGAAGCATGTAATAATCAGAGTATAAAAGTTCTCTCTGATGGCTGTAGGCAGATGTTCCTTGATAAGGTCAGTAGCTTAGTACCTATAGAAGTCCATCCAGCAGGTACGCTTTGTGAACTGAGCCAGAGTCAAATATGGGCACGGGCGATGCATGCAGAACTAATGCCACCACAGGGATAGCTCCGGGCGCATGGAGCAGCTCACAGAGCAGCTTATGGGGCAGCTCATGGAGCAGTCCACCGGAAGCTCACAGAGCAGCTCACAGAGCAGCTCACAGAGCAGCTCACAGAGCAGCTCACAGAGCAGTTCACAGAAGGCTCATAGAGCAGCTCACAGAGCAGCTCTTAGGGCAGATCACATAAGGCAGCTCACAGAGCAGCTTATATGCTAGCTCACAGAGCAGCCTTTAGGCCAGCTCCCAGGGTAGCGCACAGAGCATCTCACAGAGAGCATCTCACAGAGAGCATCTTATAGGGAAGCTCACAGAGCAGCTCACACAGAGCAGCTCACAGGGCAGCACACATAGAGCAGTCACAGTGCAGCTCACGGGCCCCTGTAGTAGATCTACACAGGGGTGATGAGAACAAAGGTTACAGCAGTATTTAATGCTATAAGTGGTGTTTTCTCCTATTTTGTATCGTCAGTATCTTTCCCGCGGTGGATATTAAAGCCGTGTGGTAAAACAACCAATGATTAATGGACAATGTCACTTAGCATGAGAGCAGAACACATTTAGCGCCTCAAATAGGTCGAGCTGCTCTGAGCAATAACCCATGAATCAGGTCATTAAGCACTTAGAGGTCCATTCATCAAAGGTAAGGTCTCCCGGTGTCGTGTCACCAAAATACATTGCCTAAACACAGAGCATGAGGCAGCAAAGATCCAGCCAATGAGGGAGCAGCAGAGTTGTATTACTTACTTCTACTTTTCACGCTCACTGCATGCCTTTTTGACAAGGCTCTCTATCAATGCAGAGTGCATGGAAATCCTCATTGGTGAGGTCAGTGACCAATGAACGTTCAGTACTGCAGGGTATGTACATATGACCAGACTGTGGGCCCAGGGCTGTGGAGAAGCGCACACCTCTCTTTAGTAAAGTAGCTAAGGGTGAGTTAGTCAACATCTATGCTCCAGAGCCATAGAGCAGCTCACTCATCTCAATAGTAGATCAGGTAAAGATAAGTCCATCTCAAGGCTACAGAGAAGCTCGCCCACCCTATTCTTTATTGTCAGTTCCCGCGCTGTAAACCAGCGAGTGATTAGTAGCAATGTCACTTAGTCAGTAGGTATGGGTGGGTTAGTGTCATGTCCTAAGGCTACAGAGCAGCTCAGTCATATATCTCTATAGTGAATGAGTTAGTCTACATCCATGTCCCAGGCTCACAGAGCAGCTCACACATGCCTATAGTAGAGTAGGTAACGATGAGTCAAAGTCCAATGGTTAGTGAGCAGTTCACGCGTCTTAATAGTAGATTAGGTAACGATGAGTCAAAGCCCAATGCCTGGGGCTAGAGAGCAGCTCCCAATTCTCAATAGTAGATTAGGTCACGATGAGTCAAAGCCCAATGCCTGGGGCTAGAGAGCAGCTCCCAATTCTCAATAGTAGATTAGGTCACGATGAGTCAAAGCCCAATGCCTGGGGCTAGAGAGCAGCTCCCAATTCTCAATAGTAGATTAGGTCACGATGAGTCAAAGCCCAATGCCTGGGGCTAGAGAGCAGCTCCCAATTCTCAATAGTAGATTAGGTCACGATGAGTCAAAGCCCAATGCCTGGGGCTAGAGAGCAGCTCCCAATTCTCAATAGTAGATTAGGTCACGATGAGTCAAAGCCCAATGCCTGGGGCTAGAGAGCAGCTCCCAATTCTCAATAGTAGATTAGGTCACGATGAGTCAAAGCCCAATGCCTGGGGCTAAGGAGCAACTCACATCTCTATAGTGGAGGAGTTAGTCCACATCTATGTCCGCTGATTCTGAACCATCCCCTGCACCGAGAACCTCCCCGCGATAACAAAATCTCGTGACAAGATCTCCGATCGATGTCTGCTGTCAGCGAGGGGGAATACGTCACGAGGCACCCGGACCCCGTGAGCAGCTCAAAGAGTAACTCCTGGTGTGGTGGCCATGTTATTAAGTCATCAATCAATACTTGATTCAATCAAATTAATTGATTGATTGATCGTTATCCATTATTTTTATACTGAAAATTTGCCTGCATTGATTGATATCCATTTGTTTATACTGAAAATATAGAGACAAAGTGTGCCTGTTTTTGAAACTATATTTCACTTCCGATCCCAAATGTGGGTCAAGAGTGGCTCAAATGGAGTAGTTGATCCTTAGATAATGTCTGCCAGTGGGGGTAGTGAGGACACCAGTGTACAGGTGTCAAAATCCATCAAATCTACTTCAAATAAGAGTGAAATGGTGGCCGAGAATGGTATTAATCCTCGGGTGTCGTCTACAGGTGGAGGGTAGTGAGGGCACCAGTATACAAGTGTGTTAATCCTGTACTCACACCTCCCACACAACACACAGCAATGAAAGCTTCAACCCAGTCAGTGCAGGGGCTGAGTGGACAGCCCAGCAGACCACAGAGAAGATCAATGAACAATTAGTAAGGGAGTTGTAAGTCCTTTTTGTCGTCGCAGCTCACGGGCGGGTAGAGGAGGAGCCCTCGATGGGATAGAGATTGTCCCCCGGGGCGGATGTAGCCGCAATTACTGGTGTTATAATTGAGTTATGGAACTCAGGATTGCAGATACAAGTCTCACAGGGGGGGGGGGGGGGGGTGGGGGTTCCACTCTCAGGAAGTTAGGAAACCTTAATGTAATGATGACTTGCTCTTAGCAATGGAACCTTCTTATATAGGGCAGTTCCCAATGCCCAATTCCAACGTGAACGCCAATAGATTAGATCGGCAGAAACAGTTGAATTGTCCAATAACTACCACACTAGTGCTGGTCGCAGTCTATCCTAGCTGCTGCGGTAGTTAAGGCTAAGTCCTGCAGTAGTAGTATACACAAAGTTTCCTCGTCTGATATCACTTGTACAACACTTGAGTTGAGCAACTCAAACTATCATGACTCCTATGTGTGAGTAATTAGCACTTAGTAACTCCCTCAGTTAGTCCCAGTCCGTCTGGTATCCCTATAGTTCGTAACCACGATGCTATAACTTGGAGACAAGGGACAAGTCTAAAAACAAAAACTCCAATTGCATTTTCCTCTCTCCACTCAATTGCTGAGCAATTCCCAGTCTATTCCTCCTGTGTGTGTCTACCAAGCACTTAGTCAATCACTCAGTGAATCTCTGTCCATCTGGTCACCAGTTCTAAACTGCAACGCTACAACTTGTGTACAAGGGTACAGTCGTGATAAAAATAAAATCCAATCGCAATTTAAGTCCACTCTCCACTCTTAATCACTGAGCAGCTCTGAGTAGCTCCTATAGCAGTACTCAGGTACCAGCTGAGCGTCCATGCAGCGTCCATGCAGCGTCCATGCAGCGTCCATGCTGCGTCCCATGAGCGTCCCCCACCACCACGTGACCACCCTACACACACAACTCCCACAGCGGGAATGAGGCCCCGCCACACTCCGCCAATCAATGCCGCTACTGCAGCACCTCGGGCAGGAGAGTGATTACACCACCTCACAGCGGGGAGGAGAGTGACGACACCACCTCACAGCGGGGAGGAGAGTGATGACACCACCTCACAGCGGGGAGGAGAGTGATGACAGTGGAGGTGGGGGGAGAGTGAGAGGTGCTGCTCCCTGCGGTAGGTCTGGGTGTGAGGGCAGCCGGAGGTGGGAGAGGGAGAGGGTGATGACTCTAGACCCCTGAATTCGATATGGCGACATGGGCATTTCTTAAAATCGACATGTGACATGAGGCCTAGTGACATGTGACATGAGGCTTAAACATGGGACATGGGACATGAGTATAATTAAGCAACATAGACTTGCGACATGATCATTTCTTAAAATCGAGATGTGACATGGCGACCCCCCCCCCCTCAGGAGGGGGAGGAGGGCGAGGAGGGCGAGGAGGGGGAGAGGGGGAGGAGGGGGAGGAGGGGGAGGAGGGCGAGGAGGGCGAGGAGGGCGAGGAGGGGGAGGAGGGCGAGGAGGGCGAGGAGGGCGAGGAGGGCGAGGAGGGCGAGGAGGGCGAGGAGGGGGAGGAGGGCGAGGAGGGCGAGGAGGGGGAGGAGGGCGAGGAGGGCGAGGAGGGGGAGGAGGGCGAGTGCATAAGTGGGTATTAAAGTGGGGGTGAGGGTAGCTGGAGGGCGTGGAGAGCATTCTCCCTGTCATAGATCGTACCTTTAACATCTCTACCTTAACCTACGAACTGGGTGTGTGAGGGCGTTGCAGAGGGGGAGGGGAGGGAGGTCTGGTAGCGCAAGTGTGAAGGGCAGGAGGCAGAGGGAGTAGAACAGAGGAGGAGGACCACTCTCCTTGTCCGTAATCAAACTCTATCTCTGCCTAAACCTGCAAGCTGCAGGAACTCTTCGATACTTTTCTTCTCCCCTATCAACACCACCATGAATGTGCCTCTACATGGGTACCCACAATTTTGACCGTGTCGCCGTGTCGAATTTAAGCAATACGACCATGTCACTGTGTCGAATTTTATCCTATATACATAACTATACTATCTACTCATTTGTTTCATGTCCGTCGAATTTTAAAAGGGCCGTGTCGCACGTGTCGGATTTTAAAACCCCCGTGTCGCCGTGTCGCACGTGTCGAATTTTACCCATGTAGAGGCACATGAATATGACCTCATTACTCAATCACTTACTCTACATCACACGTCGCCAATCTTCCTACACAGAAAGGAGTCCCTGTGTGACTATCTTCAATATCTACTACATAATATTATAGCATGGCTATCATGTCTGTAACTCCCGAGATATTCTTCATTTTGCAATCCTTAACATATTTAAAAGGTAAGATTGTTGTATTTGGCCATATTACAAGTATAGCATAGTGTGGTCCGCAGTCCTTCGGCAGAGATGGAAGTGGTGTCTGTAGTAGTGAGTAGCTAGGGTGGGGGAGTGGAGGAGGAGGTATGTACCTGGGCAGGTGGTGGTGGTGTACTGCCGGCTCCATGCTGCCCCCTACAGGGGGAAATGGGAACTAAACGTGTGTGACCAGCCCGTTAAAGGCGGGATGCTGCTGTGCTGCATTCACATGAAAAGTCTTTAGGGAGTGAACAACGGCGGGGTGGTGGGTCGAGGGATCAACATTTCCCCCCCCCCCTCCTCTTAGGGTCGAAAAGCGGCTCGCACACGGACCCTTTGAAGCATAGTAACGCGCGGGCTTTTTGGCTCAAAACAGGTTAAATTTTTTCACCAAGAGGTGTCCTAACATTTTGCCCCCCCCCCCCCCCCCCAGTCAAGGGGTCCAACTTTTTTCTCCCACCACCCCCCCCCTGTTGTTAATTAATGATCACTCCCTTAGTTAGTTTCACTTCTTTTCATTCTGTAAATGTTGTTGTATGCGTATCTTTTGCCTTTTTTAATCTAACAACAACACTTAAGTGGTTGCATGATGCAGCTGATTAGTGCTGGCAAGTTACACACCAGTGCCGCATTGGTGCATCATGATTATAATTGTATACTCAGTATAATGCATGAATGCAGCACTTGTGACTTAGGCCAAATAAAAAAAAAGGTTTGTTTCAGGTAACATGGCAAGAAAATGTAGGGTCGGTAGGTCGGATTTTTTTGATTTTTTTTAACTTTTTTTTTTTAACATGAAAGTACCAGGCCACCTTTCCGAAGACCCTAAAATTGACCAAAAAAAAGGTAAAAATACAAAAATTTCTTCAAAATTGCATAAAAAGACCTAGGGTCGGCCCTGTTTTGATAGGGTCGGTCTGGTGACCTGAAACAAACCTCTTTTTTTTGGCCTTACCCACCAAGGCCGCATAATGCAGCATGAATGCATCATGGCAACAAAGCACCCAGCACATGGAAGCACTGTGCCGCCCTTAAAGGTCATCAAAGAGGGGGGCCGATCAGATCTGCCAACTGGATCAGCCAATCGGATCGGGCAATGTCAAACGTGTTTGATCATCCTGACTTGATCAGGAGGACCTCTGCAGCCCATGATCGGATTGGCCCTTTTGTGGTGGTCTTAGAACACTGATTCTCAGCGCCTCCATCAATAGGCCGGGGACAGGGAGGGGATGGTGCTGCGGTGGTGCCGCTGCTGCCCCCTGCAGAGAGAACTAGGAACTAAGAGTATCAGGTGTAGCTCTCCCGTAACAGGCATCTATTTGTTAGATAGACGACACCTGGACATTGTTCTTCCATATACCCACTGCCCCACCAGTGGGCAGTGGCTATGTGGGAGAAGCCTGGCCAGGTGTCGTCTATCTGATTTAACCCTCGGGTATGCAGAATACCCAAGGTGCGAACCCTTTAGCCCAAAATCCACGGCGGCAGGAAGCTGCGTTAAAACGGTATCGCACCTCTGCCGCCGCTATTTCGCCACTATTTCGCCCTGCCGCGCCCTTTTCGCGTCTATGCCGCCAAAGTCCACGGCGGTACAGGGGCGAAATTGGGTTAAAAGCTATATAGCTGAAGCCTGTTACGCCGTACTCAAGCATCATGCCCACCCTGTAGGCTCAGCATGATACTCGCCGGGGCTGCATTGGTGCATCATGACAACAAATGTCCTCTTTTAGCAACATTCAGTCTCCCCGAAAACTTTTTTGACATGCAGGACATTTGGTCCTGCAAATCTTTTATTTTTCAAGCCCGGCTTAATTTTTGCAGGCCCGGATACCAGAGGACAATTTTTATATCTAGTATAAAGCAAGAATTAATGATACCCTGTATATTCCAATTGAAACATTTTTATGTGTACAGTTTTGAGGATTGTCATTGAAAATGATAATGCAAAATGTGTTTTCCTCTAGAAACCTTGATAATAGTCAGATTTACAAGCCGTAAAAAGTGACATGTAGCCCAAGATCCACTTTAGCTGGTCCAGTTTAGGTTGTCCAGCAGAATTTTAGCCGGGTATAGCCGCTGTCCCGCACGTTTTCGGGAAGACATTTCATCCTTAAAGGGTTTATTGACATGGATACAGAGTGAAAAACTGGTACATGAGGGCTTCATACTTCTGCAGCAATTGTAATGGGATTTTAATTATCTTATATTAAGAAATAGCGATGATGAGCGATTTCGGTTAATTGACAGTGAGCCAGGGTAGGAAAGGGTAAGGTCAAACGATGGCAGCAACAGGCTAACTAGGCGTGACGCATCGGTCTGCCGCATTTTGAGTTAATTATTGAGTTATTCTAGTATTATGAAAGAAAGTTCGCGACAATTATTTGAGGGAAGATACAACGAGCTACTGGAGAAAATTTCAGAAGATTATCTCCATTTTGAAGAAAGTTACAAGGAGTTTATTAACTCAGCGCTGGAGATTTCAAATAGTGACGGTTAGTGAGCGATAATTGGAGTTGCTCCCCATATCTACAACGCAGTGAGCAGTTTGAGCTGCTCGATTTAAATTTAGTCTTCACTTTGGAGGACTTTACTCGAGTATTATCACCTAAAGGAGTATATATATTATCTCATCATGGCTCCTACCAGGATTGAGATTAGATTGGAGGAACTTTTCGAGGAAGTGAGAAAAGTAAGACAATCAGTTGAGCAACTCGCCGCACTCAATGCTCGAGTAGGGGAGGTTGAGAAAATCCTCCATCCTTTGAAGGAGCAAGTCACTACTATTGAAAGGTCTACTCAGAGTCATAGTGAAGTATTGGAAGATCATTCTAAGTTAATTAATAGCAACAAGAAAGTCGGGGAAGACACTGTCCTTAGAGTGGATACCATTGAGAAGGACATGAAGGATTTATCCAATCGTCCTGAGTTTAAGGAAGCAATTAAAGTTGCCGTTGAAGAAGCACTCAAGAAGGCTGGGACTCAGACTCAGTCTGAGGAAAAGAAAGAAGTTATCCAAGATAGAAGAAAATACAATTTGCTGTTGCTGAATGTTCCAGAGTACAAGAGAGAGGCTTTGTTACTAGATGTGTGTGCCGTACTAAGGCCTTTAAAAAGGAACTTCTACAATGATATTGTGCAAGTAAAGAGGCTGGGAGTATTCGCTGGTGTTAAAAACCCTAGGCCTATCTTAATAGAGTTCGAGTCCACAAGGGTCAGGGACTACGTGTTACACAAGAGGTTCCAGATCAGAGACACACCTGATAAAAGATGCAAGGCTTTCACTATTGTGGAAGACCTTGACGAGGAAACGAAGAGGGTCAGAGAAAAAGTGAGGGGAATTGTCAATCTAGGTGAGCAGTTGAAGATGGATATACGTCAGGCTGGGGACTTTGTGCTCCTAAAAGGCAAGCCCTTCAATGGAAGAAATGAGCTGCATCTACTACCCAAAGAACTTACCATTGAGAAGGCCTTCACCCGTGAGCTAGAGAGAGGCATCATGTTTCAGGGGGAACACAGTTATTTATCTAACTTTTATCCTCAAGAGATAAACTTCCAAGGTAAACCATATGCATGTAATGAGCAGGCGTTTTTCCATGTCAAAGCGCAGATCTGTGGGGACGTGTCAAGGGGTGCTGAAGTGATGAAAGAAAAAGATCCAAGGAAGATAAAGAGGCTAGGAAAAGAAATCAAAGACACTGACCCGTGGGTAGCCCAGCGTGCCACCATTCTCAAAGAAATTAATCTTGTCAAATTCTCCATTCCTGCCCTCAGAGACAGGCTGATTAACACTGGAATTAAACCCATATGGGAGTGCTCGGGGTGCCCATTCTGGGGAGTTGGGGTACATCTACTGTCCAAGACCACTACAGTTGGGAAATGGCAGGGACAGAACAAGTTTGGACAAATGTTGGTGGAGGTTAGGAGAGAAAAAAGACAAGAGATACAGCAGCAGCAGCAGCGCCAGTAGCAGAATTAGTATTAAGAAATCATTGACTGACCGAAGCAATTTTAAATGTGTTATAATTTTTTCTAGACTTTATAACTTTGATAGTGTGTAGATATATGTGTTTACTTTAATCCTACTTAATATCGCTACTTAACCTTGCGTACTTGCAGAGATTTTAATTATTTAGCAAAGGCCGGTAGCGCTCTTAGAGTTAGACTTGGTTTTGAACCGGCGCGGTAAATGTAAACATGTGACGTCATCGAGCGTCTGGTAGCCAGGTAACGCTGCGCGACCATAGAGTCTCTTAGTAACGGTATCCATAACAACGGCATAAACAACATGGCGCCTCTCTGCGTCCAATCTCAAGTCTCGACGAGTGAGGCAAGTATGTATTTGTCTTTTATAGAGGTAATATGTGTAATATTATTACATCTAATAGCCTAAACGATGTATAACACATCCAAGAATGCGTATGTAAAAGATTTTAGGTAATGTTTATTAATTGGCGGTGTTATTATGAAAACATTGTTGGAATTTTTGCTTCGGTCAATGTGATTTGGTCATTTGGTACTATCTATAGTGACATATGGTATTCATATCGGTGTGCAAAGGTCGTTCAGCGTGTGAAGATCTATTGCTTATTATATATTATTATTGACTCAGTGTGTCTGTGAGTCTAGACGTGGAAGGGTAAATGTATACGGTATCTATTGAAAAAAGGAAAGCTATGTGTGTGTGAGACAATTAGCTTTGTCGCAGCTTCTTGTTCACACGAGTTGATGATTTTTCTAAGTAATTGAGAGCTATTAATTGTTATACCAATATTAATTATTTAATTACTTAATTACTATATATTGATATTAATTTAATTGTACTCAATGTTACTCATTTGCTGGTAGCCGAGTTGCCAATTTTTCCAATATTGTGCAAATAATTAACGATGGATTTCCCCCCCCCCTCCCCCCCCCTCATCAAATCTCATCATATAACATGCCTAAAGGTTTACAAATGGTATTTTGGAATACTCAAAGTATTAAGTCGAAAGAAGAGGATGTAAGAGAATATTTGTCTAGTTTAAATGCTGACATTATTAGTATTTCTGAGACATGGCTTAAAGAGCACATGGGTGACAATTACTTTGCTATACCTGGTTATGTTGTACATAGATTAGATAGAGAAATAATCAATGACAATGGTAAGGTGAAAAGAGGTGGTGGTCTCTGTATGGTTGTCAAGAATGGTCTGACACATGAAATATTGCAAGGCCCTGATGTGAATATTGTGAATGAACATTGTGAGTTAATGGTTGCTAGAATTAGTCTACCATATACTAGGAAAATATTTGTGGTAAACGTGTACAGGCCTCCATCTGGGGATGTAAATGAATTTTCCAAATTGGTAACTAAAGCTTTAAAGAAAATTTCTGTTGGCAAGAGAGATAAGGATATTTTTCTAGGTGGGGATGTAAATATTAATTATGCAATAAGTTCTCCAGAAAAGAATAAATTGTTGCTATTGGAGATTGCCAATGGCTTTAAACAGTATATTGATAGCCCAACGCGCCCATTGTACAGTGATAAAGTTATAGACCTAATTTTTTCAAATTCAAATGATGTCTTCCAGACTGGGTTATTATATGCCAATGTTAGTGACCATGTACCAGTCTATATCGTTAGAAAGAAGGCAAAGGTGAAGAGTAAACCTGCAGAATTTTTTGGAAGGTCTTATAGAAGCTATAGTAAAGAAGATATGTTACAAAGCCTTAGTGAGCTAGAATGGGACGACTTTTTTGCCTGTAATGATCCAAACGAAGCTTGGGATATTTTATTTGGGAGACTTTTGGAGTACTTGAATAGGAAATGTCCATTAAAAAATAGAAAATTCAAAAGACAAAAATCAAAGTGGGTAACAGATGAGCTGCTAAGGCTTATTAATGATAGGGATGTTGCATTGAAAAAGGCAGTGCATTCTGGCAAAATTGAAGATATTATTGTGGCCAAAGCCCTCAAAAATAGATCAAATCTAAAATCGAAGCAGGCAAAAAGGGATTACATTAAAAATTTAATTATAGAAAATTCTGGTGATCCAAAAAGTTTCTGGGCTGCCATTAAAGAAATGTTGCCTGGTGATGTTAAGAGTGGAATTTTTAATTTGAAGAATGATTTAGGTGAAGAAATAGGTCAAGAGGATGCAGCTAACCATATTAACGAATTTTTTGCTAATGTGGGTAAAAATTTAGCAGCTAAAATAGTTCCGGTTGTTAACTATCAAGCTCCTGTTGTTGATTTACCTAATGCCTCTTTAACCTTCAATGATATCACATTACCAGAGCTTGAGAAGGAGTTGTTATTAATTAATGAGAAGAAATCATCTGGTCTTGAGCATGTGTCTGCAAAAGTTTTGAAGGAATTTTTAATAGGGCGAAAGGATGAATTTCTGTTTATTCTAAATTTGTCAATTGCTAGTGGCATATTTCCAAAAAAATGGAAAGAAGCAAAAATATCACCTATACCCAAGGTAAAAAATCCAGGGGATGTATCTGACCTTAGGCCTATCTCTTTGCTTCCTATAACAGGAAAAATTTTGGAGAAGTTTATTCACAAGCAAACTTGTGGCTTTTTGGAAAATAACATGTTACTTAATCCAAAGCAAAGTGGCTTTAGGAAAAATAGAAGCACTCAAGATGCTGTCTTGGATCTTAATAACAGAATTTTTGAATCCTTGAATGAAGGAAAATATACTGGTGCCGTTTATATCGACTATAAAAAAGCATTTGATACTATAAGTCATACAAGGCTAGTTGAAAAACTTCCAAAATATGGCTTCAGTTTAAGTGTCATTGAATGGTACGTGAGTTATTTAAATGATAGAAAGCAAAAAACTTTTGCTAATGGTGTTTATTCTGACTGGGAGGATGTTTCCTTTGGAGTGCCTCAAGGTTCAATTTTAGGGCCTATCTTATTTATTTTATATGTAAATGACTTGTCAAAATTGAATTTATCTTGTAATTGTCTACAATATGCTGATGATACTGTTCTTTTTTACTCAGGTCATGATCTAAATGTAGTTGCTGACTTTCTGCAAAGTGATCTTAATGCATTAGTTACCTGGTGTGATGAGAATCAGCTTACAATTGATGCAAAGAAAACTAAAACAATGTTGTACACCTATGAGGATAATGTCTCCCTGCCTCCTGTAAATGTAAAAGATGTTGAACTTGAAAATGTTGACAGGTATAAATACCTTGGTATTATAATGGAGAGTAACATGAGTTTTAAGTTACAATTTTCAAAAACTATAAGTTCTGTAAACCAAAAAACTTGGTTAGTACGCCATTTCAGAGAGCATATGGATGAAATAACTTCAATATTGTTATTTAAGACAATGTTATTACCCTACATTGATAACAGTAGTGTGTTTTTGTCTGGTATTAATTTGCATGACCAGAAAAAAATGCAAATCTTGCAAAATGTGGGTATTAGAGTATGTCTCAAGATAAAAGATCCAATGTCTGTTTCCGTTAAGGAAATTCATAAAAAGGTGAAAGTGTTACCAACTGATTTAAGGAGGCAATATCTTCAAGGTATTTTATGTTATAGGTTAATTAAAATAAATTCTCTTGAGCTAGTCAATAATAGATTTTTTTTTTGGAAGTGTTTTAATCATTTATTGACCACATCAATGTACACTGAAACGTCGTTGTCCATCGTCGATTTTATCACAGTTTTCATTTCTGAATTTTATTATAAGACGAATACTAATATGCGAGATGGATATTTTAAACAATTTGATAAACTGCCAATAAAGACTAGGATATGGCACTCAGCATAGCTGATTTTTGGTGCCAACCTTATACATTTATCACGAAATCAATTTAGTACACTTGGTCTTTAAAGAGCAAGATGGACTGCACCAGACAGAACAGGACATACAATATTCTCGTTAAACATTTTTCAGTAATGATATGTTTGAAAAGTATTTATCACAGCTTGAGTATTCATACAGCATTTGCAGCTCAAATTTATCACAGTTTGTTCGCGGGAGAGTTAATCTCATAGATCTTTTATCACAGACATTTAGTACAAGAGCTACCGGGAACATTTGGGTTTATCGTCACCTACACATCAAAATAGTTTGCAATTTTCTCAGAGAGAAGTTCTTTCATTTTGATTTTGAAAGAGGAAATTTCCAAAATGTTTCTAAACTCCTGGTCTAGATCATTCCAGGTTTGAGCTATGAAAACCTCGAGAGATTTCTCATATGATGTCAATATAATATTTGAATATTTTAAAAGCGGAGCTTGGGCCTCACGAGTATTTCTAGGCCGAATATTAAGTGCATCAATCTTTCTGGATTTTTTGAAACCATATATTTGTGCATGGTAAATCCTTCTATCAATTAATTTTGGCAAAAGAGCTCTCTTATGTATGACATTTGTAGAAGTTAAAATAGGTGCCTTATAACAATATTTAAGACATCTGTTTTGAACAGTTTGTAAAAGTTGCGTACCGGTATTACTAGCGCTATGATATAAAATGTCGGCATAATCGAATAAAGGTAATACATAAGTTTTGTAAATAATCAGCATAATACAGGTTGGTACATAACCTTTCAATATGGCAAGTAAGTATGATTTAAAAGCAAGGTTTCTTTTGAGTTCCTTTACATGGTGATTGTATGTGAGCTCATAATCAAGGATTACACCAAGGTATTTATAGGTGGGTACAAATTTCAAAGTTTCGTTTTTTATTTTAATATTGAGATTTCTAACTAGCAGACTTTTTGATTTAATTTTAGATGAGAAAAGCATGAGTTTGGTTTTGGATTCATTTATAGTCAATTTGTTTTTTGAAGACCAGTTTACAAAATTGTGTAGGGATGATTGTAAATTTTCAGCTAGCGTATTTAGTGTTTTTCCAGAAGTGTATAAAACTGTATCGTCTGCATACATAAGAGTATTTACATTATTATGAGTCACTTTTAAATCATTTACATATAATAAAAAGAATAAAGGACCCAAAATACTACCCTGCGGGGTGCCACACGTCATGTTTACAATGCCAGAGGTCGTACCGTTGCATACAGTGACCTGCGTTCTACCGGTAAAGTAATCATTAATCCACCGTAGATTTGAGCCTCTTATACCGTATTTTTCTAGTTTATTTAACAATATAATATAATTTACCGAATCGAAGGCCTTTTTAATGTCAATAAAGGCAGCTAATGTAATGTGGCCTTTATTTCTAGAGCGTAAAATATCATTCGTCAAAGCACCTATAGTATCAACAGTAGATCTACACTTTCTATAACCGCCTTGTTCATTTACAAGTATATTCATATTTTCTAAATGTGTAGATATATTTGTATGCACAATGCGTTCAAGGACTTTCCCTGGTATAGGCAATTGGCTTATGGGCCTGAAATTGGAAACATTTGAAAGATCCCCTGATTTGGGTAAAGGCGTAACTCTAGCTTGTTTCCAAGAGCTCGGAATTTTGGAAAAATGCAAAGACAAATTTAATATTTTCGTGAACTTTTGGGGGGAGGCCAGTACTGAGTCCTTGAATACCTTAGTTGATACAAAGTCAATAGATGAGGATTTATTCACATTTAATTCTTTTATCACAGTAACGACTTCTTCCTCAGAAATGACAATGTCAGGCATTTGAGTCTCACACACTTGGCCATCAAAAACCCAGTCTTTGTCATGTTGCAGAGCTAACTTAGGACCAATTTCACAAAAGAAATTATTTATGTAATTTGCCGTCTCATCAATTTGTATGGGGTTGCCTGTATCGTCTTTTAAATTTATTTGTTTCGATTTGACATTTTTTTCCGGAGATCAAATTCCTCATGGCTGCCCAGAATTCTTTCGAGTCATTTACATTTATTTCAACTTGATTTACTATATACAACCGGTGAGCATCTTTACAATCAGAAGATATTTGATTTTTCAAATTATTTGCCATGTACCAATCTATGACAGTGTTTGTACGCCTAGCCTTTTTTAGGGCCATATTTTTCTCAGCTATGCGAGTTTTTAGCTCAGGCGTGAGCCAGGGCTCATCTTTGTTTTTGATATTGAAAACCTTTACTGGGCAATCAATATCCAATATCTCAGACAATACCTCCATATAGAATTTCCAACAATATTCAATGTCGTCTGAATTTTCAAAAATTGTCCAATCTTTATCTGCAAACCTTTCTGTGAATTTCTTCGAATCATAGTTTTTATACGATCTAGATTTACACGAGCGGCAGATGCGCCCCTTATAAAGATGTATATTGCTCATACGGTTAGAGTGCAAAAATCTCCTCCTGTTGATGCTTATAATACTTGTAATTTAATTAAGCCAGATATCAGAAATGCTGATACAAGCTCATCCTTTAAGAGCAAATTAAAGAAGAGCATTGTTAAATATTTCGATACGGTATGGAGATATGATCTTCAATATACTAACCTATAGATTGCTATAGAGTGAATTGTACTGAATTGGTGTTTTATCGTTTATCATTTATTCACCATGAAAGCCCTGGATTGGATATACAAACAGATGAACTTTTCGCTGGATTTATCCAGCTTGGTGGGCACTTAAACAATGACAGATTATTAAGTCTCTGTTTTGTATCAAAAGCATTGCTGGCTTTTATGTCATATTATATCATTGTTATATTATTGTTTAAGACTCATCTCATGTATGATAGTGTTCTATCCAAATCTAGACCCTTGGAAAATGCGATCACCCATTACTGTGTTTTTATCCTCAAAATACTGGTTATTTATTACCACTCTATAAACATACATATGCTATCGTATAATTCAGTGTTATACATAACTAAAGATTACTTGGTATCATTTCATTCTTCATCCTTCCCCCCCCCCCCCCCGGTCTTAAGTAAAATCACCATGATTGGCTTTCTCATAAGTCTTCATATACCGTAAAATTGAAATGGAGGTGCTGTAAACAAAATGTATATTTAATATTGTGATTTCATTATAAGTATCAACCTCTTCTGTGATTCAATGGAAACAAATATAATTGTATGTACTTTTATATTTTTTGAGATTACAGAATAAACTCATGTCAAATTGAAATTGAATTGAATTGATTGACTAGGGCTTCATTTTACATCGGTATTGCATCACTTATGTATTGCTAATAGGCTTTCATTATTCTACATTACATTAGGAAACAGTGCCTATATAGTAATCTCGGTCAACCCTTTAAGGACGGCATATTTCATTTATATACAGCATGCCCTTGGTGGTCATGGTGCATTAATGCAGCCCTAACTCATCAGTGCTGCTTTCAAGCATCATCCCAACCCTACAGATAGAAACGGGTACGTCCTGAAGGAGTGGCATGATGCTTGAATGCAGCACTGGCGAGTGTGGCTAGGGAAAACCCTTCCACATCAATGAGGGCGTAAAGATGAGGTGAGACGTCAGTTTCAATACTTGGTATCTTTTATTAATAATAATATTAATATCAGAGTACCAGTCACTAGGGCTCAGTATATAAGTTACTGATGGTTGCAAGATGATAAGTGATTTCCTCCTCCATCTGACCGGGGTATAAGTACAGGTGCCCGGCAGGTGGAGGGGGTGCCCATGTGACCGGAAGTAGATGTAACAGTGGTTTTCATTGGATAATATACATTTGACATTTGATTGGATAATTATATATTCATGGCTTTAACATGTGATGTGCGCTGGACCGCGGGTGGGGAGCCTGGGTCCAGTGCATTATGGGTAATGGATTACATAATAAGTAGCATGCACACATGGGGGCTTTGTCGCCTGCCTCCAGGTGGTCTCCAGCCGGCTCAAGTGGCTTTGGCGGTGCCACACTGATTAAGGGTGTCCAGCTTTATAGCATTGTTTTATGTGTTGACAGTTAATCCTTGGGGTCAACATATAGTTCATTTGTTTTGTGTATAGGTGACCGGTCGGTGCCTTGTCGTCTGGAGGGGCTGACCGTTACCTATTGTCCCTGGGATAAGGGTCTGCTTGTGATCTATGGATTAGTTATGCATGGGGGTTAGTTATGCTTGGCTTTATGAGTAACAGGTATGTCTGACGTCTAGGTGTACTTTGATGGACATATGGATTGAAAATATGTATAAAGTATTGTGCGTATTACAAATAATAATAAATATGAATATTAATGGTCATAAATCATAATTATGACGTAATATGACGTAATATGACGTAATACAATTGATGAAGGTATAATAAGGGGTTTTGTGGCGTGACAGCACCCCCCAATACAACTCCTGCACGCCCTCGTGCAGGCCGAGAAGTAGTAGAGGAAGAGTTATGTCACGCTTCAAAAGTATTCTTATGAATATATATTTTTTTTTTTTGTATTTTATTATTTTTGATATATCTATCTTATGCTATGACTATGACTAGGTTCTTAATCACATTTTCTAGGTTTATATGGTGTTTTTACATACATGTTATGCAGTGGTAATAATAATATTTCTATGGTAACGTACTGGTACTATATGTCTCGCTTCCGTTCTATTTATATGATTATACATTTTTGGAAGCTTTTAACCATACCAATTATTTACATAATACATGGTACAGTGGTAATAGTAGTGTGACGTACTGTTCTATATGTCGCGCTTCCGTCCTAGATTATAATACAATCAATTCATACAATAGGAAGCTGTAAGAAATTCATTTCAATAATAATATAGATGTACTAAGCGTTTACATAGGCCATGTGTAATACTTAGTATGGTATGATAGTACATGTATAACAATAGGTTTTGAGCAGTGTATTTTGTTTATGCAATGATCTTTGGCAATACTTGATCTTTGATATTCATTCTCAATGTCGAGGGGCAATGGAGGAAGTTCGTTCTGAGTTATCACCTTCTATAATAAATTTTTATGTTTCATTTCCTGTCTCACTCTTTTTCATAACAATGGCTGTCAATAGTTCGGTAGTGGTCATGTCTTTTGGGTTTTTGATAAGTGACGTAGTGTTGTCACTGTCGGGGTCAATGTCAATGTTGTCTTGGGTTTCAGTCGGAAGTAGGGATGTAGTCATTTCAGTAGTCTTAAGGGTTAATCCTGTGGTGGTGGTGTCGTCTTTCAGGGCCGGTATGATAGAAAACCGTGCCGCTAGGGGTAGTATGACGTGGTTGGGTAGATAGTATGACTTTTGTTTTCCGTTGATGTTGAATGATATGGGGCCGTTCCATGTCATGTTTATGCGTGGGTATGGGCATGACAGGGCTGAGATGGCCGTCAGGGTTGGTATGAAATCATTAACAATAGAGTCACGTTCGTAGGGTAGGGATAGCAGTGGGATGGTGTGATTGACGTGTCCTTGGTAAATTTTGAGCGTAATAGTAGGATTGGTTTTGTGTCCAGAGTTTGTCATTCCAAAGTGACGTGTAATTTTGCTTTTACACTTGAAGATGGTTTTGAAAACTGCGTATATGATTAAAGCTACAAATATCAGGGTAAAAATGTTATGGGCATCAGCGTATTGATCTAGATTGATAGTGTGGTTTTCTTTGGTTTCACTCTGGGGGATGGGGTTAATAAATTTCCAAGAAATGTTGTTGGGTCGAGCACTAACAGTCGGGATGGTGGCGAACAGTGCTTTTCCTTTGGATACGTATAATAAGTAGAAGAATCCTACGGCATTTAGAATGCAAGTGACTGGTACTATATAGTTCCATACAGGGCTAGCGAAGAAGCTAGCTATGTTCTCTCGTATGGGTGTGTTGGCCGCGTGCATTAGAAAATGTGTTGAAGAAGATTCATTACAAGGAATTTTGGTGTTTGGGAGGTACAATGAGTCAAACTGTAAGTGGCACATACATGGGACACCAATAACTGCGTAGGCCGAAGCTTTCTTAGTAGTTGGTGTCATGTGCTGACAGATGACGTGGTAGTACTCCCTGTTAGTAGTTACTAAATATTTATCTTTACCAATAGCTATAGCACGGGTTTGTATGTGTCTCAGAGGGTGTACTTGAAATGTGCAGAGTCTGGCTATATCTGCCTGGTTACCTTTAAAGGCCGCCATGAGGCAGGTTGGCTGGTCACTGCGTATTCTAGGCATGGTCCTAGCACATACTTTCAGTATCGAGCCTTGGCATGTAAGCAGATCTGCGTTTGTCATTTCTAAGTACAATGTCTCTGCCTCGTTGACAGCGAGGAAAGTTTTGTCAGTGTGTAATAGGGTAGATCCAGAACTTGTCGTATTTTCGGTGTTAATGGGGACATGAGTTGTAATTACTTGATATAAGTTAAATGCTGCGTCTGTGGCAGAAATGATAACATTAATATGAATGTATAAGTGAGTTTTGGAATAGGTGTATAGTGCAACTGGTTGTGAATAGTAATATGCGGTGTCAATAATGGTTACTTCGGATCCTGGGTTCCTAATTTTGAGTTGTGTGTCTAAGGTGGCTAGCTTGAGTGCTAGCTCTGTGGGTTGAATCATATCCGGTGCTAATACTCCAGTGGACAATAATCTGAGAGAATTTTCCACCTTGTATAACCCTTGTTGGTACGCGATCCTGGTCATTAGGACAATTACCTGAGCCGATATGATGGCTGACTGGGTAATCCTACGATCCTGGTCGGCTTGGATGGAGGTTAGGGTTGTGGAGAAATCATCAGACCATGAGTCTATGGATTCGGTAATATTAAGTAGGGATTCCTGTACAACGTCCTGTTGCTTTATATAAGTGTCTAGAAACTGCTGGTGTTGCTGGGTGACGTCATGTAATCCTTGTGCAGTTTTAACATTGACGTCGGCCAGTGTACCAATTCTAGCATCTAGGTGATGTATGACGTTGATGATAGAATCCATGTCTCTAGTGGTTGCCAGGCCAAAGATTGATTTAAAGAGCTCCCCTAAGAATCCTAGGATAGCTCTCTTTGGCCTGTTAGTAATAGGATCCGAGAGGAAGTGTGCAATGTTCTTTAAAGTCTTAATAATGTTAATATCTACGTTTTGTAGTAGTCGGTCGAGGTCAGCAGCTTGTTGTAACATCTTGGCGTCATGGCTGTCATGGGGTCCTAGTGAAGTCAGTTGAAGAGTCCTGATGGTGTTGTAAATGAGTGGCTTCGGACGAGGAGCCATTGGGATGTTGTAGGGGATGGCCAGTATGACCTCGTGTAGGTCATGACCGGTGATGATTTGTCCCGGCAGCTGTTCATAGATGAGGCCGATATTTTGCCTCACTATTGGTTGTGCTGCCGTGTAAATGATGTGTGTGATGATTAATAGGAGGTAGAGTGTATACCTCATGATTCCCGAGTTGTTGGGATTTGATAGTAATAATAGTAGTAGTCGATCGTTTGTAGTAGTAATAGTTGATAGTCGATAGTTGGTGAGGGATGAGTGTAAGTGCGCAGTACTGGCGGGGATCTACCAAATTAACTGTGGGCTGCTCCTGACTGAATCGATGTGTGTAGGGGTGTGGTCACTGGGTGACTGTGGAAAGATGGGGGGATGTGTGGGAACTTATACCCTTTGGTCTGGGTACAGGGTGGTGGCTATGTCACCCTGCCATGTTGGTCGTTATCACACTCCCATAAGTGGAGCTTTTGTTTGCGCGCTCCAGTGGTGGATCATCCAGGGCTCAGATTGCGGTCATCCTCCTGGTGTTGTTGACACCTGCGATGCATGCGGGCGGCCGCCTGCATACACCGCTTTTCCACTGGTCTATGGGGGGGGGGTTAATAAGAGTGCGCAAACTGTCCTTTCATGTCGGATTTTGACATGTTGATAATAGTTCTATTTGAAGTGTCAGTTTGTTAAAGGAGCAGCAATAATATGGAGTCGCCCTGCCACTTACGTGTGTGGTGAAATGGGTATCGATGGATTATAAGTTATAATAATAACAGTTGATGAAGCTTGTGTGCTTTTTGATGATAAATACTGTATTTCCAGTATTTCTTTATGATGATCGGTGTGTCAGTCGTGATTCTTTGTGAATCATTATAATAGTAATGGTGATAATAGTAGTTGTTGTAGTAGTCAGTGTTGATCATTTTGGTAGTAAAGTTGATAATATATGACAGTTGATGTCTCTTTGTGATAGTAGGGATAATATAGTGAGCTTTTTGTTGTTTATGTAATATAGGTGATAACTCTTTTCCTCTTATATATTCTATAGTTTATTTATGGTTTTAGTCCTACCGGTGTCCTCCTCTTGACCTTGGAGTGGGCCGGTTTTGCTTTGTATATATTTTTGGTTTGTAGAAGCGCTGGTCTCGCTTTATATGAGTCTCCGTCTTTCTTCCATAGTTTGGTTATGAGGTCGTCGTTTGGGTCAATGAGTCTGTGAATGAAATCGTTATTTCTAACGTGACGTACTAGTTTCAGTCTATCTACATGAACTGGGTTTTTCATTGTCTTCATTGTGATAACTGATTTGAGGAGGACAGATGTTTTTGAGACGAATTTGCACACTATGTATGGACCGGAGTACACTTTCTGAAGTTTCAAACATTTTGTTCTATCCATCAGTCGGGGTACCTTCACATACACTAGTGATTCTTTCTGCACCTTTGTAGGTTTTGCCTTTTTGTCGTGTTGTTGTCTCATTTGTTCTGTCCTCTTTTCAATGTTTTCAATGACCTGATTGTATGTGTAGTCTATTTTCTTTAATTTGTCAATGATGTGGAGATTTAGACTTTTCTCTTCTTCCTGATTGAGTTTGTTGTCTATTATGGTGTTTGGGTTCCTTCCCTTCATAATGAAGAACGGTGTGAAGGCAGTGGTGGCGGACTCTGTGTTGTTGATGGAGAACACAAGGTGTGGTAGGAATACATCCCATGTGTCCTGGTGTTCCTCACAGTAGGCCCGTATGCCTTCAGACAGCGTCTTCACATATCTTTCAGCCTGGCCGTTCGATTTTGGTCTATAGGCCGAGCTGAAGACGTGTTTTATGTTGAGGGAAGATGTCATGTTTCTGAATTTTGAGTTTTTATATGACGTTCCATTGTCTGACTGGAGGTATGTTGGTAAACCCTCGGCCAGAACAACCTTCTCTATGAATTCTGGGGTAGTTGTTTCCGCGTCCAATGATGTAGTGGGGTAAGCTATGCAGAATTTAGAGAACCTGTCGACCACTACCTGAATGTATACATTCTTTCCTGGTGTTGGTGGTAGTGGGCCTATGGCATCTATGTGAACAAACTGGAATGGGTAAGAAGGGGTACTATGGGCCGTCATTGGCAGGTTGTTGGTTAGGTTCATCTTTTTGGCTTTCAAACAGACGTGGCAGGTCGCTGTGAATTTCTGGACGTCGGCCGCCATGCTCTTCCAATATACTTTGGGAAGCATGGTCGACAGCATTCTTTGTGCGCCAGCATGGCCTGCCATTGGTAGGTCGTGAAAAAGCTTCAAGATGGGAAGTCTCATGTCATCTGGGATGACGGGTTGGAATGAGAATTCCTTGTGTTTCTTCCATAGTACCGTGTTGATATGGACCAAAATATCATTCAGCATGATGTGGTCATCAGCTATTTTGATGAATTGCTCCGTTTCCTTCTTGTTTTTGTCGTTGGGTACCTGTCCGTTCTCTAAATACGTGATGATAGCTTTCGTATGTAAATTATATCTCTGTTCTCTTTTCAGGTTGAGTATGGAGATCTGTGGGTCGGAGAGGCTCTCTATCATTTCAATCAGATGATTAGTCTGATTGGCCAGATGTTTTGCCATGTCTGTGGCATCTCTTCTAGGTTTCTCATTTTTCTTCTTTGGCTTTGGTTTATCTGTGGTTTTCTTAGGTTGCGGTGCCGGGGTGTGGCCTGGGACCGGTCGGGTCGCCGCAACCTGTTCTATTTGTTCTGTTTGAGTTTCTTCTATGAATGTTGATAGGGCTTCTAGGGATGTAGAGGGTACTGTCAGCTGCTGTGGGGCGTGGCCTGGGACCGGTCGTGCAGCTGAATCCACTTCCTGTTGTACCGAGGCCGCTATGGCTGCTGACAGTCCCTTGTATTCTGTTTGTGGAAGCCCAAAATGATGTAATTTGGTACTTGGGATGTCAGGATTTGCTCTGAGGTTGGGGGTAAATCGTTTTACTTCTTCTATGTCTTCTGTGTTTTCCTCCATACATTCACAATAGAAGTGATGGGTGGAGGTTCTCTTCAGGATTGATTTGGGTAGTCGTTTTGGTAGCGTCACTGGTGGTTCGTCTTCTTTGAATTTCTGTGTGTGTATGTCATCCTCAAACATAATTCTATGTTGTACCCTTATGGCTTTGGGTTTTGGTGGAGGATCTGTCATTGGTGTCTTGTCTAGTGGGTAGTCTCGTCTTGACATAACGTCTGATGGTATGTTTAATTTGCCTCTTATGTGTCTGATATTAAATTGAAATTGTTGAATTTTGAGTGCCCACCTTGCCCACATGTTTTTGTTATCTGATTTTGTCAACATGTGGATGAGGGCTTGGTGGTCAGTATATAACTCGAATGGTCTTCCTTCTAGGTAGTGTCTGAAGTACTCTATTGCAAATACTACTCCCAATAGTTCTCTTTGGGTGGCACCATAATTCCTTTCGTGGTCATGGAGTGCTCTGCCCGTAAAGGCTACTGGTCGTAGAACGCCGTCTTTTTCCTGGGAAAGAGTAGCTCCCAGGGCTGTACCAGATGCATCTGTGGTAAGATGGAACTGTTTGTTGTAGTCTGGGTACAGCAAGATGACGTCATTGCATATAGAGTCCTTCAGGGTCTGAAATGCAGTCTCACATTCTTTTGTCCAGACAAATTTGTTCCCATTTTTGAGTAGGTTGAATAGAGGTCGACCAATTTCACTGAACCCTTTGATGAATTTTCTATAGAATTGGGCGAGTCCAGTGAATGACCGCACCTCTTTTGTGGTCTTCGGTGTGGGGAATGTCTGGATCTTGTGGACTTTGTCTGGGGATGGTTTGATACCGTCAGTGGTGACTTTCATTCCTAGGAAGTCTAGTTCCTCTAGGAAGAATTCGCACTTGGTTTTCTTCAACTTTAGTTTGCCATTTCTTAGTGCTTCGAATATGTTTCTTAAGTCAATGAAATGTTGCTCTATGGTGGGTGATAAACACAAGATGTCGTCTAAGTATGGGATTGCACATTTGTACTGCAGGTTCTGTAGGATCAAGTTGACTACAGCTTGGAAAGCCTGAGCACTGCTGGCGAGTCCCATTGGCATGGTCTTGTATCTATACTTTTTGGTCCTAGTGAGAAAGGCTGTGATGTCCCTGTCGTCCTCTCTAATTGGTATCTGGAAGTACCCTTGTTGGGCATCCATTTTAGAGAACACGGCAGGTCGCATCTCACCAATCATTTCTAGGCTGTCGTCTGCTCGTGGTGATGTAAGTGCTTGGTCGATTGATTGGGAATTCACATATCTTAGATCTGTCACTAGTCGGTAACCCTGCCCGTTCTTTTTCTCTACAAGAAAACTTCTGGATGACCAGGGACCCGTTTTGGTTTCCTCCAGAATGTCCTGCTTTACCAGCTTCTGACATTCAATTTCAAGTCGTTCAGCTTTGTGCGGGGCCATTCTGAATGGGTAGAACTGTAAGGGTTTGGCGTCTGGGATCAGGTTGATTTTATGGGTGTACAGATGGGTTCTTCCAATCATGTTATCTTTTCCCACGAATATGTCGTCGTATTCTTCTATTAATTGGCAGAATGTTGTGAATTGATCTTCTGTGAGGCATTCTGGTTTTTGGAAGACGTGTGATTTTTCTTTTTCTGGTTCTATGTCTATGTCCTTCCCTATGTACATGTCTTTGTCTATGTCTTGTTCGTCGTGACCTGTCGTCTCTTGTACCATATTTATATGATCTTCGTCATCTGACATGGATTGATCCATGTCAGAGTCAGAGTACTCTGAATATGTTGGTGTTGGTACATAGAATGTTTTGTCTGACCCTGTTGATGATGCACTGTCACTGATAGTGGAATTGTTGTCTATGTCTATGTCTATGTCTTTCTCCTCGGGTTGTGTGTCCTCGTAGCCTGTCGATAATATATGATTTTCTTTGTCTATGTCTGTTTTTGTATATAAGGCTACGATTTCACCCTTCTGGATTTTGCAGATTCTAGATGTGATATTCAATAATATCAGTGGGTGTCTGTCTCTCTGGTCAGGTGTCACGACTGAACGTTGTACGATGTAATTTGGAAGTTTGTCTGATCTGTCAAAATTGTCTGTTATACCATTAATTTGATTGACTGAGTGGTAGCATGTGACTTGGCCTGTTATGGCCATTTCGGAAAATGGAGGTATCGAAATGGCTCTCACTGCCCTGATTGGTTGAGATTTTGGAGTTGGGTCAGTGGAGTAATTGATTTTGCTTTTAGTCTTTGATAGAAAATCTGTTCCCAATATGATTGGTGAGGAACAATTTGGAAGAATTGCAAATTGATGACTGAATGTTTTGCCTTGAATTTTGAATTTGATTTTGATAGCTCTTTTGATGTGACACAATGCTCCATCGGCAAGATAAACTTTGGACCTGATTTGTGAAAACTCATGAGGAACTAGTTTCGATAGAGTGGAGGCTAGACCCTCTCTCATGCAAGAGACGGTGGCTCCTGTGTCTACTAGACTGGGGATGTTGGTATCTTTGAATTGTAGATCTATATTGCCATTGACCATGTTGATAAACAAAACACTCTGCTCACCTTCTTCCATGTGTAGGTCGGGGAGTGGTGGGGGGACGACTTCCAGAGTAGCTTGAACGTCGGCAGGTTTCCCGCGCACTGGTGCAGCGTTGTGGATTGTCTGTGGGTCATGTGGCGTGGTGTCGATGGGCGATGCTGTGTCTTCTGTGTTGGGGACTGTTTTGTCATCCTGATGAGGCCTATCCATAGGATGACAATCTAGTTTCCCGTCGTCTTGGTGAGGTCGTTCATCATGCTGACGAGCTGTGCCATGGTGTACTGTGGAGTGGGGTTTTGTGGCGTTGGTTGAAGTTGAAGTTGTTGTTGTTGTTGTTGTGGCCATTGTTGTTGTTGTTGTTGTTGTGGCCATTGTTGTTGTTGTTGTGGTGGCTGCCATGATTGCTGTTGTGGCTGCCACCTTTGTTGTTGTTGTTGTTGGCTCTGGATGAGTTTGAAGTGATGTGGGGGTAGGGAACCCGTTTGAAGAAGGGTTATAATGTCTTTGGGTCCCCCTTTGAATCGGTGGGTGGGAGGAATGAGGCCCATTGAGCGTGCCTTCCTGATGTTGTCGACGTAATTTATGTCGAAGTCCTCTCTCCTCCCCCTATAGTTGGGTGGCAATGCGAAGTCGGCTGATGGAGGCTGTGTCGGTGTAGCTGCTTGTTTGTGGTAGGTGGGTTTTGGTTTACCACCTCCCATAGCAGCTACGGTATGTTCGGTCTCCATAACTTCCTGTTGCTTCTGAAGAAGGTCTCTTAATTTTTCATTCTCCCTGTCCTTCTCCCTTAGCTGAGCAGCTATGACTGGGTCTAGGGTGTTGTTGGATAGGGATGATACTTTATGTGTGGAGGTCTTTTTGTAGAGGTACGCACACCTGAGTGCTCTACAGAGGGAAGCCCATGTAGTAGGACTTTCCGCTCTGATCGCCTCTCGGTAGTCCTCGTTTAATACTGTGGCTACCTGGATGATGGCAGCTTCTATGTCCACCCCCTTGTTTTGGAAGTGGGTGTTGGCGTCCTTTAGCCATTCTTCCATGGTTTGTAGGGTGGGGTCAAACTGGGACAGTGTCAATAGTTTGATGTCGTTCTCGACATCCTTGAAGTGGTGGATAAGTCCCTTCTTTATGAGATCGTAATCATCCTGTATGCTAGTGGGCTGCATACTGTACCACTCGTACGCTGGTCCAGTTAAATAGACTGCGCAAGTGACGTGGATGGGGTGATCTTCTTGGGGATATTTTAGTCTAACAAATCGTTCTAGGTCTGTGAACCACTTGCTGGTGCTCATTTTAATGTCCGGTTTCGAAAATCTAATTGGTTCCCGGATGGTGTATTTGCTTGCTTTTGATATGGCGCTAGCCAGGTCGCTAATGGACTTGTTGTTCCTATATTCTGCGATATCAGATTTCAGTCTTTCTAGCTCTGCCTTATGGGCCGCTAGTTGCTCATCTAATTTTCTTGATATCCTATCGTCTAGCTCTCGTTGTCTTTCTACCTCTACCTGATCGTCTCCGGCCATGTTGACAGTGGGTTCAACACGAATGGGAGAGGTGGGTGGGGTAGCTATGTCTATAGGTATAATAGGTACAGTGTCTATAAGTGTTGTTTTAGAATGTCTTACTGTGTCCTTGTAGATGCAGGAGGTGGACTTGGTGATGTGCTTGTTGTTGCTTGGTCCTTTCCTCCTGGTGGGTTGTAGACCTGATGTTGGTGCTGGTCCCTGGCTCCTAGTGTGCCTCCGTGATGATAGGTCACTGAGGGACTGGTGTCTCTGCATTAAAAAATTTCTTCGTGGTCGCAGGTAGCTGAAGGTTGCCCGGTTCTCTACCACTCTGTGGCTAGGGAAAACCCTTCCACATCAATGAGGGCATAAAGATGAGGTGAGACGTCAGTTTCAATACTTGGTATCTTTTATTAATAATAATATTAATATCAGAGTACCAGTCACTAGGGCTCAGTATATAAGTTACTGATGGTTGCAAGATGATAAGTGATTTCCTCCTCCATCTGACCGGGGTATAAGTACAGGTGCCCGGCAGGTGGAGGGGGTGCCCATGTGACCGGAAGTAGATGTAACAGTGGTTTTCATTGGATAATATACATTTGACATTTGATTGGATAATTATATATTCATGGCTTTAACATGTGATGTGCGCTGGACCGCGGGTGGGGAGCCTGGGTCCAGTGCATTATGGGTAATGGATTACATAATAAGTAGCATGCACACATGGGGGCTTTGTCGCCTGCCTCCAGGTGGTCTCCAGCCGGCTCAAGTGGCTTTGGCGGTGCCACACTGATTAAGGGTGTCCAGCTTTATAGCATTGTTTTATGTGTTGACAGTTAATCCTTGGGGTCAACATATAGTTCATTTGTTTTGTGTATAGGTGACCGGTCGGTGCCTTGTCGTCTGGAGGGGCTGACCGTTACCTATTGTCCCTGGGATAAGGGTCTGCTTGTGATCTATGGATTAGTTATGCATGGGGGTTAGTTATGCTTGGCTTTATGAGTAACAGGTATGTCTGACGTCTAGGTGTACTTTGATGGACATATGGATTGAAAATATGTATAAAGTATTGTGCGTATTACAAATAATAATAAATATGAATATTAATGGTCATAAATCATAATTATGACGTAATATGACGTAATATGACGTAATACAATTGATGAAGGTATAATAAGGGGTTTTGTGGCGTGACACGAGTTACTCGCCATGGCTGCATTGTTGTAACAAATGTCATCTTATATAGTAACAAATGTCATCTTATATAGTCACTTGCTGTCCTTAACTCTTTGAAGGCGGCAGGATGCCTTAATATATCATGCCCTTGGTCGTCATGATGCATGAATGCAGCCCTGACGAGTGACTCACCAAGGCTGCATTCAAGCATCATGCCGACTCTACTGGGTTATATTAAGACACTCCCGTAGGAACAGCATGATGCACCAATGCAGCAGCAGCGAGTCACCCACTGGGGCTGCATTGGTGCATCATGCCGACAAACGTCATGTTTTAGCAGCATGCTCTCCTGAAAGTGTTAAAGGGTTAATTGACTCGAAGACAGGGGGAGAAACTCATTTCATATCATAAACACATACATGTCTCAAATTCTTCAGTAATTGTTATGTGTTTTTAAATTATTTTACAGTAGGAAATAGTCCCTATATATACACTCTCCGGTGAATGATTGAAATTAATCAACATTGAAACGGGGTTAGAAACGGTAACACAAAGGCTATATTTCACATCGGAATTAAATCAATTTAGGAATTGTAATATGTTTTTGCAGAGGTTGTCGAAGTATGACGCAAACACAGGTTCCAATTCGGTTTGAATACAACAGGTTTTTATTCAGCCTCACGATCTCGTTATGTTCTGATTCGAACACGGCCTCAAAGGAAGGATTTAATATCGTACAGATTTATCAATGGACAAGGTTCGAAGTGTACAGGTAGCGTTCTAGCTAGTTCGAAGTCAGCAAAGCAGGATGTTCTGGTCCTACCCCAGCATGGCTGGTGCAAGAGCCAGGGAGTGGGAGGGGTGTAGGTCCCCCGTGGTCGAAAAGGATGGAAGTATCGAGGGGTGTTGGTCTGAGCTCGTCCGGGGGACGAACTCCCCGAGTTGGCCAACCTCTGCCTCTTATATTCCCGGGGCGCGGATCAAGCAGTGCTGACGTGGCACTCCACCAGCGCACTGTCTGGAGTGCCCCGCTAGGCCCTGCTACCAGATAACCGAACAGGGACATGGCGTAGGTGTTGCCACCTAGCGTTCAAGCGATGCCATTCCCGCTTTGACTCCACGAACCCATGTATGCGCGTATTATTCGTGCCCCTACATCTTCATTATTCTACAGTATAGGTTACAGGTGTTTTTTAAAGTACATGCTGGCCAGCAAATACCCTAAATTAGACACGCAAATTGGGAATATTTCTCAATATACCTCCATTTTAAAGCCAAAAGAAGGCTTTTCCATGCTATTTTTGCCCCTTGGCCCCCTGAAATATTTCAGGGCCTCAGGGCTGTTTTTTGTTTGTTTTCCTCTCGCCCCCCCCCAAAAAAAATATTTGGGCCCGTAATCCAAGTTATCAAAAAATAGTTGGCCTTACACAAAAGAACTAATACTTGTTAAAATGGAGAAGACTGGGGTCACTCAATACTGACCAAACTGATAGTAGTAACTTACCTAGGTTGGTCATATAGGAACTATTGATTGATTTATTAGACAGTACTGACTAGGTTCTGGAGCCTAAAGATTATCTGTGTAGTGGTGTTGATTAAATTCATCTAATTGACTCAGAGAGACAGGGTGAAAAACTATAACGCCAGGGCTTGATTCCACATCACGCCAATAGTACATCAGACCTGACAGGGGATCCCACTGAGTGTGTTAAAGTCACGTCCCTGTTTATATAGAGGGTGATATATCACACCCAGGTAGAATTTAATGGTGTGGTAAAGTAGTATACTAACTTTTTATATCATCATTAAAAGCTGTTCCAGGGAAGAATCCTATCCCTCATAAAATCTGTAAAAGCGAGACCTTTATTTATAAACATCACTACAATGTACTATGTTATCATCAATATGCATGTCGAGCAAATGGTTTTTTTCCCACAATTCTCTTTGCCAGAGAATCAGTAAAAAGTAGTATGATACAGAAAATGCCTCCCAAAAGAATTATGATATAAATTAGACTATGCCCTAAAATAGAGGGCCAGTTGGGATACCTGAACACTTCTTCCTGGTCCAGATTTTGCTTTTTTGCCCATCTATCCTACTGCATCACTGGCAGTATTAGCTTTGATCTGATACCAAATATGCAAATATATATCCAAAAAACAAAATAATGGTAAAAAGTAGGGAAAGCCCTTAAATATAGGGTCGGTCCGGACATCAGAAGACAGCTTCTTTTTTTCTTTTTTTTGCCTCTAAAGGGAGTATTCTGCTGACGGAATCGGCCATGATTTTGTCGGTCGGGGGAAATTTATCGGATGACAAAATCTTGGCCATCTTGGTGGAATACACACTTTAAGCGTGTATTCTACCAACATCAGTCGACCGTAATTTCATCATCCGATAAATGTCTTTAATGTTAAAATTATGAGACAATCTCATCTGACAGACAGAATCACGGCCGATTCCGTCAGCGGAATACTCTCTTTAGCAACATGCAACCCTTGAACGACATGTGAGCTTATCGTGTGCGTGTTGTTACGTTGTGTAGACAGAGATTCAGATCATTTCGTGCTAGAGGACGGTCATTTAGAGATTGTCATGGAAGCTGTCATGTCATACCTGTATAAGGAGTCAATTTCACGGCTCTTCTTCTAATGGAAAGCAGTTACAAGTTCATGTGTTTCGTGCATGTATATAGGACTACAACTGGAGGCTCTTTCAGAATGGATTCGTCAGTTGTGAGAATTAAAAAGTCCATTATAAACCTTACAGGAAAAAACGCCCACAACCTCGTGGCATGTTCTGAAAGACCACCCTGTTTTAGCTGAAGGCTGTGTGATGGCATTGTAAAACTCCTGCATTTACTTTCCATTTAGCCTTTAGAACATAAAAGCTGGAGCCCACTCTGCTAATTCAGTTTACTGCAGTAGCTACATTTTGAATGTAGGGACACAGTAAAGGTTCTTCCATGTTTACCAAAATTAAACACAAAACACTAGACAAAACTATAAGGGAGTGGTCATCTTTTAACAAAGGGGGGGTTGGAGGATTAGGGCGGGGCCAAAAAAATTGCACCCCTTTTTAGCAAAAAAGCCCACTTGTAACTATAGCCCAAAGGGGTCGGCCACGCTCCATTTTAACCTGCCCCGGGAGAGAGAGACCGAATTGATTTGGAACCCTTCTGCGTTGGGACCAATAACAATTCTGGACCCCCTAGCACAAAAATCCACCGACCCCCTCCCCTGTGGTTAAAAGATTACCACTCGCCAAATACAACAAACTTTTCACAGTGTATTTTCAGTGTTGGGCCTTCAAGTAGCTGCCTCACATATGCACTGGGGGCACAGTAATATCCTGATGATAAGGCCACTCTAAAAGGAAAGTTGTTTCTCATCACCAAGGACTGTAAAATATGACAAGGGAGTTTTTTTTTAATGTATTAACGGCTAGAATGTTAAGTATAAGGTTTTTCATGACCAAAATTGATAGTTAATAATGTATTGACCTCTAAACGTGGGGAAAATGTAAGTTATTTGTATCCTACTGCATCACTGGCAGTCTTAGCTTTTATCTGATACCAAATATGCCAATATTTTGTCCACTTTTGATCAAGTGGAATATTTTCACTGTCTTTCTTCCACAACAAACATAAAATGAAAGGCCTTAAACGACAGGGAAATATTGAAATACTGTTGACATATTTTGGCAATATGCACAAATGGCCCAAATTTGTCAATGTGCTGTATTGACCGATCTGAAGCCAGCTTTCTGTCGCCGACTTCACCCCCCATTAACCCTTTAAGGACGGATGTCGATAAAGGATGACACTTGTTGTCATGATGCACCAATGCAGCCCCGGCGAGTAACTCGTCAGTGCTACATTGGTGCATCATGCCGACCCTACGGGAGTGTCTCAACCTTATAGGCTCAGCATGATGCTTGAATGCAGCCTTGGTGAGTTACTCACCAGGGCTGCATTAAGGCATCATGCCACCTTTAAAGTGTTAAACGGGGTAACAGTATCCAAAGTGCCTGCCATCATCAGGGACCATTGACCAGACAGTCGCCGGCTTCTGGCTGATTGGGGGGAGATTGTCTCTGGGGCTCAAACCGACACAGGGATGGACATCCGCCACAGAGGAAGGCCGTTACACATTCAGTCTGTCAATGAATGCCATTGGTCAGTTAATGTATTGTAACACCTTTTTTGATTGGCTGCTAAGCTGGTTGCTGGTGGGTGGACTGGGACCAGCAATGGAGCTGGTTCCTGTGATCTGGGGTTACCAAGGTTACCAGCGTCCATAATGTATTCTGGTGTGGGGAGAAATCCAAACCAAAATGGCAGACAACATTTAACGAGGATGAGTCAGACGCATGTATACGCCTAATAGTTGGTTATTCACGATATTATTTGCAATATGATTTTACGGTTTTTATTATTTTTATTTTTATCACAGTTTAATAATGTGTAGTATACATAGTATGGCAATAAATTGAAAGATCCCTTGATCAGTCATTGAATTGCTGGAAATGTAAACATATTCCACGGTATGCAAGAAAGTGAAATAGGTCATTTTGCATGTAGTAATGGCATATTGCAGAAATAAATAAATTGTACTAATACCTAATGATATTCCTTCCTAGATACGCCACTAACAATTTCTAACATCTTATATGAGATACGACAATTAGACAATATGACCATCCCAACCACCTTGGTTCCATAGAAGCACTGCCTCCCAGCTCCTCCAGTTCTTTAAACCTTTAAAGGACAACATATTGCTAAAAGATGACATGATGCCCCAAAGCAGCTCCCGCAAGTAACTCGCCGGTGTTGGATTGGTGCATCATACTGACCCCTTGGGAGTGTCTCAAGCCTGCAGAGTCGGCATGATACTTGAATGCAGCACAAGCAAGTTAGTCACCAGGGCTGCATTCATGCATCATGATGAGCAAGGGCATGATGTATTAAGCCATCATGTTGTCCTTAAAGGTTTAAAGGGGCATAGAACTACTGAGAACTGAGAACATTCCAAAACTAAACAACAACATGAGGTAGTGTATGTTTATGGTCTAATTAAACTAAAAATAGATTTGAGGAGAGTATGGTCTGGATATTTACTTCTGATAAATCCATCAGTCTCTGCCGCCATCTTTAGAAAATGTTCTCATTTAACTCTGTTGTTTATTGTGAGAAACCACCAAGCATCCTAAAACTAAACAACAGCATTAGGTGGTGTGTTTATGGTCTAATTAACCGTTGAGATATTTTATTTCAAAAATAGATTTAAGGAGGGTATGGTCTGGACATTTACTTCTTACAAACCTATTAGTCTTCACCTCGATCATAAGAAAATGTTCTCAATTTACTCTGTTGTTTACTGTGAGACACCACCTGCTATATGAGTCCAGAAAAGCATTAAAACAGCAGCTTGTTTCACTCCTTACCATTTATAATTATTCTTGATGGGGCACTTCCTCTACTCCCGGCTCCTCCCCAATGTTAATGTCCCCTAGAGACATTTATCAGGTGAAAAAACACTTTTCCTCTGAGCCTTCCTGCTCAGAATATTAGTGTTGTATAGCTATTATAAACAACATTATTGATGAAGCAATTTCAGTGTCACCTGCTGCTTTACTCCTTTGGGGGAAGCATAGTGCTTTAATACATTGAGTCGTATATTTTCAGTTCTAGCGAGTAACTTGCATGATAACAACAGGTAGGCATGACACTTGAATGATGCATACTGCTTGCATTCACTCATGCATCATGAAAATAAATGGTGCGATGCATTTAAAAGAGAACACTATGTGGCCATTAAAGTATGATTGGGGCCTCAGTGAGTCCATAGGGGTGCCATGGTGTTCCCAGTTCTTTACTTTTTTTTAACTGCATTCATGCCAGCCATAGCAATATCAAAACAATGATTGCTGGCTGTTTTTAAGATGCAGGGGCTGCATTTACCTATCTACTACAGACCCATTTGCTTTTTAATATGTGTTATAGAGAAATACACTACTGGGAAATAGGTAAAATGCCCTTTAACAGCAGCAACAAAATGAAGTGCCACCCAGCAGGTGGCGCTGACTAATGGACTATGATGGAGTCCCATTGTGTTCACATTTTCATACAGGATTAATTGAAGGTACGGTAAAACCTTGTGTAGAAGCTACAGCGAGTACCCGAGTCAGATCGCTGGTGGGGCTTATAGGATCAGCACAGAGTCAGAGTGCGGCTTATACAAGGGTTTTTGCTACTATGGTACAGTACTATAATCAGAGTGCAGCTTATAGGATTGGCACAAAGTTTAGGTGCAGCTAATATGCGAGTAGGCTTATACGTGAGGTTTTCCGGTATGCCTGTAATGCATTGTCAACAATTGATGTCATCCTTTTAACATAACCTTGGCCCTGACATGTTGTAAAGGGCACATATTTTAACCTTTTGATGCCTTCAGGTTCAATCACTCCTATATACTAAGTACTTTAAGAATGTATGATATGATACACAAAGTGTTGCAAAAATAAACAGGTAACAGTAAACACTACTGTAAGCTACGCTTTGTACTTGACCTTCCTCCTTTAGAGAGGTCTACTAAATGTGTTACACCACCCCGTCAGGAGCAGTCTAGTTCAAAACCAAAGTTGAGTCATTTTCATAAGTAACCTAACTTTAAGCACCCCCAGTGCCCCCTGTATTGTCTTTTTCGGGGGATTGTTTGCTCAATACATTAAAACTGTATATGTATTTATTACTTTTAACACATATCAGTATGTTTCAATCAAAAAAGTTAATTTGGTGACACTTCCAAAGATTGACTTTTTCTATTTACACCTCATTTCTTCCTGACGTTGGGGTCCTCATGTGCCTATAAGCTGATGTATATATCCACAATTGTACACATCTTGTCCCATGTCTATATATACAGCAGTTGGTTGGAAAAGCTGTGTGTCTTCTAATTGACAGAGCTAGCTTATGAGAAATTTCTGAAAATGAACCAGCCTTAAGAACTGATTTTGATCAGCCCACCCTCCTTCACTTAATGAGGGGCCATTTGTAAACCATTTAGAATTGGGAGTCCATATTTACAGATGACACTCAGGACACATTGGGCTATCATTTTATAAAAGATCATAACATGTGAACCTTTTACAATTACGCTCACCTGTGGGTGTAGATTGGTTGCTATACTATACCATGTGAGTAATAGTTGATCTGCTCTCCCCTCCTGTCATCCTGAAGGTCACACAGAAAGTCATACAGTCAGCCTGAAGGTCGTGGGGTCAAGCCTGATGCCAAGCGTGATCCGGCTTGACGTCTCTGCTCCTCATCTCTACTTCCTGTCTGGGATTACAGGTACCACCAATCCCACAATCCTCCACCCACTCCTTACCTTTGATCATCCTCCCAAGTACTGTATACGTGTGTCCCACCCACTCCCTACCTCTAATCAGCCACTCAAGCACTGTATCCATGAGTCCTACCCACCCCTACCCTCTGTCTGTCACAGATGGTCTCCTTTACCCTTTAAGGATGCATCATGCCCTGATCGTCATCATGCATGAATGCAGCCCTGGCGAGTAACTCGCATGGCGACTCTATGGCATGATGCACCAATACAGCACCAGCAAGTTACTCGCTGGGGCTCCACTGATAATGCCATGGACCATAGCCATTTCTTGAGGGACATGTGGCCATTTCTTTAAATCGACAAAGGGACAATGCCATTTCTTAAAATCGACACGGAGAATGAGGACCCCTCCATTGGGATCCCTTCTATGTGTGTTCCCCTCCTTGATCCCCCCATTACCTGATGGCTGTCACCGTCACCGTCTGTGTCTCATCTCCGGTAACCTTACATGTTACAGCTTTAGCACAGCGTCATCAAGCAGGCACAGATACCTTAGGCCAAAAAATGTGTGCTTCAGGTTACCCAACCTTACCGAGCACAACAGGACCCACCCTAGAAATTGTCATCCAATTTTGAAAAGATATTTATATTTTAAGTGATTTTGGTCAATTTTTAGTACTTTTCAGGCCAAAGTAAAAAAAATATAAAAAAAGAAAACCTACCCTACCTAGATTTCCATACTATGTAACCTGAAACACACCCTTTATTTTTTTGGCCTTATATTGTCTAGGCTGTTTTCTTGTTTCTATATATTTATCATCATTGGGAACCGTGGCGGATGTACTCTGTTGAGATTTAAAATGAAATAAGGAATTCTGAGATTTGTAGGAGTCGTCTTACTTTAGAACCCAGCAACAGTTTGAGTTGTAAACATGTTTACAGCGACAGAGGAGTAACAACGACCCCTAATTGGTGCACGCCTCTATCTGCACCCACTGTCCTTCAGGATGTAGAAACACAAACAGTGCACAGGGCATTGCCCTCAACTCTCTGCACTGCTTCTACCGTAAAACCTTGCATATAAGCCTTACTCGCGTATAAGCCGCACCCCGACTTTTGGTCGATCCTATAAGCCGCACCAGCGATCTGATTCTGGTGACTTTTATACTGTACTATAGGAGCAAAAACTCGCGTATAAGCCTAACCCTGACTCTGTGCCGATCCTATAAGCCGCACTAGCGATCTGATTCGCATACAAGCTGCGGGGGCCTATACGCGAGGTTTTACGGTAGCCCTTTAACCCTTTAAGGAAGGCATAGTGCATTAATGCATCATGCCTTCATCGTCATGATGCATGAATGCAACCCTGATGAGAATCTCGCCAGTACTGCATTCAAGCATCATGCTGACCCTATGAGGTTGTGACACTTTCAAAGAGTCGGCATGATGTGCCATTGTAGCACTGGCGAGTTACTCGCACAACAGATGTCATCTTTTAGCAATATTGCAGCAGGGGCAAGTTACATTCATGCATTATGATGACAAACAAATGTGAAGCCTCGAAGCATCATGCTGCCTCTAAATGGTTAATTTAAGGTGATTCTGTGATAAAGCTAGAAGCCTGCCGCTGGTAAGGTCAGCAGAGATGAGACATGGTGGGAGGTGACAGGAAGGAGGGCAGGCCGGGGCGGGGACCAGAGATGGGCACCAGATATGAAAGCTTAGAGAAGGAGGCAGGCCCCGGGTGGGTGGGTGATAGGGTGTACAGGCACTGAGGCTATTTAATAATGTATCAAACTCTATCTGAAGTCTACGTGCATCATGGCTGCACTAGACAAGAGAGATGGTTTATTCAACCAATGTTATCCGGTCTGCGCTTTGTAGGATCCTATATATTTTAACAAAGGGAGGGGAGAAGGGGAAGAGTGGGGGAGGTATTTATGGACAGATGGACGGAAGGGAGTAGGAAGGCTTATAGAGAAAGGGAAGGGTGGGAGACCAGGAGGCAGGCAGGCAGGCAGGCAGGCAGGCAGGAAGGCAGGCAGGCAGGTAGGAACGTAGGGAGGAAGGCAGACAAGCAGCAAAGAGGGTTTTGTGTTTTGTTGTGTATCTCTCAAGATGAACAAACTTGTGGTGGAAAAATGAGTTGTTTTAGGAAGACTTTAGAATTTCCTTTTCCCAAAACTTGTTAAACAGGACAAATTCAGTTTACCTTATCTTTGGGGATGAGAAAACTGTTATGGGCTGTGAGGTGCTTATTTGATATTGAATACTTCAAAGTCAGTGTAGGGTAACTGATGGGCTAACATGCTATTTTGACTTCCGACTATGGGCATTGCTGAATCCTGCAATTTACACTTTGACAACTAGAGCTGGGATGATGTATGGCTGGGGCCTGAGGGAAACCTGCAATACAGCTGGAGGTGCAGCACTTGGTAACTGCTCTGTGAGCTTATACATAAGCTTGTAAGTTTCCCGCCAGGTCGTAAAGCTGATTGGACTTAAGACTCCTCCCACCTCCAACTTAAGTTGAGTTGGGGGTGGGTGGAGAAGCAGGTCTACTATATGAGTCAATTTGTGTCAGAATTTAACACCGGAAGCCACAGCTTGCCTGATGTGCAATCACTTGGAATTGAGCGGGAAAATTAAGATATAACCATGAATCAGAGTGAAACAATGGAATAGAAGATGTCTGAACATTTTTAGATATATTTCTGGACAATTTTGTCCCATATTGACGTTGGTGCATGTTAAAATATCATAAAAACACAGCCTTCACTTTCAGAAGTTAGTTTAGCTGCACAATGAGTTACACTGTGGATTTACAGTTTAACGGATGTATTTTTGGTGGCATAAACGATCCCAGCGTGGCGTACAAGCCTCTAACATGGGTTGCAGATCAGAACCCCCCCCGAATATGATAGGTACTGATAAGCTCTCAACAACTGATTCTCCTGCCCATAGCTCCCAGACTTTCAGCCCCCAATTAGTTGCGTTATATGTTATCACAATACCGTTACAAATTCCGTCAAAAACTCGTTGCAAATTCCGATATTTTTCTGTTACAAATCCCTGTTAAATTGTATTACTAATTCCTTATGAAGCCAACTTGTGACTTCTGACTGT
Organism: Harmothoe impar; assembly: GCA_947462335.1. Classification (NCBI taxonomy): domain Eukaryota; kingdom Metazoa; phylum Annelida; class Polychaeta; order Phyllodocida; family Polynoidae; genus Harmothoe; species Harmothoe impar. Next base: position 81,951,800 of record OX381707.1, on the reverse strand, counting down.
GGCGTACACGAGTTGAATAAAACCACTTGTATGCAACTGCCCTGCCGTTTTGGGTTAGTAACTCACTAACTTCTGACAGTGTTGAGACAAATAAGATCAAATTATCATAAGAAAATTACTTTCTTAAAATGTTCTTAGAACTAGTCGTTTGTTCACCAGATGAGCTTTTTCTTATTTTGTTAAAATGAGAAAAAAAAAATTTGGCTGTGTATCAACTGAAGGATAGGATTATGAGCAGGGCAGTGCTGGTGTCGTCAACTGTAGAATGGGTAGATGTAGGCTGGAGGTTTGGACTAGTATACAGGAGGCAGAACTCTGAAATGTTACCATGTCAGGTATGGAATGTTACAGGGTAGTATGCATGCCAAACTTGGTATATGACCTAAACTGATCATGTTTAAGGTGAATGTTATATGCACAAGTAACATTTTTCAGAAATAGGGCTCGATAAAGGCGGCCATTACGGAAATTCACAACTTTGGTCATATCTTCGTAAATAATGATAATAAACGGTTATTTCGGGTTTCTATATCCACATTTTCAGGGTCTGGGAATACTATGAGAGCATCAAATTTCCTTTCTCATACATATTTTGTGCCTGGTTAGGGAGGGTTCATTATTTATGGCAGGGGGGGGGTGAGCATTTGAGGGGGGGGGCAAATTTTTTTAGGGATATTCAAAGGGGGGGGGCCTTTTTTTTTTACCCTATTCTTAGGGGGGGGGCCTTTTTTTTTAGGGGTATTCCTAAAAATGTCGCGAATTTAGTACGTTGAAATGTCGCGAATTTTGGTAACAGCCTGTGTTATATTTTACCAAATTATGTCAATATTTTCAAAATTTTCTAAAATTTTCCTCAAACTCCCACCAAATTTCTCACTGTATCACTTTTGACACTCAGAATAGCCCACCATTTTGTCAGTCTTCAAAAAAGTGCCGGCCTCATGTAAGCACTGAGGGTATGGGAGCTTCCAATTTATAAGCACTGGGGCCCTTAAACTCAACGGTATGTAAGTCAAGTGTCTGAGGTTTGACTATTATCACTCACCAGCGAGTATCATGAGACGTTTACACTAAAACACCTTACGAATGGATGTATTTGTTCCAAGGTAGTAAATTGTAGGTAAAAAAGTGCCCAGGATTAAATGCATACAAATAGTAGACACCAACATCGTTTTTGTAATAAAGTTGAAAACGATCCAGGGTGAGGGGGGGGGGGCGCTTTTTTTTCAACCTATTCGGAGGGGGGGGGCCTTTTTTTTTCAACCTATTCGGAGGGGGGGGGGCCAATTATTTTTGACGTATTCGATTTGCCAAACGCTCACCCCCCCCCCTGCCATAAATAATGAACCCTCCCTTAGGGTAGCCATTACTGGGAAATACAATTTTTGCCATATCTTTACAAATAATGGCAATAGACATTAATTTAAAGTGGCTACATTCACATTTCCAGGGTATCAGAAGATGATGGTGGCATCATTGATGTTCTCATTGTCATACCTTGCATATTATCAGTGATTTCAGACCTTTTGATGACCTATTGTCATCAAATTGTCTTACAGTGAGTGTTTCCCTCTCATGCAATGGCCTAATTAGCGCAGGTTTTCTCCTATTAACCCTTTGAATCCTGACCAAAAGGTATATGGCTTGCCATGGGGACGACCCCTGAGAACTAGTAGTTCCCAGAAGGACGGACCTCATATCAATTCCTACAGTAATCCTATGTAAATGGCATCAACTGTAGTCGACACTAGGCCTGCCATGGTGTCCACTATAGTCGACGCTAGGCCATAAAGGGTTAATGGGACTCCATCACTTGCCATAATTTCTCTTTGAATCCTTATAGTTTAGCCATGTGTAGTATGAGCCAAAGCAGGATAGAACAATGTTCATGAACCATTACATGTATATCATTTTATGGTCTATAGCTGTATACAGTCAACTCCTTCTAGTGTGGCCACCTTCAGGACCATGAAAAGGTGGCCGTATTGGTGGGTAGGCTGCATTAGGGGCAGTTAATTTCTATAAATTGTAATATGTTTGGGACTATGAAAGGTGTCTGCAGTAGAGGGATTGATTGCACTGGAGATGATTAGGTTATACATGTAGCATAAACCCTAGCACTGTACAGCTATCTGCCATGACACCTACATGCCATGGTCTATGAACTATGTTCTATCTGCCAAGGCTCTCACTACAAATGATTAGGATCCATGGGATAGTTATACAGTTCCATTAACCAATTAGAGGGCATTGCTGCCTTAGGGAAGAATTTGAAATAAGTTTGAAAAACCAGGGCTGCTTTGTGCAGCAGCAGTAAGAGGCTGGCTCTGCACAAAGGCCTGCACCACTACCAAAAGACTGCAACCCCTAGAACACAAATAACTGGTATTTCTAGAGCTTTAAAACAGCACTCTATGTGGCTTCTCATATTCGTATATGCAAGGTACTCAGTTTTATGGTTAATTCTGGTGGATTTTGCAATATTAGGATTGCAGGCATTAGCTGCAGGGTATAAAATGTGGGCACATGTACTTCAAGCAGTGGTCTCTAGGGGGGCAAGGTGCATGCCCCCAGGTAAATTTAGAGTGCAATGGGTGAATTTTGAGAGCTCTATTGGTGAAGCTATGCCCTTAAATTGCAAGTCCCGGCCAGAGGTGGATCTCCAACGGAGATCAAGTTAAAGGGGATGATCACCAATAGAGTCAAGTGTACACCAACATTGTGTCCTGTCATCCCACCAAACCCTGTCAGATATCTGCCACCCCAACTTCTTTTGCCCCTACTCATGTGTTCTACTTTCCAAATAAATCCTTGTCTGATGAAGCATTCCAGGTGATAGTTTACTGGTATAGGTAGATGGTAGACAGGTAGGGGGGGTGGAAGGTAGCAGAAGGGGGAGACATGCATGCATCCAGGGTGGGAAAAATGGATGGACAGGTGATAGATATCAGGTAGGAAGATAGGCAAGGGAAAAACAGAAAAATAAATAGTCTCATGGAGGCAAAAGAGGCTTGGACAAGTTCTGAGAGTAGGAGGGTAAGACATGAGCTCAGAGTTGCAGCCACCTACTGTATAGACTGGCACTTTAAAAGGATAGACATAAGCCACATTTGAATTAACAACTTCTCAAAAGGGAGGGATCTGGATGAGGAGAGGACTGGAATGATGGGACTTCTGGGTATTGTATCAAGTTGTAAAACCTGAGCAGGTGAGGCTCGCAGTATTCCCAGACCCTGAAAATGTGGATATAGACACCTGAAATAACCTTTTATCATCATTATTTACGAAGATATGACCAAAGTTGTGAGTTTCCGTAATGGCCGCCTTTATCGAGCCCTATTTCTGAAAAATGTTACTTGTGCATATAACATTCACCTTAAACATGATCAGTTTAGGTCATATACCAAGTTTGGCATGCATACTACCCTGTAACATTCCATACCTGACATGGTAACATTTCAGAGTTCTGCCTCCTGTATACTAGTCCAAATTGTCAAAAAATGCCATTTTAATGGCCGCCATCTTGAAATTCATGAATGTATTGATCTGATGAATGTAGAAATAAGATAATTAGGTTGCTGGCCAGTATAAACATAGGTCTAGATAGCTCCAGTAGCTAGTAATGCAAGTCCAAAGGCTGAAGAAAGTCATTTTTGAAAAGGATGACGATCGTTACTTTGGGCGGCCATATTGGAAAAACGCACCATCAGATTTTTGTAAGAAATGGATTTTTGAATTCGGCAGAAAATTCTACATAAGACAGTATCTTCAAACCTTTTGGTCACAAAAAGGAAATTAAAAGTGCCTGGGCTCTGGGACTAGTGGAGGATTGTAAGGGATTGGAGGTAAGCCTTCCGATCCAAGCTAGTCAAAAAGCAGGGAGGAGGAGTGGAGACGTCATGACGGCTCCTCCACTATGTCTTGCTTCAACCTTTAACCTTTGGGGTGACTGAATGACCTTCAGGGTGACTGAATGACCTTCAGGCTGACAGGAGGATCCACCACACTGACCGGCTGCTCACCAATCCCTAAATCTGGCTATACCAGATTTTTCCTAAATTCCAAATCTTACTTGATTGGGTTCTAAGAGCTGTAACAGTGTAATATCTAGGGGGATGGGGGCAAATGATTGTTGTCTATTGCCAATAAGGGCAAGGGCTCTCATGTGACTAAGTAAGAGTTTTTTATAGTGTAATTACATTGAGGAGAACAAAATTGTGCACAATTTCATTCACCCATTGACCATAATTTCAGCAAGATAATAGGGAATAATAATGAGTTGAATAGGTAGAAGGAATAGGTTATGGTCAACACCCTTGATTAATTTTAAGGAAATTTAATTTTGGGTCCTAATAATTGGATACACAAACTTTAAATGGTATGGAATATGTTTGAAATATGAAAGCTATATTACATTGGCCACGTAAAGTTATATTACATTGCTCTCAACTCATAAATCTAGCTATGTAACCCCCAGGAACAGACATGATGGGAACATACGTGCAGTGCATCAAGTGCATGTGTTTAGGGTCCAGCACACTACCTCTAATTGATATCTGTAGTTCCACTTAGTATCTCAGTTGTCATTTTCAGTTGCCACTTTTTTCTAGTAGGTTGCTGTTCGCAAAAGACCTAAAACATTGTTTAATCATTTTGATCTAATGAATCCTGAGTCTAAAACGTTTTTGGGGAATCAGCCTTCCTATATCATTTACAAAGAGGCTCGCCAAGCCCCTACTCTTGATGAGAATACATAAACTAATTAGGTCCCTAGGTGCCTGCAGTATAATTATGTAGACAGCAGGTCTCAGATTAGTGATCCTTTCGCTGCTAAGCCTCCTACATCTAATCTGATATGATTATCATACATTGTCCTATATGTAAGACAGAAACCTGCTGATACAGCAAGTCCAGACTTTTGCTGCATCTGTGCCAAGCACCCTGGTCTTAGTGTATCAGAATTAGTTCTCAGTGTCCTATATATAAGACACAATGATACAACCTATGCACTGTACGTATGCCAATCTGCTTACTCTGCAGAAGATGCAGCACTGATCACGTCTTGTAATTAGTTTCTTGGTTTGATTCCCCGATCCTGGGCGGCTTAATTAAAGGCATAAAAGTCCATCAAAGTGTAGTGAATACGACCTACGACGATCTACGACGACGAAAATGCTACCGATCTCGCCGGTTTCGGCGCTTATAACTTCTCTCAGAGCGCTTGTCAAGTGCTATAATTAATACAACTAATAGATTATATAAATATCTACCATCCCTGTAAATATGGACCCTCAACTATGTCTAGTTGCCGAGATATTGACGAGTTAGTCATTTTAGCTTAGCCTATTCTGAGATTTAGAGGCACCTTGTCCACCATCTTGGAATTTGCATCATGGGAAGGAACAGGGATTAGGATGCACAATTGCAATGTGGGATGGAACATGGAGACTTTTAACCAATCAAAAGGGTCGTTCATAAACCTTCCAATCTTGATGAGGGTAGGAAGCAAATGGGTTTTTGGGCAATTACTCAGCTACACCACACCAGATAAGAAGACTCCACTCCGTTAAAGGTTCGTACCATTTGTACTTAATCTTTTTGGTGGTATTTCTTTAGTGTGACCAGCTTAGTTAGAAAAGTGACAGAACTGTGATTTACTAATTCGTTGGGACGGTAACCACGTTTCTAGGGTTACGTTTTGACGTAACCACGCACGGACGCCATACTGTGCCGGGTACACTTTGGTACGCTTCAGTATGGGCGGCGATTTCCGATCTACAATATTTTCGGAAATATGGTAGTTTGTGGTCTGATATTAATACAGATGAAACGTATGACACCTCCGGCCATGTTGTGTGAACCATAAAGCATTTACAGCTAAATCATGGTGACAATCGGCCATTATCTATGCGCAGGGTGCCAGTGTAGGCCCTTCAAAAAGCAGAGCAGAGAGCACAGGCGACGACATCGTACCCGGGACAATATGGCGTCCGTGCGTGGTTATGTCAAAGCGTAACCCTAGATACGTGGTTTTCGGCCCAACGAATGTACCTGTATTTTTCTTGAATATATTATCTTCATTCAACATGAATTACTCTGTGTTGTCATCCTTTATTCAAATCCCCACATAGCCGGTTATCACTACATTGGTGTCAGAAGACTTTTAGGCTCTATATTTGAGTCTAGAACCCCCCCACCCCGCAAAATTTACAATTTGGGTCGCCGAGAATTACGGCGAAGTTCGGTCGTCAAGCACTTGATGTAGCGTCGCTAAGCAGCGGCCGTGGTAACAACGGCGTTGGCGTCGCGCCAACTCCCAGTTTCAGTTGATCAAAACAACGTCGACAGCTCTCTCCCTGTACCGGGTCAGATTTCTACAACTTCCCACCATCAAACGACTGTAAACCAGGTTTAAACCATGTAGGAATACCCCCTGACAAGTCCCCGTAAGTATCACGAAGTTTGATCTGTCGATTCCGATTGTAAAAGTGTATTTTGTACTCGGACAAATTGTCAAAATAGCGGCCGACTTTGTCGCCGACTGTCACGTCGACTTTGTCACTGTATTGGGACAGCCTACAACCTTCAAATCACACTTAAACTACTTGAGAATATCGTATTTGTGTACTAGAACACTCGGAGGGTTTAAATCCGCCGAAATTCCGGTTCTAAAAGTGTAATTTGGGACGTGACAGGTTTAAAACTTGAGGCGTTTTACCGTATGGTAGATCTAGATCTATTTAAATTTCAAGATCGTCGCCGACATTCACATCGACTGTCACTGTTTTGTGGCGTCCTAAAACCTTTCAAATCACTTCTAACCCGTGTAGACTATTTAGATAAGTTGTGTAGGTGTGCTAGAACACCCCGAGTTTGAAAATCCACCAAAAATCCGATCCTTAACTTGTATTTTGCGTTTTGACATTTCGCAGAAATTATAGCTAAAAGACGGCCGACGTTGTCGTCAACTGTTGTCTCTGTTTGACATAATTCCCACATTCTAAATCACTCTGGAATAACGTTCTAAGTAGTTGGAAAGGTCCTAGATCAGTAGGACTTGAGGTTCCCGGCCTTTTGGGCCGAATAATCAATCCTAAAGGTGTGTATTGCACGCTAACTTTTTGTCAAAATAGCGGCCGACTTCGTCGCCAACTTTCACATCGACTCTGCCACAGTTTTAGACACTGTAAACCTTATCTAGAACCTCTGAAGACATATGCCAACATTCCCCTGTCACATTTACAGAGTTTGGGGTCGATATATCTATTCTAAAGGTGTGTGTTAGCCACAGTTAGGCCGGTTAAATTGACAAAACAAAACCGAAACTTAAAACGTTTTACGGTACGGTATTTAAACTTCAAGATCGTCTCAGTCTTAGACTTTCACATCAACTGTGCCCCATTGCTCGGACACCTAACATGCTTGTAAACTTCTAAATTGAAGGTTTGTTGTGTAGAGTATGTACAAGTGTATTGTCCAACAGTTGGACATAGCAAATATTGACTTCTGATAAATTTAGATTCATCTAAACAGACTCGGAAATTGACCGACACTTGTCTGCTAATTGTAGACCTGGCCCCACATTGTCAGTGTACTCTGACAAGTTGTCTCCCATTCACTCAACGATTGTATTGACTTAATTGTAGACTAGACCTGCACTGTTCATGTATTTGAGCAGTTAGTTCACTCGCCGAAATTCCTTGTGACCAGAGGCGTTAAAAAATTTCTTCGTGGTTAGAGTAGGCCGACACTGGAAGTCTATCATAGACCACACCTTGTACTAGGAAGTGGTGAATTTATTGGTTCATTGGTACAGGTTATTGAGATTGACAAATTAACTTGGGTTACCGACTGAGATTTCACACACTGCTCTTCGGAGACACTCCGAATCAGTGACCGACAATTTCAATTGATTGACTGTTGTTCACTGTTGGTAATTTTAATTACCGACAGCTATTGAGTGAGTTAGGGACTGTTAGGAAATCCACCAAGGGTACATTACGAACTCGGGATTTTGCCCGTGTGTTGTCTGTTGTTGTTGTTGTTGTTGAACATTGTTGTTGAGTATATTGTGTGATACTTGTGTTACTATTCAGTAGACTACTACAGTAAACTTTCAGTATTTACTTGTCTCAGTAAATCACTGATCAGTCTGTATTTACTGATCACAGTAGTTATAGAGCTGCCGCTGGACTCAGTATATTGTCCAGTTTGTCGTGATAGTAGTAACTCGTAGTAGATTGACATTTTTATGCACATTTGTCATTAACTCGCTGTCATAAGCGAGTACTGCCACAGCGTATAGCTAGTGACTAGGGACCAGACCACCCATATTTCCCTGGCCCCACCCCACTGTGAATTGTTCTGTACTTTGTTGCTAGTGCAGACGATACGGAAGGAAGAACGAGCGACTTATATCCTTTGTTGATTGAAAAAAAAAAAAAAAAAAAAAAAAAAAAAGTTATTTCAAACCAAGGATCACTGTCCTGGTGTTGTGTTCTCTGTGACCCAATTACCCTCCTTTCCTCCAACCCGATAGCATAGCTAGGCGCGATGCCGAAGTCCTATACGAATCAGGACTCGTCTCGGGACAATAGCCCGTCGCGAATTAACGATTTCTATCCGCGCTACTTGGAGAAAGACCGTTGGCCACCGAGCCTCGCCAATACAGGCGCTTCCGCTGGTGCTTCCGTCGATGCTTCTACTCGTACATCCGCTGCAAGTACCATACCCGGTACCCAGTCGAATTTGGATCGGGGCGACTCTGCCGTTCAAGTTCAAAGCAAGCAACAAGATCGACAAGACGACATGAGAAGCAGCAGGTTTGATTATCGCTCAAGTGACGACTCACGGTACCAGCAGAACTCGGATGCAGAGAGGCAGAGGTCCAGCGTGCAATCCGACCGGCAGACTACGCAAGATTCTAATCAAGCCGTCGTTCATGCCGTCAACAACTTGGCCCATCTATTCATGCAGCACATTTCAAACCAGCCAGATGTGCCTGACGCTCTTCGTGGACTAGTGGCGTCTGGTATTTATCAACCACGGGACGTCCGAGATCAAGGTCAGAGTCAAGGTCATGTCCAGGATCAAGGCCGAAGTGACATCCAAGGTCAAGCTCAAGTTCGAGGTGACGTCCAAGGTCAAGCCCAGGGTCAAGGTCGAATTGACTTCCAAGGTCAAGCCCAAGGTCAAGTACGAGGTGACATCCAACTCCAAGCTCAAAGTCAAGTCCAAGGTGACATCCAAGTTCAAGGTCAAGGTCAGAACCATGCTAGATTGGATCATCGTACCAACAGAGGACGTCCAAGGATGGACGACACTGATTCCAGTCCTGTTAGACGCAGCCTTTTTCCCAATATGACAGCCCCACGTCCAAGACTTAGGACCACTCGCCGGAGGGATCATCCAAGGAGATCATCTTCTTCCAGCTCTACCGAAGGATCTTCTTCACCACATAGAAGACCAGGTAGGTCCGGCATGACTTCATCTTCCGGCTCCAATAAACGCTGTCGTGGCTCAAGAAGGGGAGAAGACTACCGGCAGCCAAGACGCTCATCTCCTCGTGACGAACGACGCCAGCCGAGATATTCATCTCCTCAAGACGAAAGACGCCAACCAAGACACTCATCTCCCCGAGATGATAGACGCAGGCCGAAACACTCATCACCAGTAGAGGAGAGACGTCATCACGTCTCATCAGCCGGAAGAAGACATGAAGTACGAGGGTATGAAGTAGATGGTCGATATGTACCCGCACGAAGCCCTTCTCCCATAGATTCATCAGCTGATGATGTATCCCACAGAGATAGACGTCAAGAGGGTCGAAACCGCAATTACAGGTATCCTACCAGTCCTCGTAAGGGAAGCAAGAGAAGAGGAAGACGATCCAAATCTCCACCATCCCCGAAGAGAAGACAATCGCCATCTCCATACAGGAGACGGTCACCTTCACCCCGCGATAGACGACAGTCGTCCCGACCACACCATCACAGATCAAGCTCGACTGAAAGTACCACTAACCGGAAAAAGAGAAATAACATGGTGAAGCCTAAATCATATAGCGGATCGGTACCATGGGAAGAGTACAAGAGTTATTTTTCGAGACTGACCCGCTTGAATAATTGGGACAAAGACGAAAAACTGGACATCCTTCTAGTCCAATTGGAAGGCGAAGCACAGCGCTTTGTGGATGGTGGAAGTACGTCTGTTACCAGATCTTTCAGACGCCTTGACGAAGCCTTACAGCATAGGTTTGGAGCACAACAACAGGCTGCAGTACATCAGGCTGCCCTGAAGGGTCGATTGAGGAAAGAAAACGAGACTTTGGCTGCTCTCGCTCAAGACATCAGATACTTGGTAAAACTAGCATACCCTGGATTTTCCGCAGATGCAGCAGAGGTCATGGCTATCGAAAGATTCACCCAAGCTTTGACTACGCCAGCCCTGAGTAAGGCCTTATATGACGCAGAACCAAGCTCATTAGACTTCGCCGTTAAAGCCGCTGCTAGAGAAGAAGCATGGCATGGCGCTGATAATCGGAACAATGTCACAAAAGTGAGGTTCAGAGGAACCAGTCCCGAAGGACTTAATGCAACTTCTCCGAGAGAAATAATGGACTTAAAACGGAAAGTAGATTCATTAACGTCTGAACTGGCCGATGTCAGGAAAAGTCGGAGTCCACAGAGACAAAGTTCCGGATGCTACACATGTGGTGACACAAACCACTGGCAGAGGCAGTGCCCAAGAGCACGCACACCAAGTCCCCATTCTGCACGCAAATGCTATACCTGCAGAGATTCGAACCACGTAAGACGTGACTGCCCTCGCAGCCCAGCTCGCAGCCAGAACCAGTCACCAGGGAGAAGTCAAAATACAGGATGTTTCACCTGTGGCGACACCAGGCATTTCAAGAGGGATTGTCCCAGGACACAAAGTCCCCACGGGAGATATTCACATTCACCAAGTACCCAGTATGGACCAAGAGGACGTTCTGCCTCACCTGGAAGGAATCGATCAACCTGGAATCCCCCTGGTCGTCGAGACAGCCCGCACCCGAACTCTGCCATACAGCAGAACAGATCGTACTCACAGAGCAACGATGCACGTCCAAGACCCTTGGACACCGTGCCTATTATAAGAACTACGGATCAAGCTTCAGCACGTATGGTCGGAGTAAAGCTGGCTAAACCTGGGCCTGAAGAGATGCGGGTGATAGTCACCATAGCTACCCCAAAAGGAGATGAACATGTCGCTGCTCTAATCGATACTGGTGCCGAAAGATCTTTCATGGGCACCGAACTTATGAATAGACTACAGTTCCGAAACGCATCTTTGGATATCAGATCCGCCGATCCAGCACTACAACTGTGTGCCGTGAATAACACACCGATGGAGATTCACAATGTTGCTCATCTGACACTAGAGACAAGACTTGGCGTTATTCAACACGACTTCTTAATAACCGATGTTGGTCCAGAGCTAGTTCTAGGATGTGACTTTATGCGTGTGAACCGATGGGAATGGAGTTGGAGAGAGAACAACGTCCGCCTTGCTGATGATGATCAACCTGGAAGAAGGCTTCCCCTAGAGGATAACGTTAGACGCAGAGCTATCACGATTTATGCTGAAAATGACTTGCACATTCCGCCCTGGCATGGACTTCCAGTAACAGGTATCCTTCATGAAGAACCCCAATTCTCACTCGGAGTTGTGACAGGTGATCCAAGAATGGAGGAAGAGATGGGACTCTCAACAGAAGAAGCGGTCGTTTCTACCACCACAGGAAGGCTACCAGTACATCTCATTAACAACTCGGAAGAAGAGATTGTCATAAGCCGAGGCTCTCTTATCGCAACCGTAGTACAAGTAGAGGAGGAAGATCTTCGACCAACAGGCCAGTTCTACTATAGACGAGCCATGACTGCTGGTCATATGGATGAGGAGATGCACAAGTTGCACCAAGACAGTGTGAAGGATCTCTCGCCTGTACAGGCGGATAAGGTGAAAATGTTACTGGAGAGCTTCCGCGAAGCATTTGCTTGTACTGGAGAACCTTTGGGTCGAACAAACTTGGTTCAACATGAAATAAGAACAGGGGACACACGACCAGTAAAGGTACCTCCTCGACGTTTGCCGATACACATGGAAACGGTTGTCAAGGCAGAGTTGACCGCACTTCTAGAACAAGGAGTTATTCAACCTTCAGAGAGCCCATGGTCAGCCCCTGTCGTCATGGTTAAGAAGAAAGATGGAACAAATCGGTTTTGTGTTGATTACCGACGCCTCAACAATCTTACAGAGAAGGATGCCTACCCATTACCGAACATAGAGGACAGTCTATCCCAGCTAGGTGGAGGTGCTTGGTTTGCCACGTTAGACCTCGCAAGTGGTTATTGGCAAGTTGGAATGAATCAAGAAGACCGGCCGAAGACAGCCTTCACGACACCTTTCGGCTTATACGAGTGGACAGCAATGCCATTCGGCTTATGTAATGCGCCCTCTACATTTGAGAGACTTATGGAACATGTCCTCAGAGAAGAACGTGGAAATGGGGTCCTCCTGTATTTGGACGACGTTATCGTCTTTGGTTCTACATTTGAAGAACTTCTGGAAAGACTAGAACAAGTATTCCGACGCATGAAGGATGCAGGGTTGAAATTGAAACCGAAGAAATGCAACCTCTTCCAGCAAGAAGTCTCATTTCTAGGACATGTTGTCAGCCAGGAAGGCATCCAGACAGACCCTGCAAAGATAACCAAGGTAAAGGATTGGCCTGCCCCGACAACGAAGAAAGGAGTAAGATCATTCCTGGGTCTTTCTGGATACTACCGGAAGTTCATCAAGAACTATGCCCAAGTTGCCGCACCCCTTCATTCTCTCAGTGGCATAGACACAGCCTTCAAGTGGGAAGAGGAACAGCAAACTTCGTTTGACACCCTCAAGAGCGAGCTGATAAAGGCACCCATTCTAGGATATCCCAAGAAGGAGGGACTCTACATCTTAGATACAGACGCCAGTAACTGTGGTATTGGAGCCGTGCTCTCTCAAGTACAAGATGATGTCTAACGTGTCCTTTCGTACGGAAGTCGAGTTCTCTCAGTTCCAGAGAGAAATTACTGTGTTAGTCGTAGAGAACTGTTAGCAGTGGTCGATTTCATGGAGAAATACCGACATTACCTATATGGTAAGAAGTTCCTCGTCCGTACTGATCATGCCGCCTTAAGATGGCTTCTCCAAAAGAAGAACCCAGAAGGACAGCTTGCCAGATGGTTAGACAAGTTGGCTCCATTCGACTATGACATCGAACACCGTGCTGGAAAACTACATGGCAATGCGGATGCTTTGTCACGGATACCGTGCCCTTTTCCCTGTGCACAGTGTGGAAGGGAACATGATGACCCAGCACTGATGAAACGGCGACCACGTGCTGCTTCTAGCCCACCCCTTGGGAGACAAAGTTCTAAGGAACGCACTAGAGTTAGCAGAAAACAAAAGACGTGGAAAGAAGCTCAAGAAGTAGAAACTCAGCTGTCTTCTGCAGATTCCATAGAAGTGAAACTACGAACTGTCTCTACTCGCAGTACAGTAGGAAGAAGAGGGAGAGGACGCAAACGTAGACAGGCAGCCGAACCAAAGGATTGTACGCCTATTGGCACTGCAAACGGTTGGGAAGACGAAGACATCAGAGCTGCTCAAGAGACAGACCCGGCTTTGAAAATTGTACGGTCATGGGACGAGACCAAACCAACCGGGGATGAAATATCTGCAGATGAACCGGATGTAAAGTATTACTGGTCACAATTTGACCGTATCTACGAGAATGACAAAGGCTTACTTTGTTATACCTGGCGAGACAGTGAAGAAGGCGACATAGAGAAGATACTTCTCCCCAGAAACCGAGTATCTGCTCTCTTGACTCTCATGCATGATCACCCGATATCAGGACACATGGGTCATGCTAAAACGTTGGGAAGAACTCGCCAGTCTCGGTTCTATTGGCGAACCATGAGCAATGATGCTAAAGAATGGTGCAAACAATGTGATCTATGCTTCAGAGCTAAAGCACCAAACAAAACTAGAGTCTCATCCCTGAAGAACATGCCAACAGGAGCACCTATGGAAAGAATCGCCATGGATATCATGGGACCACTCCCAGTGACAGCTTATAACAACACAGTAATCTTGGTCATTTCAGACTACTTTACAAAATGGGCAGAGTTTGTGGCTCTTCCAGATCAACGTGCTGTCACTGTGGCAGAAGCCCTTGTGGAGGTCATTCTCGCCAGATTTGGCATACCCAACGAATTGCTCACCGACCAAGGCCCTGACTTTACATCAGAAGTTATACGGGAATTGTGCAAGCTCTTCCGTTCAGATAAAATCCGTACATCACCGTACCGACCGCAGACAGACGGCCAAGTCGAAAGACTAAATCGCACTATTGGTAGAATGTTACGACAACTAGTCAGCAAGAGGCAGACCGATTGGGACGAACATCTACCATTGATGGCAATGGCTTATCGTTCAAGTATTCATTCATCAACCGGTTACACCCCCAATCAACTCATGTTGGGGAGAGAATGCACTCCACCATTCAACACCCAGGAAGCTGCCCCAGGATGTGAAATGGAAGGTCCTGGATACCCACGTTATGTGGAGAACCTAGCAGACAGGATGCGCCGTAGCCATTCTCTCACTCGAGAAAATCTCAAGGCGGCGCAAGGCAGACAGAAGAAGTATTACGATCGTAGGGCGCGAGAGTCGCGATTCCAGCGAGGTGATACTGTGTGGCTGTACTATCCTGTGAAGGAGACCGGAGTCACTCCCAAACTTCAGCTCGGCTGGAAAGGTCCGTATGTAGTGACAGACACGATCGGAATGCTTAACGTACAAGTTCGAGAAAACCCACGTTCCCGTAGACGAGTTGTTCACATCGACAAGTGTGAAAAGACGCGAGGCTACATAGACGAAGACTGGAGGAAGGCAGTGCTTAAAGCCACTCCAGTTATGGGATCATAGAGAGTCATGGGAAACTCGCCCATAGGTACATTATCTATTAAGGATTCGCCATGGCGGCGCAATTATACCTCAGGCGTAACTAATTAATTCTTTTTGTTACAGTATGTCGCTCAGAGAAGTCGATTTGATCACCTTTTGTCCAGGCTGTCGGCAATCGGAGGCAGCCGGTAGAGGTGACATTTTGTGCTCCTTGGAATGTTGGGCCTGTGACAGGACGGTCCATGGATGTGACGCGCCAAGAGACCACTACGACTTTAACTGCGGGCATTGCGGCAGGTCATTCTGCCAATCGGGATTCCAAGAGCATCGGAGACAAAACCCCTACGCTCCTCAGAGGGCCTGTTTTGTTACCTGGCGCCATACCTTCTCGAAGGCGAACGATGAAGAGTTTCGCTCCCTGAGGAACCATCATCATGCCCAGGAGAGGAGGAGAAAGATGAGATCAGTAGCCGGTAGGTCGCATGAACGGAGACGTAAGGATAGCCAGCAAGAACGTTACATGAGGGAGGCGGAACGAGCGGAGCCATGGGTGGCAGGAAGCCATGTGGGCGATGGAGATGGAGAGGCGGCAGAGATTCGCCACCTCCAGTGGATTGATGAGGCGGTGCCAGTGCGAGGCCCCTACGTTTACACACCAGTGGAAGATGTGGGCATCCCCATCCCAGTCGTTCATCTGTCCAACCCCCTTGGCGACTACAGCGAGTATTATGAAGACCGGGCAGCGGAGGAAGAGACCTTCATGGAGAGACCCTGCCTCCGTAAGATAACTATCACGGAGGAGGAGCGGCCCTGTGCACGATACGGACCGAACCGTACGTGTTATGCCCATGAAGGATGTCTGGAGACCGATGCCATGATAGTCGTCGACTCGGAGGAGGAAGAGAAGTGGCTCGCGGAGCATCTCTAGAGATCATAACTATTAGACCTCGCCTTTAATGGCGCTTTCCGGTTAAACAGCATTTAGTAGTCTAAACCCTCGCCGTAACGGTGCACCCATATATAAAATCATAATATATGCTGTTACTGTATTGTAATTGATGGATGTACACCATCAATTTTTTTCAAAGAGGGGGAGAATTGTAGTTATTATTCTCCGCATTATGTACGATCTTTACTATCACCTGCATTATCTGAGAAATGTAAATAGTTAATCACTATGCATATTAGGATTATAACGGTTATTCATGGTTCTACATGTTATTACCAAGTCTGTAAATAGTAATCCTGCGACATGTATATATTACATAGGTTTTTTTTCAAATTTTCATTCAAGTTGAAGTTGGATATTTCTGACAGTATAGTCAGCCTGTTATTTGTGAAGACCTCATACTAGTTTAGAGAAGAAAGTGTGTTCTCAGTAAAACTTGGTCATTAGGACCCTTATAGTCAGTCAGGTAGATATGGACGAAAGGGTGGATGCCCACGGATGTTAACAAGACAACTTGGACGAAAGGGGGGATACCCACAGATGTTTCAAGATAATTGGACAAAAGGGTGGATGCCCACAGATGTCTGGATGTTATAAACGGATGTCATAGAAGTCCACGGATGGAAGATCTTATCATAACTTATTGCGCAATCACTTGATCTTGATGTAATCTTAATCTGTCACAAGTTAGGGAGTATCTAAATAGTTATATATAGTACACCACCAAGTGATAATATTTCTGCGAGGTTTTACTGTTGTATAATGGTAGAGGTTATGTTTGCTCGAGGACGAGCTAAATATTAAGAAGGGGAGAGTGTAGTGAATACGACCTACGACGATCTACGACGACGAAAATGCTACCGATCTCGCCGGTTTCGGCGCTTATAACTTCTCTCAGAGCGCTTGTCAAGTGCTATAATTAATACAACTAATAGATTATATAAATATCTACCATCCCTGTAAATATGGACCCTCAACTATGTCTAGTTGCCGAGATATTGACGAGTTAGTCATTTTAGCTTAGCCTATTCTGAGATTTAGAGGCACCTTGTCCACCATCTTGGAATTTGCATCATGGGAAGGAACAGGGATTAGGATGCACAATTGCAATGTGGGATGGAACATGGAGACTTTTAACCAATCAAAAGGGTCGTTCATAAACCTTCCAATCTTGATGAGGGTAGGGAGCAAATGGGTTTTTGGGCAATTACTCAGCTACACCACACCAGATAAGAAGACTCCACTCCGTTAAAGGTTTGTACCATTTGTACTCAATCTTTTTGGTGGTATTTCTTTAGTGTGACCAGCTTAGTTAGAAAAGTGACAGAACTGTGATTTACTAATGTACCTGTATTTTTCTTGAATATATTATCTTCATTCAACATGAATTACTCTGTGTTGTCATCCTTTATTCAAATCCCCACATAGCCGGTTATCACTACAAAAGTAAATCAACTGATTCTGATCCCTCACTGATTCCCTCGGATCAGTTTAAATGTATAAATGCATTAATACATAGAAATAAGCATGGCTTTAAACAGGACAACCCCCTCATCTCCTCAGCCCCGGTAGAAAAGAATTCCAACCCCTTTTGGGGGAGGGGGCGAAAGAAAGTGCATTACTATGCTTCAAAGGGTGCTTATAAATGTGCCTCCTCTAGGAGAGTGAAAAATGCAATCACATGCAAAATCTCAGACCAGCCTCCCCCTTGTTTAAAGATGAGCACTCCTTGTTATCAGCAATTATCTTGTACCAACAAACAGCTTTGACCAGAAGCCTACAGGGAGGGTGTCTTGTGTTGTAAACATGTTTACACTGTCGGAAAGAGACAAGTAACCCTTGGTGCAGCCATCCATTTGTCCCTGATACAGTGTGAGTGTAGCTGTACAACAGAGATATAGACAGGAACAACAGCCCTGAAGGGTCTTTCAGAATGGACTTGTCAGTCGTCACAATTGGATTTTCGTCAACAGGGCAATATTTGCTCTTTGAGAGGCTAATTTTAGCTGGCAAAATGCAGTATTTACAATAATTTTCAACAGGAAATCTTGTGAAAGAAATTTTACTAGTGGTCCTCAAACAGGTTTTGTCACATCATAATTTGCCTACGATTACGTCAGTTGTTCTGAAAGAGCCTCCAGGCTCCATATGCTTTTTGTTTGCTGTATGTGGTCCCCCTACCCCCCTCCCCCCCCCCCCCATTACTTGATATAATAATTATGTGACCCTCTGTGTACCTTTCATCTTTGGTGACCTTACATCTTATTTGCTGTATCTCCCGTCTGTGTGCCGCTGACGTGACTCTGTTATGAATCTGGAAGTTTGAAGGTCACCGGAGATGACATGTACGCAGAGCGACAGACATCAGGCAATAGCGGTATTGCAGGGTAAGGAACACACAAAAAATATTATGGGACTGCAGTGTGACCGACAAATACATAAATATATAACCTGAAATTCCTGCATTCTAATATATACTATTAGAAATATAATTGTCTTGGGAATCATCTGATATGAGATGTCTGCAAACATAGCCATTAAATGCAAGGTTTTGAGGACTCTGCCAAAACCAAATTAAACTTTATTATGAAATATTTCACCCTTTCTTGCTGCATTGGTATATAGGAAAGGAGCATGAAGTATGGGGGTATAATAAGAGTAAGGGAGGAAGGACATTAGGGAGAGGGGATAGAGAGAGCAGAGGCAAGCAGGCAGGTAGCAGGGTAGATTACTCATGCCATTGGGTACGAGATAATAGTATACGCATTTGCTGTTGTATGATAATCCACCAAGCTCCTGTAGCAATCCATTATGTTGCTGATGGGGAGGCGGCTTAGGACGCAACAGATACTTTCCACCAAGACGCTCAATATCGAGGAATAACTAACTTATAGTGTGGGTGGGTGTAGGGTAGCCTGGGAACCAATTGACACTTTCCAGCAATCCCCGCTATATCTTGCAATAAGTTACTTATAGCTATAGGTGAGGTGTGGTGGAGGTTCAGGAAGCAATGACTGCTGCATGTGAGGCAGGTGGGCTTGATGTATGATATTAAACTGAAGGTTATGACAACAACAGGAAAACTAGCAGGAGAGTTGTAGGGGGCTAGTGGTATGGTGATTACCTTTCTGCTAAGCCTTTAAGAACCGCATAGCATATATACATATATATAAAAATACAATAGTTGCAGGTGGATGATTAAGAGAATGGAGTGGGTGGAGGATTGTGGGATTGGTGGTACCTGTAACCCCAGAGGAACAGAGACGTCAAGTCGGATCACGCTTGACATACGGCTTGACCCAAGGAAACTTCGGGCTGACTGAATCACCTTCAGACTGACTATGTGACCTTCAGGGTGACAGGAGGATAGGGCACACCAACTATGAATCATATAAGCCTATCAGAGCATTTCACTTTAGTATTGTAGTAGACATCAAAAAGCTTGTGTATAAGCCACACCCCGCTGGGGGCCAATCCTATAAGCCGCACTGGTGATCTGACTTGTGTATTAGCCACGGCTTCTACATAGGGTTTTATGGTAGACCAATCCTGAGGAACATAAAGAATTTGAAATATTTTTTCAGTGAGAAACAAGTTTGTGTTCACCACACTCCCCTGTTTGCTTCCATATTCGAAATTAAGCAAATGATGAATTAATATATAGACACAGAAAGAGTATGAGGCCGGAAATTGTCACAGGTCTGCATAAAGTGTTGTAAAAGGCTTCCTACATGTATACAGGGTAAGATGGAGTGGGGGTAAACGGAGACAATAACAAACAAAAAGCTGTACTGTATGGCTCTACATGAAGGAGGGCAGACTGAACAAAGCACAGGCTACAGCAGGGTATATTATTAATGTGGTTTTTACGTCACTTCTATAATACTCTTGGAATTTAACCCTAATTGACCTATTAGTCTCTGCATCCATATTTTGAGAGAAACTGCTCCTATTTCAGTCTCTTATAGAAACTCCTATTAGTGAAGATAAGCATTAAAATCAGCCGTCCATTTTACTCCTTACAGTTTTTCAATTCTTTCTGATGGAGTGCTTCCTCTATCTCCATTCTCCAGTGTTCACATTTGCCTCGAGGCCATTGTAAAAAAACCTTTTTCATGAGCTTTCTCACCCAGGATAATGGCTTTTGTAAACTAACACCATAATTAATTGTGCAATTTCAGTGCCATTGATTGTTTTAATGGGGTTACAGCAATACCATTGTGTTCCGTGTTTTTTGTTCCTCTCCATGCCAGCTAAGGCATTGTGAAAGAAATAATTGCTGTCAGTTTTTAACCTGTACAGCCTGCATATACTATCCTACTACAGACCAATTTACTTACTTTTGAAACATGGAATAGGAGAACACACTACGAGGATATAAATAAAATACAAGAAATGGCAGTGACAAAAATCAATATGACAATATAAGTGGTGCTAGTCAGGTGCCACAGGTTAATGGAATAGTATGGAGATCTATTGTGTTCACAGGATAGATTGAAGGTGCGCCAGTAATGCATTGTCAACACTTGATGTCATCTTTTTAACATACCTGCCTCCTGACATTTTGTAAAGGGTACAGGTCAACCCTTTAATGCCTTCAGGTCCATGTTACTTTTGTTGAAGTGATAGATAAGACAGTACTAACATCTAACTCACCAGTATTTTGAGAGTGTATTGCATCTATAGACAGACTGATAGGCTTTAAATGATTATACATGAATGGACTTTTGACAAGTTACTGGCAAAGAACAGCAGATATATGCATTACGACTACAAAGGCCATACCACATTGAAGAACCATGCGGTCCATAAAGGGTTGAGGTGTTTTAAACCATACAGCCTGGCTTAGACTGTATTATAGGAAGTGACATGAACAAAAACCACATTAACAATAAACCCTGCTGTAGCCTGTGCTTTGTTCAGTCTGTCCTCCTTCATGTTGAGCCATACAGGACAGCTTTTTGTTTGTTATTGTCTCAGTTTACCCCACTTCATCTTCCCAGGTATATAGAAGGTCTCTGACAACACTGTATGCAGACCTGTGACATTTCCCTGCCTTATACTCGTTCCATGTCTATACACTCTGCACCTTCTGCTCTGCTGCATACCGTTGGGAAAACCTTTTAATCTACTTTGTTTAATTTGGAATATGGAAGAAAATAGAGAGGTGTGGTGAAAACAAACTCAGGACATGTTCAGAATTGGTTTAGTTCAAAATCAGCATGATGAAAGATATAAGAATAAAGTTGTTTAATTAGCTCATAAAGACAAAACCTGACTCCCCATTCTGTTTTCTTTTCATATTTGAACTACATTGATACCCTTATTACTCGTATAGTATGTTATATCTACTCTATTCTGGGTGAAAACAGGTGAAACGTTTTTATACATTATAACTAAATCTGGTGGAATGGTTGCAGGTTAGTAGCTATACAATACCATGTGGGAGGTAGTTGATCTACTCTACCCTCCAGTAACCTTGACTGTCACAAAGCCAGCCTGAAAGTCGTAGGGCAAGGCCGGATATCAAGTGGGATCCGGCTTGACGTCTCTGCTCCTAATCCCTACTTCCTGTCTGGGATTATAGGTACCACCAATCCCACAATCCTCCACCCACTCTGTTCTCTTAATTATCCACCTGCAACTATTGTATACCGCTAGCCCCCTACAACTTGCCTGTCTCCTGCCAGTTTTCCTGTTGCTGTCATAACCGTTAGTTATCATACATCATACCCACCTGCCTAACATACAGCAGTCACTGCTTCCTTACCCCCTTCCTCCCACTCACTTAGCTATAAGTAACTTATTGTAAGATATAGCGGGGATTGCTGGAAAGTATTAATTGATTCCCAGGCTACACTACACCCACCCACACACATAGCTATAAGTAAGTTATTCCCCGATATTGATCGTCTTGGTGGAAAGTATCTGTTGCTTCCTAAGCCGCTCCCCATCAGCAACATAATGGATTGCTACAGGAGCTTGGTGGATTATCATACAACAGCTAATGTATATTACTATCTCGTACCCAATGACATGAGTAATCTACCCTGCTACGTGCCTGCCTGCCTCTGCTCTCTCTGTCCCCCACTCTGTAACTGAGTCCTGCTGTCATTGTATTGTGTATGTATAGTGATTGTAAAGGTCTGACACTCCTAGTCCCCAGTCATCTATCCACTTGAGGCGGCAGCACTGTACATGGGATTGTAGGTAGACTGTGGCACCATCTAGTAGAAAGGTAGGAACTAAAAAATCTCTGTACTTCACTAACCCCATACCTTCATGCTCCTTTCCTAGCGGCCTCTAACTGGTGTGGACTTTTTCCCAAAACCACTGACTGAACACTGACACAGGCAGTCTTTGTCTGTTCCAGTTCTGTTCTCGCCATTTAGCTTGTTCCTTGCAAGCTGTGGTGTGTGGGTGTGTGGTCACTCAAGAGAAATTCCGAACTCAGCACTGACATAACCACCCATATGGAGAAAAATGAAACCTCGCTCTACCCCTCCATGTATGGCCCCTATCTGCCTCCGCCCCATAATCATTCATGTTTGTTCTCCCCCCCCCCCCGGCCCATTGCGTGATGTCTGTCAATGCACACTCTGTGTACATGTCATCTCCGGTGACCTTACAACTTCCAGGTTGATCACAGAGTCACGTCAGCGGCACACAGAGGGGAGATACACCAAATAAGATGTAAGGTCACCAGAGATGAGATGTACACAGACGGTGACAGATATCAGGTAATAGGGGTTGGGGGGGGGGGGGGGTGTAGGGGGACGACACAGGGCACACACAGAGGAGATAGTGGATTGTTTGTTCCAGTCTGTATCGTGGACGTACAGACGGCTGCACCAAGGGTTGCCTGTCTTCTTTTGACAGACCTCCATGCAGGCAGGCTTCTGGTCAAAGCTGTTTGTTGGTACAAGATAATTCCTGATAACGGGGAGTGCTCATCCTTAAACAAGGGGGAGGCTGGTCTGAGATTTTGCATGTGATTTTTTCACTTCTAGAGGAGGCGCATAAGCCCCCTTTGAAGCATAGTAATGCACTTTCTTTTGTCAAAAAAACAGGAGAAACACCTTGCCCCCTGCCCCAAGAGGGGTTGGAATTTTTTTCTACCAGGGCTGAGAAGATGAGAGGGGGGGTGTCCTGTTTAAAGCCATGTTTATTTCTATGTATTAATGCATGCATACATTTAACCTGATTTGAGGGAATAAGTTAGGGATCGGAATCGGTTGATTTACTTTTGATAGACTTTTGTGCCTTTAATTAAGCCGCCCAGGATTGGGAATCAAACCAAGAAACTAATTACAAGACGTGATTAGTGCTGCAGCTTCTGCAGAGTAAGCTGATTGACACACAGTGCATAGGTTGTATTATTGTGTCTTATGTATAGGACACGGAGAACTGATTCTGATATATTAAGACCAGGGAGCTTGGCACAGATGCAGCAAAAGTCTTGAGTTGCTGATACAGCAGGTTTCTGTCTTACATATAGGCTTAGCAGCGAAAGGACCACTAATCTGAGAGCTGCTAGCTAAAAAATTATACCGCAGGCACCTAGGGACCTATTTAGCCTATGTGTTCTCATCAAGAGTAGGGGGGTGGTGAGCCTCTTTGTAAATGATTTAGGAAGGCTGATTCTCCAAAGACTTTTTAGACACAGGATTCATTAGATCAAAATGATTAAAAAATGTTTTAGCTCTTTTGCGAACTGCAACCTACTAGAAAAAATAGCAACTGAAAATGACAACTGGGATACTAAGTGGAGCTACAGATACCAATCTGAGGTAGGGTGCTGGACGCTAAACACGCATATGGTGGTCTGCATATATTTCCACCATATCTGTCCCAGGGTTGCATACCTAAATATATGAGTGGAGAGCCATGTAATGTAACTTGATGTAATGTATTTATGTAGCCAATGTAATGTAACTTTCATAATCCCCACATATCCCCTACTACCTAAAGTTGTTATATCCAATTATAAGGACTCAAAATTAAATTTTCTCCAAAAAAATTTAGGGTGTTCTTCCTATTCCATTCATTATTATTCCCTATTATCTTGCTGAAATTGTGGTCAATGGGTGAATAAAATTGTGCACAATTTTGTTCTGCTCAATGAAATTGCACTATAAAAGACCATTACTTAGTCGCATGGGAGCCCCTCTCTATGCTCTTATTGACCATAGATCAATTGCCCCCCATCCCCTAGATATTATATTGTTACAGCACTGGAACACATTCAAGTAACATTTTGGAATTTAAGAAAAATCCGATATAGCCACTTTAAGGAGTGGTGAGCAGCCGGTCAGTGTGGTGGATCCAACCTGTCAGCCTGAAGGTCATTCAGTCACCCTGAAGGTCATTCAGTCACCCTGAAGGTTAAAGGTTGAAGCAAGACGTAGGGGAGGAGCCGTCATGACGTCCCAATCCTCATCCCTGCTTTTTGACTAGTTCTGATTGGAAGGCTTACATCCTATCCCTCATGATCCTCCACACCCTCAATCACCCACCCCAACCAGCTGATGACACCAGCATTCCAAGGCTCACAATCCTATCTGTCAGACTATACATAGCCCAAAACAACTTTTCTCATTTTAACAAAATAAGATATGGCTCATCTGGTGGAAAAATGACTAGTTCTTAGAAAATGTTAAGAAAATAATTTTCTTATAACAAGTTTTCATTTCAATCTCATTTGTCTCAACACTGTCAGAAGTTAGTGGACAGTGAGTTGTACTGTAGAAACCAAAAATAAGTCCTTTCATACTATAAATCTGCAGTATAACTCATTGTGCAGCTACACTAACTTCTTACAGTGATGGCTGTGTAACTATGATATTAAACATGCATACACCTCAATATGGATAACATTGTCCGGAAATACATACATATTTTTGTCAAATATCTTTCATTCCATGGTAGTTTTAATTGTTCCGCTCGATTCCAAGTGATTGTACATCAGCCAGGCTGTGGCTTCAGGTGTTAAATTCTGACACAAATTGACTCTGATAGTAAACCTGCTTCTCCACCCACCCCCAACTCAACATAAGTTGGAGGTGGGAGGAGTCTTAAGTCCAATCAGCTTTACGGCCTGGTGGGAAACTTACAGGCTTATAAGCTCACTCAATCTCCCCTGCCTCCCTGCCAATGACTGCACCTCCAGCTGTATTTGCAGGTTTCCCTCAGGCCCCAGGTATACATCATTCCAACTATAGTTGTCAAAATGTAAATTGCAGGATTCAGCCACCCCCGTACTGAGAGGTGAAAACAGCACATGTTAGCCCATCAGTTACCGTACACTCACTTCAAAGTACTCAATCTCAAATAAGCAACTCACAGCCCAAAATTATTATTTTTATTTCCAAAGATTAACTCTAAGTTTCTTGGTTAACAAGTTTTGGGAAAAGAAAATCCTGTAAGTCTCCCTAAAACAAATCATTTAGAGGGTTAACCCTTTAAGGAAATATGTTGCTAAAAGATGACATTTGTTGACATGATGCACCAACGAAGCCCCAGCGAGTATCTCACCAGTCCTACAATATGCTGAGCTTTCAGGAGTCTGTCGACCACATAGGTTCGGCATGATGCTTGAATGGAGCACTAGCGAGTTACTTGCTGGAGCTGCATTCATGTATCATGACAACCAAGGGCATGATTCATTAAGGCATGATGCCCTCCTCAAAGGGTTAGTAGACTATCATGCCACAGAGGATGACAAAGAGACCCTTGAGAGCTCAAAAAGAAAACAAGAAACCCTCTGTGCTGCTTCTCTGCCTTCCTGCCTGCCTTCCTGCCTCCCCCCTTCCATCCCTTTATCCCTAAATACTTCCCCATCTCTTCCCCTGCCTCTGTTGAAATATATAGGATCCTACAAAGTGCAGACCGGATAACATTGGCTGAATAAACCATCTCTCAAACAGCCATGATGCACTTAGACTTCAGATAGTGTCCGGTACATTATTAAATAGCCTCAGTACTTATACACCCTATCACCACCCACCCGGGGCCTGCCTCCTTCTCTAAGCTTTCATCTCTGGTCCCCGTCTCTCTGCTCCCCGATCCGGCCTGCCCTCCTTCCTGTCACCTACCACCCCGTCTCATCTCCACTGACCTTACCAGCGGCAGGCTTCCAGCCTTATCACAGAATCATCTTAAATTAACCCTTTAAGGATGGTATGATGCTCCAAAGGTTTATGTTTGTTAGTCATCATAATGCATAAATGTAACTTAGCACTCTTGCATTACTGCATCATGCTTTTTCTGCAGGCTGATACACTCCCAAAGTCATGATGCACCAATGCAGTACTGGCTAGTTACTAGGCCTGTGTCATACACTAAAGCTCTATACTGACCTTAAGGTAGGGTTTCAGGGTAATTCCGCTGAACTCATTTTTAGTGTATTATTTGTCACAGGTATGCTAAAATTATATGTAACACATACCAATCTGACCGGAATTGATGTCCCCTTCACGTAAATTCCATTTTGTGTAGCGTTGCTAGGCATGGATTCAAAATGGAACAAAAACGTTCTTTTTGAGCTTCTCAATCTTCAAACGGACTCATGGGATAGAAATTGAATGTGATTATAACTTCTGATGATTGGACACATATGTTGAAGTCATTTCCTGGGGAGGTTTTTTGAACATGTCAATACCTTGATTATTAAGGTCAGGAGAGCTGTTCAAAGTTGCATAGTTACTAAAAATGAGTGATTTTCCCTGATTTTTGCCCAAAAATCACCATTTTTAGTAACTCAGCAACTTTGAAGAGCTCCCCTGACCTTTATACTTGGAATATTGATATGATTCAAAAACCCTCCCCAGGAAATAACTTCAATATGTATCTTAAATCATCAGAAATGATAATTTTGTTGAATTTCTGTCCCAAAACTCCGTTTGAAGATTTGGAAGCTAAAAAAGAATGTTTTTGTTCCATTTTCATTCCATGCATAGCAACGCCTTATAAAATGGCAATTATTTGAAGGAAACATCAATTCCGGTCAGATTGGTGTGTGTTACATATACTTTGAACCAATCTGTGATAAATAATGCACTAAAAATATGTCCAGCTGAATTACCCTGAAACCCTACCTTAAAGGGTTAGTAGCAGTGCAGAGAGGTGAGGGCAATGCCCTGTGCACTGTTTCTACATCCTGTAGGCTGCAGATAGAGGCGTGCACCAATTAGGGGTCGTTGTCACTCCTCTGTCGCTGTAAACATGTTTACAACTCAAACGTAAATGTTTCTGGATTCTAAAGTAAGACGACCCCCCATATCCCAACAGAGTGCATACACAATAGTTCCCACTGAAAATAAATGGCAGTTAGATCAATTTCACACATTGATCAGAATACTGGAGCTGACAATGAAAGACAATAGACGTAGCATTAGGATATAAATGCTTAAGACTACATTTTGGAGACCTCTAATGGGAAAGGCGGGAGGCCCCAACTCGATGGATATGGTATCAATGTTTGTTGACCTTTGTGTTTGTATATCCATGATACAGATACAAGCAAGAGGCCCAGACGGCATAAGGCTGTGTCTCATGAGTTTGTAACAATTGAAACGTCTTTGACCGGGTGTCGTCTTTGACCTGTGTCGTCTTTAACCGGTGTAGTCTTTGACCAGCAAGTTTTAAAATGGCTGAAATGGAAGCACAGAACACAGAAATGGGGGGAAAAGGTTAATGGATATTTTAACACTATATACTTCAAACTTCCCAGAAGAACTGTAGATTTACAGTATAGTAGTATAGTATGTATCGGAACGGGACTATAGTTAACTACTGTTTATTACTCAATCGACATGCAGCCAATCAGAGGCCTCCATTTGGTCACGTGACCCCCTCATTTGCATAATTACGTAATAGGCCACGCCCCCTCATTTGCATAATTACGTAATAGGCCACGCCCCCTTGATCACCAGCCAATCAGAGGCCACCATTTGGTCACGTGACCCCTCATTTGCATAAAAGGCCACGCCCTCTTGATCACGTGACCCTCTCATTTGCATAATAGGCCACGCCCTCTTGATCACCAGCCAATCAGAGGTCGCCATTTGGTCACAAGACCCCCTCATTTGCATAATAGGCCGCGTCCCCTTGATCACGTGACCCCTTCATTGGCATAATAGGCCACAACAACATCACGTGTCTATCTTTGTTTGTAAACAACACCACGTGGCTCTCTTTGTTTGTAGACAACACCACGCGGCTCTCTTGTTTGTAAATAACACCTACTAAGTTTAGTCATAGGTAGCAGTAGTAGCAGCTCTCTTTTGTTTGTAAATAACTCCTACTAAGTTTAGTCATAGGTGTCTAGAGCAGCAGCAGCAGCAGCAGCATCTTCAGCAGCAGCAGCAGCAGCGTCATAGGTGTCTAGAGCAGCAGCCACGTCATAGATGACTAGTGCAGCAGCAGCAGCAGCATCTTCAGCAGCAGCAGCAGCGTCATAGGTGTCTAGAGCAGCAGCCGCAGTAGCAGCAGCGTCATAGGTGTCTAGAGCAGCAGCCGCAGCAGCAGCAGCATCTTCAGCAGCAGCAGCGGCAGCAGCAGTAGCATCTTCAGCAGCAGTAGCAGCAGCAGCAGCAACATCTTCAGCATCAACAGCATCTTCAGCAAAAGCAGCAGCAGCCGCGTCATAGGTGTCTAGAGCAGCGGCAGCAGCATCTTCAGCAGCAGCAGTAGCAGCAGCGGCAGCAGCATCTTCAGCAGCAGCAGTAGCAGCAGCGTCATAGGCGTCTAGAGCAGCAGCCGCAGCAGCAGCAGCATCTTCAGCAGCAGCAGAGGCAGCAGCAGTAGCATCTTCAGCAGCAGTAGCAGCAGCAGCAGCAACATCTTCAGCATCAACAGCATCTTCAGCAAAAGCAACAGCCCGTAACTAGGTATCATGTGCGTCAGCCATAGCCGCAACAGCGACATTGCGACTAGCATAAGCGAAACAGGCTATTTTTTTAGCAGCTGTACAAGCATTTATAGCATTAGCCCTAGCAGCAGCCGCAACAGCGGCACCTTTAGCAGACGCTGCAGCATCAGTAGCAGCAGCATCAGTAGCAAGAGCGGTAACAGTAGCAAGAACATTAGCAGCACGAGCAGCAGCGGCGAGAGTAACAGCAGCGTTGTTAGCAGCATTGGCGACTTCGTATGCAGCATGTGTAGCACGAACAGCGATACGAGCTTCACGTCTTGCACGAGCAGCAGCAATAGCTGCAGAAGTAGCCCTCACACTTTCCAGCCACCCGTACGAATCTTGATAAAAACGAACCTCCACGTTGCTACTTGTTAACTCATCAGTAAACATGGACGTCTCCTCGTGTGGTGTTGTCGCGGCTCTGTAGTAGTGTTGGGATTGCTCACATTCGGTAGAACGTAGAGTGATTCCTGATGACGCCATGCTGAAGGTGGTAGAAGAAGTGTGTGGGACCCATGTTTCACTCTCGCTTATGTACTAGGCTCCGAGATAAGCTTCTTAACTCAAGAGAAAAACTCTCACTAGGAAGGCGACCAGCTGTCTACCTGTGTAGGTGCGGGTTCGTTACATCTTTAATCCTGTTCGACTCCCCGAGGAAATAGATGAAAAAAACAAAAGACCATCTTTCAAGCACTCGAATCCGCAGTCAGTAGGAAGCTATAAGGAGCTTAACTTGTGTTTGATTTAAGCTGTCTACCACACGCACGCGCTTGTAGTCACAGCTAGAGCGGCAGACTTCCGTCCGCCCGCTGGCGCATGACAATCGACCTTAGACACCCCCTGTATTTTTATTTTTTTTGCATACACAGTTGACTAGCGTCTTAATCTCTTACCCAGCTATAAGCCCATATACATGTAACGCGCATTACTCCTCTTTATGGCAATTATCAGATTGATTTAAGGGTGGAAAGGGCTTAGGTGATTTAGGTCCCTCTCTAGCTGAAAACAGGCTTAGACCATAACATGTAGGCAGCCGGCCGCGTTAAACACCCCCTGTAGGGTTTTCTTTTGTATACACTCTCGATCCCCTCTCTAGGTGAAAACAAAGCTTAGAAGATGCGGTGATCCGTCCACCGGCTGGCGCGTCACACCTGTCGTTAATCACCCCCTGTAGGCTTTGTATACACTCTCGATCCCCTCTCTAGGTGAAAACAAAAGCTCCGTCCACGGGCTGGCGCGTCACACCTGTCGTTAAAACGCCCCCTGTAGTCTTTGTATACACAGTTGTCCCGCCTTATGTATTCACCAGCTATAAGCCCATATACGTGTACATGTGATTTTTGATACCCTCTCTGGAATAGGGTGGGGCTCAAGGTGAAAACAAGATTAGGCCATTCGCTCTCTCAGCTATATAAAGAGCCTCAATTGTTCTTGCAACAGCACTTCACCACCGGTACACTATCAGTCACGAGGCAGATGTTTGCGGTATGGGTCATACAGGTTACCTACTAATAGCGGTTTGGGTGAGTAGATCACTTTTTTTTCCTAAAAAAAACAACAAAAAACCCCCACTTATGACTCGGGTATGTATATGTAGCACTGTTAGTGTAAGTACACAGTAGAATCTACAGTACTATAGACTTAACCCTCTGCAGACGGTGGAGCGCGTTAATGCTCAGGTCTGTGTCGGCGTCACTGTTTTTTTTTGTTTTTTATTCTAACTAAAAAAGAAAAAAAAGTCAGAAGTCAATCTACGACCTATCAAAGTCGCTGTCAAAGATGCGAATAACGAACGCGCTAGTATAGTTCCCCGCTCTTTCGTCAGATGGCGCCACAATAGGGGTTTTGTACATTCCTACGATGCTCGCGAACATTTCAACGCATAATGAGCTATATAGGCAACAAAGTGCGCTTCTAATATATTAAAATATAAAAAACAATTCAATATTGTGTATTTCTGATAGAAATGAGGCAGTTTCTTTAAATACCAACTAAACTATAGCGAGATGAAAAATACCACACCATATCTAAGGCTTTATAAAAGATAGACATAGTCAGAAACTCTCGCCGAGTCGGTAATCTGAAAAACGGATCAACTCGTTTTGACTCGTTGTGCCACAAGGGCCCCCATCCAACGGGGGCCCTTTGAGGTCAGTCTGTCAAACCACAGTGATCCATGCTGCTTAACACCAGGCGTAATTAATTACGCCCATGTTGTGCAGCATATAACCAACTGACAGCGTCAGTTGGTTGGCCCTTCTTTAGGGGCCACACAATAAATAAAGAATAGAGGCCTAAGGGAAAGTTCACAAGCGTCTCCCCTTCCTACGGGGTGGGTGGGTCTTTGGGTTTAGTGACAAAACAGCGACATGTGAGTAGGAGGGGGGGGAGAGTCGGAGTTTGCGTGTCAGCTCTCTTTTTTTCTTTTTTTTTTTTTCCAAGTCTACATATTATTTATGATTAAAAAATTTAAAAAAAAACCACGATAATATAGTGCGCTGATCAAAAAAACTGAATAGAAAAATAACCAAAATAGGTTGGGGAAATCTCGGCTATCTAGGTGATCGGTCGTTGTCACACGGTGCAGAAAATTTACTTTTTAGAAAATCTATATTAGGACCACAGACGGGGCACATGTGTCACTTGTCGAATATAAGAGATGCCAATGGTCCTTGTCGAATTTAAGAACTAGGTCTTGTCCATTGTCATTGTCTATTTTGAGAAGTAGTCTTGCCCGTCTTGCCCCTTGTCGCCAACTCCCAGCACCCCTGTGTCTCTTTGTCCATATTGGCTAAAAACAGGACATTGTTGACTTGGCTATTTTACCCCCCGTCTGGGGATCTTATTACTTAATCACCTCGTCTTGACCCTGTGGGGCAGTGGGTATATGGAATAACCGTGTCCAGGTGTACTCTATCTGACACATAACCGAAGGTTACTGAGTTATGTAATAATAACTGACCTATGAGGCCACCAGTCAGTTTGCCGTGATTATTTTGACACACTCTCAGTTACTCGTAGGGAATTTAATACATAATTAGACTCAGCATCATATAAGACAGTCTCGGCCACGCCGGCTGCATATCGGACCAGGGGGATAGTCTGG
This sequence comes from Harmothoe impar, assembly GCA_947462335.1. Lineage (NCBI taxonomy): Eukaryota > Metazoa > Annelida > Polychaeta > Phyllodocida > Polynoidae > Harmothoe > Harmothoe impar. Next base: position 81,919,829 of record OX381707.1, on the reverse strand, counting down.
CAGCGACCCGCCATCCCGTCCACAAGCTGTGTACAGCACCCCGTGTCTCTTTGTCCATATTGGCTAAAAACAGGTCATTGTTGACTTGGCTATTTTACCCGTCTGGGTCTTATTATTTAATCACCTCGTCTTGACCCTGTGGGGCAGTGGGTATATGGAATAACCGTGTCCAAGTGTACTCTATCTAACACATAACCGAAGGTTACTGAGTTATGTAATAATAACTGCCCTATGGTCCTATGAAGTCGCCAGTCAGTTTGCCGTGATTATTTTGACATACTCTCAGTTACTCGTAGGGTATCTAATGCATAATTAGACTCAGCATCATATAAGACAGTCTCGGCCGCGCCAGCTGCATATCGTACCAGGGGGATAGTCTGGCAGCAACCCGCCATCCCGTCCACAATCTGTGTACAGCAGTCTGGATCAGACCACCAACTCTGGGTATAGCATTCGGGATGACTGGAGCAAGACTGGATCTAACCCTTTAATAGTCGCATAGCGCTTTAATGTGCAGTGCCCGTTGTAATCATAAGCCATGAATGCAGCACTCAGAGTTCCTCACCAGGGCTGCATGCATGCATACACTGTCATATCGACAAAGGGCGTAGCGCATTAAAGCACTATGCTACCTTTAGCATTAAAGCGCTGAGTGGTTATTTTTTGATAGTGTAGAACCAATATCTGTCTAATTAAAAACCCTTATCAGTGCTGTTTTTTACATACAAAAGAATTAAGTAATGGCACTCCGCCATGTATTGGATAACCACTGCAGCACGACTCTGAAAAGCGGTGGCGGTGAATTTCCATTAGATCCTGAAAAGGGGGGCGGTCAGATGTCGTCAAGGCCCTGATAAGTAGGGCGGTTAAAATCATATGATTACATTGAGCTAATTTTCTTGCTGAAAGGAATGAATAATTGTATTTGTATAAAATTCACACACACACACACACACACACACACACACACACACACACACAGACACAGACAGACACAGACAGACAGACAGACAGGCAGACAGCACACAGGACACAGGACACCTGATGACCTCCACACGATGACCTGATTGCCCTTCCTAAAAAAAAAAAACCAACCCGATCTACCTACTCAACAGGGTTTCAGTGTAGAGCCTATTAGGGGTTTTTCTGATGCGTATATTATATTGAGATTGATTTTCAACTTTTGTGATCAGTGGTTGGTCCTTAAAAGGACCGTTTAGTAGAGAGAGTCGCAGGGACCTTGCTGCTGAAGCGGAGGGCGTGGTCATAACGCGTGGTAGTCCTTCAGCAGCTCCTCCAGCACGGCGGGCGGTAGACCTTCCTCCATGCAGACTTGCTGCTTGACTTGTTCCACGCACTGTCGGATGAGTTGATCAGTGACCTTCGTGATCAGCTCATCGGCCACACCCTCTGCTTCAGCAGCAGTCCGCTGTCTCTCCGTCTCCTCTCTCTGTAGCGCGGCTACGAATTCCTTCTCCACGGCCGCATCGATCATAGATCGAGAAACGGCCAAGAAGTTCTGTCTCTCCGCCTCCTCTCTCTGTAGCGCGGCTACGAATTCCTTCTCCACGGCCGCATCGATCATAGATCGAGAAACGGCCACGAAGTTAACTCGGTGAGCCATTTTGTCGAACTGACTTCCTAGCCGCCTGAGAGATGCTGACGTCACACTATTTTCGACGACGCTATGACGCGCACGAGGTAGACAGGCGATGTCGTTTCACTTCCTTATTTGGAGTTTGGGACCTTGTGACACCAAAGTCATACCGTACGGTCGCGATAAAGCAACTAGTGTTGAAAGCGCGCCGGTCTTGTATAAGCGCCGGAGTATAAGAGCCTCCAAATGTTTTTTCTTAAGCACTAAAATCGCGACTTTGAATAAGCACCAGCGCCTGGCTTGTATATAGCTCCTGAGTAAGAACTTCACCGAATTGAAAAGCACTCCCTCAGAGCCCTTAATCGCGACAGTACGGTACAAATCTGATGTCAACCCGCGCCAAAACCAAAAAGGGTGTTCCGGTCACACGTACCTACGACGAGTGACCTTCAGCTATCACCACGTGAAGAGTGGGAAATAAATTTTGTACGGCAAGAAAACTGAAAACTGATAACGATTCCATTAGATAAGTATTTGGTTCCAATCTATGGCGAGATATTTCCGACACTTGTCTCCACCAGAGCGATTGATTTATATGTCTGTAAGGTTCAGCTCTCCAACACTCTCCAATATCCGCCGGTGCACGATGGTCGCCGCCCATAATTAGTGACAACTAAACTTCTGCTGGAGAGTGAAAGCTACGTTGAGTCTTGAGGTGCGCAGAGATACTATCTGCCGCAGCCTGATTTTAGTTCCACGCTATTTAGATAACCGCCCCATTTAAAATCTCTCTCTCGATCCTAGAAAAGAAAAAAAAAGGCTAGAGTTTATCATGGACGCGTCTCAGTTTTAGTCAAGCCGTAAAGTGAAGAACCTGAGCTTGTACATATACCCACGTGAGGGGTGACCTCGGGGGGCGTTCAGTTAGTACTGAGTCTATAGTCAAGGTCAAGTTCCACTCTCTAAACAGAGCTTTAGCGACTCCGTCATCTACACCGCGCGCGCGCGATTTTTTTTGCTGAAGCAGCTAATCGATGGAAAAGTAGAGAAGACGTACTCGATCAAAAACTGCTTCAGAGCCTTGTTATCAGGTATTATCAGTTAAATCAAAATATTTCAAAACATCCAGAAAAGCAGAATGACATGTCCTACGGGCTACAGCCGGGCACTGACGAGCAGACGCCGCTGACGTCATTTCAATCAGGTCACAGCGCTTTTTAGACACCTTTTCTGTAAGACCTGTCTCATACCTTAGTATATAATACCGTAAACGCCGGGTGATTAGTATATGATCACATTGGCAGTCGCGGATCCACGAAGAGGCTGGATAAGCCACGAGCGGACCCGTGACTACAATGTGACATAATCTTACCATGCGCTTTGTTTTGTTTTTGTTTCTATTTACAACAGCAAACATTTCAACAGCCTATTGTTTTTTTAAAATGATGAAAAATCGGCCCAAAAAAAAGTAAACATTTTAGAGCTAAATTTGTGGAGGATAGCCGGACATGCTGATGTCACTAGACCCCTAAATTCGATATGGTGACATGGTCATTTTCTTAAAATTCGATACGACGACACGGGCACGGACATCTAAGTGACATGGGACATGTGGCATTTCTTGAGTCCGACATGTGACATGGACCATAGTGACATGAGGAAAAAAAAAAGTTCGAAGAGTGCATCAGAAAAGTACCATTTCAAGCCTAAACATTTCGCCAAAATTTTTTTTTTTTTTCTTGGATGGTACCCGGCTTTGCAGTGTCTGGGTCCTTAAAAATGTACCAGAATGCTCAAATTCGGGTTCTAAATATTTTCAAAAAACGTTTTCTCCCTTAGTGACGTGTGACATGGGCATTTCTTAAATTCGACATACGGCTGCATGGGGAGGACCCACCCGTCAAGGGCCCCATGATGACTCATACCCGCCGCGTTCAAACTAGCGTGGTGGTTATAGGTAGACCTTCTTTCAGTATCCACGTGACCAGATCCATCGCCGTCTCTTGAGCGACCGCAACGTAACCTGCTCCGGTCATTTTGACAAAAAAAAACTGTCTGGCTAGCCGACCGCTGACGTCAGCTTAATTTTGACGACGTTGCTCATTACGCGTCATCAACAGTAACCGAGGTAACTAGGGTTATTGTTATCCGGTCCGTAAGACGACAGTCTAAGACGGCGTGTAGTCGCGTTTTGCTCTCCCTAATACTCTAATTCAAGTCGAGTTACCGCTAACCCCTACAAAAAGAGGGTAGTCACATTTGTGTAATTCAAAAGTCGTTCCTTTGTTAGCAATAAGGGGGTCGTTCTATTCATTGATTTTTTTTTTTGTTTACAACAACAAGTCAAAGTACAGTCAATCAACCGAGATCCTTTCTACTCCGTGGGGGTGTAGAAGGATCTCCCCCCTGAGGTTACAAAGTCACCTCTTTATTTAAGGGGCTACGGGTCGCAAAGTCGCTTTCACTTTCGCTTACAAGTCGCAAAGTCGCAAGAAATATTCAAGTCAAAAAGTCAAATTTATCAACTATCAGTACGGTCGTTTGAAAGTCATCAAGTCACCGAAAAACTCCTCTACAGTCACCTCCGACTCGCCTCCTCCCTACCCCCCTTTAGGGGGGTAGGGAGGAGGCGATTCCCTAGAGATCAGATAATTTTTTTTTTTTTCTCCGGAGCAGACCCCAAAAGCCCCCCCCAAGTGCCCGCCCACCCCATAAATAGTGCCCCCCTCCCCTCCCCATGCATCTTAAAGTGCCCCCCTCCCCCCCCTCCCCCCTCCCCTCCCCCCTTATAGAAGCCTCCCATTGGCTAGTCCAAGTCATGTGACCAAAAGGGGGGCATGGTCTGTCTATTATCTATATTATGCAAATGAGGGAGGGGTTCAGGTCACGTGACCAAGGGGGTGTGGTCTATTTTCCAAAATAGAGAGCGCTTCCGGTCACGTGACCAAGGGGGTGTGGTCCTATTATGCAAATGAGGGGGTCACGTGATCCATTATTATGCAAATGAGGGAGTCACATGACCAAATGGAAGCCTCTGATTGGCTGGTGATCAAAGGGGCGTAGTCTACTATGCAAATGAGGGGGTCACGTGATCAAGGGGGCGTGGCCTATTATGCAAATGAGGGGGTCACGTGACCAAATGGTGGCCTCTGATTGGCTGGTGATCAAGGGGGCGTGGCCTATTACGTAATTATGCAAATGAGGGGGCGTGGCCTATTACGTAATTATGCAAATGAGGGGGTCACGTGACCAAATGGAGGCCTCTGATTGGCTGCAGGTCGATTGAGTAATAAACAGTAGTTAACTATAGTCCTGTTCCGATACATACTATACTACTCAGTATAAAGGGACATATATTTGGTTTCCAGTATTGCATACTGTTCAGCTACACTTACCTACTGTAAACCCATACACAAGAGGTCCTGGGTTTGAATCTCTATTGGGCACAGCATATATGTATTACTGTTGGAATGCAGCTGAATTAGACTAATAAACCATCAAAAAAATAAAGGATTAGCACTGATATGTAAATATAGGCAGATTTACGTTCAAGTAGGTTATAAGGACAGAGAAAAAAGGAGAAAAATAATTGTTACCCTGCTAGCCTGACTGGGATTTGAACCCAGGATCTTTGGATTGACCTACAGCTACAGTACAATGTGATGTAACCTACAGTATTACACGGCCTAACGTTATTGGTACGATTCTGTGTTAGAACAAAGAAGGAAAACCGTACCACCCAGGGGTGTGGTACGTTTCTCCATACCACCCCTAAGTGTGGTATGCTTTTTTGTGCTCTACACCAAACAGAAGCCAGCACAGTGGTCACGTGGCCATAGATCAATGGCGGCAATGTAAACAAACCTCTCGCCGATTTAAGAGGAAAACTCGACAACTTAAGTAGAAAACTCGCCGATTTAAGATGCAAATTCGCAGATTTAAGAAGAAAATATGGTAGGGGGGGGTAGATAATTGTCTTCTGGTTGTGTAATAAAGCTTGCATCTCGGGCTGGTTTGCCCAATACATAACCCCACCATGCAATACTGGCTATGTTTAAACTACTAAAAACCAAAAATGCCTCCTTTTATACTGTGCAGCTACAGCACTTACTCCTAACAGTGTGGCGTCAGCAATCAGGTAATGGGGGGATTGGGGAGGGGAACACATGGAAGGATAGGTGAGGAGACAGGTAACAGTCAGACAGGGAGGAGGGTTGAGGAAAAGAGAGGTAAGGGATGGAGGGAGAGCATGCAGGAGGGTGGAAGGACTGTAGTACACTGATATTCCTAGGCTCCCTATACGACCAATCTCTCAGTCACTAGTACCTAACCTAGTTAGTCATTTTTTGGCTCCCTATACGACCAACCTACAGCAGGGAGGGAGGGAGGAATGGGAGGCAAATAGGTATGATATAAAGAGGGATATGGTGGGCAGGCAGGTATAGGAAGAGAGCCAGGCTGGGAGGGAGGCAGGAATCAACATTCAATCATATTTAAAGTTTGTCTTTGCTATACTGCGCTCTTTGCTTTGACTGTTTGAGCACATGCACGTCCCTCTAGCAATGAACAGTGGGTGGGTGGGTGTACGGGTGTATGGCAGTTAAGGAATCAATTGATACTTTCCAGCTATACATTACTTAAGTGAGGTGCGGAGGAGGTTCAGGGAGCAGTGACTGCTGTATATGAGGCAGGTGGGTATGATGTATGATAACTGAAGGTTATGACGGTAACAGGAAAACTAGCTGAGGGCTATGTCTCATGAGCTTGGGACAATGGCATAGTCTTTGACTGGGTGCCACCTTTGACCGGGTGCCATCTTTGACCGGGTGCCATCTTTGACTGGGTGCCATCTTTGACTGACCTGATAGATAACATTTTATTTAGGACAGATAAAGATATAAATGGCCTGAAAAGGTTAATGGATGTTATAACACTTTAAATTAGTATTTAGTAGCTCATTAATATCTTCATCTGCCCTAAATAAAATGTTTTCCATCAAGCCGGCCACAGATGGCACCTGGTCAAAGATGGCACCCGATCAAAGATGGCACCCAGTGAAAGACATTGTCCTGACTTCGTGAGACACAGCCTGAGGTGATTTGTAGGGAGGTTGTAGCAACCCTTTGATGCCCTTGGTCAACATGGTTGATGAATGCAGCTCTGGTGATGAGGCTAAGGCCACACTTTGTTTTAATTAGGGTTACAGGCCCCCTGCACTAGAATGCCCAAAATCAGAATAAAAATAAAATTAGGAAAATCAACTTTGTTTATTCCCTCTGATGTGGGTTCAAGAGAAAACAATCCAAAGGAAAAAAATTAAAGTAATATGCAGTATATGTCGTTGGAAAGATAAAAATAAACAGGAAAACAATAATCTACCTGTCATTGTGATGAAATAATAATTCAAATTTTCTAAATCTTTGAAAGAAAAAGCAACAGAATATCAGTTTACTAAAACATTATTGATTTTCTATTGTTGGATCATCCTTCTATTTTCCCTACTTAAATTGGAATATTCACATTTTCTGCACATCCGTAGGTAAAATGCTGAGAGCCCAACTTTTTTTCTTTCTTTTAAGTTTTCTCCTCCATGCTTTTGAAATTTCCTTGGGTATCACTAACCCCCACCCCCCCCCCCCAAAAAAAGGTGTGGCCTAACAAAAATGTTATCTTAATGTGTCAAAACATTATTAAAGCGTTTGGAAGAAACTAGCATTAAAATTTAGATTAAAACATTCCAAAGACTTCCTCAAAAACCATTTATAAAAGCTTTGAAACCTTTTTGGTAAGTTTCGTTGTAAGGTCATTTTTCAACAACAAGGGGGGGGGGGGTTGGTGGATTTGAGGAGGGGATCAACATCATCTGGACCCCCCTTGAGGGGAGACCAAAAAATAGTGAAAAAGCCCGCGCATTACTATAGCACAAATTGGTCAGCTGCGCTCTATTTCAACCCACCTGGGGGGGTCCAAAATTTTGATCCACTCACACGAAAATCCACCACCCCCACCCTGTTGTTTAAAAATGACCACTTCCTAAGCTGATGCCCTTATAAGGTTAAAGAGAGACTGACTAATCTGTGACAGACACGGGGCCATGGGAGGGTGGATGATCAAAGGTAGGGAGTGGGTTGAGGATTGTGGGATTGGTGGTACCTGTAACCCCAGACAGGAAGTAGGGATGAGGAGTGGAGACGTCAAGCCGGGTACCGCTTGACATCCGGCTTGACCCTGTGAACTTTTTAAGTCACTGTATGACCTTCAGACTGGCTGTGTGACCTTTGTGGTGCCAGGAGGATAGAGCAAACCTACTATACCACCCACACAATATAGTATACCAATCTAAAAAAAACTACATCCTGCCAGCCCCATTTTGTTTGTGTGTATAAGGCTAATACGGCTATAGGGCACCTGGCAGTCGATGGCAGCACCACTTGTGCTAAGTTGAAAACCTTCAGTACAAGCCCTTAGCCACTAGGTGGAGCAGCTAACCAGGGGTTATGACATCACAGGACCGGCCACCATTGCTTCTGTCTGGTCTGGTTCCCAGGACTTGGCCCTACAGTGAGTAGACCTAGGTACTGAGGGTCAATGCTATTTGCATGTCTTCAGGGTAACACAGACTGAAGCAATCACTGACTTAGGCCCCATCTAGAGACAACCTAAGGAGGCACCGGGGATTAGACATGGCTGCGTCTATGGCCTAACACCTAGGAGCCCTATAACCCATATCGAACTGTAGACCTTCTGGCACTGTGTAGCTGTCTGGTGCACAAGTAGAGAACTAAAGTATATGGGCCTGCCACATGTGGACATCTAAATGAGCTGTTTGTGTTGTGTTGGATCCAAGCAAAGGCACACCATGCACAAGCAGCCAGCCAGTTTGTGCGGTATAGTCACATGGGCACATCATCATATATATAAAAGCATTACACCTGCCCACAGAAAGCAAGAATTCTTCCAGCCAATCAAAGGGTCCTAGAAATATAAAATATTAAATTTCTGTGCTCCTTGGCAAGAACCTTTTGAATCAATCTGCTGGAGAATATGATCTCAATCATGCCCCATAGCCAGTGGCAGCATCTATACATTGCCATATCAATTTTGCTGATACTGTACAATGTAGCTTCATTCCCTTATAGGCTTTTGAAGTTGAGCCAACAGAGAAATCCCTACTTCAAGTACCCACTGCCAAGGACCAATCAGAAGGCTTCTCTCATGTGCTCATTTTAAAAACTTTTTTTTTCATTTCGGGAAATTGGACAATTTTTTTCTCGATGACCCTCCTCTCCAACTGTCAATGTATTCAACCACCACTTACACTTGTCATGTTTCTAAGCCTCCTCCCACTCAAGCCAAGAAAAAAATAATGGTAAGTTTCAGGGAACTTGGGGAGAAAGTCTGGGGTCAGTAGATCAGAGTTTTATTTTATCGTGTTTTTTTTTCTCACGTCAGCCTACTGCAATTGGAGCACACCAAACTAATTAGGGTGGTGAGACCCTGCCCTGGTGGACTGTGACAAATCTTCTCTGGTGTAAATGGGTTTTAGCTCCTCAGACCCCGAGGACACACCACTTATTTACATTTCCCTCTTACTTGGATGCATTGGGAACTAATGAACTTTCTTGTAGAGAAACTTGTTGGTGTAGGGTAAAAAGGTTGTGTTTCAGGCAACTTGACCATTGTCAAGCCAACAAAGCCGAACCTAACAAATACTTTTTCCCAAAAGATGCCGAGTTATTGTTTTTTTAAAAGGCCCCCCTTTTCTTAAATGAAAAACATTTTACATTTTTCTGTTTTCATTAAATATGTACTCTTATTAGTTATGAGAATTTGTGGTAGTCACGTAGTTATGGAAATCCCATCAGGGGTTGTTACAAGTTATTGTTGTTCTAAAATTGCCTTCTTTACCTGATTATATATTATATATACATCTTTGTAAAACAGTAATCACTGGACGTCCCTACTAATACATGTATCCTAGCAACACATTTATATTCTTTACTTCCCTCCTGTTTACCTCTTAGATTAGTATATAATTCTTATCCAAGAAAAATCTTTGGCTGGAGAACATGGGTATCGATCCCTGTACCTCTCACATGCTAAGCGAGCGCTCTACCACTTGGGCTAGCTCCCCGTGCCTGAAGGTTGTAATGTATTAATCTTGTATGTATAGCGATATGGAGAGATGACATATATGACTATAATACATTGTGCATTGAGTGCTATTTGAATTACATGCTGCGCTACTTGCTCCAATAACTGAGATGATATTCATGCTATATGACTGGAATAATGACATAAGTCCTATACATATATAGCAGTGTTCATACAAGATTATGACATTACAAGTTTAAGGCACGGGGAGCAAGCCATAGTGGTAGAGCGCTCGCTTAGCATGTGAGAGGTACCGGGATCGATGCCCCGGTTCTCTAGCAAACTCCTTTAAGTTGTGAAGTGCATAGAATCTGCTATAGTATTAGAGAGGAAAGCATCCAAGAGAGCTGTAAATTAATCAAATGTTTGCCACAATAGGGACCTTTAGCAACCACGTAAAAGCTCATTAAACGCAGACGTAGCGGTGCTGAAAGGATAGGATACGTCTGGGTAGATGAGCTACGTCGGGTTTGCTAAAGGTCCCTATAATACATATGATCTTGAGAATAAAAAAATAGTGAAATGAAATAATGTTTCTCAAGGAAAATGGTTTCAGTTATTTTAAGGACAGTATAGCGATTTAATGTACTATTGTTGAGATGATGCATGAATTACAGCATTCAATCATTATACATAATCTGCAGGTTTCATACACTTGTGAAGGGTTGGCATGATGCACTTGCGGCAAATTACTCACCTCCACTGGCTTGTTGTATCATGTTGAGAAGTAACCATGGTCACGCATCATGGTGTCTTCACAGAAAAAATAGTTTTCTCATTTCAAGAGAATGAGTGGAATAAACTGGATTTCACATAGTTTAAGAAAATATTTAAAACCAGCTGTTTATCTGCCAGGTGAGTTGTTTTCTTAATAACAAACAAAAGGTTAAACATTGGGGCAAATACACCAGGTAGAGCATTGTTTAAGCCTTGAAGTTGTAAGCAAACGACTTTTGTGGTGGTTTTATCATAAATATGAAATGTACAACGTCATAATATTATGTAGGGCACTTAATTTGGGTCATTTGGTGCTACTTGTCAAGTGAAATCTACAAGTAGTGGCAAAAGAAACCTACAAGGGGGATCTTGGTGTGCACTAACAGTGCTATGCAGGCACTACTGGGGTGTATTTGCCCAAATGCACTGTAAGAAGTAAGTACTGTACACGTACAGCAAAAGTTGCTGGCAACTTTTGTTCCAGTAGATTTTGCTGTAGGTGTACAGCAACTGACTTGCTGTAAATTTACAGCACCTTCTGCTGTAAAGTTACAGCAACTTCTACTGTAGGTTTCATATTGTTGTTCTCATCAATTTATATCAATTAATACGCATGCATGGAGAGTACTTTCCTGCATAATAGTTCAATCTCAGCTAGGATAATACACACTACACAAGGTAATGGTTTAATCCTGCTTCAATACAGCTGAACCGTACGTGATACCAGCTTTTCCCCAGTCCGGGCACTTAAGCATTTAACTTTTCCCACCAATGTGGTGTCTATTCTAGATACTTTTGCTGTTTTTTTGTATTATTCAACACAATTATGCAAATATTAATACACTTTATGATAACTGCATTCAGTCTCTCTCATCCATTCTTATTCTACGATGTCTTGAGAGTTTGTGAGGTTTTATTTGACTCGGGAAAGGGTTGGGTGGAATAATTAATACAGAAATGGTCTACTGCTGCCACCTAGTGGCGGAAATCTACAGCACAATGTACTGTTAATGTACAGCAACATTGCCGGAGACCCAATTTACAGTACATAATGCTGTAATTATACAGCAAATAGTGCTGTAATACCAACTACAGCAAAAAGTGCTGTAAATGTACAGCACATTGTGCTGTTTAAATACAGTAACTTCTTACAGTGTGGTGACGTCATGGGCTGCAGCAGATAAGCCTGCTGTGCTCCCTTATAATAGCCTATGCTTCACTAAATGTGCCATAATATTTCTAATTTATACCAAGACTACCATTTGAAGTCATCATAAAATTAGAGTGGTGTTTTCTTTTAAAGAACACTCACGACAGGCAATGTATTGAAGGCCACTCCAAATAGTATCCTTGTTTCTCATCACTGCATGCATCATAAAAATCGGGTTTTGAAGATTATTTTGCAAATTTTCATGAAAAACATGATAATAATGGACAGATATCAGCAAGCTACATCTCAGTAAATTTAGTTCAGCCGGGACCTAGATTTCCCCTCCTATTGAGCCCTCTGACAGCAAAAAAAAAAAAAAAAAAAATCCCCCTCATCATATTTTTCATGGCTTGGTGATGAGAAACAAGGAGTGGCCTAACTACCACTTGCACTTGTTGTGTTTCTAGACCTCCTCCTACTCCTCCTGTCCTTAAAGGAATGAACACCCACGATGTATTTAAAGATGGGTTAGGACCTAATTTTGGGTAGATATTTATTTTCGAGCTACACATTATTTGTGTTTATAATACATGTCCATATCAATATGTATGTAATTCTTTTAATCATTCTGATACTTATAAATGCATAAAGAGAAAACCTGGTCTGGGGACCTCACTTTGTAATAGAGACGGGTCCCTGATCTATTTTGACCATGGTCTCCCTATATTTTATGGATTTATAAGTATCAGAATGATTTAAAAAGCTACACACATATATTTGTATGGGCATTATGAACATAACTACATTGTATGTTGTCTAATTGAAAAATATAAATCTACCCCAAATTAGCTCCTAACCCATCTTTAACCACCACCTACACTTCCTGTGTTTCTAAACCTCCTTCCACTCCTCCCCCTCACCTCCTGCAGCCAGAGGACAGCAAACTAATTAGTGAAGTGAGACCCTGCCCTGTTGGACGCTGACAAATCCTGTCTGGTGTAAATGGGTTTCAGCACCTAATACCCTGTGGGGCCACACTTATTTAGACGTCCATCTCACCCGGCGTTAACCCTTTAAGGATGGATGTGCCTAAAAGATGACTTTTGTCGTCATCATGCACCAATGAAGCGCCGGCGAGTAACTCGCCGGTGCTTCATTGGAGCATCATGTCGAACCTACGGGAGTGTCTCAACCCCGTAGGGTCGGCATGGTGCTTGAATCTAGCATTGGCGAGTTACTCGCCAGGACTGCATTCATGCATCAAGATGACCAAGGACATGATGCATTAAGGTATCATGCCGTCCTTAAAGGGTTAAGTGAAACACTTCTTGTGCGCTGCAAACTGTCCACATTATAAGATAAGATTGTCATCCTCAAACTGGACAAAGTCTGGTGGCCCTAATTAGGGAGTGATCATTTTTAATCAAAAGGGGGGGGGGGCACTGAGATTTTCCGCAGATGTGCGAAAAAGGTCCCCCCCCCCACCCACCATAGAGGGAGCTTAACTTCTGACCCTCCCTTCCCCATGGATGAATACCTATACGGCCGAAATGTTGTGAAGGTTATTGAAAATAAAATGTTACTTCTGTTCAGTCTACAAAACTTTTTTTTGTTGCTGGTTGTGTTTATGTGATCGGCTCATTATTTTTTGATAGTGAGTTTATCCGAATTATACTTTTTTTGTGAAAAAGAGAGTTCTCATTGCTGAAATGTCTATTGTCGATTTGAGAATTTGCATAATAACTAGGGAGGGTCCGTTCTTTTCCTTTCTTTTTTTAAACGATTCTATTCATCATCGTAATATTCGATAGGCTTAATTAGTGGCTCCTTAAAACTAGCATTCACTTGTCATATTCCGTATATATGGGGGGAACAGAGGGGTCTCCCCATATGGCCGGAAAGTCGCCAAAATTAAAGACCCCATGTCACAAAATCACTTTTAGACCATTTTATCCCATAGCAGAATGTGTCCAAGGTCTGTCTCACGACCTTGGGCCAATGTTTTTGTCTCTGACTGGGTGCCAGCTCTGACCGGGTGCCAGCTCTGACCGGGTGCCAGCTCTGACCGAGTGCCAGCTCTGACCGGCCTGAATAAAAACGGGTTATTTAGGGCAGATGGTGATAAAAATGGACAACTAATGACTAGTTTAGAGCGTTATAACATCCATTAATCTTTTCAGACAAATTCTATCTACATCTGCCCTAAATAACCCGATTTTATTCAGGCCGGTCAGAGCTGGCACCCAGTCAGAGCTGGCACCCGGTCAGAGCTGGCACCTGGTCAGAGACAAAAACATTGGCCCAAGGTCGTGAGACACAGCCTTAAATAATTGTACCAGATCGCCAGGTCGCCTGGAAAACATCCCAGGTCGCTACGTCGTTTTTAACCCCTCTACTGCCACTATGTATGTAGAAACCATGTGGACACCATGGATTATAAAAGTATGGTATAATAAAAATTGTCGTCATGATGCGTGAATGCAGAACTGGTGAGTCTGCTCCAGTGGGGGTGCAGAGGGGTCCCCCCCCCCTGAGGTCACAAAGTCGCCTCTTTTAAGGGCTACAATATACAAATATCCAGGTCGGAGGTCACTTTTTCATCATATATTAGTATGGCCATTTCAAAACAACAGGTCGCAGGTCACAAAAATTAATGGTCCAGGTCGAAAAGTCGCCCCAGGCCCAGGTCGCCAGGTCGCCGAAAACCCCTCTGCAGTCACCTCAAGTCGGATATTCACATTTGACCATATGTAACAGGAGAACACAGCAGTGCAGAAAGTATCACGGAGAACTCGTATTTATTCTAATCAAAACTTTGAGGGCTGTAGAATAACCCTGGGGAATAATTTAACATAATATGCCCTTGGTCGTTGTGGTGTCTAAAAGTCCATGATTCCAGATGCAAAACGATGTCTTGATTATCTTGCAACACGAGGAGGCATATCAGCTTTTTCCCCAAGGCACCCTTGTGTAGAATTAGTTACGATCGGCCCCACCAGGCGTCTCTACTTCTTCATATTTCACTAGTTCTGCAAATAGACGTCAGGTGGCAGCAGCTGGATTCAAGTGCAGGCCGGCATTGAGATCTCGGGCCACCAAAACGAGACTACGGTGAAAACGATCATACAGTAAATCTAGGCATTTAAGACATTGTGGCCTCTGATTGGTTTATATTAGTAAATGGGAATTAGGGAAAGCTTTGATATTATGCATTCATAAAATCTGTGATTTGTTCTGATATGGGAAATAGAAATTAGCAAGCACTACCCAATGTCAATAGGCTAAAAGAAATTGGTTTATCTTTGTTTAATTGTCATCTCCCTTAGGAGATGTCAGAAATTGCGTGTGCCGATCCATGTTTCAGGACGACACCGCGGGGTATTGGGTATAGTTTTCAACTAGCAATAACCGCGCCTCGGATGGACCTCATTGGCTACGGTATTGCCACTGCGCAAAGCTACCGAGCGAAGGTGAACTGGCATGATATATGCTTAGTCAAATTACAGGGGAAAGGTGTCCTAGCACCGGCAGAGTTAATCATGTCACCTAAAACGTTTCTTGTTGGCACCTAATGGGTGAAATGTTGAGTCAAAGTGGAGGCAGAAATATTGTTACACATTATTGAATGTGTTATATTCTGTAGGGTTTCCAGCAACTATTCGTTTGTGGCATTTTGGAGTGGCAGAGGTTGGTTTAAAGGGGAGAGTGGGAGTAGGTGGAGGCACCTAGTGGCAAGGTCTGGCACTACTGACAACTGCTTATGTCAGTGGTTGCACCCACTTTATTGGCTTAAATTGTCAATTGAGAGTGGTCTGTATTTGACAATGTGACATCACGAAACAAAATGGCGGAAATCAACACATTGTAGGGTGGTGGGGGGACCAACACTGTTGAGCATAGGGAGAAGAGAAAGTGTTATCTTTGTTTAATTGTCATCTCCCTTAGGAGATGTCAGAAATTGCGTGTGCCGATCCATGTTTCAGGACGACACCGCGGGGTATTGGGTATAGTTTTCAACTAGCAATAACCGCGCCTCGGATGGACCTCATTGGCTACGGTATTGCCACTGCGCAAAGCTACCGAGCGAAGGTGAACTGGCATGATATATGCTTAGTCAAATTACAGGGGAAAGGTGTCCTAGCACCGGCAGAGTTAATCATGTCACCTAAAACGTTTCTTGTTGGCACCTAATGGGTGAAATGTTGAGTCAAAGTGGAGGCAGAAATATTGTTACACATTATTGAATGTGTTATATTCTGTAGGGTTTCCAGCAACTATTCGTTTGTGGCATTTTGGAGTGGCAGAGGTTGGTTTAAAGGGGAGAGTGGGAGTAGGTGGAGGCACCTAGTGGCAAGGTCTGGCACTACTGACAACTGCTTATGTCAGTGGTTGCACCCACTTTATTGGCTTAAATTGTCAATTGAGAGTGGTCTGTATTTGACAATGTGACATCACGAAACAAAATGGCGGAAATCAACACATTGTAGGGTGGTGGGGGGACCAACACTGTTGAGCATAGGGAGAAGAGAAAGTGTTATCTTTGTTTAATTGTCATCTCCCTTAGGAGATGTCAGAAATTGCGTGTGCCGATCCATGTTTCAGGACGACACCGCGGGGTATTGGGTATAGTTTTCAACTAGCAATAACCGCGCCTCGGATGGACCTCATTGGCTACGGTATTGCCACTGCGCAAAGCTACCGAGCGAAGGTGAACTGGCATGATATATGCTTAGTCAAATTACAGGGGAAAGGTGTCCTAGCACCGGCAGAGTTAATCATGTCACCTAAAACGTTTCTTGTTGGCACCTAATGGGTGAAATGTTGAGTCAAAGTGGAGGCAGAAATATTGTTACACATTATTGAATGTGTTATATTCTGTAGGGTTTCCAGCAACTATTCGTTTGTGGCATTTTGGAGTGGCAGAGGTTGGTTTAAAGGGGAGAGTGGGAGTAGGTGGAGGCACCTAGTGGCAAGGTCTGGCACTACTGACAACTGCTTATGTCAGTGGTTGCACCCACTTTATTGGCTTAAATTGTCAATTGAGAGTGGTCTGTATTTGACAATGTGACATCACGAAACAAAATGGCGGAAATCAACACATTGTAGGGTGGTGGGGGGACCAACACTGTTGAGCATAGGGAGAAGAGAAAGTGTTATCTTTGTTTAATTGTCATCTCCCTTAGGAGATGTCAGAAATTGCGTGTGCCGATCCATGTTTCAGGACGACACCGCGGGGTATTGGGTATAGTTTTCAACTAGCAATAACCGCGCCTCGGATGGACCTCATTGGCTACGGTATTGCCACTGCGCAAAGCTACCGAGCGAAGGTGAACTGGCATGATATATGCTTAGTCAAATTACAGGGGAAAGGTGTCCTAGCACCGGCAGAGTTAATCATGTCACCTAAAACGTTTCTTGTTGGCACCTAATGGGTGAAATGTTGAGTCAAAGTGGAGGCAGAAATATTGTTACACATTATTGAATGTGTTATATTCTGTAGGGTTTCCAGCAACTATTCGTTTGTGGCATTTTGGAGTGGCAGAGGTTGGTTTAAAGGGGAGAGTGGGAGTAGGTGGAGGCACCTAGTGGCAAGGTCTGGCACTACTGACAACTGCTTATGTCAGTGGTTGCACCCACTTTATTGGCTTAAATTGTCAATTGAGAGTGGTCTGTATTTGACAATGTGACATCACGAAACAAAATGGCGGAAATCAACACATTGTAGGGTGGTGGGGGGACCAACACTGTTGAGCATAGGGAGAAGAGAAAGTGTTATCTTTGTTTAATTGTCATCTCCCTTAGGAGATGTCAGAAATTGCGTGTGCCGATCCATGTTTCAGGACGACACCGCGGGGTATTGGGTATAGTTTTCAACTAGCAATAACCGCGCCTCGGATGGACCTCATTGGCTACGGTATTGCCACTGCGCAAAGCTACCGAGCGAAGGTGAACTGGCATGATATATGCTTAGTCAAATTACAGGGGAAAGGTGTCCTAGCACCGGCAGAGTTAATCATGTCACCTAAAACGTTTCTTGTTGGCACCTAATGGGTGAAATGTTGAGTCAAAGTGGAGGCAGAAATATTGTTACACATTATTGAATGTGTTATATTCTGTAGGGTTTCCAGCAACTATTCGTTTGTGGCATTTTGGAGTGGCAGAGGTTGGTTTAAAGGGGAGAGTGGGAGTAGGTGGAGGCACCTAGTGGCAAGGTCTGGCACTACTGACAACTGCTTATGTCAGTGGTTGCACCCACTTTATTGGCTTAAATTGTCAATTGAGAGTGGTCTGTATTTGACAATGTGACATCACGAAACAAAATGGCGGAAATCAACACATTGTAGGGTGGTGGGGGGACCAACACTGTTGAGCATAGGGAGAAGAGAAAGTGTTATCTTTGTTTAATTGTCATCTCCCTTAGGAGATGTCAGAAATTGCGTGTGCCGATCCATGTTTCAGGACGACACCGCGGGGTATTGGGTATAGTTTTCAACTAGCAATAACCGCGCCTCGGATGGACCTCATTGGCTACGGTATTGCCACTGCGCAAAGCTACCGAGCGAAGGTGAACTGGCATGATATATGCTTAGTCAAATTACAGGGGAAAGGTGTCCTAGCACCGGCAGAGTTAATCATGTCACCTAAAACGTTTCTTGTTGGCACCTAATGGGTGAAATGTTGAGTCAAAGTGGAGGCAGAAATATTGTTACACATTATTGAATGTGTTATATTCTGTAGGGTTTCCAGCAACTATTCGTTTGTGGCATTTTGGAGTGGCAGAGGTTGGTTTAAAGGGGAGAGTGGGAGTAGGTGGAGGCACCTAGTGGCAAGGTCTGGCACTACTGACAACTGCTTATGTCAGTGGTTGCACCCACTTTATTGGCTTAAATTGTCAATTGAGAGTGGTCTGTATTTGACAATGTGACATCACGAAACAAAATGGCGGAAATCAACACATTGTAGGGTGGTGGGGGGACCAACACTGTTGAGCATAGGGAGAAGAGAAAGTGTTATCTTTGTTTAATTGTCATCTCCCTTAGGAGATGTCAGAAATTGCGTGTGCCGATCCATGTTTCAGGACGACACCGCGGGGTATTGGGTATAGTTTTCAACTAGCAATAACCGCGCCTCGGATGGACCTCATTGGCTACGGTATTGCCACTGCGCAAAGCTACCGAGCGAAGGTGAACTGGCATGATATATGCTTAGTCAAATTACAGGGGAAAGGTGTCCTAGCACCGGCAGAGTTAATCATGTCACCTAAAACGTTTCTTGTTGGCACCTAATGGGTGAAATGTTGAGTCAAAGTGGAGGCAGAAATATTGTTACACATTATTGAATGTGTTATATTCTGTAGGGTTTCCAGCAACTATTCGTTTGTGGCATTTTGGAGTGGCAGAGGTTGGTTTAAAGGGGAGAGTGGGAGTAGGTGGAGGCACCTAGTGGCAAGGTCTGGCACTACTGACAACTGCTTATGTCAGTGGTTGCACCCACTTTATTGGCTTAAATTGTCAATTGAGAGTGGTCTGTATTTGACAATGTGACATCACGAAACAAAATGGCGGAAATCAACACATTGTAGGGTGGTGGGGGGACCAACACTGTTGAGCATAGGGAGAAGAGAAAGTGTTATCTTTGTTTAATTGTCATCTCCCTTAGGAGATGTCAGAAATTGCGTGTGCCGATCCATGTTTCAGGACGACACCGCGGGGTATTGGGTATAGTTTTCAACTAGCAATAACCGCGCCTCGGATGGACCTCATTGGCTACGGTATTGCCACTGCGCAAAGCTACCGAGCGAAGGTGAACTGGCATGATATATGCTTAGTCAAATTACAGGGGAAAGGTGTCCTAGCACCGGCAGAGTTAATCATGTCACCTAAAACGTTTCTTGTTGGCACCTAATGGGTGAAATGTTGAGTCAAAGTGGAGGCAGAAATATTGTTACACATTATTGAATGTGTTATATTCTGTAGGGTTTCCAGCAACTATTCGTTTGTGGCATTTTGGAGTGGCAGAGGTTGGTTTAAAGGGGAGAGTGGGAGTAGGTGGAGGCACCTAGTGGCAAGGTCTGGCACTACTGACAACTGCTTATGTCAGTGGTTGCACCCACTTTATTGGCTTAAATTGTCAATTGAGAGTGGTCTGTATTTGACAATGTGACATCACGAAACAAAATGGCGGAAATCAACACATTGTAGGGTGGTGGGGGGACCAACACTGTTGAGCATAGGGAGAAGAGAAAGTGTTATCTTTGTTTAATTGTCATCTCCCTTAGGAGATGTCAGAAATTGCGTGTGCCGATCCATGTTTCAGGACGACACCGCGGGGTATTGGGTATAGTTTTCAACTAGCAATAACCGCGCCTCGGATGGACCTCATTGGCTACGGTATTGCCACTGCGCAAAGCTACCGAGCGAAGGTGAACTGGCATGATATATGCTTAGTCAAATTACAGGGGAAAGGTGTCCTAGCACCGGCAGAGTTAATCATGTCACCTAAAACGTTTCTTGTTGGCACCTAATGGGTGAAATGTTGAGTCAAAGTGGAGGCAGAAATATTGTTACACATTATTGAATGTGTTATATTCTGTAGGGTTTCCAGCAACTATTCGTTTGTGGCATTTTGGAGTGGCAGAGGTTGGTTTAAAGGGGAGAGTGGGAGTAGGTGGAGGCACCTAGTGGCAAGGTCTGGCACTACTGACAACTGCTTATGTCAGTGGTTGCACCCACTTTATTGGCTTAAATTGTCAATTGAGAGTGGTCTGTATTTGACAATGTGACATCACGAAACAAAATGGCGGAAATCAACACATTGTAGGGTGGTGGGGGGACCAACACTGTTGAGCATAGGGAGAAGAGAAAGTGTTATCTTTGTTTAATTGTCATCTCCCTTAGGAGATGTCAGAAATTGCGTGTGCCGATCCATGTTTCAGGACGACACCGCGGGGTATTGGGTATAGTTTTCAACTAGCAATAACCGCGCCTCGGATGGACCTCATTGGCTACGGTATTGCCACTGCGCAAAGCTACCGAGCGAAGGTGAACTGGCATGATATATGCTTAGTCAAATTACAGGGGAAAGGTGTCCTAGCACCGGCAGAGTTAATCATGTCACCTAAAACGTTTCTTGTTGGCACCTAATGGGTGAAATGTTGAGTCAAAGTGGAGGCAGAAATATTGTTACACATTATTGAATGTGTTATATTCTGTAGGGTTTCCAGCAACTATTCGTTTGTGGCATTTTGGAGTGGCAGAGGTTGGTTTAAAGGGGAGAGTGGGAGTAGGTGGAGGCACCTAGTGGCAAGGTCTGGCACTACTGACAACTGCTTATGTCAGTGGTTGCACCCACTTTATTGGCTTAAATTGTCAATTGAGAGTGGTCTGTATTTGACAATGTGACATCACGAAACAAAATGGCGGAAATCAACACATTGTAGGGTGGTGGGGGGACCAACACTGTTGAGCATAGGGAGAAGAGAAAGTGTTATCTTTGTTTAATTGTCATCTCCCTTAGGAGATGTCAGAAATTGCGTGTGCCGATCCATGTTTCAGGACGACACCGCGGGGTATTGGGTATAGTTTTCAACTAGCAATAACCGCGCCTCGGATGGACCTCATTGGCTACGGTATTGCCACTGCGCAAAGCTACCGAGCGAAGGTGAACTGGCATGATATATGCTTAGTCAAATTACAGGGGAAAGGTGTCCTAGCACCGGCAGAGTTAATCATGTCACCTAAAACGTTTCTTGTTGGCACCTAATGGGTGAAATGTTGAGTCAAAGTGGAGGCAGAAATATTGTTACACATTATTGAATGTGTTATATTCTGTAGGGTTTCCAGCAACTATTCGTTTGTGGCATTTTGGAGTGGCAGAGGTTGGTTTAAAGGGGAGAGTGGGAGTAGGTGGAGGCACCTAGTGGCAAGGTCTGGCACTACTGACAACTGCTTATGTCAGTGGTTGCACCCACTTTATTGGCTTAAATTGTCAATTGAGAGTGGTCTGTATTTGACAATGTGACATCACGAAACAAAATGGCGGAAATCAACACATTGTAGGGTGGTGGGGGGACCAACACTGTTGAGCATAGGGAGAAGAGAAAGTGTTATCTTTGTTTAATTGTCATCTCCCTTAGGAGATGTCAGAAATTGCGTGTGCCGATCCATGTTTCAGGACGACACCGCGGGGTATTGGGTATAGTTTTCAACTAGCAATAACCGCGCCTCGGATGGACCTCATTGGCTACGGTATTGCCACTGCGCAAAGCTACCGAGCGAAGGTGAACTGGCATGATATATGCTTAGTCAAATTACAGGGGAAAGGTGTCCTAGCACCGGCAGAGTTAATCATGTCACCTAAAACGTTTCTTGTTGGCACCTAATGGGTGAAATGTTGAGTCAAAGTGGAGGCAGAAATATTGTTACACATTATTGAATGTGTTATATTCTGTAGGGTTTCCAGCAACTATTCGTTTGTGGCATTTTGGAGTGGCAGAGGTTGGTTTAAAGGGGAGAGTGGGAGTAGGTGGAGGCACCTAGTGGCAAGGTCTGGCACTACTGACAACTGCTTATGTCAGTGGTTGCACCCACTTTATTGGCTTAAATTGTCAATTGAGAGTGGTCTGTATTTGACAATGTGACATCACGAAACAAAATGGCGGAAATCAACACATTGTAGGGTGGTGGGGGGACCAACACTGTTGAGCATAGGGAGAAGAGAAAGTGTTATCTTTGTTTAATTGTCATCTCCCTTAGGAGATGTCAGAAATTGCGTGTGCCGATCCATGTTTCAGGACGACACCGCGGGGTATTGGGTATAGTTTTCAACTAGCAATAACCGCGCCTCGGATGGACCTCATTGGCTACGGTATTGCCACTGCGCAAAGCTACCGAGCGAAGGTGAACTGGCATGATATATGCTTAGTCAAATTACAGGGGAAAGGTGTCCTAGCACCGGCAGAGTTAATCATGTCACCTAAAACGTTTCTTGTTGGCACCTAATGGGTGAAATGTTGAGTCAAAGTGGAGGCAGAAATATTGTTACACATTATTGAATGTGTTATATTCTGTAGGGTTTCCAGCAACTATTCGTTTGTGGCATTTTGGAGTGGCAGAGGTTGGTTTAAAGGGGAGAGTGGGAGTAGGTGGAGGCACCTAGTGGCAAGGTCTGGCACTACTGACAACTGCTTATGTCAGTGGTTGCACCCACTTTATTGGCTTAAATTGTCAATTGAGAGTGGTCTGTATTTGACAATGTGACATCACGAAACAAAATGGCGGAAATCAACACATTGTAGGGTGGTGGGGGGACCAACACTGTTGAGCATAGGGAGAAGAGAAAGTGTTATCTTTGTTTAATTGTCATCTCCCTTAGGAGATGTCAGAAATTGCGTGTGCCGATCCATGTTTCAGGACGACACCGCGGGGTATTGGGTATAGTTTTCAACTAGCAATAACCGCGCCTCGGATGGACCTCATTGGCTACGGTATTGCCACTGCGCAAAGCTACCGAGCGAAGGTGAACTGGCATGATATATGCTTAGTCAAATTACAGGGGAAAGGTGTCCTAGCACCGGCAGAGTTAATCATGTCACCTAAAACGTTTCTTGTTGGCACCTAATGGGTGAAATGTTGAGTCAAAGTGGAGGCAGAAATATTGTTACACATTATTGAATGTGTTATATTCTGTAGGGTTTCCAGCAACTATTCGTTTGTGGCATTTTGGAGTGGCAGAGGTTGGTTTAAAGGGGAGAGTGGGAGTAGGTGGAGGCACCTAGTGGCAAGGTCTGGCACTACTGACAACTGCTTATGTCAGTGGTTGCACCCACTTTATTGGCTTAAATTGTCAATTGAGAGTGGTCTGTATTTGACAATGTGACATCACGAAACAAAATGGCGGAAATCAACACATTGTAGGGTGGTGGGGGGACCAACACTGTTGAGCATAGGGAGAAGAGAAAGTGTTATCTTTGTTTAATTGTCATCTCCCTTAGGAGATGTCAGAAATTGCGTGTGCCGATCCATGTTTCAGGACGACACCGCGGGGTATTGGGTATAGTTTTCAACTAGCAATAACCGCGCCTCGGATGGACCTCATTGGCTACGGTATTGCCACTGCGCAAAGCTACCGAGCGAAGGTGAACTGGCATGATATATGCTTAGTCAAATTACAGGGGAAAGGTGTCCTAGCACCGGCAGAGTTAATCATGTCACCTAAAACGTTTCTTGTTGGCACCTAATGGGTGAAATGTTGAGTCAAAGTGGAGGCAGAAATATTGTTACACATTATTGAATGTGTTATATTCTGTAGGGTTTCCAGCAACTATTCGTTTGTGGCATTTTGGAGTGGCAGAGGTTGGTTTAAAGGGGAGAGTGGGAGTAGGTGGAGGCACCTAGTGGCAAGGTCTGGCACTACTGACAACTGCTTATGTCAGTGGTTGCACCCACTTTATTGGCTTAAATTGTCAATTGAGAGTGGTCTGTATTTGACAATGTGACATCACGAAACAAAATGGCGGAAATCAACACATTGTAGGGTGGTGGGGGGACCAACACTGTTGAGCATAGGGAGAAGAGAAAGTGTTATCTTTGTTTAATTGTCATCTCCCTTAGGAGATGTCAGAAATTGCGTGTGCCGATCCATGTTTCAGGACGACACCGCGGGGTATTGGGTATAGTTTTCAACTAGCAATAACCGCGCCTCGGATGGACCTCATTGGCTACGGTATTGCCACTGCGCAAAGCTACCGAGCGAAGGTGAACTGGCATGATATATGCTTAGTCAAATTACAGGGGAAAGGTGTCCTAGCACCGGCAGAGTTAATCATGTCACCTAAAACGTTTCTTGTTGGCACCTAATGGGTGAAATGTTGAGTCAAAGTGGAGGCAGAAATATTGTTACACATTATTGAATGTGTTATATTCTGTAGGGTTTCCAGCAACTATTCGTTTGTGGCATTTTGGAGTGGCAGAGGTTGGTTTAAAGGGGAGAGTGGGAGTAGGTGGAGGCACCTAGTGGCAAGGTCTGGCACTACTGACAACTGCTTATGTCAGTGGTTGCACCCACTTTATTGGCTTAAATTGTCAATTGAGAGTGGTCTGTATTTGACAATGTGACATCACGAAACAAAATGGCGGAAATCAACACATTGTAGGGTGGTGGGGGGACCAACACTGTTGAGCATAGGGAGAAGAGAAAGTGTTATCTTTGTTTAATTGTCATCTCCCTTAGGAGATGTCAGAAATTGCGTGTGCCGATCCATGTTTCAGGACGACACCGCGGGGTATTGGGTATAGTTTTCAACTAGCAATAACCGCGCCTCGGATGGACCTCATTGGCTACGGTATTGCCACTGCGCAAAGCTACCGAGCGAAGGTGAACTGGCATGATATATGCTTAGTCAAATTACAGGGGAAAGGTGTCCTAGCACCGGCAGAGTTAATCATGTCACCTAAAACGTTTCTTGTTGGCACCTAATGGGTGAAATGTTGAGTCAAAGTGGAGGCAGAAATATTGTTACACATTATTGAATGTGTTATATTCTGTAGGGTTTCCAGCAACTATTCGTTTGTGGCATTTTGGAGTGGCAGAGGTTGGTTTAAAGGGGAGAGTGGGAGTAGGTGGAGGCACCTAGTGGCAAGGTCTGGCACTACTGACAACTGCTTATGTCAGTGGTTGCACCCACTTTATTGGCTTAAATTGTCAATTGAGAGTGGTCTGTATTTGACAATGTGACATCACGAAACAAAATGGCGGAAATCAACACATTGTAGGGTGGTGGGGGGACCAACACTGTTGAGCATAGGGAGAAGAGAAAGTGTTATCTTTGTTTAATTGTCATCTCCCTTAGGAGATGTCAGAAATTGCGTGTGCCGATCCATGTTTCAGGACGACACCGCGGGGTATTGGGTATAGTTTTCAACTAGCAATAACCGCGCCTCGGATGGACCTCATTGGCTACGGTATTGCCACTGCGCAAAGCTACCGAGCGAAGGTGAACTGGCATGATATATGCTTAGTCAAATTACAGGGGAAAGGTGTCCTAGCACCGGCAGAGTTAATCATGTCACCTAAAACGTTTCTTGTTGGCACCTAATGGGTGAAATGTTGAGTCAAAGTGGAGGCAGAAATATTGTTACACATTATTGAATGTGTTATATTCTGTAGGGTTTCCAGCAACTATTCGTTTGTGGCATTTTGGAGTGGCAGAGGTTGGTTTAAAGGGGAGAGTGGGAGTAGGTGGAGGCACCTAGTGGCAAGGTCTGGCACTACTGACAACTGCTTATGTCAGTGGTTGCACCCACTTTATTGGCTTAAATTGTCAATTGAGAGTGGTCTGTATTTGACAATGTGACATCACGAAACAAAATGGCGGAAATCAACACATTGTAGGGTGGTGGGGGGACCAACACTGTTGAGCATAGGGAGAAGAGAAAGTGTTATCTTTGTTTAATTGTCATCTCCCTTAGGAGATGTCAGAAATTGCGTGTGCCGATCCATGTTTCAGGACGACACCGCGGGGTATTGGGTATAGTTTTCAACTAGCAATAACCGCGCCTCGGATGGACCTCATTGGCTACGGTATTGCCACTGCGCAAAGCTACCGAGCGAAGGTGAACTGGCATGATATATGCTTAGTCAAATTACAGGGGAAAGGTGTCCTAGCACCGGCAGAGTTAATCATGTCACCTAAAACGTTTCTTGTTGGCACCTAATGGGTGAAATGTTGAGTCAAAGTGGAGGCAGAAATATTGTTACACATTATTGAATGTGTTATATTCTGTAGGGTTTCCAGCAACTATTCGTTTGTGGCATTTTGGAGTGGCAGAGGTTGGTTTAAAGGGGAGAGTGGGAGTAGGTGGAGGCACCTAGTGGCAAGGTCTGGCACTACTGACAACTGCTTATGTCAGTGGTTGCACCCACTTTATTGGCTTAAATTGTCAATTGAGAGTGGTCTGTATTTGACAATGTGACATCACGAAACAAAATGGCGGAAATCAACACATTGTAGGGTGGTGGGGGGACCAACACTGTTGAGCATAGGGAGAAGAGAAAGTGTTATCTTTGTTTAATTGTCATCTCCCTTAGGAGATGTCAGAAATTGCGTGTGCCGATCCATGTTTCAGGACGACACCGCGGGGTATTGGGTATAGTTTTCAACTAGCAATAACCGCGCCTCGGATGGACCTCATTGGCTACGGTATTGCCACTGCGCAAAGCTACCGAGCGAAGGTGAACTGGCATGATATATGCTTAGTCAAATTACAGGGGAAAGGTGTCCTAGCACCGGCAGAGTTAATCATGTCACCTAAAACGTTTCTTGTTGGCACCTAATGGGTGAAATGTTGAGTCAAAGTGGAGGCAGAAATATTGTTACACATTATTGAATGTGTTATATTCTGTAGGGTTTCCAGCAACTATTCGTTTGTGGCATTTTGGAGTGGCAGAGGTTGGTTTAAAGGGGAGAGTGGGAGTAGGTGGAGGCACCTAGTGGCAAGGTCTGGCACTACTGACAACTGCTTATGTCAGTGGTTGCACCCACTTTATTGGCTTAAATTGTCAATTGAGAGTGGTCTGTATTTGACAATGTGACATCACGAAACAAAATGGCGGAAATCAACACATTGTAGGGTGGTGGGGGGACCAACACTGTTGAGCATAGGGAGAAGAGAAAGTGTTATCTTTGTTTAATTGTCATCTCCCTTAGGAGATGTCAGAAATTGCGTGTGCCGATCCATGTTTCAGGACGACACCGCGGGGTATTGGGTATAGTTTTCAACTAGCAATAACCGCGCCTCGGATGGACCTCATTGGCTACGGTATTGCCACTGCGCAAAGCTACCGAGCGAAGGTGAACTGGCATGATATATGCTTAGTCAAATTACAGGGGAAAGGTGTCCTAGCACCGGCAGAGTTAATCATGTCACCTAAAACGTTTCTTGTTGGCACCTAATGGGTGAAATGTTGAGTCAAAGTGGAGGCAGAAATATTGTTACACATTATTGAATGTGTTATATTCTGTAGGGTTTCCAGCAACTATTCGTTTGTGGCATTTTGGAGTGGCAGAGGTTGGTTTAAAGGGGAGAGTGGGAGTAGGTGGAGGCACCTAGTGGCAAGGTCTGGCACTACTGACAACTGCTTATGTCAGTGGTTGCACCCACTTTATTGGCTTAAATTGTCAATTGAGAGTGGTCTGTATTTGACAATGTGACATCACGAAACAAAATGGCGGAAATCAACACATTGTAGGGTGGTGGGGGGACCAACACTGTTGAGCATAGGGAGAAGAGAAAGTGTTATCTTTGTTTAATTGTCATCTCCCTTAGGAGATGTCAGAAATTGCGTGTGCCGATCCATGTTTCAGGACGACACCGCGGGGTATTGGGTATAGTTTTCAACTAGCAATAACCGCGCCTCGGATGGACCTCATTGGCTACGGTATTGCCACTGCGCAAAGCTACCGAGCGAAGGTGAACTGGCATGATATATGCTTAGTCAAATTACAGGGGAAAGGTGTCCTAGCACCGGCAGAGTTAATCATGTCACCTAAAACGTTTCTTGTTGGCACCTAATGGGTGAAATGTTGAGTCAAAGTGGAGGCAGAAATATTGTTACACATTATTGAATGTGTTATATTCTGTAGGGTTTCCAGCAACTATTCGTTTGTGGCATTTTGGAGTGGCAGAGGTTGGTTTAAAGGGGAGAGTGGGAGTAGGTGGAGGCACCTAGTGGCAAGGTCTGGCACTACTGACAACTGCTTATGTCAGTGGTTGCACCCACTTTATTGGCTTAAATTGTCAATTGAGAGTGGTCTGTATTTGACAATGTGACATCACGAAACAAAATGGCGGAAATCAACACATTGTAGGGTGGTGGGGGGACCAACACTGTTGAGCATAGGGAGAAGAGAAAGTGTTATCTTTGTTTAATTGTCATCTCCCTTAGGAGATGTCAGAAATTGCGTGTGCCGATCCATATTTCAGGACGACACCGCGGGGTATTGGGTATAGTTTTCAACTAGCAATAACCGCGCCTCGGATGGACCTCATTGGCTACGGTATTGCCACTGCGCAAAGCTACCGAGCGAAGGTGAACTGGCTTGATATATGCTTAGTCAAATTACAGGGGAAAGGTGTCCTAGCACCGGCAGAGTTAATCATGTCACCTAAAACGTTTCTTGTTGGCACCTAATGGGTGAAATGTTGAGTCAAAGTGGAGGCAGAAATATTGTTACACATTATTGAATGTGTTATATTCTGTAGGGTTTCCAGCAACTATTCGTTTGTGGCATTTTGGAGTGGCAGAGGTTGGTTTAAAGGGGAGAGTGGGAGTAGGTGGAGGCACCTAGTGGCAAGGTCTGGCACTACTGACAACTGCTTATGTCAGTGGTTGCACCCACTTTATTGGCTTAAATTGTCAATTGAGAGTGGTCTGTATTTGACAATGTGACATCACGAAACAAAATGGCGGAAATCAACACATTGTAGGGTGGTGGGGGGACCAACACTGTTGAGCATAGGGAGAAGAGAAAGTGTTATCTTTGTTTAATTGTCATCTCCCTTAGGAGATGTCAGAAATTGCGTGTGCCGATCCATATTTCAGGACGACACCGCGGGGTATTGGGTATAGTTTTCAACTAGCAATAACCGCGCCTCGGATGGACCTCATTGGCTACGGTATTGCCACTGCGCAAAGCTACCGAGCGAAGGTGAACTGGCTTGATATATGCTTAGTCAAATTACAGGGGAAAGGTGTCCTAGCACCGGCAGAGTTAATCATGTCACCTAAAACGTTTCTTGTTGGCACCTAATGGGTGAAATGTTGAGTCAAAGTGGAGGCAGAAATATTGTTACACATTATTGAATGTGTTATATTCTGTAGGGTTTCCAGCAACTATTCGTTTGTGGCATTTTGGAGTGGCAGAGGTTGGTTTAAAGGGGAGAGTGGGAGTAGGTGGAGGCACCTAGTGGCAAGGTCTGGCACTACTGACAACTGCTTATGTCAGTGGTTGCACCCACTTTATTGGCTTAAATTGTCAATTGAGAGTGGTCTGTATTTGACAATGTGACATCACGAAACAAAATGGCGGAAATCAACACATTGTAGGGTGGTGGGGGGACCAACACTGTTGAGCATAGGGAGAAGAGAAAGTGTTATCTTTGTTTAATTGTCATCTCCCTTAGGAGATGTCAGAAATTGCGTGTGCCGATCCATATTTCAGGACGACACCGCGGGGTATTGGGTATAGTTTTCAACTAGCAATAACCGCGCCTCGGATGGACCTCATTGGCTACGGTATTGCCACTGCGCAAAGCTACCGAGCGAAGGTGAACTGGCTTGATATATGCTTAGTCAAATTACAGGGGAAAGGTGTCCTAGCACCGGCAGAGTTAATCATGTCACCTAAAACGTTTCTTGTTGGCACCTAATGGGTGAAATGTTGAGTCAAAGTGGAGGCAGAAATATTGTTACACATTATTGAATGTGTTATATTCTGTAGGGTTTCCAGCAACTATTCGTTTGTGGCATTTTGGAGTGGCAGAGGTTGGTTTAAAGGGGAGAGTGGGAGTAGGTGGAGGCACCTAGTGGCAAGGTCTGGCACTACTGACAACTGCTTATGTCAGTGGTTGCACCCACTTTATTGGCTTAAATTGTCAATTGAGAGTGGTCTGTATTTGACAATGTGACATCACGAAACAAAATGGCGGAAATCAACACATTGTAGGGTGGTGGGGGGACCAACACTGTTGAGCATAGGGAGAAGAGAAAGTGTTATCTTTGTTTAATTGTCATCTCCCTTAGGAGATGTCAGAAATTGCGTGTGCCGATCCATATTTCAGGACGACACCGCGGGGTATTGGGTATAGTTTTCAACTAGCAATAACCGCGCCTCGGATGGACCTCATTGGCTTTTTTTTTTTTTTTTTTTTTTTTTTTTTTTTTTTTTTGGGGACTTAGTCCCTCTTTTCCCCTCCTTTCCCATTTCCCAAACATATTTATATTTTTATTTACAATCATTCATCATTTTCGGGTTCAGGCCCTCGCAATGAGGAGCTCTGCCACTCTACTGCCCTTCCCCATGGCAATCTTTTCAATGGTTTCCGGGTTCCAGCCCCTTTCGGGTAACCGGCCCTTGCTGTAAACTAAAAACATGGTACAGGTTATGTATATACAGGTTTTATTCAGTAGTTGAAGCTCCAACTTTCGTTGGAGAGGGTACACAGAGCTCCGTTACAGAGCCACATCTTTTTAAACTGGGGGCTTTTTAATCTTTTAAGATCGACCTGAAACCTAAACTTCAGGTCTGCTAACAACATTTCTAGTAAACTATTAGAATTGAAAACTTTTCTCTCTTTTTCGACTTTACATCTAATAGTCCAAACATTATGTTTAAACAAAGATATAATTAACAGACAAAGGGGAATAAACTTGCTACACTCTTTTGGGAGCAAGTTGAAAAAAAGGGCATTCCTGTCTAGAATAACAGTAGAACCTGTCATGTCTTTTATAATGTTTTCTACGATTGCCAGAACAGGCTTTGTGAAGGGACATATTAAAAACAGATGAAAAATATCCTCTACTCCAGTTTCACAGAGGGGACATTTATCTGTGCGGGTGGTTAAAACATCCTGCTTATGCAAAAGACTCCTTACTGGCAGAATACCATGACTCACCCTCCAGTTGAAGTCCTTTAAAAGGGGGCACAAAAAGGGGTGGAAGGTATTCTTCCATACCAGCTGGAAATCTAAATGAGCATTTTCATGTTTTAGAGAAACTTGCGCCTTCTCTTGTACATCGGGTAACAATATAGAATAAACCTTTTTGGAAGACATTATCTTTAAATCTATCTCTGGATTGTCCTCACAGAAACTCTTAAAGTCTGTTAGGCATTCCCTATAAAAGGGGGGAATAGAGTCGCAGTGAGGAATTGAATTCCTCCCCAGCTCCTCTTTCCACTTCCTTAAATGAAAACCGATGAAGTAAACAGCAAAATAGGTCCAGTAGTTCTGGACATCTTTGTAAAGAAGATCAATAACATGCATAATGCGAAAAGCCTTCAATTTAGTCGGAATATGGACAACTTTCTGGCCTCCTTCCATAAGGTCGGAGACCATCACCGTTCTCCTTACTCGATCTTGACCTTTCCATATGAAAGTATACATTCTTGAATCAAAAATTTTCAGATGCTTCCTGTCTAGCTGTAGAACCTTTCCGACATACCACAGCTTAGAACAGGCAAAAATGTTGGCCAGAAGGGCTCTACCTCTAAAAGAGGTCTTTCTACATAACCAATAATCGAGTACATTCTCAAATTTTACTGTGATTGGGTTCCAGTTTATATTAGACAATTCTTCTACATTTCTGGAGAAATAAACCCCCAACATTTTCAAACTATCATAAGTAAAATTCATTCCAAAGACATAGTTACGTTTGGAAGCCCACCTCCCAAACCACATTCCTTTACATTTTTCCTTGTTTAGTTTAGCCCCAGAGGCTTTTCTGAATTTATTAGAAATATCCAGAACGGCTCGCACCGAAGCCTCGTTCCGAATGATAATAGAGGTGTCATCCGCATACTGGATAACCTTTAGTTCGCCCTCGAACCCTGGGACGTTTGCTCCCTGTATATGGGGGGATAGACAAAGCATCCTGGTGAGAGGTTCAATACATAGGACATATAACAAAGGGGAAAGACCACATCCCTGTCGGACTGACCTGTCCACCTTAAACGGTTCAGACAGGAAGCCATTCACCTGTATAGATGAAACAATATCATTATATAGTAATTTGACCCAGGATATAAAATCTGGGCCAAAACCATATTTTTGTAAGCACAGAAACATATACTGGTGCGACACTCGGTCGAAAGCCTTGGCTTGGTCCAGACTCAGGATGCCACATGGGACATCCTTCATCTGGACATAGTCAAAAAGGGATCGAATTAGGTGCAGATGATCTGTTATAGACCTTCCTGGAACTGCGCAGGTCTGCTCCTGTCCAACCACCGAGGAAATGACTTTAGAAAGCCTATTAGTTAAAGATTTAGATATTATCTTATAATCTACTGTCAAAAGAGTAATAGGTCTCCAACAGGTAAGGAGTACCTTTCTGTTGGGGTCTTTACAGATCAAAGTTACAACCCCCTTTCTCTGGGATGGACATAGTAAACCTTGGTCGAAGGCATTGTTCATGATTTGTACAAAATCTTTACCAAAAAGGGGGAAAAAATGGACATAGAACTCCTTTGGCAAACCATCTATGCCTGGAGTCTTGCCATCCTTCATACCCTTCAGGGCCTCGAGACAGTCGGCGGCTGTAAGGGGGCCTTCGCAATAAAGCTTGTCCTCCACTGCTAGAAAAGGTAGGTTAGAGGTGAATTCATCAACAATATTTAAATCTATAGGTTCAGAGGAAAAAAGACCCTTGTAGAACTCTCTACAAGCGTCTTGAATCTCCTCCTGACCCTCAATAGGGACATTGTCAACAACTAAACTTTGGATAACTTTATCTTTCCCCCTAGTCACTTCCTTACTCAGAAAGTAACTACTGGGCTTCTCATCCAGATCTATATGATCTATTTTTGCTCTTAGGCGAGCTCCCTCAACCTTCTCTTCGAGGAGTTTAGCCAGAGCCCTCTCATTACATAGTATCTCCTGGCTAAACTCCCCAGGTGACTGCATCTCACATGCACGTAATATTCTTAGTTCAGCCTCAACGAGACTAACATCTTCACGTTTCCTGCGTGCTATCAATTTAGAGTGTTTTATGATGACATTTTTAAAGGAAACTTTACAAGACTCCCACCAGTCAAGATCCTTCCGATCTGATCCGGATAGAAAGCCCCATAATTTCCTTATATCCTTTACTAACCCTGGATTTTCGAGTATGGATGTATTACATTTCCAGAAGCCCGGCCCTACGAGCTTTGGCTCGTAGCCCCGGACTTCTGCAACAACCATATTATGATCTGAAAATGAACAGTGGTAAGTGGAAATTCTGGATATAAACTGTAAAAAGTCAGAGTTGCTGTAAAATCTATCCAATCTACAGTAAACACCATTACTATTATTCCAAGTGTACTCTTGGCCAAGAGGGAATTTGGAGCGATAAATATCTTCCAAGTGGAAATCCCTTCTCAGATCACCCAACTCTTTAGAACCAAAATGACCTTTTCGCATAGAACCTCCCGCTTTATCCAAAGTGGGATTTTCTATGCAATTAAAATCACCACCTAATATTATGTTTTTATTACCAACCAAAAAATTAGGGAGGAAGGCAAAAAGTGCCCTCCTGTCTAAAATATCATTTGGGGCATAAACATTAATGAAACTAAACGGAACGTCTGCTATTTTTACATTTACTGCAATGACTCTTCCGGCTTCGTCCGAGTACCATGTACCCATCTGAAACTGGAGGGACTTACTAATCAAAATACCAACACCCCGACTGGAGTTATTCCCATGACTCCAGAAAGCCTGGGCCCCAAGGGTGTCTGCTATACCCTTGGCCTCCTCGTCGGAAACCAGGTACGTCTCCTGGAGAAAAAGCACATTAATGCAGTGATGCAAAATAAAATACGACAGGACCGAGACCTTTTTGGGGTTTCTCAGCCCTCTCACGTTCAGTGTGGCTACCTTTACGGTCATCATAAAGTTGGGCTGGGGCTACCTTATGTAGCACTGGTACCCTGCCTGGCTTGACTCGCCAGTTTGGCCTTCTTTATTTCTGACAGCGGCGACGGCATGGCCGCCGCTGGAATATGGGAATATACAGATTTCCGTTTCTGGTTGTTCTCCTCTACCTCCATAGACTCCTCCCCGTGTCCCGTTACTCCCCCTCTCCCTTCCCCCGACCCTCCTCCCTCTCCCACCCCTGCACCTCCCCCCTCCTTCCCATCCTTCTTCTCGCCCTCCCCTTTCCCTGCCCGATTGTTTAGCCAATTAGATGCTTTTGTGAAAAAGCCTCGCCCTTTGCCTGAATCTTGCTCTACTTCCTTTTCTACTGGATCCCTTATCTGTACTCTCTCCCTTGCCACATTTCTGTTCCCCTTATCACTCCCCTTATTTCCGTAATTTCCCCCAGACACCTGAGCACCTGCTGCTGCCGAGGCCAGTTTCGATGTTCCCTCCTTCTTGCTCACTTCAGGTTTCCTCGCCTCCATGACCGCCTTAGTTGCCTCGGGGGTCTTGGTCTCCGTCGTCCTTCGTTCCGCTCGTTTCCTCTCCGCCTCCTCGTTGTCCATGGCTACCTGCCTTCGATCGTCCGGGGTCTGGAAAAGAGCTCCCCACCCTGTTTTTGGCCCCTCTCCCCTCTTACTTCTCGGACATTCGCTCTTCACGTGCCCTTGCTCATGGCACCTCCAGCAAACAGGGGCCCTGCCTGGAACGGTGATGTTGGTAGAAAAGCGATCCCCTTCATACGTAAAGTCTAACTTATATGGCAATTTGTCAACATCCCCTTTACACTTTGCACGGATGGTGCCGGTCAATGCCGTGTCTGACCCTGCGGACTCATAAATGAAGTCTACTACCTCTACATTCCTAAAAATGTTTCTCCTTATCCAGTTCTCCGGAATCCACGCAGGGAAATTGTGGAGTCGGGCCATTTTGGTGGCCCGAACAAACCGAAATTCCCCTTTGTGGTTCTTCTCGGCGAACCGGCGGAGGGTGTAGCTCTGCTCCTTCAAGACAATCTTTTTCAATGCCAAACACTTTTCGAATTCTTCGGTACTTTTGAATGTTATTTGCCATTCTTTGGCCATACGTACAATGGCTCTGACTTGAGAAAAATTGATTACATCAGACAGTGCTTTTACAATTTCGCTTCGATCGAAAAGGTTAAATTCAGTTTCAATTGCTAGAGTCACAAAAACCAGCTCCACATTGGGGCTACCCATTGCACCTTTTGGAGCCGCGGCTCCACTCTCCTTCTCAACCTCGGCGACGAAGTCGGGGGCGGGGATGGTGTGCAGCTTGGCGGGCGGTGCCTCCGGCGTCTTCTCCGTTTCCTGCGTCTCCTGCGTCTCCTGCGTCACGAGAAATCGCTGCGCGTCCTGCAGTGATGGGGTCGGGGATGAGTTTCGCCTCCTTCCCTTCCGGTCCGCGACGAGCGTGAACCCTCCTTCGTCATCGGACCCAGTCTCCGGCGTCCGCTGACCGGGCGTGATCAGTTGGTCCTGGGAGTCCAGGAGGCCGTCCTGCGTGGACACCGGCCCTCCTGGTCCCTGGCCCGGAGTCTCGGAAGACATCCGGCACTGTCCTTAATGAAACACAGTGGCAGTGTGCAAGAGACACTGAAAGTGTGCTTAAGGATGACCGTACAGCATCCGTTGCTGTCCTTAATACAACACAGTGGCAGCGTGCAAGAGACGCTACAAGTGTGCTTAAGGAGTGGCAGTGGCTACGGTATTGCCACTGCGCAAAGCTACCGAGCGAAGGTGAACTGGCTTGATATATGCTTAGTCAAATTACAGGGGAAAGGTGTCCTAGCACCGGCAGAGTTAATCATGTCACCTAAAACGTTTCTTGTTGGCACCTAATGGGTGAAATGTTGAGTCAAAGTGGAGGCAGAAATATTGTTACACATTATTGAATGTGTTATATTCTGTAGGGTTTCCAGCAACTATTCGTTTGTGGCATTTTGGAGTGGCAGAGGTTGGTTTAAAGGGGAGAGTGGGAGTAGGTGGAGGCACCTAGTGGCAAGGTCTGGCACTACTGACAACTGCTTATGTCAGTGGTTGCACCCACTTTATTGGCTTAAATTGTCAATTGAGAGTGGTCTGTATTTGACAGTGTGACATCACGAAACAAAATGGCGGAAATCAACACATTGAAGGGTGGTGGGGGGACCAACACTGTTGAGCATAGGGAGAAGAGAAAGTGTTATCTTTGTTTAATTGTCATCTCCCTTAGGAGATGTCAGAAATTGCGTGTGCCGATCCATATTTCAGGACGACACCGCGGGGTATTGGGTATAGTTTTCAACTAGCAATAACCGCGCCTCGGATGGACCTCATTGGCTACGGTATTGCCACTGCGCAAAGCTACCGAGCGAAGGTGAACTGGCTTGATATATGCTTAGTCAAATTACAGGGGAAAGGTGTCCTAGCACCGGCAGAGTTAATCATGTCACCTAAAACGTTTCTTGTTGGCACCTAATGGGTGAAATGTTGAGTCAAAGTGGAGGCAGAAATATTGTTACACATTATTGAATGTGTTATATTCTGTAGGGTTTCCAGCAACTATTCGTTTGTGGCATTTTGGAGTGGCAGAGGTTGGTTTAAAGGGGAGAGTGGGAGTAGGTGGAGGCACCTAGTGGCAAGGTCTGGCACTACTGACAACTGCTTATGTCAGTGGTTGCACCCACTTTATTGGCTTAAATTGTCAATTGAGAGTGGTCTGTATTTGACAGTGTGACATCACGAAACAAAATGGCGGAAATCAACACATTGAAGGGTGGTGGGGGGACCAACACTGTTGAGCATAGGGAGAAGAGAAAGTGTTATCTTTGTTTAATTGTCATCTCCCTTAGGAGATGTCAGAAATTGCGTGTGCCGATCCATATTTCAGGACGACACCGCGGGGTATTGGGTATAGTTTTCAACTAGCAATAACCGCGCCTCGGATGGACCTCATTGGCTTTTTTTTTTTTTTTTTTTTTTGGGGACTTAGTCCCTCTTTTCCCCTCCTTTCCCATTTCCCGAACATATTTATATTTTTATTTACAATCATTCATCATTTTCGGGTTCAGGCCCTCGCAATGAGGAGCTCTGCCACTCTACTGCCCTTCCCCATGGCAATCGTTTCAATGGTTTCCGGGTTCCAGCCCCTTTCGGGTAACCGGCCCTTGCTGTAAACTAAAAACATGGTACAGGTTATGTATATACAGGTTTTTATTCAGTAGTTGAAGCTCCAGCTTTCGTTGGAGAGGGTACACAGAGCTCCGTTACAGAGCCACATCTTTTTAAACTGGGGGCTTTTTAATCTTTTAAGATCGACCTGAAACCTAAACTTCAGGTCTGCTAACAACATTTCTAGTAAACTATTAGAATTGAAAACTTTTCTCTCTTTTTCGACTTTACATCTAATAGTCCAAACATTATGTTTAAACAAAGATATAATTAACAGACAAAGGGGGATAAACTTGCTACACTCTTTTGGGAGCAAGTTGAAAAAAAGGGCATTCCTGTCTAGGATAATAGTAGAACCTGTCATGTCCTTTATAATGTTTTCTATGATTGCCAGAACAGGCTTTGTGAAGGGACATATTAAAAACAGATGGAAAATATCCTCTACTCCAGTTTCACAGAGGGGACATTTTTCTGTGGGTGTTGTAAAAACGTTCTGCTTATG
This sequence comes from Harmothoe impar, assembly GCA_947462335.1. Lineage (NCBI taxonomy): Eukaryota > Metazoa > Annelida > Polychaeta > Phyllodocida > Polynoidae > Harmothoe > Harmothoe impar. The sequence continues at coordinate 81,881,860 of OX381707.1, read as the reverse complement.
CAAAAGACTCCTTACTGGCAGAATACTATGACACACCCTCCAGTTGAAGTCCTTTAAAAGGGGGCACAAAAAGGGGTGGAAGGTATTCTTCCATACCAGCTGGAAATCTAAATGAGCATTTTCATGTTTTAGAGAAACTTGCGCCTTCTCTTGTACATCGGGTAACAATATAGAATAAACCTTTTTGGAAGACATTATCTTTAAATCTATCTCTGGATTGTCCTCACAGAAACTCTTAAAGTCTGTTAGGCATTCCCTATAAAAGGGGGGAATAGAGTCGCAGTGAGGAATTGAATTCCTCCCCAGCTCCTCTTTCCACTTCCTTAAATGGAACCCTATGAAGTAAACAGCAAAATAGGTCCAGTAGTTCTGGACATCTTTGTAAAGAAGATCAATAACATGCATAATGCGAAAGGCTTTCAATTTAGTTGGAATATGGACAACTTTCTGGCCTCCTTCCATAAGGTCGGAGACCATCACCGTTCTCCTTACTCGATCTTGACCTTTCCATATGAAAGTATACATTCTTGAATCAAACATTTTCAGATGCTTCCTGTCTAGCTGTAGAACCTTCCCGACATACCACAGCTTAGAACAGGCAAAAATATTGGCCAGAAGGGCTCTACCTCTAAAAGAGGTCTTTCTACATAACCAATAATCGAGTACATTCTCAAATTTTACTGTGATTGGGTTCCAGTTTATATTAGACAATTCTTCTACATTTCTGGAGAAATAAACCCCCAACATTTTCAAACTATCATAAGTAAAATTCATCCCAAAGACATAATTACGTTTGGAAGCCCACCTCCCAAACCACATTCCTTTACATTTTTCCTTGTTTAGTTTAGCCCCAGAGGCTTTTCTGAATTTATTAGAAATGTCCAGAACGGTCCGTACCGAAGCCTCGTTCCGGATGATAATAGAGGTGTCATCCGCATACTGGATAACCTTTAGTTCGCCCTCGAACCCTGGGACGTTTGCTCCCTGTATATGGGGGGATAGACAAAGCATCCTGGTTAGAGGTTCAATACATAGGACATATAGCAAAGGGGAAAGACCACATCCCTGTCGGACTGACCTGTCCACCTTAAACGGTTCAGACAGGAATCCATTCACCTGTACAGATGAGACAATATCATTATATAATAGTTTGACCCAGGATATAAAATCTGGACCAAAACCATATTTTTGTAAGCACAGAAACATATACTGGTGCGACACTCGGTCGAAAGCCTTGGCTTGATCCAGACTCAGGATGCCACATGGGACATCCTTCATCTGGACGTAGTCAAAAAGCGATCGAATTAGGTGCAGATGATCTGTTATAGACCTTCCTGGAACTGCGCAGGTCCGCTCCTGTCCAACCAAGGAGGAAATGACTTTAGAAAGTCTATTAGTTAAGGATTTAGAAATTATCTTATAATCCACTGTCAAAAGAGTAATAGGTCTCCAACAGGTAAGGAGTTCCTTTCTGTTGGGGTCTTTACAGATCAAAGTTACAACCCCTTTTCTCTGGGATGGACATAGTAAACCTTGGTCAAAGGCATTGTTCATGATTTGTACAAAATCTTTACCAAAAAGGGGGAAAAAATGGACATAGAACTCCTTTGGCAAACCATCTATGCCCGGAGTCTTGCCATCCTTCATACCCTTCAGGGCCTCGAGACACTCGGCAGCTGTAAGGGGGCCTTCGCAATAAAGCTTGTCCTCCACTGCTAGAAAAGGTAGGTTAGAAGTGAATTCATCAACAACATCTAAATCTATAGGTTCAGAGGAAAAAAGACCTTTGTAGAACTCTCTACAGGCGTCTTGAATCTCCTCCTGACCCTCAATAGGGACATTGTCAACAACTAAACTTTGGATAACTTTATCTCTCCCCCTAGTCACTTCCCTACGCAGAAAGTAACTAGTGTAATGTGTTATATTCTGTAGGGTTTCCAGCAACTATTCGTTTGTGGCATGTTGGAGCAGCAGTGGTTGGTTTAAAGGGGAGAGTGGGAGTAGGTGGAGGCACCTAGTGGCAAGGTCTGGCACTACTGACAACTACTTATGTCAGTGGTTGCACCCACTTTATTGGCTTAAATTGTCAATTGAGAGCGGTCTGTTTTTGGAGCCACGGCCACCAGTATATTAAACCCTCCTTTCAGCCATGTTAGATGTACCCCGAGAAACCCTCTCTCTGCATCTATGCTTGACACTGGGGCTCCCTTCATCCCTCCCCCCTTCCATGCATGCCTGCAGTCCCAGAGATATAATGTGGCTGACTGAAAGATTATTATTTTGTTGTTGAAAAATGTGCCTTTTACGGTGTGTGTGTGATATTACCACATGCGTGATATTGCACACATTTACCGTAAAGGGAAACAAGGATGGTCCAATTTAGGAGCTGGTCCAATTTTGACCACCGGTGTTTTACCCCTACTTAGAGAGTGTTCATTTATTAATTACAGGGCGGGGGTGGTGAGTTTTCGCGGGGAGGCAAGAACATTTTTTAAGCTGCCCCCCTCGAGAGCGCGTGGAACGTTATGTGTGCCCCCCTTCCAGAAGGTGGCATAAAATTTTAACCCCCCCTTTGAACTGTAGTAACGCGCGGGTTTTTTAACTAAAAAGGGCCTTACATTTTTACGCCCCCCCCCTCAAGAGAGGCCAGAATGTTTACGCCCTCACCTCAGGAGGGTCAGAAATTTTTACGCCAACCCCCCCCCCCCCAAACCCACCACTCCCCCAACCCCCGTAACTAATAAATGAACACTCCCTTACCCTACCAGGGTGCTGTTTCTCTACAAATTTGCAGACGTCTGCAAATATATTGATTGAGCTCCGCAAATATATACGGATGTCCGCAAATATATACGGAGGTCCGTATCTGTATGCTTAAGTGCCAAAAAGACATATAAGCCTATATTTGCGGAGCTCCTTAAATATATGGAGAGTGTATTTACGGACGTCCGCAAATTTACGGACGTCCGTATATTTGTGGAGAAACACCATCCAGCAGAGAAATCTCTATGGGGGTAGATGGCTAAATTCGACATGGCGACATGGAGCTTAGTGACATGCGACATGAGGTTTGAAAAGATAGTGACAGGGGACATGAGTAATTCTTAAAATCGACAAGGGACATGGGGATTAATAAGCGACATTGACATGCGACATGGCTATTTGATAAAATCGACATGCGACATGGGGACCCCCCCATCTATACCCCCATCACTACAGTAAGCTACAGTATGATTGTACCGTACAAAAATCTCATTTGATGATTGATTCCTAATAATGGCATTGCTGGTATCTTCCCAAATTTGGCCACATTTTAGACCTTTAAACGGACCTATATCCACCAATAACTGGACTAAAGACTTGATATTAGGCTCGTTGGAATCGTACCCAGTCAGCAAAGATACGTTGGGCCAACGTTGGGCCAACAGTAGTCAATGTTGGTATGACGTCAGATTCTGACATTGGGCCAACGTTCATTTGTCCGTCCATCAGAACGTCGCCATGATGTCGCAAAGAAATGACGTTGGCCCAACGTTGGCCCAACATTACGACGTTGGCCCAACGTCAGATTTTTAACATTGTGCCAACGTCTTATGACGTTGTACCAACGTCAAGCCGACGATATTTAGAGCCTAAAAATGACATTATTCCAACATTTATTTTCTAACATTTATTGGTGATGTTGGCCCAATATTGTGCCAACATGTTATATGTATATATTTACCCAGCTTCAAATGTGATCATCTTTTTAGAGACTCATTCTCTATTTGCATTTTATTTCACCTTAATCCTAGTCCAAGGGGCCAAGAAGTGATACAAAAAAGGGTTTCAACCATTATCTTATCTGCTTGCCATTGCCCACAAAATGGTGTCCTCATATAAATATTGCTAGGATTATGGTATCTCAATTGGAATTTTGGTAGTTAAACATTTTGTAGTTTATGAATGCTATACTTCTTGCTTAAACATTATACAGCCCAGGAGGGTCCTATTAGTACCCCATTATGGGGTCAAATAATGGGGTGGGTGGTTAATATCTCTCCATACAACCTTCCATGCCCTCTGGTGGACGTTGGAAATACGTTGGAGAGTATATTCAACGTTGGGCCAACATTGATTTGCTAACGTTGGCACAACATGGGTTATCTGATGTCGTACCAACGTTGGAAGATCATTGGGAGTATTTTTAACATTGGTCCAACATAGATTTGCCAATGTTGCACCAACGTTGGCACAATGTTGAAATACCGGTATTGCCTGCGACGGTGCCGACCATTGCCAACGTTGGCCCAATGTATCCTTGCTAGCTGGGTACAGTTTAGATCTACATGGTCAGTGATCCTCAGTGGGCTCGCTAAAGGCTCTGGGCTATTTAAACCCCCTACTTTGGAGATCTAGATGGGGGGGGGGGGGGTCCCCATGTCGCCTTAATAAATGCTCATGTCCCTTGTCACTATCTTTCTATTCCTCCTGTCGATTTTAAGAAATGCCCATGTCCCCCGGGAGGGCCACTCCTTCAGTATTAATGACTATGTGTGAACACAATTCCAAGGGAAAGGGTATCTTTTTGGGCCCTAGGCACGGACCCGCGAGGGTCCTTGATAAGCGGTGCTTTTTAAGCAAATTTGGGGAGAAAGGGGTACATTTTCAGACCCTCATGGCTTTTTAAAAGGTATTTTTTACTTTATTTTTCTACAATATTTCTTGGGCACCCTTGATTCAGATATTTTCTCAGGGTCACCCTGTGATTAGGGTATATTTTTCAGGGTCATTCATGATTAGGGTCCGTTTTTCTGGTAAGTTTACCTTGAAAAGGGTATGCTTTTTAAAAGTTTCGCCCCTTGATAAGGGTACCAATTTAAGGGTGATGTTCGCACATAGTGACTATAGAAAAGATAGGGAGTGGCCCTCCCGGGCCATGTCCCCTGTCGATTTTTAAGAAATGCCCATGTCCCTTGTCACTATCTTTTAATTTCTCCTGTCGTTTGTCACTAAGCCCCATGTCACCATGATTTTATTTAAGAAACAGCTATGTCGCCCTGTCGATTTTAGGGGTCCACCCCCCCCCCCCCCATACTTTCAGCAACAATGGTCTAGGGCCTAGTAGTGGATAGTAGTGCACTTCCGGCACTGTCACCGCTCCGTGGCGTAGGCCCGGGTCCGTAGCCTAGGCGGCAGGCCTACCGTACTACCGGTAATACTTCTATGAAGTACCATTGATTTAACCATGAAACTATAGGGAAGCAATGCTACTATACTTTTATGATTTAACATCCCTCGTTAGTTATAACCAGCGACTTCGTCGCCGGGATACTGAACGTTATACACCACTGTCGCCCCAGTTTGGGCGCGGGAACTTTGCTGCCGAGGTACGGGCGTCTTTATGACCTAGGCAGGCCTACCTACGCAGATGGCCGTGCTGTGTTACATACCGTTTCGTGGATGTTTGCATGATGGATGTTATGAAATAAAAGTAGTTTATATGCTGAGATAATGTTATACCTCCATTGCAATATTCACAGAGAATATTAGAAAGTAGAAAGTGAAGTGCTCAGCATGAAGGAAGATGAGAAATCAATTTATAAGAAGACAGTTAAGCCCAAAATCCACGGCGGCAGGAAGCTGCGTTAAAATGGTTTCGCGGCCCTGTCGCGCCTTTTTCGCGGCTGTGCCGCCAAAGTCCACGGCGTTACAGGGGCGAAATCGGCGCGGCAGGGCCGCGAAACCATTTTAACGCAGCTTTCTGCCGCCGTGGATTTTGGGCTTTATGGTGGGAAAATATTTGACTTTGACAACTGCAGAGATCACCATGTGCCAGGCGATCGCCGACCGAAAGTAAATAAGGAGGTAACTAAATGTAGTGACGTCAACCATGACGTGCACTCATAAATAGCTGTTGTCATGGAGATGCTGCAGTCTGACTCTCTTAGAAGTGCGTCACGAAATCCGCCCCTGTGACGTCACAACGTTCCGTGACGTCACAACGTCTCGTGACGTCACAACGATTGCTTTTCGGACGACTTCAGTGCAGAATTCCCGTTACGGCTATTAAACGATATCTCAAGATGTTAACAGGAATGTTTTTGTACGGGATTGTCAATGATGCCTGATAATCATGACTGACATGAGCAGGTAGGTGTTTTAATATAATAATTAGGCCTATAAACTAGACTATGTGTGTTAATAATGCAGCTTTTCCGGGTACTTGTAGATCTAGGTCCGGGATCTAGGTATGCCTCAACTACGTCGTCGGCCAGGCGCCGCTTTGTCTTTTGACCTTACCCCGGCTTTTTGCCCGGGCACTCTTTTAATTCACTTGAATCGCATGTAGGCTATTCTAATGTGGCTGTAGGCCTAGTGGACAAAACCGTTTGCATTTGTTGCAAAAAGAAACTTACTTTGAACGTGTAGATCTAAGTCAATCACTGTGTAGAACGAAGAGGTGCTATCAAATCAATAAACGCTTGTAGCTTTTAAGATGAGTGTAAAGAAATAATATTATCCTATTCATGTTCATGACAGTGCGACAATATAGATAAAGGTCATAGGCCTATCTTTACACTCTCCTCCCTAGAGTGGTTATGCAGGGAGACCAGCTGTATTAGTTGATGTAGATCTACGCTACTCTAGGAAAAAATATAAAAAATTGTGAACTTGAACTTGAACTTTAATAAGCCCCGGGTTTTCAGCACACTGGTGTGTGTTCTTATTATTAGGCCTACCGTCTTTGTCTATTCATTAGGCCTACAGTAGGCCTAAGTGAGTAACTTCATTAGAAAATCACAATTGTTTTATTTGTTCCCGGGTCTCAGACTCTATATCAGTAAGATAAGAATATGGACGTTCAAGATTTATGACCAGGAACAGTAATCATATGAAACTAGGCCTAGGGCCTATTCAGATGCATGATATCACATAGATTGTCATGAAGTCAAGGTTGCGACCATTGAATCAAAGCGATTATTGACCCAAGCCCACCCAATTCAGTGCTTCTTATTAAACAACAACAGGGAAATCGGGAGCGTACCCAAGAATGCATTTCGTCTGCTCACTCTGTCTTCAACTGTAGAAAACAAGAGACCAAACATCTGCTAGGAGAATGATTTTTCACAACACTACAGAGGCTGAGGCATTCCCAGAGTGCAGTGTACTAAATCAGACAAACGCTGTCTGCACGAATTTCCCGCGCCACTATCGCCGGCAGCGGAGCTGCTGGTAGACTAAAAAAAGTAACCAATTCAATGTTGTGCTGTCACTGTACTAATTGGCACAGTAATGCTCTAATATTTTCCTCTTTTTCACTTTCAAGTGGCTCCAAATGTGGTTCAATATTTGATGGCCTGCATAGATGACGCCTTAATAACAAAAAGCTTAGGCCTATTTAAAATGTCAGTCAATATCGGAGTCAAATCAGATTTTGCGGTAATTGCCATGGAAAAAGCAGTCTAAACATGATCAATTTTTCAAGTGCCCCACCGACCTGTGACCTTGAGTTTGACCTCCAAGCATGACCCCTTGGTTACCATGGATACCACAAACTTTTTAAAACGTTTTTTTAAACCAAGCATTGCCCATCTTCTGGTATGCCTATTATTACTCCCAGTCAAAAACAAGGTCTCCTAGCACTGAGGCCAAAAAAAAAAAAGTTGTGTTCAGGTATCCCTAGGCCTAGCGACCCTATTTTGTTGGCCCTACCCAATTTTTTTTTTTTTTTTTTTTTTTGGAAGGCATTTTTGTGTTTTTTCTACCAAAAAACACTTTTTTTTAACTGAAATATATTTTTTCCGAAAATCATATATTTTTTCTGAACATTATATGAAAATGGGAGGAATTTTGTCTCAAAATCCTTAAAAAAATTTGGTAAAAAAAAAAAAAAATCGACCTACCTACCCTTTTTTTTTTGGGCCATGTTACCTGAACACAACTTTTTTTTTTTTGGCCTGATTATATCCACTAGAAGTCCATTTTTAGTGGGGACTGTTTGGCTATTAGTACCATGACACCTTGTGTATTAAAGGCCGTGGCAGGACAAGCTTCTGTTCAGCTCCAGTAGGGGGCAGGATGGTGCAGCATAATGTGCATCAGCTTCAGGTGAAACGCTCCGTCAGGTAGACCGCCAGCCACTGTCTTCTCACTGTGTCTGTGCTCTCCATCCTTAAGCTTATATTACTTCCTACTGTATTCTATCAAGTCACAATGCATTAACTTAAGTAATATATTATTCTGTAGTATATTGCCCTCATTATTGTGGGGAACTATTTGTGGTAAAGCCAGTTTTGTAGTATTGCAATAAGATAGTCTTTGTGATCATTGTTCACAATTCCTGGTGTGTTAAATTATTGGTACGAGTGACAGGATGCATTTATAACAAATACAGAGTACCATATGTCATGGTTTTTATCAGATGACTTAATGAATGATGTATTACCAGCAGGCCCTGCAGGGCAAGGCAGCTGATGATAAATGTGTTTGACAAGAATAGACATTTGCAATGAGTATGGCACTGGATCTATCATTGGTTGGCTCTTATTAAGTTTTTTGTGTGTGTCATTGGACAGGGTAAATGCAACATTTTTATCCCTACAGTATACTGTTTTGTTTAATGTATCAAACATTCCAAGCAATGATAAAACCTGGTTATAATAAACTCGTTGGTACCAGCATGATAAATCTGTTGTATTATAGATTTGATGCATCCATGTTAAATTATAGATCTAAATGTGTTCCTTATGAATGGAATTTTGTTATTTTGTTATTATGTTTTACTGTAATGCAACATGAATCATAATAATGCAACAGTTATCGATATAAATCTGTTTGTTCTACTTCTGTCTTATTTTTTTTTAGCTTTCATCTAAGTCTATGTGAGTAATTCAATAAGTGGTAAACAAACACCAGTGTGCTGAAAAGCTACAAGAGTTTATTGGTAGCGCCTCTTGGTTCTACACGGGTTGATAACAGACAAGCTGGATTGGTGCGGCACACTGCGACACACGCCCCTCCCCCAGCGGCCCTGCCTCGGCAGGACGGGAGGATGGACATACAGACAGACAAAACTCAAGGACGTTCCCAGAGGGCACACGGCAAGGCTGGACAGCAAGAGCCTTTATTTGTCATTCAAGGAAAGGGGAGAAACAATAATATCACAAGTTTAGTACATTTTAGTTAAGCACAAACATTTGACAATTACCTAGGAATGTTATATAATGACAATGAAAAGGAAAACTGATGTCATGCTGCGAGAAAACAGGAGTCACAATAGTCAATCTGGAAGGAACGACCCATTTATCTAAAAACTTCCACACTGATTTACTCTAGCGCAAGCCTCCGAATCAAGTTTGTGTCTGTTGAAGTGCGTTTCGGGGCTTCACGCCGCTCTACAAAAGTAGCTATGTAGGAAAAAGCTATATATACGGGCACTTGATTGGGGGATTGGTGTGCAGTGGCCATGCCCTCTTTTATAGACAATACGGCATGCAGACAAACACCGGAGTGACGTTAGAAAGCGGGCGTCGACGTGTCGGTAAAGCCGACAAGACGACTCGCCGCTGTGTAATAGTCAAAAGGTCACGTGTGATGACAGTTGACACCTCGACAGTTGACACTTACAAATGAAAGGTAGCAGTCGGGGAAGGAGAAAAAGCGCACCACCCTGCCGCCGTGTGCCACCGTCTGATCCCGCAGCACGTCCACTACTGGATGCGGCTCCCCCCAAACGGGAAGTAAATCAACAACGGCAATAATCATTGTAAGAAATGGCAAATTTACTAGTAAAACCACATTCACGCTGTGATCTGACTGCATCCACGTAACCCACACGATTCTCAATAAGACGAGCACTACAAAAGCTCAGGAGGTAGATGTGTTATGACGAGACCGCCCCTCTATCGCCCTGCTTCGCTTTGGTCCGTTTGGTTTGGATTTAACTCCTCTGGCATCAATGAACTGAACAGACTTCTCTCAACAACAGTAAGCATACATTACTTTAAAGTTGCATCAGAAGCCAAGATAAATATTTGCACTTTTCCCCATGTGTGGACCTGACGTCCACAGAATATACATGTATAGTCGCGAAGCAGCGTGCGATGTGAGGGGCAGTCCCAGGGATATGACTGACTGTCACGACTCTCTTCACCGTTCCCCGCCAACCTGGATCCGACCTTTTTGGAAGTTGCTACTACCTCGCGGTTCATTCAGCCTTAATGACTAATTATTATTCCATGTTAAGTTTGTGCGCTAAGAGTGAGAGCACAGTGCCGTGTAGTAAACTGGTTCGGGCGGTGAGGAGGAGAACGGATCTGACCAGTCCGACTGGATACAGGGATGATGAGTGGATGAGGGTACTTGAATTGCATTACTCTTACATCAAAATAGTCTAATTTTCATTGAAGAAAGAAACTTGCACACGTAATGTGAAAATGTATTAGGAGTTAGCAGACGGATGAGGGTGAGCTATAATACAGATACATCTACTTCCTTCTCACACACACCCCATATAGGATTATTGGAGACGTGCCGTGCTGGCCTCGTATTCTGCATGGCAATAGTATATACTCCCTGAAGCTTTGGTACATGAAATACATGCATGAAAGTTAAAAATTACCTATTCACATACTCTGATAACATAAACAAAATACTTTGGGAATGCTACTATACAAATGTCACCTACAATTTACATTGCATCTTCAACCTGCATCATGACAATAATAATGAACTTTATCATGTTTGCTTTGTTTAATTGTCATCTCCCTTAGGAGATGTCAGAAATTGCGTGTGCCGATCCATATTTCAGGACGACACCGCGGGGTATTGGGTATAGTTTTCAACTAGCAATAACCGCGCCTCGGATGGACCTCATTGGCTACGGTATTGCCACTGCGCAAAGCTACCGAGCGAAGGTGAACTGGCTTGATATATGCTTAGTCAAATTACAGGGGAAAGGTGTCCTAGCACCGGCAGAGTTAATCATGTCACCTAAAACGTTTCTTGTTGGCACCTAATGGGTGAAATGTTGAGTCAAAGTGGAGGCAGAAATATTGTTACACATTATTGAATGTGTTATATTCTGTAGGGTTTCCAGCAACTATTCGTTTGTGGCATTTTGGAGTGGCAGAGGTTGGTTTAAAGGGGAGAGTGGGAGTAGGTGGAGGCACCTAGTGGCAAGGTCTGGCACTACTGACAACTGCTTATGTCAGTGGTTGCACCCACTTTATTGGCTTAAATTGTCAATTGAGAGTGGTCTGTATTTGACAATGTGACATCACGAAACGAAATGGCGGAATCAACACATTGTGGGGTGGTGGGGGGACCAACACTGTTGAGCATAGGGAGAAGAGAAAGTGTTATCTTTGTTTAATTGTCATCTCCCTTAGGAGATGTCAGAAATTGCGTGTGCCGATCCATATTTCAGGACGACACCGCGGGGTATTGGGTATAGTTTTCAACTAGCAATAACCGCGCCTCGGATGGACCTCATTGGCTACGGTATTGCCACTGCGCAAAGCTACCGAGCGAAGGTGAACTGGCTTGATATATGCTTAGTCAAATTACAGGGGAAAGGTGTCCTAGCACCGGCAGAGTTAATCATGTCACCTAAAACGTTTCTTGTTGGCACCTAATGGGTGAAATGTTGAGTCAAAGTGGAGGCAGAAATATTGTTACACATTATTGAATGTGTTATATTCTGTAGGGTTTCCAGCAACTATTCGTTTGTGGCATTTTGGAGTGGCAGAGGTTGGTTTAAAGGGGAGAGTGGGAGTAGGTGGAGGCACCTAGTGGCAAGGTCTGGCACTACTGACAACTGCTTATGTCAGTGGTTGCACCCACTTTATTGGCTTAAATTGTCAATTGAGAGTGGTCTGTATTTGACAATGTGACATCACGAAACGAAATGGCGGAATCAACACATTGTGGGGTGGTGGGGGGACCAACACTGTTGAGCATAGGGAGAAGAGAAAGTGTTATCTTTGTTTAATTGTCATCTCCCTTAGGAGATGTCAGAAATTGCGTGTGCCGATCCATATTTCAGGACGACACCGCGGGGTATTGGGTATAGTTTTCAACTAGCAATAACCGCGCCTCGGATGGACCTCATTGGCTACGGTATTGCCACTGCGCAAAGCTACCGAGCGAAGGTGAACTGGCTTGATATATGCTTAGTCAAATTACAGGGGAAAGGTGTCCTAGCACCGGCAGAGTTAATCATGTCACCTAAAACGTTTCTTGTTGGCACCTAATGGGTGAAATGTTGAGTCAAAGTGGAGGCAGAAATATTGTTACACATTATTGAATGTGTTATATTCTGTAGGGTTTCCAGCAACTATTCGTTTGTGGCATTTTGGAGTGGCAGAGGTTGGTTTAAAGGGGAGAGTGGGAGTAGGTGGAGGCACCTAGTGGCAAGGTCTGGCACTACTGACAACTGCTTATGTCAGTGGTTGCACCCACTTTATTGGCTTAAATTGTCAATTGAGAGTGGTCTGTATTTGACAATGTGACATCACGAAACGAAATGGCGGAATCAACACATTGTGGGGTGGTGGGGGGACCAACACTGTTGAGCATAGGGAGAAGAGAAAGTGTTATCTTTGTTTAATTGTCATCTCCCTTAGGAGATGTCAGAAATTGCGTGTGCCGATCCATATTTCAGGACGACACCGCGGGGTATTGGGTATAGTTTTCAACTAGCAATAACCGCGCCTCGGATGGACCTCATTGGCTTTTTTTTTTTTTTTTTTTTTTTTTTTTTTTGGGGACTTAGTCCCTCTTTTCCCCTCCTTTCCCATTTCCCAAACATATTTATATTTTTATTTACAATCATTCATCATTTTCGGGTTCAGGCCCTCGCAATGAGGAGCTCTGCCACTCTACTGCCCTTCCCCATGGCAATCTTTTCAATGGTTTCCGGGTTCCAGCCCCTTTCGGGTAACCGGCCCTTGCTGTAAACTAAAAACATGGTACAGGTTATGTATATACAGGTTTTTATTCAGTAGTTGAAGCTCCAACTTTCGTTGGAGAGGGTACACAGAGCTCCGTTACAGAGCCACATCTTTTTAAACTGGGGGCTTTTTAATCTTTTAAGATCGACCTGAAACCTAAACTTCAGGTCTGCTAACAACATTTCTAGTAAACTATTAGAATTGAAAACTTTTCTCTCTTTTTCGACTTTACATCTAATAGTCCAAACATTATGTTTAAACAAAGATATAATTAACAGACAAAGGGGAATAAACTTGCTACACTCTTTTGGGAGCAAGTTGAAAAAAAGGGCATTCCTGTCTAGAATAACAGTAGAACCTGTCATGTCTTTTATAATGTTTTCTACGATTGCCAGAACAGGCTTTGTGAAGGGACATATTAAAAACAGATGAAAAATATCCTCTACTCCAGTTTCACAGAGGGGACATTTATCTGTGCGGGTGGTTAAAACATCCTGCTTATGCAAAAGACTCCTTACTGGCAGAATACCATGACTCACCCTCCAGTTGAAGTCCTTTAAAAGGGGGCACAAAAAGGGGTGGAAGGTATTCTTCCATACCAGCTGGAAATCTAAATGAGCATTTTCATGTTTTAGAGAAACTTGCGCCTTCTCTTGTACATCGGGTAACAATATAGAATAAACCTTTTTGGAAGACATTATCTTTAAATCTATCTCTGGATTGTCCTCACAGAAACTCTTAAAGTCTGTTAGGCATTCCCTATAAAAGGGGGGAATAGAGTCGCAGTGAGGAATTGAATTCCTCCCCAGCTCCTCTTTCCACTTCCTTAAATGAAAACCGATGAAGTAAACAGCAAAATAGGTCCAGTAGTTCTGGACATCTTTGTAAAGAAGATCAATAACATGCATAATGCGAAAAGCCTTCAATTTAGTCGGAATATGGACAACTTTCTGGCCTCCTTCCATAAGGTCGGAGACCATCACCGTTCTCCTTACTCGATCTTGACCTTTCCATATGAAAGTATACATTCTTGAATCAAAAATTTTCAGATGCTTCCTGTCTAGCTGTAGAACCTTCCCGACATACCACAGCTTAGAACAGGCAAAAATGTTGGCCAGAAGGGCTCTACCTCTAAAAGAGGTCTTTCTACATAACCAATAATCGAGTACATTCTCAAATTTTACTGTGATTGGGTTCCAGTTTATATTAGACAATTCTTCTACATTTCTGGAGAAATAAACCCCCAACATTTTCAAACTATCATAAGTAAAATTCATCCCAAAGACATAGTTACGTTTGGAAGCCCACCTCCCAAACCACATTCCTTTACATTTTTCCTTGTTTAGTTTAGCCCCAGAGGCTTTTCTGAATTTATTAGAAATATCCAGAACGGCTCGCACCGAAGCCTCGTTCCGAATGATAATAGAGGTGTCATCCGCATACTGGATAACCTTTAGTTCGCCCTCGAACCCTGGGACGTTTGCTCCCTGTATATGGGGGGATAGACAAAGCATCCTGGTGAGAGGTTCAATACATAGGACATATAACAAAGGGGAAAGACCACATCCCTGTCGGACTGACCTGTCCACCTTAAACGGTTCAGACAGGAAGCCATTCACCTGTATAGATGAAACAATATCATTATATAGTAATTTGACCCAGGATATAAAATCTGGGCCAAAACCATATTTTTGTAAGCACAGAAACATATACTGGTGCGACACTCGGTCGAAAGCCTTGGCTTGGTCCAGACTCAGGATGCCACATGGGACATCCTTCATCTGGACATAGTCAAAAAGGGATCGAATTAGGTGCAGATGATCTGTTATAGACCTTCCTGGAACTGCGCAGGTCTGCTCCTGTCCAACCACCGAGGAAATGACTTTAGAAAGCCTATTAGTTAAAGATTTAGATATTATCTTATAATCTACTGTCAAAAGAGTAATAGGTCTCCAACAGGTAAGGAGTACCTTTCTGTTGGGGTCTTTACAGATCAAAGTTACAACCCCCTTTCTCTGGGATGGACATAGTAAACCTTGGTCGAAGGCATTGTTCATGATTTGTACAAAATCTTTACCAAAAAGGGGGAAAAAATGGACATAGAACTCCTTTGGCAAACCATCTATGCCTGGAGTCTTGCCATCCTTCATACCCTTCAGGGCCTCGAGACACTCGGCGGCTGTAAGGGGGCCTTCGCAATAAAGCTTGTCCTCCACTGCTAGAAAAGGTAGGTTAGAGGTGAATTCATCAACAATATTTAAATCTATAGGTTCAGAGGAAAAAAGACCCTTGTAGAACTCTCTACAAGCGTCTTGAATCTCCTCCTGACCCTCAATAGGGACATTGTCAACAACTAAACTTTGGATAACTTTATCTTTCCCCCTAGTCACTTCCTTACTCAGAAAGTAACTACTGGGCTTCTCATCCAGATCTATATGATCTATTTTTGCTCTTAGGCGAGCTCCCTCAACCTTCTCTTCGAGGAGTTTAGCCAGAGCCCTCTCATTACATAGTATCTCCTGGCTAAACTCCCCAGGTGACTGCATCTCACATGCACGTAATATTCTTAGTTCAGCCTCAACGAGACTAACATCTTCACGTTTCCTGCGTGCTATCAATTTAGAGTGTTTTATGATGACATTTTTAAAGGAAACTTTACAAGACTCCCACCAGTCAAGATCCTTCCGATCTGATCCGGATAGAAAGCCCCATAATTTCCTTATATCCTTTACTAACCCTGGATTTTCGAGTATGGATGTATTACATTTCCAGAAGCCCGGCCCTACGAGCTTTGGCTCGTAGCCCCGGACTTCTGCAACAACCATATTATGATCTGAGAATGAACAGTGGTAAGTGGAAATTCTGGATATAAACTGTAAAAAGTCAGAGTTGCTGTAAAATCTATCCAATCTACAGTAAACACCATTACTATTATTCCAAGTGTACTCTTGGCCAAGAGGGAATTTGGAGCGATAAATATCTTCCAAGTGGAAATCCCTTCTCAGATCACCCAACTCTTTAGAACCAAAATGACCTTTTCGCATAGAACCTCCCGCTTTATCCAAAGTGGGATTTTCTATGCAATTAAAATCACCACCTAATATTATGTTTTTATTTCCAACCAAAAAATTAGGGAGGAAGGCAAAAAGTGCCCTCCTGTCTAAAATATCATTTGGGGCATAAACATTAATGAAACTAAACGGAACGTCTGCTATTTTTACATTTACTGCAATGACTCTTCCGGCTTCGTCCGAGTACCATGTACCCATCTGAAACTGGAGGGACTTACTAATCAAAATACCAACACCCCGACTGGAGTTATTCCCATGACTCCAGAAAGCCTGGGCCCCAAGGGTGTCTGCTATACCCTTGGCCTCCTCGTCGGAAACCAGGTACGTCTCCTGGAGAAAAAGCACATTAATGCAGTGATGCAAAATAAAATACGACAGGACCGAGACCTTTTTGGGGTTTCTCAGCCCTCTCACGTTCAGTGTGGCTACCTTTACGGTCATCTTAAAGTTGGGCTGGGGCTACCCTATGTAGCACTGGTACCCTGCCTGGCTTGACTCGCCAATTTGGCCTTCTTTATTTCTGACAGCGGCGACGGCATGGCCGCCGCTGGAATATGGGAATATACCGATTTCCGTTTCTGGTTGTTCTCCTCTACCTCCATAGACTCCTCCCCGTGTCCCGTTACTCCCCCTCTCCCTTCCCCCGACCCTCCTCCCTCTCCCACCCCTGCACCTCCCCCCTCCTTCCCATCCTTCTTCTCGCCCTCCCCTTTCCCTGCTCGATTGTTTAGCCAATTTGATGCTTTTGAGAAAAAGCCTCGCCCTTTGCCTGAATCTTGCTCTACTTCCTTTTCTACTGGATCCCTTATCTGTACTCTCTCCCTTGCCACATTGCTGTTTCCCTTATCACTCCCCTTATTTCCCATATTTCCCCCCGACACCTGAGCACCTGCTGCTGCCGAGGCCAGTTTTGATGTCCCCTCCTTCTTCCTCACTTCAGGTTTCCTCGCCTCCATGACCGCCTTAGTTGCCTCGGGGGTCTTGGTCTCCGTCGTCCTTCGTTCCGCTCGTTTCCTCTCCGCCTCCTCGTTGTCCATGGCTACCTGCCTTCGATCGTCCGGGGTCTGGAAAAGAGCTCCCCACCCTGTTTTTGGCCCCTCTCCCCTCTTACTTCTCGGACATTCGCTCTTCACGTGCCCTTGCTCATGGCACCTCCAGCAAACAGGGGCCCTGCCTGGAACGGTGATGTTGGTAGAAAAGCGATCCCCTTCATAAGTAAAGTCTAACTTATATGGCAATTTGTCAACATCCCCTTTACACTTTGCACGGATGGTGCCGGTCAATGCCGTGTCTGACCCTGCGGACTCATAAATGAAGTCTACTACCTCTACATTCCTAAAAATGTTTCTCCTTATCCAGTTCTCAGGAATCCACGCAGGGAAATTGTGGAGTCGGGCCATTTTGGTGGCCCGAACAAACCGAAATTCCCCTTTGTGGTTCTTCTCGGCGAACCGGCGGAGGGTGTAGCTCTGCTCCTTCAAGACAATTTTTTTCAATGCTAAACACTTTTCGAATTCTTCGGTACTTTTGAATGTTATTTGCCACTCTTTGGCCATACGTACAATGGCTCTGACTTGAGAAAAATTGATTACATCAGACAGTGCTTTTACAATTTCGCTTCTATCGAAAAGGTTAAACTCAGTTTCAATTGCTAGAGTCACAAAAACCAGCTCCACATTGGGGCTACCCATTACACCTTTTGGAGCCTCGGCTCCACTCTCCTTCTCAACCTCGGCGACGAAGTCGGGGGCGGGGATGGTGTGCAGCTTGGCGGGCGGAGCCTCCGGCGTCTTCTCCGTTTCCTGCGTCTCCTGGGTCACGAGAAATCGTTGCCCGTCCTGCAGTGATGGGGTCGGGGATGAGTTTCGCCTCCTTCCCTTCCGGTCCGCGACGAGCGTGAACCCTCCTTCTTCATCGGACCCAGTCTCCGGCGTCCGCTGACCGGGCGTGATCAGTTGGTCCTGGGAGACCAGGAGGCCGTCCTGCGTGGACACCGGCCCTCCTGGTCCCTGGCCCGGAGTCTCGGAAGACATCCGGCACTGTCCTTAATGAAACACAGTGGCAGTGTGCAAGAGACACTGAAAGTGTGCTTAAGGATGACCGTACAGCATCAGTTGCTGTCCTTAATACAACACAGTGGCAGCGTGCAAGAGACGCTACAAGTGTGCTTAAGGAGTGGCAGTGGCTACGGTATTGCCACTGCGCAAAGCTACCGAGCGAAGGTGAACTGGCTTGATATATGCTTAGTCAAATTACAGGGGAAAGGTGTCCTAGCACCGGCAGAGTTAATCATGTCACCTAAAACGTTTCTTGTTGGCACCTAATGGGTGAAATGTTGAGTCAAAGTGGAGGCAGAAATATTGTTACACATTATTGAATGTGTTATATTCTGTAGGGTTTCCAGCAACTATTCGTTTGTGGCATTTTGGAGTGGCAGAGGTTGGTTTAAAGGGGAGAGTGGGAGTAGGTGGAGGCACCTAGTGGCAAGGTCTGGCACTACTGACAACTGCTTATGTCAGTGGTTGCACCCACTTTATTGGCTTAAATTGTCAATTGAGAGTGGTCTGTATTTGACAATGTGACATCACGAAACGAAATGGCGGAATCAACACATTGTGGGGTGGTGGGGGGACCAACACTGTTGAGCATAGGGAGAAGAGAAAGTGTTATCTTTGTTTAATTGTCATCTCCCTTAGGAGATGTCAGAAATTGCGTGTGCCGATCCATATTTCAGGACGACACCGCGGGGTATTGGGTATAGTTTTCAACTAGCAATAACCGCGCCTCGGATGGACCTCATTGGCTACGGTATTGCCACTGCGCAAAGCTACCGAGCGAAGGTGAACTGGCTTGATATATGCTTAGTCAAATTACAGGGGAAAGGTGTCCTAGCACCGGCAGAGTTAATCATGTCACCTAAAACGTTTCTTGTTGGCACCTAATGGGTGAAATGTTGAGTCAAAGTGGAGGCAGAAATATTGTTACACATTATTGAATGTGTTATATTCTGTAGGGTTTCCAGCAACTATTCGTTTGTGGCATTTTGGAGTGGCAGAGGTTGGTTTAAAGGGGAGAGTGGGAGTAGGTGGAGGCACCTAGTGGCAAGGTCTGGCACTACTGACAACTGCTTATGTCAGTGGTTGCACCCACTTTATTGGCTTAAATTGTCAATTGAGAGTGGTCTGTATTTGACAATGTGACATCACGAAACGAAATGGCGGAATCAACACATTGTGGGGTGGTGGGGGGACCAACACTGTTGAGCATAGGGAGAAGAGAAAGTGTTATCTTTGTTTAATTGTCATCTCCCTTAGGAGATGTCAGAAATTGCGTGTGCCGATCCATATTTCAGGACGACACCGCGGGGTATTGGGTATAGTTTTCAACTAGCAATAACCGCGCCTCGGATGGACCTCATTGGCTACGGTATTGCCACTGCGCAAAGCTACCGAGCGAAGGTGAACTGGCTTGATATATGCTTAGTCAAATTACAGGGGAAAGGTGTCCTAGCACCGGCAGAGTTAATCATGTCACCTAAAACGTTTCTTGTTGGCACCTAATGGGTGAAATGTTGAGTCAAAGTGGAGGCAGAAATATTGTTACACATTATTGAATGTGTTATATTCTGTAGGGTTTCCAGCAACTATTCGTTTGTGGCATTTTGGAGTGGCAGAGGTTGGTTTAAAGGGGAGAGTGGGAGTAGGTGGAGGCACCTAGTGGCAAGGTCTGGCACTACTGACAACTGCTTATGTCAGTGGTTGCACCCACTTTATTGGCTTAAATTGTCAATTGAGAGTGGTCTGTATTTGACAATGTGACATCACGAAACGAAATGGCGGAATCAACACATTGTGGGGTGGTGGGGGGACCAACACTGTTGAGCATAGGGAGAAGAGAAAGTGTTATCTTTGTTTAATTGTCATCTCCCTTAGGAGATGTCAGAAATTGCGTGTGCCGATCCATATTTCAGGACGACACCGCGGGGTATTGGGTATAGTTTTCAACTAGCAATAACCGCGCCTCGGATGGACCTCATTGGCTACGGTATTGCCACTGCGCAAAGCTACCGAGCGAAGGTGAACTGGCTTGATATATGCTTAGTCAAATTACAGGGGAAAGGTGTCCTAGCACCGGCAGAGTTAATCATGTCACCTAAAACGTTTCTTGTTGGCACCTAATGGGTGAAATGTTGAGTCAAAGTGGAGGCAGAAATATTGTTACACATTATTGAATGTGTTATATTCTGTAGGGTTTCCAGCAACTATTCGTTTGTGGCATTTTGGAGTGGCAGAGGTTGGTTTAAAGGGGAGAGTGGGAGTAGGTGGAGGCACCTAGTGGCAAGGTCTGGCACTACTGACAACTGCTTATGTCAGTGGTTGCACCCACTTTATTGGCTTAAATTGTCAATTGAGAGTGGTCTGTATTTGACAATGTGACATCACGAAACGAAATGGCGGAATCAACACATTGTGGGGTGGTGGGGGGACCAACACTGTTGAGCATAGGGAGAAGAGAAAGTGTTATCTTTGTTTAATTGTCATCTCCCTTAGGAGATGTCAGAAATTGCGTGTGCCGATCCATATTTCAGGACGACACCGCGGGGTATTGGGTATAGTTTTCAACTAGCAATAACCGCGCCTCGGATGGACCTCATTGGCTACGGTATTGCCACTGCGCAAAGCTACCGAGCGAAGGTGAACTGGCTTGATATATGCTTAGTCAAATTACAGGGGAAAGGTGTCCTAGCACCGGCAGAGTTAATCATGTCACCTAAAACGTTTCTTGTTGGCACCTAATGGGTGAAATGTTGAGTCAAAGTGGAGGCAGAAATATTGTTACACATTATTGAATGTGTTATATTCTGTAGGGTTTCCAGCAACTATTCGTTTGTGGCATTTTGGAGTGGCAGAGGTTGGTTTAAAGGGGAGAGTGGGAGTAGGTGGAGGCACCTAGTGGCAAGGTCTGGCACTACTGACAACTGCTTATGTCAGTGGTTGCACACACTTTGGGGGACCAAAAGCATTGAGCATAGGGAGAAGAGAAATTGGTTTATCTTTGTTTAATTGTCATCTCCCTTAGGAGATGTCAGAAATTGCGTGTGCCGATCCATATTTCAGGACGACACCGCGGGGTATTGGGTATAGTTTTCAACTAGCAATAACCGCGCCTCGGATGGACCTCATTGGCTACGGTATTGCCACTGCGCAAAGCTACCGAGCGAAGGTGAACTGGCTTGATATATGCTTAGTCAAATTACAGGGGAAAGGTGTCCTAGCACCGGCAGAGTTAATCATGTCACCTAAAACGTTTCTTGTTGGCACCTAATGGGTGAAATGTTGAGTCAAAGTGGAGGCAGAAATATTGTTACACATTATTGAATGTGTTATATTCTGTAGGGTTTCCAGCAACTATTCGTTTGTGGCATTTTGGAGTGGCAGAGGTTGGTTTAAAGGGGAGAGTGGGAGTAGGTGGAGGCACCTAGTGGCAAGGTCTGGCACTACTGACAACTGCTTATGTCAGTGGTTGCACCCACTTTATTGGCTTAAATTGTCAATTGAGAGTGGTCTGTATTTGACAATGTGACATCACGAAACAAAATGGCGGAAATCAACACATTGTAGGGTGGTGGGGGGACCAACACTGTTGAGCATAGGGAGAAGAGAAAGTGTTATCTTTGTTTAATTGTCATCTCCCTTAGGAGATGTCAGAAATTGCGTGTGCCGATCCATATTTCAGGACGACACCGCGGGGTATTGGGTATAGTTTTCAACTAGCAATAACCGCGCCTCGGATGGACCTCATTGGCTACGGTATTGCCACTGCGCAAAGCTACCGAGCCAAGGTGAACTGGCTTGATATATGCTTAGTCAAATTACAGGGGAAAGGTGTCCTGGCACCGGCAGAGTTAATCATGTCACCTAAAACGTACCTTGCTGGCAGCTAATGGGTGAGATGTTGAGTCAAAGTGGAGGCAGACATATTGTTACACATTATTGAATGTGTTATATTCTGTAGGGTTTCCAGCAACTATTCGTTTGTGGCATTTTGGAGCCGCAGGGGTTGGTTTAAAGTGGAGAGTGGGAGTAGGTGGAGGCACCTAGTGGCAAGGTCTGGCACTACTGACAACTGCTTATGTCAGTGGTTGCACACACTTTGGGGGACCAAAAGCATTGAGCATAGGGAGAAGAGAAATTGGTTTATCTTTGTTTAATTGTCATCTCCCTTAGGAGATGTCAGAAATTGCGTGTGCCGATCCATATTTCAGGACGACACCGCGGGGTATTGGGTATAGTTTTCAACTAGCAATAACCGCGCCTCGGATGGACCTCATTGGCTACGGTATTGCCACTGCGCAAAGCTACCGAGCGAAGGTGAACTGGCTTGATATATGCTTAGTCAAATTACAGGGGAAAGGTGTCCTAGCACCGGCAGAGTTAATCATGTCACCTAAAACGTTTCTTGTTGGCACCTAATGGGTGAAATGTTGAGTCAAAGTGGAGGCAGACATATTGTTACACATTATTGAATGTGTTATATTCTGTAGGGTTTCCAGCAACTATTCGTTTGTGGCATTTTGGAGCCGCAGGGGTTGGTTTAAAGTGGAGAGTGGGAGTAGGTGGAGGCACCTAGTGGCAAGGTCTGGCACTACTGACAACTGCTTATGTCAGTGGTTGCAGACACTTTGGGGGACCAAAAGCATTGAGCATAGGGAGAAGAGAAATTGGTTTATCTTTGTTTAATTGTCATCTCCCTTAGGAGATGTCAGAAATTGCGTGTGCCGATCCATATTTCAGGACGACACCGCGGGGTATTGGGTATAGTTTTCAACTAGCAATAACCGCGCCTCGGATGGACCTCATTGGCTTTTTTTTTTTTTTTTTTTTTTTTTTTTTTTTGGGGGACTTAGTCCCTCTTTTCCCCTCCTTTCCCATTTCCCAAACATATTTATATTTTTATTTACAATCATTCATCATTTTCGGGTTCAGGCCCTCGCAATGAGGAGCTCTGCCACTCTACTGCCCTTCCCCATGGCAATCTTTTCAATGGTTTCTGGGTTCCAGCCCCTTTCGGGTAACCGGCCCTTGCTGTAAACTAAAAACATGGTACAGGTTATGTATATACAGGTTTTTATTCAGTAGTTGAAGCTCCAACTTTCGTTGGAGAGGGTACACAGAGCTCCGTTACAGAGCCACATCTTTTTAAACTGGGGGCTTTTTAATCTTTTAAGATCGACCTGAAACCTAAACTTCAGGTCTGCTAACAACATTTCTAGTAAACTATTAGAATTGAAAAATTTTCTCTCTTTTTCGACTTTACATCTAATAGTCCAAACATTATGTTTAAACAAAGATATAATTAACAGACAAAGGGGAATAAACTTGCTACACTCTTTTGGGAGCAAGTTGAAAAAAAGGGCATTCCTGTCTAGAATAACAGTAGAACCTGTCATGTCTTTTATAATGTTTTCTACGATTGCCAGAACAGGCTTTGTGAAGGGACATATTAAAAACAGATGAAAAATATCCTCTACTCCAGTTTCACAGAGGGGACATTTATCTGTGCGGGTGGTTAAAACATCCTGCTTATGCAAAAGACTCCTTACTGGCAGAATACCATGACTCACCCTCCAGTTGAAGTCTTTTAAAAGGGGGCACAAAAAGGGGTGGAAGGTATTCTTCCATACCAGCTGGAAATCTAAATGAGCATTTTCATGTTTTAGAGAAACTTGCGCCTTCTCTTGTACATCGGGTAACAATATAGAATAAACCTTTTTGGAAGACATTATCTTTAAATCTATCTCTGGATTGTCCTCACAGAAACTCTTAAAGTCTGTTAGGCATTCCCTATAAAAGGGGGGAATAGAGTCGCAGTGAGGAATTGAATTCCTCCCCAGCTCCTCTTTCCACTTCCTTAAATGAAAACCGATGAAGTAAACAGCAAAATAGGTCCAGTAGTTCTGGACATCTTTGTAAAGAAGATCAATAACATGCATAATGCGAAAAGCCTTCAATTTAGTCGGAATATGGACAACTTTCTGGCCTCCTTCCATAAGGTCGGAGACCATCACCGTTCTCCTTACTCGATCTTGACCTTTCCATATGAAAGTATACATTCTTGAATCAAAAATTTTCAGATGCTTCCTGTCTAGCTGTAGAACCTTTCCAACATACCACAGCTTAGAACAGGCAAAAATGTTGGCCAGAAGGGCTCTACCTCTAAAAGAGGTCTTTCTACATAACCAATAATCGAGTACATTCTCAAATTTTACTGTGATTGGGTTCCAGTTTATATTAGACAATTCTTCTACATTTCTGGAGAAATAAACCCCCAACATTTTCAAACTATCATAAGTAAAATTCATCCCAAAGACATAGTTACGTTTGGAAGCCCACCTCCCAAACCACATTCCTTTACATTTTTCCTTGTTTAGTTTAGCCCCAGAGGCTTTTCTGAATTTATTAGAAATGTCCAGAACGGTCCGTACCGAAGCCTCGTTCCGGATGATAATAGAGGTGTCATCCGCATACTGGATAACCTTTAGTTCGCCCTCGAACCCTGGGACGTTTGCTCCCTGTATATGGGGGGATAGACAAAGCATCCTGGTTAGAGGTTCAATACATAGGACATATAGCAAAGGGGAAAGACCACATCCCTGTCGGACTGACCTGTCCACCTTAAACGGTTCAGACAGGAATCCATTCACCTGTACAGATGAGACAATATCATTATATAATAGTTTGACCCAGGATATAAAATCTGGACCAAAACCATATTTTTGTAAGCACAGAAACATATACTGGTGCGACACTCGGTCGAAAGCCTTGGCTTGGTCCAGACTCAGGATGCCACATGGGACATCCTTCATCTGGACATAGTCAAAAAGGGATCGAATTAGGTGCAGATGATCTGTTATAGACCTTCCTGGAACTGCGCAGGTCTGCTCCTGTCCAACCACCGAGGAAATGACTTTAGAAAGCCTATTAGTTAAAGATTTAGATATTATCTTATAATCTACTGTCAAAAGAGTAATAGGTCTCCAACAGGTAAGGAGTACCTTTCTGTTGGGGTCTTTACAGATCAAAGTTACAACCCCTTTTCTCTGGGATGGACATAGTAAACCTTGGTCGAAGGCATTGTTCATGACTTGTACAAAATCTTTACCAAAAAGGGGGAAAAAATGGACATAGAACTCCTTTGGCAAACCATCTATGCCTGGAGTCTTGCCATCCTTCATACCCTTCAGGGCCTCGAGACACTCGGCGGCTGTAAGGGGGCCTTCGCAATAAAGCTTGTCCTCCACTGCTAGAAAAGGTAGGTTAGAGGTGAATTCATCAACAATATTTAAATCTATAGGTTCAGAGGAAAAAAGACCCTTGTAGAACTCTCTACAAGCGTCTTGAATCTCCTCCTGACCCTCAATAGGGACATTGTCAGCAACTAAACTTTGGATAACTTTATCTTTCCCCCTAGTCACTTCCTTACTCAGAAAGTAACTACTGGGCTTCTCATCCAGATCTATATGATCTATTTTTGCTCTTAGGCGAGCCCCCTCAACCTTCTCTTCGAGGAGTTTAGCCAGAGCCCTCTCATTACATAGTATCTCCTGGCCAAACTCCCCAGGAGACTGCATCTCACATGCACGTAATATTCTTAGTTCAGCCTCAACGAGACTAACATCTTCACGTTTCCTGCGTGCTATCAATTTAGAGTGTTTTATGATGACATTTTTAAAGGAAACTTTACAAGACTCCCACCAGTCAAGATCCTTCCGATCTGATCCGGATAGAAAGCCCCATAATTTCCTTATATCCTTTACTAACCCTGGATTTTCGAGTATGGATGTATTACATTTCCAGAAGCCCGGCCCTACGAGCTTTGGCTCGTAGCCCCGGACTTCTGCAACAACCATATTATGATCTGAAAATGAACAGTGGTAAGTGGAAATTCTGGATATAAACTGTAGAAAGTCAGAGTTGCTGTAAAATCTATCCAATCTACAGTAAACACCATTACTATTATTCCAAGTGTACTCTTGGCCAAGAGGGAATTTGGAGCGATAAATATCTTCCAAGTGGAAATCCCTTCTCAGATCACCCAACTCTTTAGAACCAAAATGACCTTTTCGCATAGAACCTCCCGCTTTATCCAAAGTGGGATTTTCTATGCAATTAAAATCCCCACCTAATATTATGTTTTTATTACCAACCAAAAAATTAGGGAGGAAGGCAAAAAGTGCCCTCCTGTCTAAAATATCATTTGGGGCATAAACATTAATAAAACTAAACGGAACGTCTGCTATTTTTACATTAACTGCAATGACTCTTCCGGCTTCGTCCTAGTACCATGTACCCATCTGAAACTGGAGGGATTTACTAATCAAAATACCAACACCCCGACTGGAGTTATTCCCATGACTCCAGAAAGCCTGGGCCCCAAGGGTGTCTGCTATACCCTTGGCCTCCTCGTCGGAAACCAGGTACGTCTCCTGAAGAAAAAGCACATTAATGCAGTGATGCAAAATAAAATACGACAGGACCGAGACCTTTTTGGGGTTTCTCAGCCCTCTCACGTTCAGTGTGGCTACCTTTACGGTCATCATAAAGTTGGGCTGGGGCTACCTTATGTAGCACTGGTACCCTGCCTGGCTTGACTCGCCAGTTTGGCCTTCTTTATTTCTGACAGCGGCGACGGCATGGCCGCCGCTGGAATATGGGAATATACAGATTTCCGTTTCTGGTTGTTCTCCTCTACCTCCATAGACTCCTCCCCGTGTCCCGTTACTCCCCCTCTCCCTTCCCCCGACCCTCCTCCCTCTCCCACCCCTGCACCTCCCCCCTCCTTCCCATCCTTCTTCTCGCCCTCCCCTTTCCCTGCCCGATTGTTTAGCCAATTAGATGCTTTTGTGAAAAAGCCTCGCCCTTTGCCTGAATCTTGCTCTACTTCCTTTTCTACTGGATCCCTTATCTGTACTCTCTCCCTTGCCACATTTCTGTTCCCCTTATCACTCCCCTTATTTCCGTGATTTCCCCCAGACACCTGAGCACCTGCTGCTGCCGAGGCCAGTTTCGATGTTCCCTCCTTCTTGCTCACTTCAGGTTTCCTCGCCTCCATGACCGCCTTAGTTGCCTCGGGGGTCTTGGTCTCCGTCGTCCTTCGTTCCGCTCGTTTCCTCTCCGCCTCCTCGTTGTCCATGGCTACCTGCCTTCGATCGTCCGGGGTCTGGAAAAGAGCTCCCCACCCTGTTTTTGGCCCCTCTCCCCTCTTACTTCTCGGACATTCGCTCTTCACGTGCCCTTGCTCATGGCACCTCCAGCAAACAGGGGCCCTGCCTGGAACGGTGATGTTGGTAGAAAAGCGATCCCCTTCATACGTAAAGTCTAACTTATATGGCAATTTGTCAACATCCCCTTTACACTTTGCACGGATGGTGCCGGTCAATGCCGTGTCTGACCCTGCGGACTCATAAATGAAGTCTACTACCTCTACATTCCTAAAAATGTTTCTCCTTATCCAGTTCTCCGGAATCCACGCAGGGAAATTGTGGAGTCGGGCCATTTTGGTGGCCCGAACAAACCGAAATTCCCCTTTGTGGTTCTTCTCGGCGAACCGGCGGAGGGTGTAGCTCTGCTCCTTCAAGACAATCTTTTTCAATGCCAAACACTTTTCGAATTCTTCGGTACTTTTGAATGTTATTTGCCATTCTTTGGCCATACGTACAATGGCTCTGACTTGAGAAAAATTGATTACATCAGACAGTGCTTTTACAATTTCGCTTCGATCGAAAAGGTTAAATTCAGTTTCAATTGCTAGAGTCACAAAAACCAGCTCCACATTGGGGCTACCCATTGCACCTTTTGGAGCCGCGGCTCCACTCTCCTTCTCAACCTCGGCGACGAAGTCGGGGGCGGGGATGGTGTGCAGCTTGGCGGGCGGAGCCTCCGGCGTCTTCTCCGTTTCCTGCGTCTCCTGCGTCACGAGAAATCGCTGCGCGTCCTGCAGTGATGGGGTCGGGGATGAGTTTCGCCTCCTTCCCTTCCGGTCCACGACGAGCGTGAACCCTCCTTCGTCATCGGACCCAGTCTCCGGCGTCCGCTGACCGGGCGTGATCAGTTGGTCCTGGGAGTCCAGGAGGCCGTCCTGCGTGGACACAGGCCCTCCTGGTCCCTGGCCCGGAGTCTCGGAAGACATCCGGCACTGTCCTTAATGAAACACAGTGGCAGTGTGCAAGAGACACTGAAAGTGTGCTTAAGGATGACCGTACAGCATCAGTTGCTGTCCTTAATACAACACAGTGGCAGCGTGCAAGAGACGCTACAAGTGTGCTTAAGGAGTGGCAGTGGCTACGGTATTGCCACTGCGCAAAGCTACCAAGCCAAGGTGAACTGGCTTGATATGCTTAGTCAAATTACAGGGGAAAGGTGTCCTGGCACCGGCAGAGTTAATCATCTCACCTAAAACGTACCTTGCTGGCAGCTAATGGGTGAGATGTTGAGTCAAAGTGGAGGCAGACATATTGTTACACATTATTGAATGTGTTATATTCTGTAGGGTTTCCAGCAACTATTCGTTTGTGGCATTTTGGAGCCGCAGGGGTTGGTTTAAAGTGGAGAGTGGGAGTAGGTGGAGGCACCTAGTGGCAAGGTCTGGCACTACTGACAACTGCTTATGTCAGTGGTTGCACCCACTTTATTGGCTTAAATTGTCAATTGAGAGTGGTCTGTTGTTATAATGCAAACGGGGCATTGTTATAATGCAAACGGGCCATTGTTGTAATGCAAACGGGGCATTGTTATAATGCAAACGGGGCAATGTTATAATGTAGGGGGGCATTGTTATAATGCAGGGGGCATTATTATAATGCAAACGCTGCATTGTTATAATGCTAACGATGCATTGTTATAATGCAGGGGGCATTGTTATAATGCAAACGGGGCATTGTTATAATGCAGGGGGGCATTGTTATAATGCAAACGGGGCATTGTTATAATGCAAACGATGCATTGTTATAATGCAGGGGGCATTGTTATAATGCATGGGGCATTGTTATAATGCAAACGATGCATTGTTATATTGCAAACGATGCATTGTTATAATGCAGGGGGCATTGTTATAATGCACCGGGCATTGTTATAATGCAAACTGGGCATTGTTATAATGCAAACTGGGCATTGTTATAATGCAGGGGGCATTATTATAATGCAGGGGGCATTATAATGCAGGGGGTATAGTTTAGGAGGGCATTGTAATACAGGGGCAATTATTATGATGCAGGGGGGTATTGTCATAATGCAAACGGGGCATCGTTATAATACAAACTGGGCATTGTTATAATGTAGGGTCATTGTTATAATGCAGGGGGCATTGTCATAATGCGAATGGGGCATTGTTATAATGCAAACGGGGCATTGTTAAAATGCAAACGGGGCATTGTTATAATGCACCGGGCATTGTTATAATGCAAACTGGGCATTGTTATAATTCAAACGGGGCATTGTTAAAATGCAAACGGGGCATTGTTATAATGCAGGGGGGCATTGTTATAATGCAAACGGGGCATTGTTATAATGCACCGGGCATTGTTAAAATGCAAACGGGGCATTGTTATAATGCAAACGGGGCATTGTTAAAATGCAAACGGGGCATAGTTATAATGCAAACTGGGCATTGTTATAATGTAGGGTCATTGTTATAATGCCAGGGTCATTTTTTTAATGGACAGGGGCATTGTAATAATGCAGGGGGGGCATTGTAATGTAGGGCTGCATTGTAATGCCGGGGGTGCATTGTATTGCCGGGGGGCATTGTAATGCCGGGGGGGGGCATTGTAATGCCGAGGGTACATTGTAGTGTCGGGGACATTTTAATGCGGGGGGGCATTTTAATGCCGGGGGGGCATTGTAATGCCGGGGGCATTGTAATGCCGGGGGCATTGTGATGCCGGGGGGCATTGTAATGCAGGGGGAATTGTAACGCCGAGGGTGCATTGTAATGCCGGGGCATTTTAATGCCGGGGGTCATTGTAATGCAGGGGGAATTGTAATGTTATGCCAGGGGGCATTGTAATGCCGAGGGTGCATTGTAATGCCGGGGGCATTGTAATGCTGGGGGGCATTGTAATGCCGGGGGGCATTGTAATGTCGGGGGGCATTGTAATGCAGGGGGAATTGTAATGCAGGGGGCATTGTAATGCAGGGGGCCTTCTGCTCCAGGGCATTATAGTGTAGGTTTCAAGCAAGGGGTGGGGGCATTCCAATCCTGGGGGCACTTGAACTTTTTTTGAAAGGGTGTGAGGCTGGACCTATGACAACCCTTACCCTTGCTAGGGAGCTTTTGTGTCAAAAATATACCCTTGCTAGGGCACATTAGACCCAAAAAACAAGAAATATATACTTAATGAGTAATTTTACTGAAAAACCTTACTCATGTCCGAGAACTTTGGGAGAAAATGGGGAAAATTGGGGAAAAATGGTACTGTAGTTGGTCTCTTACTACGTATGTAACACTTGAGTACAAAAACCAGACAAGGTAAATTAGACTTTAATATACGGCGACTTTATTGTAAAGGTAACTTTTGGGTATTATAGTACAAGTATAACCAGCGGATATACGAGATCAGAACAGATATATAATACAGTGGGGCAACCCTATAGCATAGAGTTAAGCCCGTGAGCACAGGGTGGTCATGTCACGACAGTCCCAAACCTGACTGACTTCCAATGGAGAAGTAGCCGTCTTATATACAGCGCTGCATAGCCACGTGACCGTACTAGCAGCGCCACCTGTTAGGTTTAGTTATGTAAAATGCTTATGTAACAACTACCGACGGTAACCGAAGGTGGTACCGGTACACTACCGCATAGATAACCGAACTAGAGGAGTCGGTGTATGTAACGAACCGACGACACTAGTTAGATGAAATAAAACAGTTATTAAACACAATAGAACCGTGTTGTCTTACATCATACAACATACAATAGATATACAACGATAACAGTTAGACTTTATAGTCAACCCGTTACACTACCCCCCTTTAGAATGTAGGAAGGGTTGGTTTTATAATAATAATACCTCTTGGATACATTATATACCACGTATATCTATTTATCAACAAGTAACATTTCTACTCATAGCAACAACAGGCATACATACATGAACAACCAGGTTAACATGTATATAACAGTTTATATCAACAATATAGTCTTTGGTATCAAACCATAGTCCCGTAGGCACATGATATAAAAACTGTCCAACTGATAGTCCTAGACTAGTATCAGTTAAAAGTAAAGGCACCAAATAACCACCTTGGAAACTCAACACATCACCTACTTCATTCAGCAATGGTGCGAATCCGTGTGGAGTTAGTGTCCTTATATATAAATAATAGAACTATAATAGCTCTCACTTCCTTTGGCGAAGAAAAGTTTATATATAAAAATCCATATTAGCGTATCCTAAATAAGGTGGGATAGATCGTCATCCTTATTAGGGGCGGTACTCCAGTACCTAGCAGTTTATGGTGGTAGAGATGGATAGAGTCCAGTACCGGTATAGTACTTCCATTTCTTGTGAAATATAAATATAAAAAGGTAGGTCCGTGCCTCCCTATAAATAATTATCACAGGAGGATGATCCATATAATAGTTCATAGGTCACAATAGCAGAATGTGACCACAGGATCAGGAGCCCTGGACAGTAGTAGAGAACCGACGGTTGTGGCTTAGTAGTAAACCACGGTTTGAAGACATCAGGCTGCTTCCAGTGTGGTGGCAGTAGTGACTAGGTTAAGTCACGACAGCACCGTCGGTCTGCTTTCGGTTGTCCAGGGGCGTGTAGCTGCGTCGATGGTTTAGTTTTACCTCCGAGGGGCGGAACAGTGCACCCCAGAGGGCCTGACGGGGGACCAACCTTAGGTGTCCATAGGGACACCGCCGGATGGCTTTCCTTCCCCATCAGGACTTCCTCCAGGAGGGGCCTCCGTGGTGTAAACCACAGCAGCCTCCACCTGGAGAGGAAGGGCTCCACCTGGGGCTACCGAGAGGGTACTCGGCGCCGCAGTAGGCTCCCCGCCACTGACCACCCGGGTAGATTGTGCCATGAAAGAAAATGGCATCTCATACCTAGGTGGGTGTACTGACAGTACCGGGGTCACAGGAGGAGCAGGCCTTGCGGCAAGCCCCAACCTGGACTGGAGATCTGGAAAACCAGTTCTCTCCCACTCTGTCAGCTTTAGCCCGAACTGCCGGAAGAACTTGGCGTCACAAGTTGTCAACCTTGATTCAAGCTGTTCGATCGTAGCCCTCCAGAGGGCATGATCTTGCTCCAGACTCGCCTCACGCTCGGCAAGGACTCTGGTGCGTTCAGCAACCCAAGCTTTCCCTTCCCGGATAGCCTGTTCTCTGAGCAACTTGTACTGCTCAAAGTAGGACTTCTCCAAGAAAGAAACCTGAAACTGGAGTAGCTTACTTGCGTTTTCAGCCATCTTAGCTCTGTAGCACTCAAATCCGGGGACTAGAGTGTCAGAGAATCCAGTGTCATAAGCAGGACCGTCTCCAGGCAACACAGGTAACCCTGCTAGCCCTTCGTCAACAGCCCTGTGCTCAGGTACTGGAGTCACCTCGTCATCCCTTGCGGGGTCAGAGGTTGCTCCGTGCTGGGGTGGAGCAGTCGGCTGGGCTGACGCCCCATCCGGCTGTTGTACCTCTACATGTTCAGCGTCACTGATAGGTGAGATACTCTCCTGTGGAGCTGAAGCTTTCTTTTGCTTCTGGCTCCACTTGTACTGCTTGACATAGTCAGCAGCAACCTGACCCGCCTGCTCGTCACCCAATGAGTTCTGAACAATAGCCAGTGCATCACCCAGTTTCTGTCTCTCCTGCCTGGGCAGTTGATCAGCAACCGAGGGCAATGCAACCGAAGATACCGTGACGGTACCGACGGTTTGGCTACGGTCGACCTCAGATGTTACCGTGGCGGTGGCGACACGTTTCTTCGCAGGTTCACTGCGGGAACGGTCACGTCCACCTTTGGTATCATCTTTGGATGACTGGCGGCCCCTTTTCAGATCTTTCTTCTTCTTAGGAGGGGTATCCTTTCTGACAGTGGGCATCGGAGTTTCTGTATCTGGCCCGAGATCGGTTTGTTCGCACTTGGCGCCCTTACACAATCTCTCCCAGTCAGCCTCCGTGAGGTAATTCCACTGTTTAAGTTTGTTGGTTCGCCACTTATACTGTAGATTCCCTACACGTTTGTGGCACCCCCAAACCTTCAGTGCAGCCTCAACTCCACGACTAATAGTGCGCTTGTGAACGCCCTTATTGTCGCAGAGATGCCTTACCAAACCAGCCCTCCGTTGGCAACGGAATAGCTCCCCGTCACTGTACTCAGGGCAGGAAGTACTAGTACTCCCACTCACACAGTACAAGTAGGGACGCACATTCATGTGCTTCTCTACCAAATGACGGGCGAACTTGAACAGGTTCGGCCACCGTTTTGCAGCTGTCGAAGCCCCCTTCAGGCGCTGACAGCGAACATACGGGCAGGGATCCCCTGGCACGTAGTTCTTCCAAGCATATTTCAGCTTGGGACGGCATGACCTATGGATGTTAGGTTTATTCCCTTCCAACACTGCCCTGAGGTACACGAGGTACCAGTCAATGGGGTGGGAATCACCTGTCAACCAGTCTTCGTCGTCTGAACCCTCGGTCGTGTGAGGTGCAGGAAGAGCCATTTTGCCATTTTCCTGAAGTAAGTCAGAAAGGCTCAGGTTCTTCCGGTCATCATCACGGAGACACAGGTTTAGACAAACATGCGCTGCCTTGGCGCGGAGGCGGCGATTGGCTCTGCTCTCTGCAACAGACCATCCCTCGGCTTCCGCCTTGGACACTCTATCAGCAACAGCTTTGAGCCTATCTGCCTCAGTCGGTGCGACCTCTTCGGTAGCAGGAGTTTCAGGGGAAGATGTAATCCTCCTCTTACGCTTCCGCTTCCGTTTGGTCTTAGCACGAACCGTGGACCCGTCTGATGAATCACCATCAGGGACCGTCGGTTCTTGTGCCAATACACCGGCGGGTTTCGGAGAAGATCCCCCTGCAGGGTTCTCCTCCTGGTTGGTATTACTACCACCCAGAGCAGGTTCTGTTTTCGGAACAACATCACCCGACCCCTCAGGGTTAGGTTCAGCTGGTACCGAAGCCGAGCCTTGACCGACGGTTGGAGCACCGGTAGTGTCCATTTCCGTGTCAGACTCGAGAACTCGGTCATCCCCGTCGGAGGCCTCAGCCTTCTTCGGGGCCGTGCATGTGCCATCTACACGGGCTGCCATACTGTTAGCTCAGGCGTAGGTGAACCTCACGGTTCACTCACCCGAGCCTTTAGTAGCACAGCAAGTAAACAACAGTGTAGGTACTGCCGGGCAGACCTAGGCACCACTGATCAACACGCTACCCTACGGGCAAACGTGTTGATCTGAAGAAGCCTGGCCGCCTGTGGGGCTTATATACCCCACCCGTCCCCCGTGACCCCGCCCCTTGACCGGCTTCTCAGCCAATCAGGGGTCGCGTCTCGAAGACGCGCCGAGGTGACCCAATTTCTCACGGCTCATTTGGCGGGAGAAATCGATCAGGTGACGCGGGCAGCGCCCTTCCCACGTCTGGCATATCCGACGGTGGGAACTCTCACTGTTGTTTACAATTTTCGTGGCGGAGCCACCGGAAAACCCGGGAATGATATACCGGCGTTAGAGGATATACACAGCAGCGTGTTACTAAGCAATATGTGGTCAAAACTAATCCCATACTTAGAACTAATCGGCAAAGCCAGCCACCCGCCCTGAACACGTGCTTTTCTACCTCCAACGGATAACCACACCGGATAACCCGTCTCTTCTCGTTGTGTTTTGGTGATCGAGTACCGGGCCAATGACCACCGGCCCAGTACGGAACTGTCCAGGGAAATTTAATCAAGCCAGCAGCTAAATGTCGTCAACAAGGTAAGAAAAAAATGTTTACACAATTTTATCTCGCTCTCTGACACGTGTGCTCCTCCGTAGACCTTGTACCGGTATGTCCAGCAATGATGACACCGGAGGTATCACCTTGCTTTGTTTACCGGTGCCTACGGTTAGTCCTTTACGCACAGCTGACCCTTTTTTACGAGGCCTACCGCGCTTGGGCTTGGTAACACACGACTGTGGTTCAATCGGTAATTTCCTAGGACGACCCCTTCGGCGCGCTACCGTCGGTACCGACGGTATGACCGTTGGTCCTGCCTTCGGTATCTTCGGTAGCGCAGGGTCGGTTGGTGCTGGTACTCGACCAGCACCGAGGGAATCTTCACCGTCATCTATATATGGAACTCCATACCAAGGTCGGAGTCTAGCCACATGTGATTTAGTGAGAGTCCCTTTTTGCAACCGTATTACTACAGTAGTTTCACTAACCACCATAGTAACCGTATGCGGACCATCCCAGGAGTACAGGGTCTTGACTTTGGAATTTGGTGTGCTAAATCTCGCGACCTTATCCCCCACCTTGAATTGGCGGAGTTTAAGGCCCGTGTCATAGCCCACCTTCTGCAAACTAGCAGATTTTTCCAAGTTGTCCCTTACTACTCCATAGGACTCGCGTAATGATTGTCGAAGTGACTCAACAAACATCACTGTGCAGGGTTGCTCGAGCTGGTGTCCCTGCACTCCATAGACCATGTCACTAGGCATGACTATGTCTTCACCCATTACGAGCATATTAGGCGTACAGCCCGTCGACGCATGTTCGGTAGCATTGTAAGCATGGGAGATATAGCGAGCGTGCTCATCCCAATCATCCCGGTGCTCATTAACCATTGTCGTGAGACATTGGATCAACGTCCGATTGAAACGTTCCACCATACCATCCGATTGAGGTCGGTAGGGGTTCGTATGCGTCTTGCAGATGTGTATTTTACTACACAGTTCTGCCCACAGTCGAGATTCAAACTCACGACCCTGGTCGGAGTGAAGCATTAAAGGACCTCCCCACGTGAGGATCCAATTCTCGAAAAGTGCTTCTGCGCAGGTAACAGCTGTATGATTTACCAACGGATATACTTGGACATACTTGGTATAGTAGTCCTGTACCACCATCATACAGGTATTCCCACGGGGGTCGTGTTGAAACCACTAATGATATCAACAGCGATCCGGGCAAATCGAACACCGAATAGCTCTTGACTTAGAGGTAGTTTACCAATACCAGGTCCAGGCTTTGATAAACAGCATTGGGGACATTGTCTCACCCAACGCCGTATGTCCAAAGTCATACCAGGCCAGTAATATCTACTCTTAATCTTTGCCTCAGTCCGTTGTCTGCCAAAGTGTGCTGAAGTTCGGTGGCCATGACAGTAATTGAGCAACTGTAGTCTGAGTGACAAAGGCACTACAGACTGAGCTGTTCTCTTCCTGCCAGGTTGCACCCTCCAGCGGCACAATACACTGTTCCGTATAAAAAGATTATCCCACTGAGCTAACAGTTGTCTAACTTCTTTACATTCCAGCGAAAGTGCGGGGCGAACAGGCTTGGACAGGCCCAACAACTTCAAGGAGTACACCCTCGAAATAGCTGGATCTGCAAGCTGCTCATCCTTCAAGTGATTTAACGTCCAGTTAGGAACTTTCGCACCCACAGACGCAATCACTGCATTGTGAGACCCACAGTCTCGGCAGTCTACACGGTGACAGTTCCGGATAGGATAGCGGGACAAGCTGTCCGCATTCACATGATCTACTCCACTCCTGTGTATGATATGCTCATTCGTCATGCCAAACTCAGAGAGGTGGTTCAACCATCTACCCATCATCCCCTCAGCGTCCTTGAAGTTAAGGAGCCACTGCAGAGATGAATGATCCGTCCGTACGAGATAATTCCCACCATATAGGAAATGTCTGTACTTTTTTGTGTAAACCACCACTGCCAAGAGTTCACGCTTGGTTGTGCAGTAGTTACGTTGTGTTTTGCTTAGACTGTTGGACGAAAATGCCAGCGGCACTTCTCGCCCATCCTGGATCTGCGACAAGGCAGCACCAATACTTGTATTAGAAGCATCAGTGTCCAAGATGAACTTACCAACAGGTGCAGGGTAGTGCAAAACAGGTGTTTCTAAGAAGAGTCTCTTTAACTCACTGAAAGACTGTTCTGCGGCTGGAGACCAGACTATTTTAGCCTTAGCCTTCTTCTCTCCAATCATCAGCTCTTGTAAGGGAGCTGCGACTCTCGAGAATCCAGGTATAAAATCTCTGTAGTATGAACAAAACCCGATGAAAGAGCGTATCTCCTTCGTGTCCATCGGACGAGGCCAG
Organism: Harmothoe impar; assembly: GCA_947462335.1. Lineage (NCBI taxonomy): Eukaryota > Metazoa > Annelida > Polychaeta > Phyllodocida > Polynoidae > Harmothoe > Harmothoe impar. The sequence goes on along the minus strand of OX381707.1, from coordinate 81,844,523 downwards.
TTCTGTACCACTTCGATCTTATGAGGATCAGCCATGATGCCATGTTCAGAAACAATTCTACCTAGGTATTCAACTGACTTCCTAAAAAGCTTGCACTTTGAAGGTTTCAATTTCAGACCATATGATAAGATGCGTTTCAGCACAGCTTGGAGGTTCTGTAGAGTTTCCTCCACAGAACCACCGAAGACGATGATGTCGTCCAAGTATACTAGGCACTTTTTCCAAAGTAAACCCCGTAACATGGTTTCCATCATTGCCTCGAAGGTTGCCGGGGCATTGCATAGCCCGAATGGCATGACGTTGAACTCAAATAGTCCCATATGGGTAGAAAATGCGGTTTTTTCTCGGTCCCGGGGGTCCATGCCGATCTGCCAATAACCAGATTGTAAATCTAGTGTACAGAACCATTTCGCCCCACCCAGAGATTCCACACATTCATCTATCCGAGGTAGAGGATATGCATTCTTCCTAGTGAGTCCGTTCAACTTCCTATAGTCGATGCAAAATCGACAGGAACCATCCTTCTTGGTGACCATCACCACAGGACTTGACCATGGACTCTCACTAGGTTGAATCACATCTTCATCCAACATCTTTTCTACCTCAGCCTCCATAGCACTTTTTTTAGCCATGGGTAACCGACGGTAGGGGATTCTACTGGGAAGCGCGTCCCCAGTGTCAACCCGGTGCTGTACCGTATTGGTACGCCCTAGAGGATCTCCTGGTTGCGCAAAGGCGTCAGATAACTCCGACAGCTCATTTGCCACCATTTCGCTCTCTAGGGTTGTGAGGTGTGACTCACACAACAGGGACCTTAAATGTTTTGGTAGGTTGGATTTAGCTAGAGCCTCTTCGTGGGAAGAGTCTCCCGCCACCACACCTACTTCCACAAAGTCCGTAGTTAGTGAGTCTACCCCATATGCTCGCGTAGTGTTACCAATAGGCGTCCCTTTTCGTAGAGTGATTTCTCTACTACTCGAGTTACAAATCGGTATCACCCCCCAACGAGCGTTGGCCAGGTAAGTATGATAGCCAGCAAGACCTAACTCAGAGAGCTTTTGATCTTCTGGTTCAAACATTCCCGGCCGTTTGGCCTGCACTCCCACGCAGCTGACTAGGACATCAGATACATGTCCTGCTGCCAACTTCGTGTCTTGTGCCACTGACGCCACAGAAGAACCATTCCTTAAAACGCACTGTACAGATTGTTTATAAGGATGTTTAATCTGAAGTCGGCCCGTTGCGGTGTTCATTGTTACCCCGTAAAGAGCAGCAAAGTCCATCCCCAGTATGCCATCATCAGTGATGTCGGTGATGGTTGGACATATCCAGTATGTCTTGCCATCAACCAACATAGGTTTTACAGTTCTGCCATAAGTCTGCATACTATCTCCCGTAGCATTCCGAGCCTTTACTCCCAGTAGCGGAGCTTCGGGCTGGTTGCAAAGACGGGCCATGAATTTACGATCGACCAAGGTGTGAGATGCACCCGTGTCGACCAAAAATTCACCACGCGTCCCGGAAATAACCAGACTCAGGTACCAACGCTGTCCCCGTAAAGGGACACACTCAGAGGTCAGCATCGGGCTTCCCCCTCCATCCATAGCAACCCCTTTTGTCAGGAGATAATCCCAACATGGGTCGCTCGGGGAGTCTTGAATCACACTGCTCTGGGCAATTGATTCTAACCAAGACTCCTCTAAGCCAGCGACTACAGAATCCTCCGGATTCCGTTCGTCCTTGCCAGCCCCGCCTTGCCAGACGCTTACAGGTTGTACAGACCCTTCTGCCTCTGCGCGGCCTTGGTTCATGGAAGAGTTAACACCGTCTACTAATCCCTTACAGGCATGGCTAACTGTGGGGGCGCCATCCTTGCCAAGAGGATGGGCCCCATTCAGTTTTCCGTCTCCTTTTCGGTTTTAGCAGCGATGGGTGCAGGGGCTTTGCATTCGCTAGCCCAATGACCCATCTTCTGACAGCGTCTACATGGCTGAGGTTTCGTGTCCTTTTTCTTCTTCTTTCTCCTTCCGGATCCAGAATTAGAAGTGGACGCAGAGCTCTTTTCCAAGTGCTTCCGCAACAAACCCTCAATCATCTTTTCCATGTCCCTGTCAGGCATTACTGCCGCCACCTCCTCGGAGGCGGGCTGTTTCTTCTTAGGTGGTTTTGTGGCGGCCTCTACCACCTGAGCTCCTTTCGGGGCCACAGATGGAGCTGCCGACACTCCTCCACTAGGAAAAACAGCCTGTTTGGTGTCATACACATCTGCATGGTCAAAAAGGTCAGCTAGAGATAAGTCCGGCTGCCATTTCTCCCGCAGATATGCCTGGAGATTGGTGTCCCTGACTCCATTGACAAACCTGGAGGTTAACTCCTGGATGACAGTGGGGGTGTCAGGTCTACATCCCTGATAACACTCGGATATCAGTTCCTGTAGAGCAAATCCGTAGGATCTCAGATGCTCGTCCTTGCGTTGGACACGTTTGAGCAGCTGAGTCCTTGGGTCATGCTCACCAATCTTCCCAATCGCCCATTCAGCTGTTTCTTCAAGTGAGCTCAATGTCTTGATCTTCACTCTCTCGAACGCCAAAAGGGCTGGTTCACCTGGCCCGTTGCAGAGTGCTTGCTTCAGAGCAACCAGCGCTTGCTGATTGTTCCAGCGATTGCTCTCCACAATAGCCTTGAACCGAACTTTGTACTTTCTCCAGGGTGGCGACCCTGTGAAAGGCGGAATATCGATGGCCTTTTGACGGGCTGCATCAGGATGTTTGATCTCCCCAAAGTTGAAAGGAGCATACCGTTCATCCAGTTCATCGATGTCCCGCGGGACGATGTCTGTCCCCAGCTTCTCAATAGCCGGGTTCCGGTCGTACTTAGCCCGCTGGACAGGCGTTAAGCCTTGTCTAGCTCTGGGTTTCGGTACTGGAACTGAGACCATGGTCTGCTGTTGGTTCAACATCGTTGAACCAGTAGATGGGTGGGTGTACCCTGGAGGTGTTGCCGTGCCTCCAAAGGCGCCACCACAGACCGGAGTCTGTAGATAGCTAGCCCCCATCTGAGGTGTCATACCTGTTACCGTGGTGTGTACTAGCGGCGGGACACTTGAAGGTGTCACTGTCGTGTACACACTGGGTACGGGTATGACTGGAGGTACCACCGTGGTAGATGGTGGTACTTTCTCCGACTTCGTCTTCAGGTCCTGATTGACTTGCCTTAAGCTTGCGAGGTCCTGTCTGGCTAAGTGGAGCTGCGTGCTCAAATCCTTTCCCAAGGAAGTTAAGCTTGCAACCTCACATTCGCCAGACACCCTCTGGTGCAAAAGTTTGTCAACCTCCACCTTGTGGGAAGCCATCTCGTTCTGGAGTTCCAGTAGGAACTTTTTCTTCTCATCAACCTCCCTTAGGAATAACTTCCTAGTTTGATTGATGGAAGCAAGTTCCCTCCGGGCTTCCGCGAGCTCGTGCAACTCAGTTTTCCTGGTGGGGATACCCATGGCAGCTAGTAGGTCCCCATCCAGTGGTAAACTGGATGGCTCATCTACTGCTGGCGGGTACCCCTTACCAGGAGCTTCTGTTGCCACATTAGTCTTCTTTGATAGCCCGCCACCCCCCATACCGTTCGGTGTAGGAGTGGCACCATCAGTGAAAACCGACGTGTCTGGATCCAATGAAGGATCTGCTACCGTCGGTGTAGAACCGAAGGCAGCTGGGCCGAGAGTTTTAGGCTCTCTACCCGGTATTTTCTGACCCTCAGGACAGAAAAGATTCGTGGAAAGGGAGTCCAACGATCTCCTGGAGCTTATATCAAAGGGTCCCGGGATTGGAGATTGCTCCCCATCCTCCCCTTTGGTAAAGGCTTCCACAATAGGATCACCTATTGCTTCTTGGGAGAGGTCGTCACCGGGCACCTCCAAGGCTGCCCGGCTCTCCCGCCTATTGGATTTGCCTGTGAAGAAGCGTACATTCTGTACGGCTTCTTCACGTTCCTCAGCAGGGGTTTTAGTCCTGCCGCTGAACGAGCTGACAAAATCGTATAGGTAATCCATATACTGTAAGTCTATTTAATACCCTATCAATGGTCGGTTCGATCAAGTGGTCACGGCACCAATGTAGTTGGTCTCTTACTACGTATGTAACACTTGAGTACAAAAACCAGACAAGGTAAATTAGACTTTAATATACGGCGACTTTATTGTAAAGGTAACTTTTGGGTATTATAGTACAAGTATAACCAGCGGATATACGAGATCAGAACAGATATATAATACAGTGGGGCAACCCTATAGCATAGAGTTAAGCCCGTGAGCACAGGGTGGTCATGTCACGACAGTCCCAAACCTGACTGACTTCCAATGGAGAAGTAGCCGTCTTATATACAGCGCTGCATAGCCACGTGACCGTACTAGCAGCGCCACCTGTTAGGTTTAGTTATGTAAAATGCTTATGTAACAACTACCGACGGTAACCGAAGGTGGTACCGGTACACTACCGTATAGATAACCGAACTAGAGGAGTCGGTGTATGTAACGAACCGACGACACTAGTTAGATGAAATAAAACAGTTATTAAACACAATAGAACCGTGTTGTCTTACATCATACAACATACAATAGATATACAACGATAACAGTTAGACTTTATAGTCAACCCGTTACACTACCCCCCTTTAGAATGTAGGAAGGGTTGGTTTTATAATAATAATACCTCTTGGATACATTATATACCACGTATATCTATTTATCAACAAGTAACATTTCTACTCATAGCAACAACAGGCATACATACATGAACAACCAGGTTAACATGTATATAACAGTTTATATCAACAATATAGTCTTTGGTATCAAACCATAGTCCCGTAGGCACATGATATAAAAACTGTCCAACTGATAGTCCTAGACTAGTATCAGTTAAAAGTAAAGGCACCAAATAACCACCTTGGAAACTCAACACATCACCTACTTCATTCAGCAATGGTGCGAATCCGTGTGGAGTTAGTGTCCTTATATATAAATAATAGAACTATAATAGCTCTCACTTCCTTTGGCGAAGAAAAGTTTATATATAAAAATCCATATTAGCGTATCCTAAATAAGGTGGGATAGATCGTCATCCTTATTAGGGGCGGTACTCCAGTACCTAGCAGTTTATGGTGGTAGAGATGGATAGAGTCCAGTACCGGTATAGTACTTCCATTTCTTGTGAAATATAAATATAAAAAGGTAGGTCCGTGCCTCCCTATAAATAATTATCACAGGAGGATGATCCATATAATAGTTCATAGGTCACAATAGCAGAATGTGACCACAGGATCAGGAGCCCTGGACAGTAGTAGAGAACCGACGGTTGTGGCTTAGTAGTAAACCACGGTTTGAAGACATCAGGCTGCTTCCAGTGTGGTGGCAGTAGTGACTAGGTTAAGTCACGACAGCACCGTCGGTCTGCTTTCGGTTGTCCAGGGGCGTGTAGCTGCGTCGATGGTTTAGTTTTACCTCCGAGGGGCGGAACAGTGCACCCCAGAGGGCCTGACGGGGGACCAACCTTAGGTGTCCATAGGGACACCGCCGGATGGCTTTCCTTCCCCATCAGGACTTCCTCCAGGAGGGGCCTCCGTGGTGTAAACCACAGCAGCCTCCACCTGGAGAGGAAGGGCTCCACCTGGGGCTACCGAGAGGGTACTCGGCGCCGCAGTAGGCTCCCCGCCACTGACCACCCGGGTAGATTGTGCCATGAAAGAAAATGGCATCTCATACCTAGGTGGGTGTACTGACAGTACCGGGGTCACAGGAGGAGCAGGCCTTGCGGCAAGCCCCAACCTGGACTGGAGATCTGGAAAACCAGTTCTCTCCCACTCTGTCAGCTTTAGCCCGAACTGCCGGAAGAACTTGGCGTCACAAGTTGTCAACCTTGATTCAAGCTGTTCGATCGTAGCCCTCCAGAGGGCATGATCTTGCTCCAGACTCGCCTCACGCTCGGCAAGGACTCTGGTGCGTTCAGCAACCCAAGCTTTCCCTTCCCGGATAGCCTGTTCTCTGAGCAACTCGTACTGCTCAAAGTAGGACTTCTCCAAGAAAGAAACCTGAAACTGGAGTAGCTTACTTGCGTTTTCAGCCATCTTAGCTCTGTAGCACTCAAATCCGGGGACTAGAGTGTCAGAGAATCCAGTGTCATAAGCAGGACCGTCTCCAGGCAACACAGGTAACCCTGCTAGCCCTTCGTCAACAGCCCTGTGCTCAGGTACTGGAGTCACCTCGTCATCCCTTGCGGGGTCAGAGGTTGCTCCGTGCTGGGGTGGAGCAGTCGGCTGGGCTGACGCCCCATCCGGCTGTTGTACCTCTACATGTTCAGCGTCACTGATAGGTGAGATACTCTCCTGTGGAGCTGAAGCTTTCTTTTGCTTCTGGCTCCACTTGTACTGCTTGACATAGTCAGCAGCAACCTGACCCGCCTGCTCGTCACCCAATGAGTTCTGAACAATAGCCAGTGCATCACCCAGTTTCTGTCTCTCCTGCCTGGGCAGTTGATCAGCAACCGAGGGCAATGCAACCGAAGATACCGTGACGGTACCGACGGTTTGGCTACGGTCGACCTCAGATGTTACCGTGGCGGTGGCGACACGTTTCTTCGCAGGTTCACTGCGGGAACGGTCACGTCCACCTTTGGTATCATCTTTGGATGACTGGCGGCCCCTTTTCAGATCTTTCTTCTTCTTAGGAGGGGTATCCTTTCTGACAGTGGGCATCGGAGTTTCTGTATCTGGCCCGAGATCGGTTTGTTCGCACTTGGCGCCCTTACACAATCTCTCCCAGTCAGCCTCCGTGAGGTAATTCCACTGTTTAAGTTTGTTGGTTCGCCACTTATACTGTAGATTCCCTACACGTTTGTGGCACCCCCAAACCTTCAGTGCAGCCTCAACTCCACGACTAATAGTGCGCTTGTGAACGCCCTTATTGTCGCAGAGATGCCTTACCAAACCAGCCCTCCGTTGGCAACGGAATAGCTCCCCGTCACTGTACTCAGGGCAGGAAGTACTAGTACTCCCACTCACACAGTACAAGTAGGGACGCACATTCATGTGCTTCTCTACCAAATGACGGGCGAACTTGAACAGGTTCGGCCACCGTTTTGCAGCTGTCGAAGCCCCCTTCAGGCGCTGACAGCGAACATACGGGCAGGGATCCCCTGGCACGTAGTTCTTCCAAGCATATTTCAGCTTGGGACGGCATGACCTATGGATGTTAGGTTTATTCCCTTCCAACACTGCCCTGAGGTACACGAGGTACCAGTCAATGGGGTGGGAATCACCTGTCAACCAGTCTTCGTCGTCTGAACCCTCGGTCGTGTGAGGTGCAGGAAGAGCCATTTTGCCATTTTCCTGAAGTAAGTCAGAAAGGCTCAGGTTCTTCCGGTCATCATCACGGAGACACAGGTTTAGACGAACATGCGCTGCCTTGGCGCGGAGGCGGCGATTGGCTCTGCTCTCTGCAACAGACCATCCCTCGGCTTCCGCCTTGGACACTCTATCAGCAACAGCTTTGAGCCTATCTGCCTCAGTCGGTGCGACCTCTTCGGTAGCAGGAGTTTCAGGGGAAGATGTAATCCTCCTCTTACGCTTCCGCTTCCGTTTGGTCTTAGCACGAACCGTGGACCCGTCTGATGAATCACCATCAGGGACCGTCGGTTCTTGTGCCAATACACCGGCGGGTTTCGGAGAAGATCCCCCTGCAGGGTTCTCCTCCTGGTTGGTATTACTACCACCCAGACCAGGTTCTGTTTTCGGAACAACATCACCCGACCCCTCAGGGTTAGGTTCAGCTGGTACCGAAGCCGAGCCTTGACCGACGGTTGGAGCACCGGTAGTGTCCATTTCCGTGTCAGACTCGAGAACTCGGTCATCCCCGTCGGAGGCCTCAGCCTTCTTCGGGGCCGTGCATGTGCCATCTACACGGGCTGCCATACTGTTAGCTCAGGCGTAGGTGAACCTCACGGTTCACTCACCCGAGCCTTTAGTAGCACAGCAAGTAAACAACAGTGTAGGTACTGCCGGGCAGACCTAGGCACCACTGATCAACACGCTACCCTACGGGCAAACGTGTTGATCTGAAGAAGCCTGGCCGCCTGTGGGGCTTATATACCCCACCCGTCCCCCGTGACCCCGCCCCTTGACCGGCTTCTCAGCCAATCAGGGGTCGCGTCTCGAAGACGCGCCGAGGTGACCCAATTTCTCACGGCTCATTTGGCGGGAGAAATCGATCAGGTGACGCGGGCAGCGCCCTTCCCACGTCTGGCATATCCGACGGTGGGAACTCTCACTGTTGTTTACAATTTTCGTGGCGGAGCCACCGGAAAACCCGGGAATGATATACCGGCGTTAGAGGATATACACAGCAGCGTGTTACTAAGCAATATGTGGTCAAAACTAATCCCATACTTAGAACTAATCGGCAAAGCCAGCCACCCGCCCTGAACACGTGCTTTTCTACCTCCAACGGATAACCACACCGGATAACCCGTCTCTTCTCGTTGTGTTTTGGTGATCGAGTACCGGGCCAATGACCACCGGCCCAGTACGGAACTGTCCAGGGAAATTTAATCAAGCCAGCAGCTAAATGTCGTCAACAAGGTAAGAAAAAAATGTTTACACAATTTTATCTCGCTCTCTGACACGTGTGCTCCTCCGTAGACCTTGTACCGGTATGTCCAGCAATGATGACACCGGAGGTATCACCTTGCTTTGTTTACCGGTGCCTACGGTTAGTCCTTTACGCACAGCTGACCCTTTTTTACGAGGCCTACCGCGCTTGGGCTTGGTAACACACGACTGTGGTTCAATCGGTAATTTCCTAGGACGACCCCTTCGGCGCGCTACCGTCGGTACCGACTGTATGACCGTTGGTCCTGCCTTCGGTATCTTCGGTAGCGCAGGGTCGGTTGGTGCTGGTACTCGACCAGCACCGAGGGAATCTTCACCGTCATCTATATATGGAACTCCATACCAAGGTCGGAGTCTAGCCACATGTGATTTAGTGAGAGTCCCTTTTTGCAACCGTATTACTACAGTAGTTTCACTAACCACCATAGTAACCGTATGCGGACCATCCCAGGAGTACAGGGTCTTGACTTTGGAATTTGGTGTGCTAAATCTCGCGACCTTATCCCCCACCTTGAATTGGCGGAGTTTAAGGCCCGTGTCATAGCCCACCTTCTGCAAACTAGCAGATTTTTCCAAGTTGTCCCTTACTACTCCATAGGACTCGCGTAATGATTGTCGAAGTGACTCAACAAACATCACTGTGCAGGGTTGCTCGAGCTGGTGTCCCTGCACTCCATAGACCATGTCACTAGGCATGACTATGTCTTCACCCATTACGAGCATATTAGGCGTACAGCCCGTCGACGCATGTTCGGTAGCATTGTAAGCATGGGAGATATAGCGAGCGTGCTCATCCCAATCATCCCGGTGCTCATTAACCATTGTCGTGAGACATTGGATCAACGTCCGATTGAAACGTTCCACCATACCATCCGATTGAGGTCGGTAGGGGTTCGTATGCGTCTTGCAGATGTGTATTTTACTACACAGTTCTGCCCACAGTCGAGATTCAAACTCACGACCCTGGTCGGAGTGAAGCATTAAAGGACCTCCCCACGTGAGGATCCAATTCTCGAAAAGTGCTTCTGCGCAGGTAACAGCTGTATGATTTACCAACGGATATACTTGGACATACTTGGTATAGTAGTCCTGTACCACCATCATACAGGTATTCCCACGGGGGGTCGTGTTGAAACCACTAATGATATCAACAGCGATCCGGGCAAATCGAACACCGAATAGCTCTTGACTTAGAGGTAGTTTACCAATACCAGGTCCAGGCTTTGATAAACAGCATTGGGGACATTGTCTCACCCAACGCCGTATGTCCAAAGTCATACCAGGCCAGTAATATCTACTCTTAATCTTTGCCTCAGTCCGTTGTCTGCCAAAGTGTGCTGAAGTTCGGTGGCCATGACAGTAATTGAGCAACTGTAGTCTGAGTGACAAAGGCACTACAGACTGAGCTGTTCTCTTCCTGCCAGGTTGCACCCTCCAGCGGCACAATACACTGTTCCGTATAAAAAGATTATCCCACTGAGCTAACAGTTGTCTAACTTCTTTACATTCCAGCGAAAGTGCGGGGCGAACAGGCTTGGACAGGCCCAACAACTTCAAGGAGTACACCCTCGAAATAGCTGGATCTGCAAGCTGCTCATCCTTCAAGTGATTTAACGTCCAGTTAGGAACTTTCGCACCCACAGACGCAATCACTGCATTGTGAGACCCACAGTCTCGGCAGTCTACACGGTGACAGTTCCGGATAGGATAGCGGGACAAGCTGTCCGCATTCACATGATCTACTCCACTCCTGTGTATGATATGCTCATTCGTCATGCCAAACTCAGAGAGGTGGTTCAACCATCTACCCATCATCCCCTCAGCGTCCTTGAAGTTAAGGAGCCACTGCAGAGATGAATGATCCGTCCGTACGAGATAATTCCCACCATATAGGAAATGTCTGTACTTTTTTGTGTAAACCACCACTGCCAAGAGTTCACGCTTGGTTGTGCAGTAGTTACGTTGTGTTTTGCTTAGACTGTTGGACGAAAATGCCAGCGGCACTTCTCGCCCATCCTGGATCTGCGACAAGGCAGCACCAATACTTGTATTAGAAGCATCAGTGTCCAAGATGAACTTACCAACAGGTGCAGGGTAGTGCAAAACAGGTGTTTCTAAGAAGAGTCTCTTTAACTCACTGAAAGACTGTTCTGCGGCTGGAGACCAGACTATTTTAGCCTTAGCCTTCTTCTCTCCAATCATCAGCTCTTGTAAGGGAGCTGCGACTCTCGAGAATCCAGGTATAAAATCTCTGTAGTATGAACAAAACCCGATGAAAGAGCGTATCTCCTTCGTGTCCATCGGACGAGGCCAGTTCTGTACCACTTCGATCTTATGAGGATCAGCCATGATGCCATGTTCAGAAACAATTCTACCTAGGTATTCAACTGACTTCCTAAAAAGCTTGCACTTTGAAGGTTTCAATTTCAGACCATATGATAAGATGCGTTTCAGCACAGCTTGGAGGTTCTGTAGAGTTTCCTCCACAGAACCACCGAAGACGATGATGTCGTCCAAGTATACTAGGCACTTTTTCCAAAGTAAACCCCGTAACATGGTTTCCATCATTGCCTCGAAGGTTGCCGGGGCATTGCATAGCCCGAATGGCATGACGTTGAACTCAAATAGTCCCATATGGGTAGAAAATGCGGTTTTTTCTCGGTCCCGGGGGTCCATGCCGATCTGCCAATAACCAGATTGTAAATCTAGTGTACAGAACCATTTCGCCCCACCCAGAGATTCCACACATTCATCTATCCGAGGTAGAGGATATGCATTCTTCCTAGTGAGTCCGTTCAACTTCCTATAGTCGATGCAAAATCGACAGGAACCATCCTTCTTGGTGACCATCACCACAGGACTTGACCATGGACTCTCACTAGGTTGAATCACATCTTCATCCAACATCTTTTCTACCTCAGCCTCCATAGCACTTTTTTTAGCCATGGGTAACCGACGGTAGGGGATTCTACTGGGAAGCGCGTCCCCAGTGTCAACCCGGTGCTGTACCGTATTGGTACGCCCTAGAGGATCTCCTGGTTGCGCAAAGGCGTCAGATAACTCCGACAGCTCATTTGCCACCATTTCGCTCTCTAGGGTTGTGAGGTGTGACTCACACAACAGGGACCTTAAATGTTTTGGTAGGTTGGATTTAGCTAGAGCCTCTTCGTGGGAAGAGTCTCCCGCCACCACACCTACTTCCACAAAGTCCGTAGTTAGTGAGTCTACCCCATATGCTCGCGTAGTGTTACCAATAGGCGTCCCTTTTCGTAGAGTGATTTCTCTACTACTCGAGTTACAAATCGGTATCACCCCCCAACGAGCGTTGGCCAGGTAAGTATGATAGCCAGCAAGACCTAACTCAGAGAGCTTTTGATCTTCTGGTTCAAACATTCCCGGCCGTTTGGCCTGCACTCCCACGCAGCTGACTAGGACATCAGATACATGTCCTGCTGCCAACTTCGTGTCTTGTGCCACTGACGCCACAGAAGAACCATTCCTTAAAACGCACTGTACAGATTGTTTATAAGGATGTTTAATCTGAAGTCGGCCCGTTGCGGTGTTCATTGTTACCCCGTAAAGAGCAGCAAAGTCCATCCCCAGTATGCCATCATCAGTGATGTCGGTGATGGTTGGACATATCCAGTATGTCTTGCCATCAACCAACATAGGTTTTACAGTTCTGCCATAAGTCTGCATACTATCTCCCGTAGCAGTCCGAGCCTTTACTCCCAGTAGCGGAGCTTCGGGCTGGTTGCAAAGACGGGCCATGAATTTACGATCGACCAAGGTGTGAGATGCACCCGTGTCGACCAAAAATTCACCACGCGTCCCGGAAATAACCAGACTCAGGTACCAACGCTGTCCCCGTAAAGGGACACACTCAGAGGTCAGCATCGGGCTTCCCCCTCCATCCATAGCAACCCCTTTTGTCAGGAGATAATCCCAACATGGGTCGCTCGGGGAGTCTTGAATCACACTGCTCTGGGCAATTGATTCTAACCAAGACTCCTCTAAGCCAGCGACTACAGAATCCTCCGGATTCCGTTCGTCCTTGCCAGCCCCGCCTTGCCAGACGCTTACAGGTTGTACAGACCCTTCTGCCTCTGCGCGGCCTTGGTTCATGGAAGAGTTAACACCGTCTACTAATCCCTTACAGGCATGGCTAACTGTGGGGGCGCCATCCTTGCCAAGAGGATGGGCCCCATTCAGTTTTCCGTCTCCTTTTCGGTTTTAGCAGCGATGGGTGCAGGGGCTTTGCATTCGCTAGCCCAATGACCCATCTTCTGACAGCGTCTACATGGCTGAGGTTTCGTGTCCTTTTTCTTCTTCTTTCTCCTTCCGGATCCAGAATTAGAAGTGGACGCAGAGCTCTTTTCCAAGTGCTTCCGCAACAAACCCTCAATCATCTTTTCCATGTCCCTGTCAGGCATTACTGCCGCCACCTCCTCGGAGGCGGGCTGTTTCTTCTTAGGTGGTTTTGTGGCGGCCTCTACCACCTGAGCTCCTTTCGGGGCCACAGATGGAGCTGCCGACACTCCTCCACTAGGAAAAACAGCCTGTTTGGTGTCATACACATCTGCATGGTCAAAAAGGTCAGCTAGAGATAAGTCCGGCTGCCATTTCTCCCGCAGATATGCCTGGAGATTGGTGTCCCTGACTCCATTGACAAACCTGGAGGTTAACTCCTGGATGACAGTGGGGGTGTCAGGTCTACATCCCTGATAACACTCGGATATCAGTTCCTGTAGAGCAAATCCGTAGGATCTCAGATGCTCGTCCTTGCGTTGGACACGTTTGAGCAGCTGAGTCCTTGGGTCATGCTCACCAATCTTCCCAATCGCCCATTCAGCTGTTTCTTCAAGTGAGCTCAATGTCTTGATCTTCACTCTCTCGAACGCCAAAAGGGCTGGTTCACCTGGCCCGTTGCAGAGTGCTTGCTTCAGAGCAACCAGCGCTTGCTGATTGTTCCAGCGATTGCTCTCCACAATAGCCTTGAACCGAACTTTGTACTTTCTCCAGGGTGGCGACCCTGTGAAAGGCGGAATATCGATGGCCTTTTGACGGGCTGCATCAGGATGTTTGATCTCCCCAAAGTTGAAAGGAGCATACCGTTCATCCAGTTCATCGATGTCCCGCGGGACGATGTCTGTCCCCAGCTTCTCAATAGCCGGGTTCCGGTCGTACTTAGCCCGCTGGACAGGCGTTAAGCCTTGTCTAGCTCTGGGTTTCGGTACTGGAACTGAGACCATGGTCTGCTGTTGGTTCAACATCGTTGAACCAGTAGATGGGTGGGTGTACCCTGGAGGTGTTGCCGTGCCTCCAAAGGCGCCACCACAGACCGGAGTCTGTAGATAGCTAGCCCCCATCTGAGGTGTCATACCTGTTACCGTGGTGTGTACTAGCGGCGGGACACTTGAAGGTGTCACTGTCGTGTACACACTGGGTACGGGTATGACTGGAGGTACCACCGTGGTAGATGGTGGTACTTTCTCCGACTTCGTCTTCAGGTCCTGATTGACTTGCCTTAAGCTTGCGAGGTCCTGTCTGGCTAAGTGGAGCTGCGTGCTCAAATCCTTTCCCAAGGAAGTTAAGCTTGCAACCTCACATTCGCCAGACACCCTCTGGTGCAAAAGTTTGTCAACCTCCACCTTGTGGGAAGCCATCTCGTTCTGGAGTTCCAGTAGGAACTTTTTCTTCTCATCAACCTCCCTTAGGAATAACTTCCTAGTTTGATTGATGGAAGCAAGTTCCCTCCGGGCTTCCGCGAGCTCGTGCAACTCAGTTTTCCTGGTGGGGATACCCATGGCAGCTAGTAGGTCCCCATCCAGTGGTAAACTGGATGGCTCATCTACTGCTGGCGGGTACCCCTTACCAGGAGCTTCTGTTGCCACATTAGTCTTCTTTGATAGCCCGCCACCCCCCATACCGTTCGGTGTAGGAGTGGCACCATCAGTGAAAACCGACGTGTCTGGATCCAATGAAGGATCTGCTACCGTCGGTGTAGAACCGAAGGCAGCTGGGCCGAGAGTTTTAGGCTCTCTACCCGGTATTTTCTGACCCTCAGGACAGAAAAGATTCGTGGAAAGGGAGTCCAACGATCTCCTGGAGCTTATATCAAAGGGTCCCGGGATTGGAGATTGCTCCCCATCCTCCCCTTTGGTAAAGGCTTCCACAATAGGATCACCTATTGCTTCTTGGGAGAGGTCGTCACCGGGCACCTCCAAGGCTGCCCGGCTCTCCCGCCTATTGGATTTGCCTGTGAAGAAGCGTACATTCTGTACGGCTTCTTCACGTTCCTCAGCAGGGGTTTTAGTCCTGCCGCTGAACGAGCTGACAAAATCGTATAGGTAATCCATATACTGTAAGTCTATTTAATACCCTATCAATGGTCGGTTCGATCAAGTGGTCACGGCACCAATGTAGTTGGTCTCTTACTACGTATGTAACACTTGAGTACAAAAACCAGACAAGGTAAATTAGACTTTAATATACGGCGACTTTATTGTAAAGGTAACTTTTGGGTATTATAGTACAAGTATAACCAGCGGATATACGAGATCAGAACAGATATATAATACAGTGGGGCAACCCTATAGCATAGAGTTAAGCCCGTGAGCACAGGGTGGTCATGTCACGACAGTCCCAAACCTGACTGACTTCCAATGGAGAAGTAGCCGTCTTATATACAGCGCTGCATAGCCACGTGACCGTACTAGCAGCGCCACCTGTTAGGTTTAGTTATGTAAAATGCTTATGTAACAACTACCGACGGTAACCGAAGGTGGTACCGGTACACTACCGTATAGATAACCGAACTAGAGGAGTCGGTGTATGTAACGAACCGACGACACTAGTTAGATGAAATAAAACAGTTATTAAACACAATAGAACCGTGTTGTCTTACATCATACAACATACAATAGATATACAACGATAACAGTTAGACTTTATAGTCAACCCGTTACACTACCCCCCTTTAGAATGTAGGAAGGGTTGGTTTTATAATAATAATACCTCTTGGATACATTATATACCACGTATATCTATTTATCAACAAGTAACATTTCTACTCATAGCAACAACAGGCATACATACATGAACAACCAGGTTAACATGTATATAACAGTTTATATCAACAATATAGTCTTTGGTATCAAACCATAGTCCCGTAGGCACATGATATAAAAACTGTCCAACTGATAGTCCTAGACTAGTATCAGTTAAAAGTAAAGGCACCAAATAACCACCTTGGAAACTCAACACATCACCTACTTCATTCAGCAATGGTGCGAATCCGTGTGGAGTTAGTGTCCTTATATATAAATAATAGAACTATAATAGCTCTCACTTCCTTTGGCGAAGAAAAGTTTATATATAAAAATCCATATTAGCGTATCCTAAATAAGGTGGGATAGATCGTCATCCTTATTAGGGGCGGTACTCCAGTACCTAGCAGTTTATGGTGGTAGAGATGGATAGAGTCCAGTACCGGTATAGTACTTCCATTTCTTGTGAAATATAAATATAAAAAGGTAGGTCCGTGCCTCCCTATAAATAATTATCACAGGAGGATGATCCATATAATAGTTCATAGGTCACAATAGCAGAATGTGACCACAGGATCAGGAGCCCTGGACAGTAGTAGAGAACCGACGGTTGTGGCTTAGTAGTAAACCACGGTTTGAAGACATCAGGCTGCTTCCAGTGTGGTGGCAGTAGTGACTAGGTTAAGTCACGACAGCACCGTCGGTCTGCTTTCGGTTGTCCAGGGGCGTGTAGCTGCGTCGATGGTTTAGTTTTACCTCCGAGGGGCGGAACAGTGCACCCCAGAGGGCCTGACGGGGGACCAACCTTAGGTGTCCATAGGGACACCGCCGGATGGCTTTCCTTCCCCATCAGGACTTCCTCCAGGAGGGGCCTCCGTGGTGTAAACCACAGCAGCCTCCACCTGGAGAGGAAGGGCTCCACCTGGGGCTACCGAGAGGGTACTCGGCGCCGCAGTAGGCTCCCCGCCACTGACCACCCGGGTAGATTGTGCCATGAAAGAAAATGGCATCTCATACCTAGGTGGGTGTACTGACAGTACCGGGGTCACAGGAGGAGCAGGCCTTGCGGCAAGCCCCAACCTGGACTGGAGATCTGGAAAACCAGTTCTCTCCCACTCTGTCAGCTTTAGCCCGAACTGCCGGAAGAACTTGGCGTCACAAGTTGTCAACCTTGATTCAAGCTGTTCGATCGTAGCCCTCCAGAGGGCATGATCTTGCTCCAGACTCGCCTCACGCTCGGCAAGGACTCTGGTGCGTTCAGCAACCCAAGCTTTCCCTTCCCGGATAGCCTGTTCTCTGAGCAACTCGTACTGCTCAAAGTAGGACTTCTCCAAGAAAGAAACCTGAAACTGGAGTAGCTTACTTGCGTTTTCAGCCATCTTAGCTCTGTAGCACTCAAATCCGGGGACTAGAGTGTCAGAGAATCCAGTGTCATAAGCAGGACCGTCTCCAGGCAACACAGGTAACCCTGCTAGCCCTTCGTCAACAGCCCTGTGCTCAGGTACTGGAGTCACCTCGTCATCCCTTGCGGGGTCAGAGGTTGCTCCGTGCTGGGGTGGAGCAGTCGGCTGGGCTGACGCCCCATCCGGCTGTTGTACCTCTACATGTTCAGCGTCACTGATAGGTGAGATACTCTCCTGTGGAGCTGAAGCTTTCTTTTGCTTCTGGCTCCACTTGTACTGCTTGACATAGTCAGCAGCAACCTGACCCGCCTGCTCGTCACCCAATGAGTTCTGAACAATAGCCAGTGCATCACCCAGTTTCTGTCTCTCCTGCCTGGGCAGTTGATCAGCAACCGAGGGCAATGCAACCGAAGATACCGTGACGGTACCGACGGTTTGGCTACGGTCGACCTCAGATGTTACCGTGGCGGTGGCGACACGTTTCTTCGCAGGTTCACTGCGGGAACGGTCACGTCCACCTTTGGTATCATCTTTGGATGACTGGCGGCCCCTTTTCAGATCTTTCTTCTTCTTAGGAGGGGTATCCTTTCTGACAGTGGGCATCGGAGTTTCTGTATCTGGCCCGAGATCGGTTTGTTCGCACTTGGCGCCCTTACACAATCTCTCCCAGTCAGCCTCCGTGAGGTAATTCCACTGTTTAAGTTTGTTGGTTCGCCACTTATACTGTAGATTCCCTACACGTTTGTGGCACCCCCAAACCTTCAGTGCAGCCTCAACTCCACGACTAATAGTGCGCTTGTGAACGCCCTTATTGTCGCAGAGATGCCTTACCAAACCAGCCCTCCGTTGGCAACGGAATAGCTCCCCGTCACTGTACTCAGGGCAGGAAGTACTAGTACTCCCACTCACACAGTACAAGTAGGGACGCACATTCATGTGCTTCTCTACCAAATGACGGGCGAACTTGAACAGGTTCGGCCACCGTTTTGCAGCTGTCGAAGCCCCCTTCAGGCGCTGACAGCGAACATACGGGCAGGGATCCCCTGGCACGTAGTTCTTCCAAGCATATTTCAGCTTGGGACGGCATGACCTATGGATGTTAGGTTTATTCCCTTCCAACACTGCCCTGAGGTACACGAGGTACCAGTCAATGGGGTGGGAATCACCTGTCAACCAGTCTTCGTCGTCTGAACCCTCGGTCGTGTGAGGTGCAGGAAGAGCCATTTTGCCATTTTCCTGAAGTAAGTCAGAAAGGCTCAGGTTCTTCCGGTCATCATCACGGAGACACAGGTTTAGACGAACATGCGCTGCCTTGGCGCGGAGGCGGCGATTGGCTCTGCTCTCTGCAACAGACCATCCCTCGGCTTCCGCCTTGGACACTCTATCAGCAACAGCTTTGAGCCTATCTGCCTCAGTCGGTGCGACCTCTTCGGTAGCAGGAGTTTCAGGGGAAGATGTAATCCTCCTCTTACGCTTCCGCTTCCGTTTGGTCTTAGCACGAACCGTGGACCCGTCTGATGAATCACCATCAGGGACCGTCGGTTCTTGTGCCAATACACCGGCGGGTTTCGGAGAAGATCCCCCTGCAGGGTTCTCCTCCTGGTTGGTATTACTACCACCCAGACCAGGTTCTGTTTTCGGAACAACATCACCCGACCCCTCAGGGTTAGGTTCAGCTGGTACCGAAGCCGAGCCTTGACCGACGGTTGGAGCACCGGTAGTGTCCATTTCCGTGTCAGACTCGAGAACTCGGTCATCCCCGTCGGAGGCCTCAGCCTTCTTCAGGGCCGTGCATGTGCCATCTACACGGGCTGCCATACTGTTAGCTCAGGCGTAGGTGAACCTCACGGTTCACTCACCCGAGCCTTTAGTAGCACAGCAAGTAAACAACAGTGTAGGTACTGCCGGGCAGACCTAGGCACCACTGATCAACACGCTACCCTACGGGCAAACGTGTTGATCTGAAGAAGCCTGGCCGCCTGTGGGGCTTATATACCCCACCCGTCCCCCGTGACCCCGCCCCTTGACCGGCTTCTCAGCCAATCAGGGGTCGCGTCTCGAAGACGCGCCGAGGTGACCCAATTTCTCACGGCTCATTTGGCGGGAGAAATCGATCAGGTGACGCGGGCAGCGCCCTTCCCACGTCTGGCATATCCGACGGTGGGAACTCTCACTGTTGTTTACAATTTTCGTGGCGGAGCCACCGGAAAACCCAGGAATGATATACCGGCGTTAGAGGATATACACAGCAGCGTGTTACTAAGCAATATGTGGTCAAAACTAATCCCATACTTAGAACTAATCGGCAAAGCCAGCCACCCGCCCTGAACACGTGCTTTTCTACCTCCAACGGATAACCACACCGGATAACCCGTCTCTTCTCGTTGTGTTTTGGTGATCGAGTACCGGGCCAATGACCACCGGCCCAGTACGGAACTGTCCAGGGAAATTTAATCAAGCCAGCAGCTAAATGTCGTCAACAAGGTAAGAAAAAAATGTTTACACAATTTTATCTCGCTCTCTGACACGTGTGCTCCTCCGTAGACCTTGTACCGGTATGTCCAGCAATGATGACACCGGAGGTATCACCTTGCTTTGTTTACCGGTGCCTACGGTTAGTCCTTTACGCACAGCTGACCCTTTTTTACGAGGCCTACCGCGCTTGGGCTTGGTAACACACGACTGTGGTTCAATCGGTAATTTCCTAGGACGACCCCTTCGGCGCGCTACCGTCGGTACCGACGGTATGACCGTTGGTCCTGCCTTCGGTATCTTCGGTAGCGCAGGGTCGGTTGGTGCTGGTACTCGACCAGCACCGAGGGAATCTTCACCGTCATCTATATATGGAACTCCATACCAAGGTCGGAGTCTAGCCACATGTGATTTAGTGAGAGTCCCTTTTTGCAACCGTATTACTACAGTAGTTTCACTAACCACCATAGTAACCGTATGCGGACCATCCCAGGAGTACAGGGTCTTGACTTTGGAATTTGGTGTGCTAAATCTCGCGACCTTATCCCCCACCTTGAATTGGCGGAGTTTAAGGCCCGTGTCATAGCCCACCTTCTGCAAACTAGCAGATTTTTCCAAGTTGTCCCTTACTACTCCATAGGACTCGCGTAATGATTGTCGAAGTGACTCAACAAACATCACTGTGCAGGGTTGCTCGAGCTGGTGTCCCTGCACTCCATAGACCATGTCACTAGGCATGACTATGTCTTCACCCATTACGAGCATATTAGGCGTACAGCCCGTCGTCGCATGTTCGGTAGCATTGTAAGCATGGGAGATATAGCGAGCGTGCTCATCCCAATCATCCCGGTGCTCATTAACCATTGTTGTGAGACATTGGATCAACGTCCGATTGAAACGTTCCACCATACCATCCGATTGAGGTCGGTAGGGGTTCGTATGCGTCTTGCAGATGTGTATTTTACTACACAGTTCTGCCCACAGTCGAGATTCAAACTCACGACCCTGGTCGGAGTGAAGCATTAAAGGACCTCCCCACGTGAGGATCCAATTCTCGAAAAGTGCTTCTGCGCAGGTAACAGCTGTATGATTTACCAACGGATATACTTGGACATACTTGGTATAGTAGTCCTGTACCACCATCATACAGGTATTCCCACGGGGGGTCGTGTTGAAACCACTAATGATATCAACAGCGATCCGGGCAAATCGAACACCGAATAGCTCTTGACTTAGAGGTAGTTTACCAATACCAGGTCCAGGCTTTGATAAACAGCATTGGGGACATTGTCTCACCCAACGCCGTATGTCCAAAGTCATACCAGGCCAGTAATATCTACTCTTAATCTTTGCCTCAGTCCGTTGTCTGCCAAAGTGTGCTGAAGTTCGGTGGCCATGACAGTAATTGAGCAACTGTAGTCTGAGTGACAAAGGCACTACAGACTGAGCTGTTCTCTTCCTGCCAGGTTGCACCCTCCAGCGGCACAATACACTGTTCCGTATAAAAAGATTATCCCACTGAGCTAACAGTTGTCTAACTTCTTTACATTCCAGCGAAAGTGCGGGGCGAACAGGCTTGGACAGGCCCAACAACTTCAAGGAGTACACCCTCGAAATAGCTGGATCTGCAAGCTGCTCATCCTTCAAGTGATTTAACGTCCAGTTAGGAACTTTCGCACCCACAGACGCAATCACTGCATTGTGAGACCCACAGTCTCGGCAGTCTACACGGTGACAGTTCCGGATAGGATAGCGGGACAAGCTGTCCGCATTCACATGATCTACTCCACTCCTGTGTATGATATGCTCATTCGTCATGCCAAACTCAGAGAGGTGGTTCAACCATCTACCCATCATCCCCTCAGCGTCCTTGAAGTTAAGGAGCCACTGCAGAGATGAATGATCCGTCCGTACGAGATAATTCCCACCATATAGGAAATGTCTGTACTTTTTTGTGTAAACCACCACTGCCAAGAGTTCACGCTTGGTTGTGCAGTAGTTACGTTGTGTTTTGCTTAGACTGTTGGACGAAAATGCCAGCGGCACTTCTCGCCCATCCTGGATCTGCGACAAGGCAGCACCAATACTTGTATTAGAAGCATCAGTGTCCAAGATGAACTTACCAACAGGTGCAGGGTAGTGCAAAACAGGTGTTTCTAAGAAGAGTCTCTTTAACTCACTGAAAGACTGTTCTGCGGCTGGAGACCAGACTATTTTAGCCTTAGCCTTCTTCTCTCCAATCATCAGCTCTTGTAAGGGAGCTGCGACTCTCGAGAATCCAGGTATAAAATCTCTGTAGTATGAACAAAACCCGATGAAAGAGCGTATCTCCTTCGTGTCCATCGGACGAGGCCAGTTCTGTACCACTTCGATCTTATGAGGATCAGCCATGATGCCATGTTCAGAAACAATTCTACCTAGGTATTCAACTGACTTCCTAAAAAGCTTGCACTTTGAAGGTTTCAATTTCAGACCATATGATAAGATGCGTTTCAGCACAGCTTGGAGGTTCTGTAGAGTTTCCTCCACAGAACCACCGAAGACGATGATGTCGTCCAAGTATACTAGGCACTTTTTCCAAAGTAAACCCCGTAACATGGTTTCCATCATTGCCTCGAAGGTTGCCGGGGCATTGCATAGCCCGAATGGCATGACGTTGAACTCAAATAGTCCCATATGGGTAGAAAACGCGGTTTTTTCTCGGTCCCGGGGGTCCATGCCGATCTGCCAATAACCAGATTGTAAATCTAGTGTACAGAACCATTTCGCCCCACCCAGAGATTCCACACATTCATCTATCCGAGGTAGAGGATATGCATTCTTCCTAGTGAGTCCGTTCAACTTCCTATAGTCGATGCAAAATCGACAGGAACCATCCTTCTTGGTGACCATCACCACAGGACTTGACCATGGACTCTCACTAGGTTGAATCACATCTTCATCCAACATCTTTTCTACCTCAGCCTCCATAGCACTTTTTTTAGCCATGGGTAACCGACGGTAGGGGATTCTACTGGGAAGCGCGTCCCCAGTGTCAACCCGGTGCTGTACCGTATTGGTACGCCCTAGAGGATCTCCTGGTTGCGCAAAGGCGTCAGATAACTCCGACAGCTCATTTGCCACCATTTCGCTCTCTAGGGTTGTGAGGTGTGACTCACACAACAGGGACCTTAAATGTTTTGGTAGGTTGGATTTAGCTAGAGCCTCTTCGTGGGAAGAGTCTCCCGCCACCACACCTACTTCCACAAAGTCCGTAGTTAGTGAGTCTACCCCATATGCTCGCGTAGTGTTACCAATAGGCGTCCCTTTTCGTAGAGTGATTTCTCTACTACTCGAGTTACAAATCGGTATCACCCCCCAACGAGCGTTGGCCAGGTAAGTATGATAGCCAGCAAGACCTAACTCAGAGAGCTTTTGATCTTCTGGTTCAAACATTCCCGGCCGTTTGGCCTGCACTCCCACGCAGCTGACTAGGACATCAGATACATGTCCTGCTGCCAACTTCGTGTCTTGTGCCACTGACGCCACAGAAGAACCATTCCTTAAAACGCACTGTACAGATTGTTTATAAGGATGTTTAATCTGAAGTCGGCCCGTTGCGGTGTTCATTGTTACCCCGTAAAGAGCAGCAAAGTCCATCCCCAGTATGCCATCATCAGTGATGTCGGTGATGGTTGGACATATCCAGTATGTCTTGCCATCAACCAACATAGGTTTTACAGTTCTGCCATAAGTCTGCATACTATCTCCCGTAGCAGTCCGAGCCTTTACTCCCAGTAGCGGAGCTTCGGGCTGGTTGCAAAGACGGGCCATGAATTTACGATCGACCAAGGTGTGAGATGCACCCGTGTCGACCAAAAATTCACCACGCGTCCCGGAAATAACCAGACTCAGGTACCAACGCTGTCCCCGTAAAGGGACACACTCAGAGGTCAGCATCGGGCTTCCCCCTCCATCCATAGCAACCCCTTTTGTCAGGAGATAATCCCAACATGGGTCGCTCGGGGAGTCTTGAATCACACTGCTCTGGGCAATTGATTCTAACCAAGACTCCTCTAAGCCAGCGACTACAGAATCCTCCGGATTCCGTTCGTCCTTGCCAGCCCCGCCTTGCCAGACGCTTACAGGTTGTACAGACCCTTCTGCCTCTGCGCGGCCTTGGTTCATGGAAGAGTTAACACCGTCTACTAATCCCTTACAGGCATGGCTAACTGTGGGGGCGCCATCCTTGCCAAGAGGATGGGCCCCATTCAGTTTTCCGTCTCCTTTTCGGTTTTAGCAGCGATGGGTGCAGGGGCTTTGCATTCGCTAGCCCAATGACCCATCTTCTGACAGCGTCTACATGGCTGAGGTTTCGTGTCCTTTTTCTTCTTCTTTCTCCTTCCGGATCCAGAATTAGAAGTGGACGCAGAGCTCTTTTCCAAGTGCTTCCGCAACAAACCCTCAATCATCTTTTCCATGTCCCTGTCAGGCATTACTGCCGCCACCTCCTCGGAGGCGGGCTGTTTCTTCTTAGGTGGTTTTGTGGCGGCCTCTACCACCTGAGCTCCTTTCGGGGCCACAGATGGAGCTGCCGACACTCCTCCACTAGGAAAAACAGCCTGTTTGGTGTCATACACATCTGCATGGTCAAAAAGGTCAGCTAGAGATAAGTCCGGCTGCCATTTCTCCCGCAGATATGCCTGGAGATTGGTGTCCCTGACTCCATTGACAAACCTGGAGGTTAACTCCTGGATGACAGTGGGGGTGTCAGGTCTACATCCCTGATAACACTCGGATATCAGTTCCTGTAGAGCAAATCCGTAGGATCTCAGATGCTCGTCCTTGCGTTGGACACGTTTGAGCAGCTGAGTCCTTGGGTCATGCTCACCAATCTTCCCAATCGCCCATTCAGCTGTTTCTTCAAGTGAGCTCAATGTCTTGATCTTCACTCTCTCGAACGCCAAAAGGGCTGGTTCACCTGGCCCGTTGCAGAGTGCTTGCTTCAGAGCAACCAGCGCTTGCTGATTGTTCCAGCGATTGCTCTCCACAATAGCCTTGAACCGAACTTTGTACTTTCTCCAGGGTGGCGACCCTGTGAAAGGCGGAATATCGATGGCCTTTTGACGGGCTGCATCAGGATGTTTGATCTCCCCAAAGTTGAAAGGAGCATACCGTTCATCCAGTTCATCGATGTCCCGCGGGACGATGTCTGTCCCCAGCTTCTCAATAGCCGGGTTCCGGTCGTACTTAGCCCGCTGGACAGGCGTTAAGCCTTGTCTAGCTCTGGGTTTCGGTACTGGAACTGAGACCATGGTCTGCTGTTGGTTCAACATCGTTGAACCAGTAGATGGGTGGGTGTACCCTGGAGGTGTTGCCGTGCCTCCAAAGGCGCCACCACAGAGCGGAGTCTGTAGATAGCTAGCCCCCATCTGAGGTGTCATACCTGTTACCGTGGTGTGTACTAGCGGCGGGACACTTGAAGGTGTCACTGTCGTGTACACACTGGGTACGGGTATGACTGGAGGTACCACCGTGGTAGATGGTGGTACTTTCTCCGACTTCGTCTTCAGGTCCTGATTGACTTGCCTTAAGCTTGCGAGGTCCTGTCTGGCTAAGTGGAGCTGCGTGCTCAAATCCTTTCCCAAGGAAGTTAAGCTTGCAACCTCACATTCGCCAGACACCCTCTGGTGCAAAAGTTTGTCAACCTCCACCTTGTGGGATCCCATCTCGTTCTGGAGTTCCAGTAGGAACTTTTTCTTCTCATCAACCTCCCTTAGGAATAACTTCCTAGTTTGATTGATGGAAGCAAGTTCCCTCCGGGCTTCCGCGAGCTCGTGCAACTCAGTTTTCCTGGTGGGGATACCCATGGCAGCTAGTAGGTCCCCATCCAGTGGTAAACTGGATGGCTCATCTACTGCTGGCGGGTACCCCTTACCAGGAGCTTCTGTTGCCACATTAGTCTTCTTTGATAGCCCGCCACCCCCCATACCGTTCGGTGTAGGAGTGGCACCATCAGTGAAAACCGACGTGTCTGGATCCAATGAAGGATCTGCTACCGTCGGTGTAGAACCGAAGGCAGCTGGGCCGAGAGTTTTAGGCTCTCTACCCGGTATTTTCTGACCCTCAGGACAGAAAAGATTCGTGGAAAGGGAGTCCAACGATCTCCTGGAGCTTATATCAAAGGGTCCCGGGATTGGAGATTGCTCCCCATCCTCCCCTTTGGTAAAGGCTTCCACAATAGGATCACCTATTGCTTCTTGGGAGAGGTCGTCACCGGGCACCTCCAAGGCTGCCCGGCTCTCCCGCCTATTGGATTTGCCTGTGAAGAAGCGTACATTCTGTACGGCTTCTTCACGTTCCTCAGCAGGGGTTTTAGTCCTGCCGCTGAACGAGCTGACAAAATCGTATAGGTAATCCATATACTGTAAGTCTATTTAATACCCTATCAATGGTCGGTTCGATCAAGTGGTCACGGCACCAATGTAGTTGGTCTCTTACTACGTATGTAACACTTGAGTACAAAAACCAGACAAGGTAAATTAGACTTTAATATACGGCGACTTTATTGTAAAGGTAACTTTTGGGTATTATAGTACAAGTATAACCAGCGGATATACGAGATCAGAACAGATATATAATACAGTGGGGCAACCCTATAGCATAGAGTTAAGCCCGTGAGCACAGGGTGGTCATGTCACGACAGTCCCAAACCTGACTGACTTCCAATGGAGAAGTAGCCGTCTTATATACAGCGCTGCATAGCCACGTGACCGTACTAGCAGCGCCACCTGTTAGGTTTAGTTATGTAAAATGCTTATGTAACAACTACCGACGGTAACCGAAGGTGGTACCGGTACACTACCGTATAGATAACCGAACTAGAGGAGTCGGTGTATGTAACGAACCGACGACACTAGTTAGATGAAATAAAACAGTTATTAAACACAATAGAACCGTGTTGTCTTACATCATACAACATACAATAGATATACAACGATAACAGTTAGACTTTATAGTCAACCCGTTACAGTACATTTGAAAAACATGTCATTTTGTTGAAAAAGTACCCTTGCCAGCCGCACACATGTGCATACAAAATATACCAAGTGCCCCCCCCCCCCCGGATTCCAATGCAGGTGGTATTCTAAAACAGGGGGCATTATAACGTGAATAAGGATATCTGTGAATAAGGATATCCTGAAAGGGTTATGGCTAGATTGAATCATTTTAAGAGTATCATTTCCTGGGCTGGCAATATGGATATGGGAGGGTGTGCTAAGGGGGGCATTTTAATGGAGGGGACATTCTGCTCCAGGGGTATTTTAATGTGGGGGCAATCTGCTGTGGGGGGCATTCTAATGCAGGGGGCATGCTTATGCAACTGGCCTTATGATCTGAAAGTTTTATGGCTAGATTGACTCATTTTAAGAGCATCATTTCCTGGGCTGGCAATAAGGATAGGGTTTAACCCTTTAAGGATGGCATAATGCATCAATGCATCAAGCCCTTCATTGTCATGATGCATGAATGCAACCCTGGGGAGTAACTGACCAGTGCTGCATTCAAGCATCATGCTGACCCTATTGGGTTGATATAATCCCAAAGAGTCGGCATGATGCAATAATGCAGCACTGGCGAGTTACTCGCGTGCTTCCTATGGACGTCAGCTAAGGACGCACATTGGGCGACCTTTGGGTGCATGCTTCCCGTGGATGTCGGATTAGGACGCACGTTGGTCAACTTTACATTGGATGCTCCCTTGGACATGGATCGTATTTAAGAATTACTGTCAGCCTATGTTAAGAATTCTTAGTTTGTTTTACTACCTGTGATATTAAAGTAAGTCGCTTTGACCAGCATGAGTTAGCATTGACTAATGGGAAGTGAATGGGAAAAAAAGATTAAACTCAAGCTGGGCCAGATCCCGATCCGGCACACCTATCTGCATTAATTAGACAGCCATCCCTTTCCTTCCCCACCCCCTGGCAGTGCCCCTGTGGCCCGGATGAATTTATTCCATGATTTATCATCCCATTATCCACCAACCAGAACAGGCCTTACCTTCACTTCTGAACTGAATACCATATGACTCACCAGGTGGAGCCACCACCTACATCCAGTCTAGCAGACGACATGCATGGCAAACACCATGCACGCAAACAAGTTCCCCAAATCCTTAATAATGGTCCGATTCACTAGCCGTAAAGACTGCCACGTAGCCCTGGGTATGGAGCAAGCTGCTAACTTGTCACAGGTCATGAGAAACACAGTCCCTTGCTGTGGTGACTAAAAACGGGTGACATCGATGGTGAAAAGGGACAATATTTTAGGCATTTAAATCAACTTTGTGGTTAATTCTCGCTGTAGAATCCTTAATTATGGTCCGATCTCAAAGCCGTAAAAACTGACACGTAGCCAGGACCCCTGCCAAGAGGGCTGGATGCAGCAAGATGAGCTGCGGCTACTTCCCTAGCTGCGGGGACCATAAGGCCGATCGACGGCCAGTGAGCAAAAATAGACATCTAAACGGTTTTATTCACTTGTTTACCACTAAACAGTATTTAAGGGCAGCCTAAATTATCATCATCATTAGTACATTGTTGCAGCAGTTCAATCCCATGTTTGATGGAATAATAAAGAAATAAATGCTATTTGTTTGGACCTTCTTTTTGTTGTCAATGCTTGTTGTATTGGCAATACTATTTGTTTTACATTATGGCTTGTGTCCTTCTATTGATGCATCCAGCAGCATTTCCCTTTAGAATTCTTACCTGTACTTCTTTCTAAAAGGATCAACGATGAGGGGGCAGCAGCAGCAGACTGGGCCGGGGGTCTTCCTTCTTTCTCTCCATTCTGCCACTGTGGTTCATTTCTTATATGAATGTATATCTTAATTCTTTGTAAATGTGACACCAAGAATAATTGACACTTTTATTTATTTTTCTAAAGAGCAGACATTGGTGTCTAAGAACTGACTCGTTGGTACCAGTATGATAGGATTGCCATGTTGATCCACCCAACATAAGATATGATGGAGCTATGAGAGATATTGGATTTTGCTATATTTATAACTCTACAAGTTTAATTCCGCTTTCATTCTACTTTTGTCTTAAGATATCCTTTTCTATTTCATTTTAAACTCAATAAGTGGTAAACAAACACCAGTGTGCTGAAAAGCTACAAGAGTTTATTGGTAGCGCCTCTTGGTTCTACACGGGTTGATAACAGACAAGCTGGATTGGTGCGGCACACTGCGACACACGCCCCTCCCCCCAGCGGCCCTGCCTCGGCAGGACGGGAGGATGGACATACAGACAGACAAAACTCAAGGACGTTCCCGGAGGGCACACGGCAAGGCTGGACAGCAAGAGCCTTTATTTGTCATTCAAGGAAAGGGGAGAAACAATAATATCACAAGTTTAGTACATTTTAGTTAAGCACAAACATTTGACAATTACCTAGGAATGTTATATAATGACAATGAAAAGGAAAACTGATGTCATGCTGCGAGAAAACAGGAGTCACAATAGTCAATCTGGAAGGAACGACCCATTTATCTAAAAACTTCCACACGGATTTACTCTAGCGCAAGCCTCCGAATCAAGTTTGTGTCTGTTGAAGTTGGTTTCGGGGCTTCACGCCGCTCTACAAAAGTAGCTATGTAGGAAAAAGCTATATATACGGGCACTTGATTGGGGGATTGGTGTGCAGTGGCCATGCCCTCTTTTATAGACAATACGGCATGCAGACAAACACCGGAGTGACGTTAGAAAGCGGGCGTCGACGTGTCGGTAAAGCCGACAAGACGACTCGCCGCCGTGTAATAGTCAAAAGGTCACGTGTGATGACAGTTGACACCTCGACAGTTGACACTTACAAATGAAAGGTAGCAGTCGGGGAAGGAGAAAAAGCGCACCACCCTGCCGCCGTGTGCCACCGTCTGATCCCGCAGCACGTCCACTACTGGATGCGGCTCCCCCCAAACGGGAAGTAAATCAACAACGGCAATAATCATTGTAAGAAATGGCAAATTTACTAGTAAAACCACATTCACGCTGTGATCTGACTGCATCCACGTAACCCACACGATTCTCAATAAGAAGAGCACTACAAAAGCTCAGGAGGTAGATGTGTTATGACGAGACCGCCCCTCTTATCGCCCTGCTTCGCTTTGGTCCGTTTGGTTTGGATTTAACTCCTCTGGCATCATTGAACTGAACAGACTTCTCTCAACAACAGTAAGCATACATTACTTTAAAGTTGCATCAGAAGCCAAGATAAATATTTGCACTTTTCCCCATGTGTGGACCTGACGTCCACAGAATATACATGTATAGTCGCGAAGCAGCGTGCGATGTGAGGGGCAGTCCCAGGGACATGACTGACTGTCACGACTCTCTTCACCGTTCCCCGCCAACCTGGATCCGACCTTTTTGGAAGTTGCTACTACCTCGCAGTTCATTCAGCCCTAATGACTATAATTATTATTCCATGTTAAGTTTGTGCGCTCAGAGTGAGAGCACAGTGCCGTGTAGTAAACTGGTTCGGGCGGTGAGGAGGAGAACGGATCTGACCAGTCCGACTGGATACAGGGATGATGAGTGGATGAGGGTACTTGAATTGCATTACTCTTACATCAAAATAGTCTAATTTTCATTGAAGAAAGAAACTTGCACACGTAATGTGAAAATGTATTAGGAGTTAGCAGACGGATGAGGGTGAGCTATAATACAGATACATCTACTTCCTTCTCACACACACCCCATATAGGATTATTGGAGACGTGCCGTGCTGGCCTCGTATTCTGCATGGCAATAGTATATACTCCCTGAAGCTTTGGTACATGAAATACATGCATGAAAGTTAAAAATTACCTATTCACATACTCTGATAACATAAACAAAATACTTTGGGAATGCTACTATACAAATGTCACCTACAATTTACATTGCATCTTCAACCTGCATCATGACAATAATAATGAACTTTATCATGTTTGCTTTGACAGCGTCGTATAATAACACCACCTCAAGTCGACCCTCCCCCCCTATACGCCGGGTCCTAGTAGTGCTTTCTTTGTGTAAGTACGTTTAGAGAAGCCTCCAGAAACACGGCGAGTGGAAATTCAGTCTAACGATGATTCAGCCTAACTATTGCAGTAGAACACAATGAAAGCAGAACACTCCCAGACAACTGTGACACAAAGCCAAAATACAAGGTAGCTGGTCGGGCCATGTTTACAACCGGTACCGGGTTTGTCTATTGGTGAGCAGCTTCAAGAGGTTGACCTATTTCCCAGGGAGCAGCTATGAGCTACTTGTGTTGACCTGTTTTTACGTCGTTGAGCAGCCGTCCCCTTAACACTAGCAGAACGGTCAGTCTCTACCTGTGCACCTCACCTCCGTACCATGGTTTAACATAGAGTCACACGCTGCGTACACGACTCGCACCGCTCTGTGCAGCTGTCGGGAAGATGGGGGATGAGCAATACGCTTGTCAAGCAGGGTCCTACACTGAGGGACCCTCAATCTGTCACTATGGCTACAATTCAGCTTCATCCAGTTTAACACATTATTCATGGGGTTAACTATTGCAGGTCACATGAAAAATAGGGGATGGCAGTATTCAGTGGCGGTTAGGGGAGCAATATTTGGTAAAAAATATAAATTTGTGCGGAAAACCAACCTGGTTACAATTAACTGGTACTACTTGGCCCATGTAAGGGCATCGTTTGTTGAGCTGGCTAAATTTTTCTGGTCTATACAACTGTAATCATCGCTTGTCGACATCGAAGCGAGTTTTAATTCCTCTGTTTCTCACTGAGGAGGCGAGAATATCATTCTGTTGGCCCCGAACATGGATAACTGAGAAGGCAGTGTGGACTCTACGGGCCCTGACTATGGATCATCAAACATGGAATAAGGTAAGCGGACCTTGTGTAGGTAGGGGTGGACAGCATAAGGCATGGATAATGGATAAAGGAGGTAAAAACAGCAGTACAAATCTGATAACGATAGCACGGCACTGAATGACTGTCAGAGTCTCCTAGACACCCTCATTGAGTTGAACGCAAGCGTAATAGTGAAGATCTACAGCACCCACTCCCCGGACTGCCACGGAGACAGGCCACTCCTGTACATCCATCTGTATACAGAGATATATAGGCTGCATCAACCTTTCATGAAACAATGACAATTTAGGTAATGTTGTGTGAATGTGCTGGCAGTAGACTGGTCATGGCAGCCCGGTAGTGGACTAACTTTCTGTGCATTGAGCAGACACTGAGTAGAGAGGTGGAAATAGCAGGACCAGGACACGTTCTCAGCGTTATACCTTTATAGCCAATCAGGGACCGCAGTTTGTTCCGTAAAGCACAGAGTGAGGTATATAACCAAAGTAGGTGATAACATGAATCATAATAATGACAATAATAACCTAACAAAATATGCACGTCCACCGCATCTACTACCCACAAACATGGAAATAATGGTAATAAAGGGGATCTCCAATAAAAAAGACAAAA
This sequence comes from Harmothoe impar, assembly GCA_947462335.1. Lineage (NCBI taxonomy): Eukaryota > Metazoa > Annelida > Polychaeta > Phyllodocida > Polynoidae > Harmothoe > Harmothoe impar. The sequence goes on along the minus strand of OX381707.1, from coordinate 81,812,442 downwards.
CATGTTCATAGTCTAATCGTTGTGAGTATCTGTCTGCATTTCTCTAAGGAAAAATGAGGGAAAGTCCCCCGGTCATTGCAAATACTAAATTAGAAGCAACAGTCTAAGATTGCAAATTAATATTTGCCACTCTAATGTCATTCAAATGATGCTTAACAAAAAACAGAGAGTGGCATGTCCTCCGACCCGGAGGACCGTCTGAGGATTGATTATTCGTCCTAAGTAATTATGATTTAACTAAATTGCATTCAGGATTCTAGTGTCGTGGAACACGAGGCACGTTAACAATACTAAAGCTAATGGCACAAAAAACAGAAATCAACCCTTCGTGGCATGACGGGTCATCCAATCTACGGGCTGTTTCTGCACCCTGCCCCCAGGGGCGGGGCTTATCTCAGGCCACGCCCACTTTCCTATGATTGACAGTTGGTGGTCACGCCTACAGCCGGTGATTGACAAAACCTAACAACCTCAGGGGAGGCAGCTGCCCCCGATGATGATGAGAATTTCACATAATGATAATTGTAACAATAATACAAAATAAAGTCATTACTATCCTTATTGTTGGCTGTTACATTTCAGTTTCGCACGATACAATATTTTTAAACCTGTTTTACATGGGTGACATCATTCTGCCTGGGTAGGTAATAACTTGTGTGTAATAATGTGTAAATGTGGTGGTGGTGGGCTAGTCCTGTTGTACAATCTCCTGCTCTACCTGTGGGAAGCACCATGAGGCGAGGCGTGGGGCCCGTCTCAGTAGTCGTACAGTAGTAGTAGTAGTAGTGGTAGAAGGAGTGGTACACCGGCTGTACACTCAGCCACACAACGTGACACATCACCGACGTACAACAGTCACTATGGGTAGAAGTGGTCCCCACCCCCCGCTCACACCACCGCCTCACCCACCACACCGTTAGTGGTACAAGGGGCGGGGCAGGCAGACCACGCCCACCTTGTCAATCAGCAGTCAGGGGGGCGGGGCCTGGTTGTTGTTGGGTGTGGCTGTGAGGAGGGGGGCAGGTTATCTGGGAGGGTGGGGATGTTCTCTGTGGGAGGCAGGACCAGTATGGAGCAGCAGGTCAAGTCGTCTGGTCGGCCCCCTCTCTGTCTAGACAACAACCGTGTACTATATTTTTGCATGATGTTCTGTGTTTTGGAGCCAGGCCCGCTACAAACCCCTGGGACGCCGTGTGTCAAACAGGGCGGTCCCCCCGGGGGAGACAAGGCGTGACCCCCAGAGTCTACTCAGTCACACCTAGACAAGCACACAGCAGCAGGTAGGACACTCCCCCCATGGAGTCCTCCATACAACAAGGTAGGACACTCCCCCCATGGAGTCCTCCATACAAGGGGCACTCATCAAACTAGGTACAAGCTGTGTCTGCATTCAGTGGCTTTCTGGTATGAAGAATGTCTGTTCAATCAGCAGTGATTTCTGCTGACGACCGCCATGACAACTTCAAGCTACCATGACTGGCTGTGTTATGTGTTCTGATTGGCTGATCCATCTATATTGTCTTGCTGTATCGCTCATTCTGATTGGCCAAGGGTGCCGGAAGCATCTGCCCTGCAGATAGGGCATGTACGATTCGTCTGAAATAAAATAAAGTTGAAAATGTAAATGACTATCGTTTATTTCTAGGCCTTTCTATTTACTTGTTATAACATACCATGTTAACTTGTTGTAACATACCATACTGTTTTGTTTAATGGTCCAAGTTCTTAAACATTTGGAGCCACAACTACCCCCTAGTGCTTACATGAGGCCAGATTTCAGTGCTTGAGAGATACTTCAGATCCCTCTACCACCCTCGCTAATACGAGACTGGCTCTCATTTGTGACCCATCAGTTAAAAGCAATGGTATGGTACTTCAGACGACTGACCAATTTTCTATGTGCAATCTATACCCTCTCTGTAAATCAGAACTGTTTTTGTTGAGTACTTTTTATCCATGTTTATATTCATCCTGTGAACATCAACCCAAATACCCTGTTCTATGCACCCATCTAGTGGTACCCTAACACTAAGATAATCTTACCTTCAACCACTTGTCGACACACTTGACGTGGAACTCGTGGGAGCAGGGCAGGACGCGCAGCTGCTGGCGGTTCTCAAAGTCACACATACAGACGACGCAGGAGGTCTGGTCCACCTGGGAGCGGTTCATGTCCGTGTTGTAGCGGTAGTGGGGCAGCAGCTCTATGTCCCCCTTGGACAGTCCGCGCGGCTTGGCCTCACCGAGACGCTCTGCCAGATTGAGGAGGGCCTGGTGGGGGGTTGACAGCAGATGTCGCTGTTAATCCAAAAACGGGTACAGAAACAAAACCAAAAATCAGCCAACAATGAGCCCCACTGAGATCAACAGTCTTTGGCAACGGTGTCTGTGTGTTTGACTCTCACAGAGAGAGCGAGAGAGAGAAGGGATCGGAGATGTCTTCAATAATCGTGGTCATCGGGTGGTCATGTAGGTCGCAACCATTGTTTGAGGGAGCTTATTTATCACACATGTATGTCAAGTTCTTTTGGAATTACCTAAACAATTTGTTTCCTCAGATTTCCTTAAAGAGATATGCATTAAGGCGAAAAATTTGAATCTACAAATTGCTCCTAGTCGGTTTTGAAATTTTTCAGTGACAGATAGAAATTGCTTAACTTCAGATTCCTTGTTTCACTAATCAATCTAGACTCCAGGTTTCTTATCTCTAACATACTGTCATCATAAATGAATACGCCTGTGGAATTCAAGAAAATTTTGAAATACTTTTAAAAATATTTTTACAACATAAATAATTTGTCTAGCCTGCTTCCTTAAAATGTACAATAATTTGAATATAAACAACAAAAGTAGTAAAGTAGAATATATAAACAAGTAGTACGTGGAAGGAGGGTTAAGACAGATCAAAAGTCCACAAATTGCAGCAGGCGTTTGGATGTCTGTAATAATAAGGTGCGGTGAAGGTAAAACTTAGTTTGCTGTGTGCTACCGACAAGGACCAGACAGCCAACAAAGGTTCCTTATGGTAAAACACTACCAACACACTTTCCTTTAAAACACAAAAATACATTTAACTTCCTTTCATAGTGAATAAAAAATGTACAGAAAGTGTCCGAATGTAAAAATTCCAGGCAAAGAAGCAGAACATGAGGTGTCTGGTTTTCCGGTGATCTGGGAATATCTAGATTAGCACTGGTAAAGGAAAGCGAGGATAGGGCGGAAGCGATTAGTGGGATGTACCGAGACCCACAACCAGGAGCTACCAGTCAAAAAGCACAGGGTGACCAAAATTATGCAAATCTCCTTAAGTCAAAATGTTATGGACTTGGGTTACAAGTGTGACTTATGCAAAAACAAATATGGACAAAAAACAGTTTTTGTGCTTTTTGGATAATTTTGGAGTCAATGTTCTGACTCTTCATTCCTGAATATGTTCTGATCAAAGAATTTGTAAATTATATGAGCTCAGTGCTCATTTTCATCAAAATGGTTTTTTGTTGTTGTTTTCTTTATTGTCTCTTTATTATCTCTATTTTTTCTTGTTGTAAATGATGAAACAAGAAGCTGTTGTTTGGAGGTAAACCAAGATGTGTGAGTTCCATGCCGTATATACACAACGTACATCCAATCTCAGACGTCAACGGGGGCTTGCCAAAGACTGACTCCAGGGGAACCCAACACGCAGAGAACCCAACACAAGTTAGTGTACAAGTACCCTTACATAGACAAGGCTACTGCAGTAGTACTGGGGTTCTCGCTCAGGCTGAGCACAAAATTTGATTTCGCAGTTAGAAACTAAATGAAGAGTTATGCCAATCAAATTCTGTGCATGAAAGGGATTAATGATACTTATTGGCTGATAATGCTTGCTTTTTTTTCTAACAGCAGCCGTGAGAGATGTTTACTTATGTATCAGAGTTCTACGGTATGAGGAAATATGTACGGGGATGCAAAAACTAACAGTACTATGGCTATATGTCATGCATTGTCTAGAGTGTCTTAGTAAGACTACCACGCTGTCAGCTTCACATCAACGACAAAACAACACAAGAATGCTCAGCCACTCGCCCACCTTCAGGTCACAGTTTGACCTTCAGGCAACCTTCAAGTGACTTTCAAGTCACCTTCTGATGACCTGAAGTCACATTGAGGTGACCTTCAGCAGTCAAATGCTGACCTTCCGGTGTCCTCAAGTGGCCTTCAGCTGAACCACACTTTGCCCTTGAGGTGACCTTCAAGTGACCTTGGGAGTGGACGCTACATACCTCGTAGTTCTCCACCTCGGTGGCGTCATCGCTCAGTTCCATCCCGTAGTGCGGCACGGGCGGGTTCCCCAACATGGCACTGAAACACACACAACCATCAGTCTACATGCACTCAAGGCTTAATGCAAACAAACATAGCCTTACATGGGCAATTCTTATATCTGATTTAAACATGTAGGGCAAAGCCTAAAAGTTATGTTATGCTTACATTTGATTATTTTGAATTGATAATTTCCTGAAATACTACTTCAATATCCTTAACCTCCATTTGGAAGGTCTGTTATTGCACTGCTTTGTTTATGTATGCTAGGTCATGGATTAGATCACAAACTTGTGTAGCTGTAAATGGTTGACATACAGGAAGTGGAGGAGGAATCCTGGGTAAGGTGGCGGAGGCGGAGGGATTGCCCGCCACCGATTCCGATTCGTTGGGTTCCGTCGATACCGTGAGAATGGATTCTGTGTGGAAAAATCATGATAATTATTTGTATTGTAAATTTGGCTGCCCTGTGATTTTGTTTAACAAGTAGCAGGATATAGTGTTATACAAATGTGAAATGGTATATGAGAGTAACATTATTATTATTATAGATGTGCACACGCAGCTCCAGTGTTGGGGAAGAGCTACCATTGGTATGATGCTTTGAAATGTTTGCCAGCCAGCACTACATTTGTCTGGAGGGTTGACAATCACATTATGTATATCTCTGTTTTATATATATGTGTGTATGCATACACATGCTTTATTCATTATGTATACTGCCATATATAGTTCTCTACTACTTACATAGAGGTCGTGTGGCGTGGGGTGTATGGATCTAATACTTTAGGATCTCTGTATTGGTTATACATTTCTATACTACTCACATAGAGGTTGTTTGGCGTGGGGTGTACGGATCTAATACTTTAGGATCTCTATATTGGTTATACATTTCTATACTACTCACATAGAGGTCGTGTGGCGTGGGGTGTACGGATCTAATACTTTAGGATCTCTATATTGGTTATACATTTCTATACTACTCACATAGAGGTCGTGTGGCGTGGGGTGTACGGCTGGTTCCTGCAGCAGCACGGGAGGGGAGGGGGTGAGGGAGGGCGGTGCCCCGTGACCGTGGTGGTGGTGGTGGTGGTGGTGTGGCGGGTGGTGCTGTGGGTGGTGCTGGTGGTGGTGTGCTGCCACCGCTGCACCCAGGTAGTGACGGGGTGGTGCCGCCCGGTGGTCAGACATCAGGTGCACCTCCTCCTCCTGTAAGGCATTGTAAGTCAGTATGATACATTCATGTACAAGGAGGGAGAGTCATATACAAGCCACAGCTTTTTTCACATGTTTACTCCATGTTTAGCAAGAGTCTGTTAAGATTAAAAATCCTATTGTGCTTATTGTACAACTGTAAGATTTCTGTGTTATGTTACATCAATATCCTGAAAGGTTGTAGGTTCTTACTTTGTTAGGGACTCTTTACTTGGATGCATGGACTCTTTAAGAGCACCAATTCTCTTTCTCCTTCCAGTCAGTCTTTATTGAATGAGGCAACATTGTTATTTTACCTAAGTTTTAATCCCTCTCATTCCAAATACCTCTAGTAGTACTCATGTAATGTGCTATATGAACTTCTACCATATTTTGTTACTTTGTTGTATAATAACAATGGTATGTTGTGTGCTACTTACGTGAACGGGAGGCGGTGTGGGCACGAAGGGCTGAGGCTGGGCAGCCACATGGTGGGCAGCGGCTGCTACGGGGTGAGGCGGGGGCGGGTGGTGGGGGGCGGGCAGCAGGGGCACGTGCTGCACGGGCAGGGACTGCAGGCTGCAGGTAGGCAGGTGCTGGATGGAGCAGGAGGGGATGGGCAGCGAGCAGGCAGGGATGGACCACGTGGGCTGCGTGCTGCACATCTGTACGTGGGTGCCTGTACACAGCGGCATGTGGTGGGGGCCCGAGCACACCGGCACCGCGTAGGGAGAGATGGTCATCGCACTCGACGCCTGCGCCTGCAAACAACATACAACTTTACACATTCAGAACATTGACTTTTTCGCTATTCATCCTGATTTAAAGTATGCCTACCGGTAGGCAATGTTGGCAGCCATTATTGTTGCCATGACAATGAAAGGTTACACATGTTTGTTATTATCACTGCAGAAAACTTAACATGTTTTTCAGTTAAAAGAATCTCATTCTTATCCATTACCATGATCTGCATGATTTCTTTCTCTTGGGAGCTACCATTCCATCATGAATACTAAAACCAACCTTTGAAGGGCAGCATAGTGCTTTAATGTGCTACACACTGACTAGATGCACTGACCTGGTCTACATCGATGACGATGGGGTGCGGCGTCATATGTGGATGTGACGTCATGTGTGGGTGCGACGTCATGTGTGGATGTGACGCCATGTGGGGGGGTAATACTGCGGTGTGGAGCGGCCGGGCGGTCACCGTGGGGGGCTGGAAGGCTCGTCTCTCCGGGGACTCACTGCGCCGCATCACGTGACGGTCTCTGGGCCGTCTCCGGATGGCAGGACTGTAAGTACAAGGAACAACAGTGTTAATTCTCTTGATTGTACAGTGTCATGTATTTCTGATAGTTATTAAGTGTTACATATATCTGCCAATATTCATATTATTCCTGTATGCATCATTTAAACTTTTAAAGGCAAAGATGGAACATGCAATATATAATTATAACAGCAATATCATGAAGTATACCTTAGCTTTTGGTGTCATCACCAAAACACAAGTCTGAATCTGAACATGGATATACAGTACAACACACAATTTGCAGATCACAAGATATATTGAAACTTCATTCATTTGTCTCACACTTGTCACATACACTATTCAGTCACATACTCCCACCATTCATACCACAGCACACCAATAGTAATAGCTAGATACACAAAACAGACCATTGCCTTCCTCCCTTCCCCCTGTCCAACCCCCCAGTTCTCCATCAATTCTTGCCCTACCCTCTTGCCTTGCTCCCACTAAATTCCTCCCTAACACCTTACAGTCGGTCTGTGCGACAAGACCTACCCTTCTGTTGGTGGTGTTGGCGGTGCTAGCAGGTCACGTCTCGTGACGTCATAACCCCCTATGACATCGCGGGGTGCGCGCCCCATGACGACGTCCCTGACGACAGTGTTAAATGAGCGCAGCATCTGGCGCGGGTTGAGCTGGATGCCCAGCTCCACAGACAACTCGCGCAGACGCACCAGCTGCCCCTCGGGCGGCCATGTTGGATTGGGATCCCCCTCGGTGCCGGCCGTCTCTATGCGCTGTAGGGTGGTCCTGATGTTGGCTAGCAGCGCAGCGCGGCCCTGGTGGAAGCCCCCGAAGTAGCCGAGGAGGAGGCTGAGGGCCACGTCCTGCACGGACTGCCGGCCCCCCGCCCGCTGGGACAGCAGCTGCAGGCGGGAGCGCAGCGGGGAGGAGCGCGGGTGCAGCATGGCGTTAACGTACAGCCACAGGAACACCTCGTAGTAGAAGCGGTTCAGCAACACGTCAAAGTTCAACACCAGCTGGGAGGTACCAGCAGGCTCTGTACCAGGGCCACCTTGTTGTTGTTGGGGCTGCTGATTTTGTTGCTGTTGTTGTTGTTGCTGCTGCTGTTGTTGTTGCTGCTGCTGCTGCTGCTGCTGTTGTTGCTGCTGTGTAGTTATATTATTAGTTTGTAAAGGGGAGGTGCTCCTCTGAGGTGCAGAACTCCCTGAGAGTTGACTAGGATGAGGCTGTGTGGACTCCTCCCCTGACGTCCGAGACTCCGCCCCGACACCGGCACTCCCCCTATCACTGCCTGTGGCTGCCAGCAGTGCAGTGAAGTTGTCTATAATACTGGGTGGGGTGGGGAAGGCAGGGTGGATGGGGGAGGGTCTTGGTGCTGAGGGCGGAGTCAGAGTGGGCGGGGCTTGTCTTTGAGTGACAGCTTCAGGGCTGTCACACATCCTGCGGAGGCGGGACCATATATTCATGTCGTCTAGACTGTCTGCAGACTGTCTACGTGTGGCCCCCGACACCCGCCTCCTCTCCCGCCGCACCCTGCGCCCCCGGTGCGGACTGGGCGGGGCACTCACTGTAGACCACTCCTCCAGGTTGTCAATCAAGTTACCAGTCATTGAGAAGCCCCGCCCCTCTGGCTGCTCGGCCGCCTCCTCCCGGCCGCCTGCCCGGCTGTGGTCGTAGATGTCCATGAGCTCCTCCTCTCTCTCCTGCCCCTCCTCAGTGTCCTGCACCCTCTCAGTACCCAGAGCGGCCAGTAGGTGGGCACCCAGGTAGTCCCGGGGGTCAGAGCTCATAGCCTCCCCACCTCTAACTCTGGGGTTAGAGCTCATACCCTCACCCACTCTAACTCTGGGGTCAGAGCTCATAGCCTCCCCCACTGGACTGTTCTGACTTGTGGCCTCCCCAGCAGGCTGTGACACACGTTGACCACTAGGGGGCACCACTGTAGGAGACCTATTTCTTATCACAGAAGGCTGTTGTGGCGTGGTTTGATTTGATGCTACAGCTGTATCACTGTGTTGGTTCACTAATACTGAGTTTACTAATACTGAGTTGGTGGATATATCACTGTGGGTGGTAGTGTCCATTGTTATTTGTGGTGCGGAGTTGACTAATACTGAGTTGACGGTAATATCACTGCGGCTGTGGGTCGTAGCGTCCATTGTTACACGTGGTGCCACCTGGTGTCTATCACACACACCACCACCACGTGGCACCCTGCGGCCATCTTCATGTCGCTGTGACGGGTTGTCATGACGACTGTGTGACGTGACAGGACGTTGTGACGTCACAGCGTCCCTGTGTGTGTGTCGCCTGCTCCCCCCAGTGTTCACCAACTGCTGTGTGAGCTGGGCCACAAAGGTGTAAGCACTCCTCCACACCACCAGCTCAGCCGTCTCACCTCCCACCATCTTCAGGCCGTTTAACACAACTAACAGCAGTAGGGAGGCTTTCTGTCAATGCGGCTATAATACAGCCAAACTAGTAACAAAGATTCTCTGTCTTAATAATGGGATTTCTGCAGTGTGAACTTACAAATATGTACTAAATGTGACTCCTTGTATTGCTAAGGCAGTGTGTCAGAGTTGTTGTGTAGTCTGTGAGTTGTGAGCTAGGTCCTTGTGACATGTTACTTTGTGGTGCTGGGTTGTAGCACACATCCTGTAGTAGTAGTAGTAGTAGTGGGGAAGTACCAGCACGTCTGTGTAGGCCTGTCTGTGTGGGGTGTATCTCTTTGTATCCTGCTCAAGTAGAAATCAATATCAGGGCTCTGATGATGACTGATGCACACAGTGAAGCCTAAGTCTCCTACTGTCTCACAATGCCTACAGTCCTTAATACTGCCTCACAGGTTACAGACAAGGTCTCATGTATCCACAACTGTTTGGATCCGCCTTTGTTTACTATGATAAGGTGGTGTAAGGTCTAGGGTGTCTATGTGTATCCTTTGTGTCCCAACAGTGTAGAGTTTACACCTTTGTCCACACCCTCCTGGTGTCCTGCAGTAAGGTCCTGTCTGTGGGACTGGGTGACCAGGGACACGTCAGTAGTGTGTCTGAGTCAGGGCAGGGGGCGCTGTGAGCTGATAGAGCTACTCATGAGTTGCTCACTGCCTGTATTATCGCCCTAGTCTCATTGACCTCACACTACCTCACCCACCTACCACCACCAGGGTGTGTGTGTGTAGGGGGGGGGGGTCTTTGTCTACTGCCCTGTCTATACGTCAGACACCAGGCCCTTTGTCCACTCCTTGACCACTGCTTCCTCAGCCCTGCTCCACAATCTGATTACAGACTCCAGGCAGGGCTCTGTGTGAAGGTCCTTAACTAGGGCAATGTCCAAAGTGGGGACCAGCAGTATAAATCCAGGACCTGTAGTCAGTGCAATGAATCAGTAAATGTTAATGTACAAGAAGCCTTTATCTATGTCTAATGTTCTTGTATGGGAATCCTTTATCTATGTCTAATATTCCAGCATAAGAAGCCTTTATCTATGTCCTGTGCAGCAGCAACGTCTTAGTGTAGTGTCTTTGTGCAGCCTCTACCAGGACGTCTTTGTTGCAGTGGGTGAGCTGCTCGTGTACACTGGCACCCTGCATCGCTACACACTGGTTTTGTAATACACATTATAATGCAGGGGGGCAATGTAATGCAGGGGTATTGTTATAATGCACGGGGGCATTATTATAATGCAGGGGGCATTGTAATGCCGGGGGCATTGTTATACAGGGCATTGTAATGCAGGGGGGTCATTATTATAAAACAGGGGGCATTATTGTGATTCAGGGGGCATCATAGTTCAGGAGGGCTTGTAATGCAGGGGCAATTATTATCATGCAGGGTGCATTATTATAATGCAGGGTGCATTATAAGAATACAGGCGGCATTGTTATAATGCCTGGGACATTGTTATAATGCACCGGGCATTGTTATAATGCAAACGGGGCATTGTTATAATGCACCGGGCATTGTTATAATGCAGGGGGCATTGTTATAATGCAAACGGGGCATTGTTATAATGCAAACGGGGCATTGTTATAATGCAAACGGGGCATTGTTATAATGCAGGGGGCATTGTTATAATGCAAACGGGGCATTGTTATAATGCAAACGGGCCATTGTTGTAATGCAAACGGGGCATTGTTATAATGCACGGGGCATTGTTATAATGCAAACGATGCATTGTTATAATGCAGGGGGCATTGTTATAATGCATGGGGCATTGTTATAATGCAAACAGGGCAATGTTATAATGTAGGGGGGCATTGTTATAATGCAAACGATGCATTGTTATAATGCAAACGATGCATTGTTATAATGCAGGGGGCATTGTTATAATGCAAACGGGGCATTGTTATAATGCAGGGGGGCATTGTTATAATGCAAACGGGGCATTGTTATAATGCAAACGATGCATTGTTATAATGCAGGGGGCATTGTTATAATGCATGGGGCATTGTTATAATGCAAACGATGCATTGTTATAATGCAGGGGGCATTGTTATAATGCACGGGGCATTGTTATAATGCAAACTGGGCATTGTTATAATGCAAACTGGGCATTGTTATAATGCAGGGGGCATTATTATAATGCAGGGGGCATTGTTATAATGCAAACTGGGCATTGTTATAATGCAAACTGGGCATTGTTATAATGCAGGGGGCATTATTATAATGCAGGGGGCATTATCATGCAGGGGGTATAGTTTAGGAGGGCATTGTAATACAGGGGCAATTATTATGATGCAGGGGGGTATTGTCATAATGCAAAGGGGGCATCGTTATAATACAAACTGGGCATTGTTATAATGTGGGGTCATTGTTATAATGCAGGGGGCATTGTCATAATGCGAACAGGGCATTGTTATAATGCAAACGGGGCATTGTTATAATGCAAACTGGGCATTGTTATAATGCACCGGGCATTGTTATAATGCAGGGGGGCATTGTTATAATGCAAACGGGGCATTGTTAAAATGCAAACGGGGCATTGTTATAATGCAAACTTGGCATTGTTATAATGCAAACTGGGCATTGTTATAATGCAAACGGGGCATTGTTAAAATGCAAACGGGGCATTGTTATAATGCAGGGGGGCATTGTTATAATGCAAACGGGGCATTGTTATAATGCACCGGGCATTGTTAAAATGCAAACGGGGCATTGTTATAATGCAAACGGGGCATTGTTAAAATGCAAACGGGGCATAGTTATAATGCAAACTGGGCATTGTTATAATGTAGGGTCATTGTTATAATGCCAGGGTCATTGTTTTAATGGACAGGGGCATTGTAATAATGCAGGGGGGGCATTGTAATGTAGGGCTGCATTGTAATGCCGGGGGTGCATTGTATTGCCGGGGGGCATTGTAATGCCGGGGGGGGCATTGTAATGCCGAGGGTACATTGTAGTGTCGGGGACATTTTAATGCGGGGGGGCATTTTAATGCCGGGGGGGCATTGTAATGCCGGGGGGCATTGTAATGCCGGGGGCATTGTGATGCCGGGGGGCATTGTAATGCAGGGGGAATTGTAACGCCGAGGGTGCATTGTAATGCCGGGGCATTTTAATGCCGGGGGTCATTGTAATGCAGGGGGAATTGTAATGTTATGCCAGGGGGCATTGTAATGCCGAGGGTGCATTGTAATGCCGGGGGCATTGTAATGCCGGGGGGCATTGTAATGCCGGGGGGCATTGTAATGTCGGGGGGCATTGTAATGCAGGGGGCATTGTAATGCAGGGGGAATTGTAATGCAGGGGGCATTGTAATGCAGGGGGCCTTCTGCTCCAGGGCATTATAGTGTAGGTTTCAAGCAAGGGGTGGGGGCATTCCAATCCTGGGGGCACTTGAACTTTTTTTGAAAGGGTGTGAGGCTGGACCTATGACAACCCTTACCCTTGCTAGGGAGCTTTTGTGTCAAAAATATACCCTTGCTAGGGCACATTAGACCCAAAAAACAAGAAATATATACTTAATGAGTAATTTTACTGAAAAACCTTACTCATGTCCGAGAACTTTGGGAGAAAATGGGGAAAATTGGGGAAAAATGGTACATTTGAAAAACATGTCATTTTGTTGAAAAAGTACCCTTGCCAGCCGCACACATGTGCATACAAAATATACCAAGTGCCCCCCCCCCCCCCCGGATTCCAATGCAGGTGGTATTCTAAAACAGGGGGCATTATAACGTGAATAAGGATATCTGTGAATAAGGATATCCTGAAAGGGTTATGGCTAGATTGAATCATTTTAAGAGTATCATTTCCTGGGCTGGCAATATGGATATGGGAGGGTGTGCTAAGGGGGGCATTTTAATGGAGGGGACATTCTGCTCCAGGGGTATTTTAATGTGGGGGCAATCTGCTGTGGGGGGCATTCTAATGCAGGGGGCATGCTTATGCAACTGGCCTTATGATCTGAAAGTTTTATGGCTAGATTGACTCATTTTAAGAGCATCATTTCCTGGGCTGGCAATAAGGATAGGGTTTAACCCTTTAAGGATGGCATAATGCATCAATGCATCAAGCCCTTCATTGTCATGATGCATGAATGCAACCCTGGGGAGTAACTGACCAGTGCTGCATTCAAGCATCATGCTGACCCTATTGGGTTGATATAATCCCAAAGAGTCGGCATGATGCAATAATGCAGCACTGGCGAGTTACTCGCGTGCTTCCTATGGACGTCAGCTAAGGACGCACATTGGGCGACCTTTGGGTGCATGCTTCCCGTGGACGTCGGATTAGGACGCACGTTGGTCAACTTTACATTGGATGCTCCCTTGGACATGGATCGTATATAAGAATTACTGTCAGCCTATGTTAAGAATTCTTAGTTTGTTTTACTACCTGTGATATTAAAGTAAGTCGCTTTGACCAGCATGAGTTAGCATTGACTAATGGGAAGTGAATGGGAAAAAAAGATTAAACTCAAGCTGGGCCAGATCCCGATCCGGCACACCTATCTGCATTAATTAGACAGCCATCCCTTTCCTTCCCCACCCCCTGGCAGTGCCCCTGTGGCCCGGATGAATTTATTCCATGATTTATCATCCCATTATCCACCAACCAGAACAGGCCTTACCTTCACTTCTGAACTGAATACCATATGACTCACCAGGTGGAGCCACCACCTACATCCAGTCTAGCAGACGACATGCATGGCAAACACCATGCACGCAAACAAGTTCCCCAAATCCTTAATAATGGTCCGATTCACTAGCCGTAAAGACTGCCACCTAGCCCTGGGTATGGAGCAAGCTGCTAACTTGTCACAGGTCATGAGAAACACAGTCCCTTGCTGTGGTGACTAAAAACGGGTGACATCGATGGTGAAAAGGGACAATATTTTAGGCATTTAAATCAACTTTGTGGTTAATTCTCGCTGTAGAATCCTTAATTATGGTCCGATCTCAAAGCCGTAAAAACTGACACGTAGCCAGGACCCCTGCCAAGAGGGCTGGATGCAGCAAGATGAGCTGCAGCTACTTCCCTAGCTGCGGGGACCATAAGGCCGATCGACGGCCAGTGAGCAAAAATAGACATCTAAACGGTTTTATTCACTTGTTTACCACTAAACAGTATTTAAGGGCAGCCTAAATTATCATCATCATTAGTACATTGTTGCAGCAGTTCAATCCCATGTTTGATGGAATAATAAAGAAATAAATGCTATTTGTTTGGACCTTCTTTTTGTTGTCAATGCTTGTTGTATTGGCAATACTATTTGTTTTACATTATGGCTTGTGTCCTTCCATTGATGCATCCAGCAGCATTTCCCTTTAGAATTCTTACCTGTACTTCTTTCTAAAAGGATCAACGATGAGGGGGCAGCAGCAGCAGACTGGGCCGGGGGTCTTCCTTCTTTCTCTCCATTCTGCCACTGTGGTTCATTTCTTATATGAATGTATATCTTAATTCTTTGTAAATGTGACACCAAGAATAATTGACACTTTTATTTTATTTTTCTAAAGAGCAGACATTGGTGTCTAAGAACTGACTCGTTGGTACCAGCATGATAGGATTGCCATGTTGATCCACCCAACATAAGATATGATGGAGCTATGAGAGATATTGGATTTTGCTATATTTATAACTCTACAAGTTTAATTCCGCTTTCATTCTACTTTTGTCTTAAGATATCCTTTTCTATTTCATTTTAAACTCAATAAGTGGTAAACAAACACCAGTGTGCTGAAAAGCTACAAGAGTTTATTGGTAGCGCCTCTTGGTTCTACACGGGTTGATAACAGACAAGCTGGATTGGTGCGGCACACTGCGACACACGCCCCTCCCCCCAGCGGCCCTGCCTCGGCAGGACGGGAGGATGGACATACAGACAGACAAAACTCAAGGACGTTCCCGGAGGGCACACGGCAAGGCTGGACAGCAAGAGCCTTTATTTGTCATTCAAGGAAAGGGGAGAAACAATAATATCACAAGTTTAGTACATTTTAGTTAAGCACAAACATTTGACAATTACCTAGGAATGTTATATAATGACAATGAAAAGGAAAACTGATGTCATGCTGCGAGAAAACAGGAGTCACAATAGTCAATCTGGAAGGAACGACCCATTTATCTAAAAACTTCCACACGGATTTACTCTAGCGCAAGCCTCCGAATCAAGTTTGTGTCTGTTGAAGTTGGTTTCGGGGCTTCACGCCGCTCTACAAAAGTAGCTATGTAGGAAAAAGCTATATATACGGGCACTTGATTGGGGGATTGGTGTGCAGTGGCCATGCCCTCTTTTATAGACAATACGGCATGCAGACAAACACCGGAGTGACGTTAGAAAGCGGGCGTCGACGTGTCGGTAAAGCCGACAAGACGACTCGCCGCTGTGTAATAGTCAAAAGGTCACGTGTGATGACAGTTGACACCTCGACAGTTGACACTTACAAATGAAAGGTAGCAGTCGGGGAAGGAGAAAAAGCGCACCACCCTGCCGCCGTGTGCCACCGTCTGATCCCGCAGCACGTCCACTACTGGATGCGGCTCCCCCCAAACGGGAAGTAAATCAACAACGGCAATAATCATTGTAAGAAATGGCAAATTTACTAGTAAAACCACATTCACGCTGTGATCTGACTGCATCCACGTAACCCACACGATTCTCAATAAGACGAGCACTACAAAAGCTCAGGAGGTAGATGTGTTATGACGAGACCGCCCCTCTTATCGCCCTGCTTCGCTTTGGTCCGTTTGGTTTGGATTTAACTCCTCTGGCATCAATGAACTGAACAGACTTCTCTCAACAACAGTAAGCATACTTTACTTTAAAGTTGCATCAGAAGCCAAGATAAATATTTGCACTTTTCCCCATGTGTGGACCTGACGTCCACAGAATATACATGTATAGTCGCGAAGCAGCGTGCGATGTGAGGGGCAGTCCCAGGGACATGACTGACTGTCACGACTCTCTTCACCGTTCCCCGCCAACCTGGATCCGACCTTTTTGGAAGTTGCTACTACCTCGCGGTTCATTCAGCCTTAATGACTATAATTATTATTCCATGTTAAGTTTGTGCGCTCAGAGTGAGAGCACAGTGCCGTGTAGTAAACTGGTTCGGGCGGTGAGGAGGAGAACGGATCTGACCAGTCCGACTGGATACAGGGATGATGAGTGGATGAGGGTACTTGAATTGCATTACTCTTACATCAAAATAGTCTAATTTTCATTGAAGAAAGAAACTTGCACACGTAATGTGAAAATGTATTAGGAGTTAGCAGACGGATGAGGGTGAGCTATAATACAGATACATCTACTTCCTTCTCACACACACCCCATATAGGATTATTGGAGACGTGCCGTGCTGGCCTCGTATTCTGCATGGCAATAGTATATACTCCCTGAAGCTTTGGTACATGAAATACATGCATGAAAGTTAAAAATTACCTATTCACATACTCTGATAACATAAACAAAATACTTTGGGAATGCTACTATACAAATGTCACCTACAATTTACATTGCATCTTCAACCTGCATCATGACAATAATAATGAACTTTATCATGTTTGCTTTGACGGCGTCGTATAATAACACCACCTCAAGTCGACCCTCCCCCCCTATACGCCGGGTCCTAGCAGTGCTTTCTTTGTGTAAGTACGTTTAGAGAAGCCTCCAGAAACACGGCGAGTGGAAATTCAGTCTAAAGATGATTCAGCCTAACTATTGCAGTAGAACACAATGAAAGCAGAACACTCCCAGACAACTGTGACACAAAGCCAAAATACAAGGTAGCTGGTCGGGCCGTGTTTACAACCGGTACCGGGTTTGTCTATTGGTGAGCAGCTTCAAGAGGTTGACCTATTTCCCAGGGAGCAGCTATGAGCTACTTGTGTTGACCTGTTTTTACGTCGTTGAGCAGCCGTCCCCTTAACACTAGCAGAACGGTCAGTCCCTACCTGTGCACCTCACCTCCGTACCATGGTTTAACATAGAGTCACATGCTGCATACACGACTCGCACCGCTCTGTGCAGCTGTCGGGAAGATGGGGGATGAGCAATACGCTTGTCAAGCAGGGTCCTACACTGAGGGACCCTCAATCTGTCACTATGGCTACAATTCAGCTTCATCCAGTTTAACACATTATTCATGGGATTAACTATTGCAGGTCACATGAAAAATAGGGGATGGCAGTATTCAGTAGCGGTTAGGGGAGCAATATTTGGTAAAAAATATAAATTTGTGCGGAAAACCAACCTGGTTACAATTAACTGGTACTACTTGGCCCATGTAAGGGCATCGTTTGTTGAGCTGGCTAAATCTTTCTGGTCTATACAACTGTAATCATCGCTTGTCGACATCGAAGCGAGTTTTAATTCCTCTGTTTCTCACTGAAGAGGCGAGAATGTCGTTCTGTTGGCCCCGAACATGGATAACTGAGAAGGCAGTGTGGACTCTACGGGCCCTGACTATGGATCATCAAACATGGAATAAGGTAAGCGGACCTTGTGTAGGTAGGGGTGGACAGCATAAGGCATGGATAATGGATAAAGGAGGTAAAAACAGCAGTACAAATCTGATAACAATGGCACGGCACTGAATGACTGTCAGTCTCCTAGACACCCTCATTGAGTTGAACGCAAGCGTAATAGTGAAGATCTACAGCACCCACTCCCCGGACTGCCACGAAGACAGGCCACTCCTGTACATCCATCTGTATACAGAGATATATAGGCTGCATCAACCTTTCATGAAACAATGACAATTTAGGTAATGTTGTGTGAATGTGCTGGCAGTAGACTGGTCATGGCAGCCCGGTAGTGGACTAACTTTCTGTGCATTGAGCAGACACTGAGTAGAGAGGTGGAAATAGCAGGACCAGGACACGTTCTCAGCGTTATACCTTTATAGCCAATCAGGGACCGCAGTTTGTTCCGTAAAGCACAGAGTGAGGTATATAACCAAAGTAGGTGATAACATGAATCATAATAATGACAATAATAACCTAACAAAATACGCACGTCCACCGCATCTACTACCCACAAACATGGAAATAATGGTAATAAAGGGGATCTCCAATAAAAAAGACAAAACATATTCATAGTCTAATCGTTGTGAGTATCTGTCTGCATTTCTCTAAGGAAAAATGAGGGAAAGTCCCCCGGTCATTGCAAATACTAAATTAGAAGCAACAGTCTAAGATTGCAAATTAATATTTGCCACTCTAATGTCATTCAAATGATGCTTAACAAAAAACAGAGAGTGGCATGTCCTCCGGCTCGGAGGACCGTCTGAGGATTGATTATTCGTCCTAAGTAATTATGATTTAACTAAATTGCATTCAGGATTCTAGTGTCGTGGAACACGAGGCACGTTAACAATACTAAAGCTAATGGCACAAAAAACAGAAATCAACCCGTCGTGGCATGACGGGTCATCCAATCTATGGGCTGTTTCTGCACCCTGCCCCCAGGGGCGGGGCTTATCTCAGGCCACGCCCACTCCCCCATGATTGACAGTTGGTGGTCACGCCTACAGCCGGTGATTGACAAAACCTAACAACCTCAGGGGAGGCAGCTGCCCCCGATGATGATGAAAATTTCACATAATGATAATTGTAACAATGATACAAAATAAAGTCATTACTATCCTTATTGTTGGCTGTTACATTTCAGTTTCGCACAATACAATAGTTTTAAACCTGTTTTACATGGGTGACATCATTCTGCCTGGGTAGGTAATAACTTGTGTGTAATAATGTGTAAATGTGGTGGTGGTGTAGTCCTGTTGTACAATCTCCTGCTCTACCTGTGGGAAGCACCATGAGGCGAGGCGTGGGGCCCGTCTCAGTAGTCGTACAGTAGTAGTAGTAGTAGTGGTAGGAGGAGTGGTACACCGGCTGTACACTCAGCCACACAACGTGACACATCACCGACGTACAACAGTCACTATGGGTAGGTCCCCACCCCCGCCTCACCCACCACACCGTTAGTGGTACAAGGGGCGGGGCAGGCAGACCACGCCCACCTTGTCAATCAGCAGTCAGGGGGGCGGGGCCTGGTTGTTGTTGGGTGTGGCTGTGTGAAGAGGGGGGCAGGTTATCTGGGAGGGTGGGGGATGTTCTCTGGGAGGCAGGACCAGTATGGAGCAGCAGGTCAAGTCGTCTGGTCGGCCCCCTCTCTGTCTAGACAACAACCGTGTACTATATTTTTGCATGATGTTCTGTGTTTTGGAGCCGGGCCCGCTACAAACCCCCGGGACGCCGTGTGTCAAACAGGGCGGTCCCCCCGGGATAGACAAGGCGTGACCCCCAGAGTCTACTCAGTCACACCTAGACAAGCACACAGCAGCAGGTAGGACACTCCCCCCATGTACAGTCCTCCATACAACAAGGTAGGACACTCCCCCCATGGAGTCCTCCATACAACAAGGTAGGACACTCCCCCCATGGAGTCCTCCATACAAGGGGCACTCATCAAACTAGGTACAAGCTGTGTCTGCATTCAGTGGCTTTCTGGTATGAAGTATGTCTGTTCAATCCGCAGTGATTTCTGCTGACGACCGCCATGACAACTTCAAGCTACCATGACTGGCTGTGTTATGTGTTCTGATTGGCTGATCCATCTATATTGTCTTGCTGTATCGCTCATTCTGATTGGCCGAGGGTGCCGGAAGCATCTGCCCTGCAGATAGGGCATGTACGATTCGTCTGAAATAAAATGAAGTTGAAAATGTAAATGACTATCGTTTATTTCTAGGCATTTCTATTTACTTATCTTATTATTCCCCCTTTCTTTTACAACTAGTCAAACTTTAATATTCAGATTGAACCAGATAGGTTTAAAGCCTATTAATGTATATAAATTACTAACAAACATACCATACTGTTTTGTTTAATGGTCCAAGTTCTTAAACATTTGGAGCCATAACTACCCCCTAGTGCTTACATGAGGCCAGATTTCAGTGCTTGAGAGATACTTCAGATCCCTCTACCGTCCTCGCTGGCTCTCATTTGTGACCCATCAGTTATAAGCAATGGTATGGTACTTCAGACGACTGAGCAATTTTCTATGTGCAATCTATACCCTCTCTGTAAATCAGAACTGTTTTTGTTGAGTACTTTTTATCCATGTTTATATTCATCCTGTGAACATCAACCCAAATACCCTGTTCTATGCACCCATCTAGTGGTACTTTAACACTAAGATAATCTTACCTTCAACCACTTGTCGACACACTTGACGTGGAACTCGTGGGAGCAGGGCAGGACGCGCAGCTGCTGGCGGTTCTCAAAGTCACACATACAGACGACGCAGGAAGTCTGGTCCACCTGGGAGCGGTTCATGTCCGTGTTGTAGCGGTAGTGGGGCAGCAGCTCTATGTCCCCCTTGGACAGTCCGCGCGGCTTGGCCTCACCGAGACGCTCTGCCAGATTGAGGAGGGCCTGGTGGGGGGTTGACAGCAGATGTCGCTGTTAATCCAAAAACGGGTACAGAAACAAAACCAAAAATCAGCCAACAATGAGCCCCACTGAGATCAACAGTCTTTGGCAACGGTGTCTGTGTGTTTGACTCTCACAGAGAGAGCGAGAGAGAGAAGGGATTGGAGATGTCCTCAATAATCGTGGTCATCGGGTGGTCATGTAGGTCGCAACCATTGTTTGAGGGAGCTTATTTATCACACATGTATGTCAAGTTCTTTTGGAATTACCTAAACAATTGCTTTCCTCAGATTTCCTTAAAGAGATATGCATTAAGGCGAAAAATTTGATTCTACAAATTGCTCCTAGTCATATCGGTTTTGAAATTTTTCAGTGACAGATAGAAATTGCTTAACTTCAGATTCCTTGTTTCACTAATCAATCTAGACTCCAGGTTTCTTATCTCTAACATACTGTCATCATTAATGAATACGCCTGTGGAATTCAAGAAAATTTTGAAATACTTTTAAAAATATTTTTACAACAGAAATAATTTGTCTAGCCTGCTTCCTTAAAATGTACAATAATTTGAATATAAACAACAAAAGTAGTAAAGTAGAATATATAAACAAGTAGTACGTGGAAGGAGGGTTAAGACAGATCAAAAGTCCACAAATTGCAGCAGGCGTTTGGATGTCTGTAATAATAAGGTGCGGTGAAGGTAAAACTTAGTTTGCTGTGTGCTACCGACAAGGACCAGACAGCCAACAAAGGTTCCTTATGGTAAAACACTACCAACACACTTTCCTTTAAAACACAAAAATACATTTAACTTCCTTTCATAGTGAATAAAAAATGTACAGAAAGTGTCCGAATGTAAAAATTCCAGGCAAAGAAGCAGAACATGAGGTGTCTGGTTTTCCGGTGATCTGGGAATATCTAGATTAGCACTGGTAAAGGAAAGCGAGGATAGGGCGGAAGAGATTAGTGGGATGTACCGAGACCCACAACCAGGAGCTACCAGTCAAAAAGCACAGGGTGACCAAAATTATGCAAATCTCCTTAAGTCAAAATGTTATGGACTTGGGTTACAAGTGTGACTTATGCAAAAACAAATATGGACAAAAAACTGTTTTTGTGCTTTTGGATAATTTTGGAGTCAATGTTCTGACTCTTCATTCCTGAATATGCTCTGATCAAAGAATTTGTAAATTACATGAGCTCAGTGCTCATTTTCATTCAAAATGGTTTTTTGCTGTTGTTTTCTTTGTACTGGAATTATCTCTATTTTCTCTTGTTGTAAATGATGGAACAAGAAGCTGTTGTTTGGAGGTAAACCAAGATGTGTGAGTTCCATGCCGTATATACACAACGTACATCCAATCTCAGACGTCAACGGGGGCTTGCCAAAGACTGACTCCAGGGGAACCCAACACGCAGAGAACCCAACACAAGTTAGTGTACAAGTACCCTTACATAGACAAGGCTACTGCAGTAGTACTGGGGTTCTCGCTCAGGCTGAGCACAAAATTTGATTTCGCAGTTAGAAACTAAATCAAGAGTTATGCCAATCAAATTCTGTGCATGAAAGGGATTAATGATACTTATTGGCTGATAATGCTTGCTTTTTTTTCTAACAGCAGCCGTGAGAGATGTTTACTTATGTATCAGAGTTCTACGGTATGAGGAAATATGTACGGGGATGCAAAAACTAACAGTACTATGGCTATATGTCATGCATTGTCTAGAGTGTCTTAGTAAGACTACCACGCTGTCAGCTTCACATCAACGACAAAACAACACAAGAATGCTCAGCCACTCGCCCACCTTCAGGTCACAGTTTGACCTTCAGGCAACCTTCAAGTGACTTTCAAGTCACCTTCTGATGACCTGAAGTCTCATTGAGGTGACCTTCAGCAGTCAAATGCTGACCTTCCGGTGTCCTCAAGTGGCCTTCAGCTGAACCACACTTTGCCCTTGAGGTGACCTTCAAGTGACCTTGGGAGTGGACGCTACATACCTCGTAGTTCTCCACCTCGGTGGCGTCATCGCTCAGTTCCATACCGTAGTGCGGCACGGGCGGGTTCCCCAACATGGCACTGAAACACGCACAACCATCAGTCTACATGCACTCAAGGCTTAATGTAAACAAACGTAGCCTTACATGGGTAATTCTTATATAGTCTACATGGACTCAAGGCTCAATGTAAACAAATGTAGCCTTACATGGGCAATTCTTATATAGTCTACATGCACTCAAGGCTTAATGTAAACAAACATAGCCTTACATGGGCAATTCTTATATCTGATTTAAACATGTAGGGCAAAGCCTAAAAGTAGGTCATGTTATAACATTTGATTATTTTGAATTGATAATTTCCTGAATTACTACTTCAATATCCTTAACCTCCATTTGGAGCTCTGTTATTGCACTGCTTGGTTTATGTGTGCTAGGTCATAGATTAGATCACAAACTAGTGTAGCTGTAAATGGTGGACATACAGGAAGTGGAGGAGGAATCCTGGGTAAGGTGGCGGAGGCGGAGGGATTGCCCGCCACCGATTCCGATTCGTTGGGTTCCGTCGATACCGTGAGAATGGATTCTGTGTGGAGAAATCATGATAATTATTTGTATTGTAAATTTGGTTGCCCTGTGACTTTGTTTAACAAGTAGCAGGATATAGTGTTATACAAATGTGAAATGGTATATGAGAGTAACATTATTATTATTATAGATGTGCACACGCAGCTCCAGTGTTGGGGAAGAGCTACCATTGGTATGATGCTTTGAAATGTTTGCCAGCCAGCACTACATTTGTCTGGAGGGTTGACAATCACATTATGTATATCTCTGTTTTATATATATATGTGAATGCATACACATGCTTTATTCATTATGTATACTGCCATATATAGTTCTCTACTACTTACATAGAGGTCGCGTGGCGTGGGGTGTACGGATCTAATACTTTAGGATCTCTATATTGGTTATACATTTCTATACTACTCACATAGAGGTCGTGTGGCGTGGGGTGTACGGATCTAATACTTTAGGATCTCTATATTGGTTATACATTTCTATACTACTCACATAGAGGTCGTGTGGTGTGGGGTGTACGGATCTAATACTTTAGGATCTGTATATTGGTTATACATTTCTATACTACTCACATAGAGGTCGTGTGGTGTGGGGTGTACGGATCTAATACTTTAGGATCTGTATATTGGTTATACATTTCTATACTACTCACATAGAGGTCGTGTGGTGTGGGGTGTACGGATCTAATACTTTAGGATCTCTATATTGGTTATACATTTCTATACTACTCACATAGAGGTCGCGTGGCGTGGGGTGTACGGATCTAATACTTTAGGATCTCTATATTGGTTATACATTTCTATACTACTCACATAGAGGTCGTGTGGCGTGGGTTGTACGGATCTAATACTTTAGGATCTCTATATTGGTTATACATTTCTATACTACTCACATAGAGGTCGTGTGGCGTGGGGTGTACGGATCTAATACTTTAGGATCTCTATATTGGTTATACATTTCTATACTACTCACATAGAGGTCGTGTGGCGTGGGGTGTACGGCTGGTTCCTGCAGCAGCACGGGAGGGGAGGGGGTGAGGGAGGGCGGTGCCCCGTGACCGTGGTGGTGGTGGTGGTGGTGGTGTGGCGGGTGGTGCTGTGGGTGGTGCTGGTGGTGGTGTGCTGCCACCGCTGCACCCAGGTAGTGACGGGGTGGTGCCGCCCGGTGGTCAGACATCAGGTGCACCTCCTCCTCCTGTAAGGCATTGTAAGTCAGTATGATACATTCATGTACAAGGAGGGAGAGTCATATACAAGCCACAGCTTCTTTCACATGTTTACTCCATGTTTAGCAAGAGTCTGTTAAGGTTAAAATCCTATTGTACTCATTGTACAACTGTAAGAATTCTGTGTTATGTAACATCACTATCCTGAAAGATTGTAGGTTCTTACTTTGTTAGGGGCTCTTTACTTGGATGCATGGACTCTTTAAGAGCACCAATTCTGTTTCCCCTTCCAGTCAGTCTTTATTGAATGAGGCAACATTGGTATTTTACCCAAGTTTTAATCCCTCTTATTCCAAATACCTTTAGTAGTCCTCATGTAATGTCCTATATGAACTTCTACTATATTTTGTTACTTTGTTGTATAATAACAATGGTATGTAGTGCTACTTACGTGAACGGGAGGCGGTGTGGGCACGAAGGGCTGAGGCTGGGCAGCCACGTGGTGGGCAGCGGCTGCTACGGGGTGAGGCGGGGGCGGGTGGTGGGGGGCGGGCAGCAGGGGCACGTGCTGCACGGGCAGGGACTGCAGGCTGCAGGTAGGCAGGTGCTGGATGGAGCAGGAGGGGATGGGCAGCGAGCAGGCAGGGATGGACCACGTGGGCTGCGTGCTGCACATCTGTACGTGGGTGCCTGTACACAGCGGCATGTGGTGGGGGCCCGAGCACACCGGCACCGCGTAGGGAGAGATGGTCATCGCACTCGACGCCTGCGCCTGCAAACAACATACAACTTGACACATTCAGAACATTGACTTTTTCGCTATTCATCCTGAATTATTTAAAGTATGCCTACCGATAGGTAATTTTGGCAGACATTATTGTTGCCATGACAATGAAAGGTTAAACATGTTTGTTGTCATCACTGAAGAAGGCTTAACATGTTTTTCAGTTAAAGAATTTTATATTTTTTATCCATTACCATGATCTGCATGATTTCTTTTCCTTGGGAGCTACCATTCCATCATCAAAACTAAAACCAACCTTTGAAGGGCAGCATAGTGCTACACACTGACTAGAAGCACTGACCTGGTCTACATCGATGACGATGGGGTGCGGCGTCATATGTGGATGTGACGTCATGTGTGGGTGCGACGTCATGTGTGGATGTGACGCCATGTGGGGGGGTAATACTGCGGTGTGGAGCGGCCGGGCGGTCACCGTGGGGGGCTGGAAGGCTCGTCTCTCCGGGGACTCACTGCGCCGCATCACGTGACGGTCTCTGGGCTGTCTCCGGATGGCAGGACTGTAAGTACAAGGAACAACAGTGTTAATTCTCTTGATTGTAAAGTGTCATGTATGTCTGATTGTTATATACATCTGCCAATATTCATATTGTTCCTGTATGCATCATTTAAACTTTTAAAGGCAAAGATGGAACATGCAATATATAATTATAACAGCCATATCATGAAGTATACCTTAGCTTTTGGTGTCACCACCAAAACACAAGTCTGAATCTGAACATGGATATACAGTACAACACACAATTGGCAGATCACAAGATATATTGAAACTTCATTCATTTGTCTCACACTTGTCACATACACTATTCAGTCACATACTCCCACCATTCATACCACAGCACACCAATAGTAATAGCTAGATACACAAAACAGACCATTGCCTACCTCCCTTCCCCCTGTCCAACCCCCCAGTTCTCCATCAATTCTTGCCCTACCCTCTTGCCTTCCTCCCACTAAATTCCTCCCTAACACCTTACAGTCGGTCTGTGCGACAAGACCTACCCTTCTGTTGGTGGTGTTGGTGGCGCTAGCAGGTCACGTCTCGTGACGTCATAACCCCCTATGACATCGCGGGGTGCGCGCCCCATGACGACGTCCCTGACGACAGTGTTAAATGAGCGCAGCATCTGGCGCGGGTTGAGCTGGATGCCCAGCTCCACAGACAACTCCCGCAGACGCACCAGCTGCCCCTCGGGCGGCCATGTTGGATTGGGATCCCCCTCGGTGCCGGCCGTCTCTATGCGCTGCAGGGTGGTCCTGATGTTGGCTAGGAGCGCAGCGCGGCCCTGGTGGAAGCCCCCGAAGTAGCCGAGGAGGAGGCTGAGGGCCACGTCCTGCAGGGACTGCCGGCCCCCCGCCCGCTGGGACAGCAGCTGCAGGCGGGAGCGCAGCGGGGAGGAGCGCGGGTGCAGCATGGCGTTAACGTACAGCCACAGGAACACCTCGTAGTAGAAGCGGTTCAGCAACACGTCAAAGTTCAACACCAGCTGGGAGGTACCAGCAGGCTCTGCACCAGGGGCACCTTGTGGTTGGTGCTGATGTTGTTGTTGTTGTTGTTGGTGCTGATGTTGTTGGTGCTGATGCTGTTGTTGGTGCTGATGTTGTTGTTGTTGCTGCTGATGTTGTTGTTGTTGCTGTGTAGTTATATTACTAGTTTGTAAAGGGGAGGTGCTGCTCTGAGGTGCAGAACTCCCTGATAGTTGACTAGGATGAGGCTGTGTGGACTCCTCCCCTGAAGCCTGAGACTCCGCCCCGACACCGGCACTCCCCCTATCACTTCCTGTGGCTGCCAGCAGTGCAGTGAAGTTGTCTATAATACTGGGTGGGGTGGGGAAGGCAGGGTGGATGGGGGAGGGTCTTGGTGCTGAGGGCGGAGTCAGAGTGGGCGGGGATTGTCTTTGAGTGACAGCTTCAGGGCTGTCACACATCCTGCGGAGGCGGGACCATATATTCATGTCGTCTAGACTGTCTGCAGACTGCCTACGTGTGGCTCCCGACACCCGCCTCCTCTCCCGCCGCACCCTGCGCCCCCGGTGCGGACTGGGCGGGGCACTCGCTGTAGACCACTCCTCCAGGTTGTCAATCAAGTTACCAGTGAGTGAGAAGCCCCGCCCCTCTGGCTGCTCGGCCGCCTCCTCCCGGCCGCCCGCCCGGCTGTGGTCGTAGATGTCCATGAGCTCCTCCTCTCTCTCCTGCCCCTCCTCAGTGTCCTGTACCCCCTCAGTACCCAGAGCGGCCAGTAGGTGGGCACCCAAGTAGTCTCTGGGGTCAGAGCTCATAGCCTCCCCCACTCTAACTCTGGGGTTAGAGCTAATAGCCTCTCCTACTCTAACTCTGGGGTCAGAGCTCATACCCTCCCCAGCTCTAACTCTGGGGTCAGAGCTAATAGCCTCCCCCACTCTAACTCTGGGGTCAGAGCTCATAGCCTCCCCCACTGGACTGTTCTGACTTGTGGCCTCCCTAGCAGGCTGTGACGCACGTTGACCACTAGGGGGCACCACTGTAGGAGACCTAGTACTTATCACAGAAAGCTGTCGTGGCGTGGTTTGATTTGATGCTGTATCACTGTGGTTCACTAATACTGAGTTTACTAATACTGAGTTGGTGCTTATATCACTGTGGGTGGTAGTGTCCATTGTTATTTGTGGTGCGGAGTTGACTAATACTGAGTTGACGGTAATATCACTGTGGCTGTGGGTCGTAGCGTCCATTGTTACACGTGGTGCCATCTGGTGTCTATCACACACACCACCACCACGTGGCACCCCGCGGCCATCTTCATGTCGCTGTGACGTGTTGTCATGACGACTGTGTGACGTGACAGGACGTTGTGACGTCACGGCGTCCCTGTGTGTGTGTCGCCTGCTCCCCCCAGTGTTCACCAACTGCTGTGTGAGCTGGGCCACAAAGGTGTAAGCACTCCTCCACACCACCAGC
The DNA here is from genome assembly GCA_947462335.1 of Harmothoe impar. Taxonomy (NCBI): domain Eukaryota; kingdom Metazoa; phylum Annelida; class Polychaeta; order Phyllodocida; family Polynoidae; genus Harmothoe; species Harmothoe impar. The sequence continues at coordinate 81,784,296 of OX381707.1, read as the reverse complement.
TCAGCCGTCTCACCTCCCACCATCTTCAGGCCGTTTAACACAACTAACAGCAGTAGGAAGGCTTCCTGTCAATGCGGCTATAATACAGCCAAACTAGTAACAAAGATTCTGTCTTAATAATGGGATTTCTGCAGTTTGAACTTACAGATATTTACTAAATGTGACTCCTTGTATTGCTAAGGTTGTGTGTCAGAGTTGTTGTGTAGTCTGTAGGTTGTGAGCTAGGTCCTTGTGACATGTTACTTTGTGGTGCTGGGTTGTAGCACACATCCTATAGTAGTAGTAGTAGTAGTAGTAGTAGTAGTAGTAGTAGTGGGGAAGTACCAGCACGTCTGTGTAGGCCTGTCTGTGTGTGGGGGGTAAGGTTCTCTTTGTATCCTGCTCAAGTAGAAATCAATATGAGGGCTCTGATGATGACTGATGCACACAATGAAGGCTAAGTCATGCAGCTCCTACAACCCTTAATACTGTCTTACAGACAATGTCTTATACAGCACAACCACACAGGGTGTTCTCATGTATCCACAACTGTTTGGGTCCTCCTTTGTTTACTAGGAATAGGTGGTGTAATGTGAAGGGAGTTTGCTATGTGTATCCTTTGTGAAGCTGAGTCCCAACAGTGTAGAGTTTACACCTTTGTCCACAGCCTCCTGGTGTCCTGCAGTAAGGTCCTGTCTGTGGGACTGGGTGACCAGGGACACGTCAGTAGTGTGTCTGAGTCAGGGCAGGGGGCGCTGTGAGCTGATAGAGCTACTCATGAGTTGCTCACTGCCTGTATTATCGCCCTAGTCTCATTGACCTCACACTACCTCACCCACCTACCTACCACCAGGGTGTGTGTGTGTAGGGGGGGGGGGGGGGTCTTTGTCTACTGCCCTGTCTATACGTCAGACACCAGGCCCTTTGTCCACTCCTTGACCACTGCTTCCTCAGCCCTGCTCCACAATCTGATTACAGACTGCAGACAGGGCTCTTTGTGAAGGTCCTTAACTAGGGCAATGTCCAAAGTGGAGACCAGCAGTATAAATCCTGGAGCTGCAGTCAGTGCAATGAATCAGTTAATGTTAACGTGTGAGAAGCCTTTATCCAGCATAAGAAGCCTTTATCTATGTTCTGTGCAGCACCAACGTCTTAGTGTAGTGTCTTTGTGCAGCCTCTACCAGGACGTCTTTGTTGCAGTGGGTGAGCTGCTCCTGTACACTGGCACCCTGCATCGCTACACACTGGTTTTGTAATACACATTATAATGCATGGGGGCATTGTAATGCAGGGGGTATTGTTATAATGCATTGTAATGTCGAGGGCATTGTAATGCCGGGGGGGTATTGTAATGCCGGGGGGCATTGTAATTCCGGGGTGCATTGTAATGCCGGGGTGGGGGGGGCATTGTGATTCCGGGGGGGGGGGGGGGCATTGTGATGCCGGGGGGGCATTGTAAATTCGGGGGCATTGTAATACCGGGGGGGCATTGTGATTCCGGGGGGGGCCATTGTGATGCCGGGGGGGGGGGGCATTGTAATGCGGGAGGGCATTGTAATGCGGGAGGGCATTGTAATGCCGGGAGGGCATTATGTTTCCAGGGGGGCATTGTGATGCCAGGGGGCATTGTGATGCCAGGGGGGCATTGTAATGCCGGGGGGCATTGTGATGCCAGGGGGCATTGTGATGCCAGGGGGGCATTGTGATGCCAGGGGGCATTATGTTTCCAGGGGGGCATTGTGATGCCAGGGGGCATTGTAATGCCAGGGGGCATTGTAATGCCGGGGGGCATTGTGATGCAGGGGGGGCATTGTAATGCCGGGGGGCATTGTGATTCCGGGGGGGTCATTATAATGCCGGGGGGCATTAAAATGCGGGAGGGCATTGAAATGCGGGAGGGCATTGTGTTTCCGGGGGGGCATTGTGATGCCGGGGGGCATTGTGATGCCGGGGGGCATTGTGATGCCGGGGGGCATTGTGATGCCGGGGGGCATTGTGATGCCGGGGGGCATTGTGATGTTGGGGGCATTGTAATGCTGGGGGCATTGTAATGCCGGGGGGGCATTGTGATTCCCGGGGGGGGCACTGTAATGCCGGGGGGGGGCCATTGTGATGCCGGGGGTGCATTGTGATGCCAGGGGGCATTGTGATGCCGGGGGGCATTGTGATGCCGGGGGGCATTGTGATGCCGGGGGGCAGTGTGATGCCGGGGGGCATTGTGATGCCGGGGGGCATTGTGATGCCGGGGGGGTCATTGTGATGTCAGGGGGCATTGTGATGCCGGGGGGCATTTTGATGCCGGGGGGGCATTGTGATGCCAGGGGGGCATTGTGATGCCAGGGGGGCATTGTAATGCCGGGGGCATTGTGATTCCGGGGGGGCCTTTGTGATGCCGGGGGGGCATTGGATTGCGGGGGGCATTGTAATGCCGGGGGGCATTGTAATGCCAGGGGGCATTGTGTTTCCGGGAGGGCATTGTGATGCCGGGGGGGGCATTGTGATGCTGGGGGCATCGGAATGCCGGGGGGCATTGTGATTCCAGGGGGCCATTGTAATGCCGGGAGGGCATTACAATGCCGGGGGGGGCATTGTGATGCCGGAGGGCATTGTGTTTCCGGGGGGCATTGTGATGCCAGGGGGCATTGTAATGCCCGGGGGGCATTGTAATGCTAGGGGGTATTGTGATGCAAGGGGGCATTGTGATGCCGGGGGGGCATTGTAATGCAAGTGGGGCATTGTAATGCCGGGGGGGGCATTGTGATGTCAGGGGGCATTGTGATGCCGGGGGGCATTTTGATGCCGGGGGGGCATTGTGATGCCAGGGGGGCATTGTGATGCCAGGGGGGCATTGTAATGCCGGGGGCATTGTGATTTCGGGGGGGCCTTTGTGATGCCGGGGGGGCCTTTGTGATGCCGGGGGGGCATTGGATTGCGGGGGGCATTGTGATGCCAGGGGGCATTGTGATGCCGGGGGGGCATTGTAATGCAAGTGGGGCATTGTAATGCCGGGGGGGGCATTGTGATGTCAGGGGGCATTGTGATTCCGGGGGGCATTTTGATGCCGGGGGGGCATTGTGATGCCAGGGGGGCATTGTGATGCCAGGGGGGCATTGTAATGCCGGGGGCATTGTGATTCCGGGGGGGCCTTTGTGATGCCGGGGGGGCCTTTGTGATGCCGGGGGGGCCTTTGTGATGCCGGGGGGGGCATTGGATTGCGGGGGGCATTGTGATGCCAGGGGGCATTGTAATGCCGGAGGGCATTGTGTTTCCGGGGGGCATTGTGATGCCAGGGGGCATTGTAATGCCCGGGGGGCATTGTGATGCCCGGGGGGCATTGTGATGCCAGGGGGCATTGTGATGCCGGGGGGGCATTGTAATGCAAGTGGGGCATTGTAATGCCGGGGGGGGCATTGTGATGTCAGGGGGCATTGTGATGCCGGGGGGCATTTTGATGCCGGGGGGTATTGTGATGCCAGGGGGGCATTGTGATGCCAGGGGGGCATTGTAATGCCGGGGGCATTGTAATGCCGGGGGGCATTGTGTTTACGGGGGGCATTGTGATGCCGGGGGCATTGTGATGCCGGGGGGGGCATTGTCATGCCGGGGGGGCATTGTCATGCCGGGGGTATTGTAATTCCAGGGGGCATTGTGATGCCGGGGGGGCATTGTAATGCAAGTGGGGCATTGTAATGCCGGGGGGGGCATTGTGATGTCAGGGGGCATTGTGATGCCGGGGGGCATTTTGATGCCGGGGGGGCATTGTGATGCCAGGGGGGCATTGTGATGCCAGGGGGGCATTGTAATGCCGGGGGCATTGTGATTTCGGGGGGGCCTTTGTGATGCCGGGGGGGCCTTTGTGATGCCGGGGGGGCATTGGATTGCGGGGGGCATTGTGATGCCAGGGGGCATTGTGATGCCGGGGGGGCATTGTAATGCAAGTGGGGCATTGTAATGCCGGGGGGGGGCATTGTGATGTCAGGGGGCATTGTGATTCCGGGGGGCATTTTGATGCCGGGGGGGCATTGTGATGCCAGGGGGGCATTGTGATGCCAGGGGGGCATTGTAATGCCGGGGGCATTGTGATTCCGGGGGGGCCTTTGTGATGCCGGGGGGGCCTTTGTGATGCCGGGGGGCCTTTTGTGATGCCGGGGGGGCATTGGATTGCGGGGGGCATTGTGATGCCAGGGGGCATTGTAATGCCGGAGGGCATTGTGTTTCCGGGGGGCATTGTGATGCCAGGGGGCATTGTAATGCCCGGGGGGCATTGTGATGCCAGGGGGCATTGTGATGCCGGGGGGGCATTGTAATGCAAGTGGGGCATTGTAATGCCGGGGGGGGCATTGTGATGTCAGGGGGCATTGTGATGCCGGGGGGCATTTTGATGCCGGGGGGTATTGTGATGCCAGGGGGGCATTGTGATGCCAGGGGGGCATTGTAATGCCGGGGGCATTGTAATGCCGGGGGGCATTGTGTTTACGGGGGGCATTGTGATGCCGGGGGCATTGTGATGCCGGGGGGGGCATTGTCATGCCGGGGGGGCATTATCATGCCGGGGGTATTGTAATTCCAGGGGGCATTGTGATGCCGGGGGGGGGCATTGTGATGCCGGGGGGGCATTGTCATGTCGGGGGGGCATTGTGATGCCGGGGGCATTGTAATTCCGGGGGGCATTGTGATGCTGGGGGCATTGTGATGCAGGGGGGCATCGTTATAATGCAGACTGGGCATTGTAATAATGCAGGGGGGCCCATTGTTATGTAGGGATGCATTGAAAAATGCAGGGGGCATTGTTATAATGGGGGGGGGGGGGCATTGTAATGCCAGGGGCATTGTAATACCAGGGGCATTATTGTAATGCTGGGGGCATTATTATAATGCAGGGGGCATTATCATAATGCAGGGGGCATTATCATAATGCAGGGGGCATTGTGATGCCGGGGGGCATTTTGATGCCGGGGGGGCATTGTGATGCCAGGGGGGCATTGTGATGCCAGGGGGGCATTGTAATGCCGGGGGCATTGTGATTCCGGGGGGGCCTTTGTGATGCCGGGGGGGCCTTTGTGATGCCGGGGGGGCCTTTGTGATGCCGGGGGGGCATTGGATTGCGGGGGGCATTGTGATGCCAGGGGGCATTGTAATGCCGGAGGGCATTGTGTTTCCGGGGGGCATTGTGATGCCAGGGGGCATTGTAATGCCCGGGGGGCATTGTAATGCCGGAGGGCATTGTGTTTCCGGGGGGCATTGTGATGCCAGGGGGCATTGTAATGCCCGGGGGGCATTGTAATGCCCGGGGGGCATTGTGATGCCAGGGGGCGTTGTGATGCCGGGGGGGCATTGTAATGCAAGTGGGGCATTGTAATGCGGGGGGGGGGGCATTGTGATGTCAGGGGGCATTGTGATGCCTGGGGGCATTTTGATGCCGGGGGGTATTGTGATGCCAGGGGGGCATTGTGATGCCAGGGGGGCATTGTAATGCCGGGGGCATTGTAATGCCCGGGGGCATTGTGTTTACGGGGGGCATTGTGATGCCGGGGGCATTGTGATGCCGGGGGGGCATTGTCATGCCGGGGGGGCATTGTCATGCCGGGGGTATTGTAATTCCAGGGGGCATTGTGATGCCGGGGGGGCATTGTGATGCCGGGGGGGCATTGTCATGTCGGGGGGGCATTGTGATGCCGGGGGCATTGTAATTCCGGGGGGCATTGTGATGCTGGGGGCATTGTGATGCAGGGGGGCATCGTTATAATGCAGACTGGGCATTGTAATAATGCAGGGGGGCCCATTGTTATGTAGGGATGCATTGAAAAATGCAAGGGGCATTGTTATGATGGGGGGGGGGCATTGTTATGCCAGGGGCATTGTAATACCAGGGGCATTATTGTAATGCTGGGGGCATTATTATAATGCAGGGGGCATTATCATAATGCAGGGGGCATTATCATAATGCAGGGGGCATTGTAATGCCGGGGGCATTGTAATGCCAGGGGCATTGTAATGCCGGGGGCATTGTAATGCCGGGGGGCATTGTGTTTCCGGGGGGCATTGTGATGCCGGGTGGGCATTGTGATGTCGGGGGCATTGTGATGCCGGGGGGGGCATTGTCATGCCGGGGGGGCATTGTCATGCCGGGGGCATTGTAATTCTGGGGGGCATTGTGATGCCGGAGGCATTGTGATGCCGGGGGGGCATTGTGATGCCGGGGGGGCATTGTAATGCAAGTGGGGCATTGTAATGCCGGGGGGGGGGCATTGTGATGTCAGGGGGCATTGTGATGCCGGGGGGGCATTGTGATGCCAGGGGGGCATTGTGATGCCAGGGGGGCATTGTGATGCCAGGGGGGCATTGCAATGCCGGGGGCATTGTGATTCCGGGGGGCCTTTGTGATGCCGGGGGGGCATTGGATTGCGGGGGGCATTGTAATGCCGGGGGGCATTGTAATGCCAGGGGGCATTGTGTTTCCGGGAGGGCATTGTGATGCCGGGGGGGCATTGTGATGCTGGGGGCATCGGAATGCCGGGGGGCATTGTGATTCCAGGGGGCCATTGTAATGCCGGGAGGGCATTACAATGCCGGGGGGGCATTGTGATGCCGGAGGGCATTGTGTTTCCGGGGGGCATTGTGATGCCAGGGGGCATTGTAATGCCCGGGGGGCATTGTAATGCTAGGGGGTATTGTGATGCCAGGGGGCATTGTGATGCCGGGGGGGCATTGTAATGCAAGTGGGGCATTGTAATGCCGGGGGGGGCATTGTGATGTCAGGGGGCATTGTGATGCCGGGGGGCATTTTGATGCCGGGGGGGCATTGTGATGCCAGGGGGGCATTGTGATGCCAGGGGGGCATTGTAATGCCGGGGGCATTGTGATTTCGGGGGGGCCTTTGTGATGCCGGGGGGGCCTTTGTGATGCGGGGGGGGCATTGGATTGCGGGGGGCATTGTGATGCCAGGGGGCATTGTGATGCCGGGGGGGCATTGTTATGCAAGTGGGGCATTGTAATGCCGGGGGGGGCATTGTGATGTCAGGGGGCATTGTGATTCCGGGGGGCATTTTGATGCCGGGGGGGCATTTTGATGCCGGGGGGGCATTGTGATGCCAGGGGGGCATTGTGATGCCAGGGGGGCATTGTAATGCCGGGGGCATTGTGATTCCGGGGGGGCCTTTGTGATGCCGGGGGGGCCTTTGTGATGCCGGGGGGGCCTTTGTGATGCCGGGGGGGCATTGGATTGCGGGGGGCATTGTGATGCCAGGGGGCATTGTAATGCCGGAGGGCATTGTGTTTCCGGGGGGCATTGTGATGCCAGGGGGCATTGTAATGCCCGGGGGGCATTGTAATGCTAGGGGGTATTGTGATGCCAGGGGGCATTGTGATGCCGGGGGGGCATTGTAATGCAAGTGGGGCATTGTAATGCCGGGGGGGGCATTGTAATGCCGGGGGGGGCATTGTGATGTCAGGGGGCATTGTGATGCCGGGGGGGCATTATGATGCCAGGGGGGCATTGTGATGCCGGGTGGGCATTGTGATGCCGGGGGCATTGTGATGCCGGGGGGGGCATTGTCATGCCGGGGGGGCATTGTCATGCCGGGGGCATTGTAATTCTGGGGGGCATTGTGATGCCGGAGGCATTGTGATGCCGGGGGGGCATTGTGATGCCGGGGGGGGCATTGTAATGCAAGTGGGGCATTGTAATGCCGGGGGGGGCATTGTGATGTCAGGGGGCATTGTGATGCCGGGGGGGCATTGTGATGCCAGGGGGGCATTGTGATGCCAGGGGGGCATTGTGATGCCAGGGGGGCATTGCAATGCCGGGGGCATTGTGATTCCGGGGGGGGCCTTTGTGATGCCGGGGGGGCATTGGATTGCGGGGGGCATTGTAATGCCGGGGGGCATTGTAATGCCAGGGGGCATTGTGATGCCGGGGGGGCATTGTGATGCTGGGGGCATCGGAATGCCGGGGGGCATTGTGATTCCAGGGGGCCATTGTAATGCCGGGAGGGCATTACAATGCCGGGGGGCATTGTGATGCCGGAGGGCATTGTGTTTCCGGGGGGCATTGTGATGCCAGGGGGCATTGTAATGCCCGGGGGGCATTGTAATGCTAGGGGGTATTGTGATGCCAGGGGGCATTGTGATGCCGGGGGGGCATTGTAATGCAAGTGGGGCATTGTAATGCCGGGGGGGGCATTGTGATGTCAGGGGGCATTGTGATGCCGGGGGGCATTTTGATGCCGGGGGGGCATTGTGATGCCAGGGGGGCATTGTGATGCCAGGGGGGCATTGTAATGCCGGGGGCATTGTGATTTCGGGGGGGCCTTTGTGATGCCGGGGGGGCCTTTGTGATGCCGGGGGGGCATTGGATTGCGGGGGGCATTGTGATGCCAGGGGGCATTGTGATGCCGGGGGGGCATTGTAATGCAAGTGGGGCATTGTAATGCCGGGGGGGGCATTGTGATGTCAGGGGGCATTGTGATTCCGGGGGGCATTTTGATGCCGGGGGGGCATTGTGATGCCAGGGGGGCATTGTGATGCCAGGGGGGCATTGTAATGCCGGGGGCATTGTGATTCCGGGGGGGCCTTTGTGATGCCGGGGGGGCCTTTGTGATGCCGGGGGGGCCTTTGTGATGCCGGGGGGGGCATTGGATTGCGGGGGGCATTGTGATGCCAGGGGGCATTGTAATGCCGGAGGGCATTGTGTTTCCGGGGGGCATTGTGATGCCAGGGGGCATTGTAATGCCCGGGGGGCATTGTGATGCCCGGGGGGCATTGTGATGCCAGGGGGCATTGTGATGCCGGGGGGGCATTGTAATGCAAGTGGGGCATTGTAATGCCGGGGGGGGCATTGTGATGTCAGGGGGCATTGTGATGCCGGGGGGCATTTTGATGCCGGGGGGTATTGTGATGCCAGGGGGGCATTGTGATGCCAGGGGGGCATTGTAATGCCGGGGGCATTGTAATGCCGGGGGGCATTGTGTTTACGGGGGGCATTGTGATGCCGGGGGCATTGTGATGCCGGGGGGGGCATTGTCATGCCGGGGGGGCATTATCATGCCGGGGGTATTGTAATTCCAGGGGGCATTGTGATGCCGGGGGGGGGCATTGTGATGCCGGGGGGGCATTGTCATGTCGGGGGGGCATTGTGATGCCGGGGGCATTGTAATTCCGGGGGGCATTGTGATGCTGGGGGCATTGTGATGCAGGGGGGCATCGTTATAATGCAGACTGGGCATTGTAATAATGCAGGGGGGCCCATTGTTATGTAGGGATGCATTGAAAAATGCAGGGGGCATTGTTATAATGGGGGGGGGGGGCATTGTAATGCCAGGGGCATTGTAATACCAGGGGCATTATTGTAATGCTGGGGGCATTATTATAATGCAGGGGGCATTATCATAATGCAGGGGGCATTATCATAATGCAGGGGGCATTGTGATGCCGGGGGGCATTTTGATGCCGGGGGGGCATTGTGATGCCAGGGGGGCATTGTGATGCCAGGGGGGCATTGTAATGCCGGGGGCATTGTGATTCCGGGGGGGCCTTTGTGATGCCGGGGGGGCCTTTGTGATGCCGGGGGGGCCTTTGTGATGCCGGGGGGGCATTGGATTGCGGGGGGCATTGTGATGCCAGGGGGCATTGTAATGCCGGAGGGCATTGTGTTTCCGGGGGGCATTGTGATGCCAGGGGGCATTGTAATGCCCGGGGGGCATTGTAATGCCCGGGGGGCATTGTGATGCCAGGGGGCGTTGTGATGCCGGGGGGGCATTGTAATGCAAGTGGGGCATTGTAATGCGGGGGGGGGCATTGTGATGTCAGGGGGCATTGTGATGCCTGGGGGCATTTTGATGCCGGGGGGTATTGTGATGCCAGGGGGGCATTGTGATGCCAGGGGGGCATTGTAATGCCGGGGGCATTGTAATGCCCGGGGGCATTGTGTTTACGGGGGGCATTGTGATGCCGGGGGGGCATTGTGATGCCGGGGGGGCATTGTCATGCCGGGGGTATTGTAATTCCAGGGGGCATTGTGATGCCGGAGGCATTGTGATGCCGGGGGGGCATTGTGATGCCGGGGGGGCATTGTAATGCAAGTGGGGCATTGTAATGCCGGGGGGGGCATTGTGATGTCAGGGGGCATTGTGATGCCGGGGGGGCATTGTGATGCCAGGGGGGCATTGTGATGCCAGGGGGGCATTGTGATGCCAGGGGGGCATTGCAATGCCGGGGGCATTGTGATTCCGGGGGGCCTTTGTGATGCCGGGGGGGCATTGGATTGCGGGGGGCATTGTAATGCCGGGGGGCATTGTAATGCCAGGGGGCATTGTGTTTCCGGGAGGGCATTGTGATGCCGGGGGGGCATTGTGATGCTGGGGGCATCGGAATGCCGGGGGGCATTGTGATTCCAGGGGGCCATTGTAATGCCGGGAGGGCATTACAATGCCGGGGGGGGCATTGTGATGCCGGAGGGCATTGTGTTTCCGGGGGGCATTGTGATGCCAGGGGGCATTGTAATGCCCGGGGGGCATTGTAATGCTAGGGGGTATTGTGATGCCAGGGGGCATTGTGATGCCGGGGGGGCATTGTAATGCAAGTGGGGCATTGTAATGCCGGGGGGGGCATTGTGATGTCAGGGGGCATTGTGATGCCGGGGGGCATTTTGATGCCGGGGGGGCATTGTGATGCCAGGGGGGCATTGTGATGCCAGGGGGGCATTGTGATGTCAGGGGGCATTGTGATGCCGGGGGGCATTTTGATGCCGGGGGGTATTGTGATGCCAGGGGGGCATTGTGATGCCAGGGGGGCATTGTAATGCCGGGGGCATTGTAATGCCGGGGGGCATTGTGTTTACGGGGGGCATTGTGATGCCGGGGGGGGGCATTGTCATGCCGGGGGGGCATTGTCATGCCGGGGGTATTGTAATTCCAGGGGGCATTGTGATGCCGGGGGGGGCATTGTGATGCCGGGGGGGCATTGTCATGTCGGGGGGGCATTGTCATGTCGGGGGGGCATTGTGATGCCGGGGGCATTGTAATTCCGGGGGGCATTGTGATGCAGGGGGGCATCGTTATAATGCAGACTGGGCATTGTAATAATGCAGGGGGGCCCATTGTTATGTAGGGATGCATTGAAAAATGCAGGGGGCATTGTTATAATGGGGGGGGGGGGGGCATTGTAATGCCAGGGGCATTGTAATACCAGGGGCATTATTGTAATGCTGGGGGCATTATTATAATGCAGGGGGCATTATCATAATGCAGGGGGCATTATCATAATGCAGGGGGAATTGTAATGCAGGGGGCATTGTAATGCAGGGGGCCTTCTGCTGCAGGGCATTATAATGTAGGTGTCATTTTAAAGCAAGGGGTGGGGGCATTCCAATGCAGGGGTATCCTAAAGCAGCGGGCATTGTAATGCAGGGGGGCATCATAAGCAGGGCGGGGGGGAATTGATGCAGGGCATTATAATGTAGGTGTCATTTTAAAGCAAGGGTGGGGGCATTCCAATCCCGGGGGGTACTTGACATTTTTTTGATAGGGTGTGGGGCTGGACCTATGACAACCCTTAACCTTGCTAGGGAGCTTTTGTGTCAAAAATGTACCCTTACTAGGGCGCTTTCCCTCTAAAATTGACCCAAAAAAGTGTTTAGATGGGGACTTTTTTTTCCAAAATTTTGTAAACCTAAAATTGACCCTCAAAAAGTAAAAATTTCTTCAAAATTGCATAAAATAACGTAGGGTCGGCCCTGTTAAGATAAGGTCGGTCGGGTGACCTGAAACAAACCTTTTTTCGGTATAAGTATATCTGTGAATGAGGATATCCTGAAAGGGTTATGGCTAGATTGAATCATTTTAAGAGTATCATTTCATGGGCTGGCAATAAGGATAGGGTTTAACCCTTTAAGGATGGCATCATGCATCAATGCATCAAGCCCTTCGTTGTTATGATGCATGAATGCAACCCTGGGGAGTAACTGACCAGTGCTGCATTCAAGCATCATGCTGACCTTATTGGGTTGATATAATCCCAAAGAGTCGGCATGATGCAATAATCCAGCACTGGCGAGTTACTTGCATGCTTCCCATGGACGTCAGATAAGGACGCACATTGGGCGACCTTTGGGTGCATGCTTCCCGTGGAGGTTGGATGAGGACGCACGTTGGTCAACTTTACATTGGATGCTCCCTTGGACATGGATCGTATGTAAGAATTACAGCCAGCCTATGTTAAGAATAAGTATTGGGTTGATATAATCCCAAAGAGTCGGCATGATGCAATAATCCAGCACTGGCCAGTTACTCGCGTGCTTCCCATGGACGTCAGAAAAGGACGCACATTGGGCGACCTTTGGGTGCATGCTTCCCGTGGAGGTTGGATGAGGACGCACGTTGGTCAACTTTACATTGGATGCTCCCTTGGACATGGATCGTATGTAAGAATTACTGCCAGCCTATGTTAAGAATAGTAGTTAGGTAACTGCAGAGGGGTCTTCGGCGACCTGGCGACCTGGGCTGTTTTCCAGGCGACTTTTCGACCTGGACCATTAATTTTTGTGACCTGTGACCTGTTGTTTTGAAATGGCCATACTAATATATAATAAAAAAAAAAGTGACCAGCGACCTGGATATCTTTGAAAAAAAAGCAACTTTGCGACCTGTAGCCCTTAAAACAGGGGACTTTGTGTCCTATCCTATCTCAGCGTTTCACTACTCATGCTTAGCTAAAAGTTAGCCTTGCCTTGGCTTCCCTGAAATTATTAGTCATTTATTGGTAATGAGTTTGTGATGGTCTCACAGTGTCACCAACCAGTGGCAGTAGCATTGAAGCAAACTGGCCTTATAGACACTAGAGTCTGTCTTTGATATATGCATTTATTTTAAACACAGGAAATGTGTCCCATTCAGAAAACCTCATTAGAACATGTTATTCCATCATTACAACAATATCTGGCTAAAAAGATACAAACCTACACTAAGTTACACTCCATGTGATATTCTATATTAGAAAAGGTTATCTTTAAACATGAAAACAAGTTCTATTACAAAATTGTCATATAGATGAAAGTCTGATAATTTGCTTGTGCTGCCACCTGGTGTCAAATTCTTGTATCATTGATGGTTAGACAGAGTTGGTGAATTCTTAGTTTGTTTTACTACCTGTGATAAGTAAGTTGCTTTGACCAACATGAGTTAGCATTGACTAATGGGAAGTGAATGGGAAAAAAAGATTAAACTCAAGCTGGGCCAGATTCCGATCCGGCACACCTCTCTACATTAATTAAACAGCCATCCCTTTCCTTCCCCAGCCCCTGGCAGTGCCCCTGTGGCCCGGATGAATTTATTCCATGAATTATTATCCCATTATCCACCAACCAGAACAGGCCTTACCTTCACTTCTGAACTGAATACCATATGACTCACCAGGTGGAGCCACCACCCACATCCAGTCTAGCAGACGACATGCATGGCAAACACCCTGCACGCAATCAAGTTCCCAGAAACCTTAATAATGCTCCGATTCACTAGCCGTAAAGACTGGTACGTAGCCCTGGGTATGGAGCATGCTGCTAAATTATCACAGGTCATGAGAAACACAGTCCCTTGCTGTGGTGAGTGAAAACGGGTGACATCGATGGTAAAAAGAGACAATATTTTGGACTCTTAAATCAACTTTGTGGTTAATTCTCTCAGCAGAATCCTTAATAACGGTTCGATCTCAAAACCGTAAAAACTGACACGTAGCCAGGACCCCTGCCAAGAGGGCTGTATGCAGCAAGATGAGCTGCGGCTACTTCCCTAGCTGCGGGGAGCATAAGGCCGATCGACGGCCAGTGAGCAAAAATAGACATCTAAAGTGTTTTATTCACTTGTTCACCACTAAACAGTATTTAAGGGCAGCCTAAATTATTATCATCATTAGTAAATTGTTGCAGCAGTTCAATCTCATGTTTGATGGAATAATAGAGAAATAAATGCTATTTGTTTGGCCCTTCATTTTGTTGCCAAGGTAAGGAGAAATGCTAGTTGTTGGGAGATTACTGATATCCCATTGATTTTTGCATATTGTATTGGCAATACTATTTGTTTTACATTATGGCTTATGTCCTTCTATTGATGCATCCAGCAGCATTTCCCTTTAGAATTCTTACCTGTACTTCTTTCTAAAAGGATCAATGATGAGGGGGCAGCAGCAGCAGACTGGGCCGGGGGTCTTCCTTCCTTCTCTCTCCATTCTGCCATTGTGGATCATTTCTTATATGAATGTATATCTTAATTCTTTGTAAATGTGACACCAAGAATAATTGACACTTTTATTTTATTTATCTAAAGAGCAGACATTGGTGTCTGAGAACTGACTCATTGGTACCAGCATGATAGGATTGCTATGTTGATCCACCCAACATAAGATATGATAGAGCTATGAGAGATATTGGATTTTGCTATATTTATAACTCTACAAGTTTCATTCTACTTTTGTCTTAAGATATCCTTTTCTATTTCATTTTAAACTCAATAAGTGGTAAACAAACACCAGTGTGCTGAAAAGCTACAAGAGTTTATTGGTAGCGCCTCTTGGTTCTACACGGGTTGATAACAGACAAGCTGGATTGGTGCGGCACACTGCGACACACGCCCCTCCCCCCAGCGGCCCTGCCTCGGCAGGACGGGAGGATGGACATACAGACAGACAAAACTCAAGGACGTTCCCGGAGGGCACACGGCAAGGCTGGACAGCAAGAGCCTTTATTTGTCATTCAAGGAAAGGGGAGAAACAATAATATCACAAGTTTAGTACATTTTAGTTAAGCACAAACATTTGACAATTACCTAGGAATGTTATATAATGACAATGAAAAGGAAAACTGATGTCATGCTGCGAGAAAACAGGAGTCACAATAGTCAATCTGGAAGGAACGACCCATTTATCTAAAAACTTCCACACGGATTTACTCTAGCGCAAGCCTCCGAATCAAGTTTGTGTCTGTTGAAGTTGGTTTCGGGGCTTCACGCCGCTCTACAAAAGTAGCTATGTAGGAAAAAGCTATATATACGGGCACTTGATTGGGGGATTGGTGTGCAGTGGCCATGCCCTCTTTTATAGACAATACGGCATGCAGACAAACACCGGAGTGACGTTAGAAAGCGGGCGTCGACCTGTCGGTAAAGCCGACAAGACGACTCGCCGCCGTGTAATAGTCAAAAGGTCACGTGTGATGACAGTTGACACCTCCACAGTTGACACTTACAAATGAAAGGTAGCGGTCGGGGAAGGAGAAAAAGCGCACCACCCTGCCGCCGTGTGCCACCGTCTGATCCCGCAGCACGTCCACTACTGGATGCGGCTCCCCCCAAACGGGAAGTAAATCAACAACGGCAATAATCATTGTAAGAAATGGCAAATTTACTAGTAAAACCACATTCACGCTGTGATCTGACTGCATCCACGCAACCCACACGATTCTCAATAAGACGAGCACTACAAAAGCTCAGGAGGTAGATGTGTTATGACGAGACCGCCCCTCTATCGCCCTGCTTCGCTTTGGTCCGTTTGGTTTGGATTTAACTCCTCTGGCATCAATGAACTGAACAGACTTCTCTCAACAACAGTAAGCATACATTACTTTAAAGTTGCATCAGAAGCCAAGATAAATATTTGCACTTTTCCCCATGTGTGGACCTGACGTCCACAGAATATACATGTATAGTCGCGAAGCAGCGTGCGATGTGAGGGGCAGTCCCAGGGACATGACTGACTGTCACGACTCTCTTCACCGTTCCCCGCCCAACCTGGATCCGACCTTTTTGGAAGTTGCTACTACCTCGCGGTTCATTCAGCCTTAATGACTATAATTATTATTCCATGTTAAGTTTGTGCGCTCAGAGTGAGAGCACAGTGCCGTGTAGTAAACTGGTTCGGGCGGTGAGGAGGAGAACGGATCTGACCAGTCCGACTGGATACAGGGATGATGAGTGGATGAGGGTACTTGAATTGCATTACTCTTACATCAAAATAGTCTAATTTTCATTGAAGAAAGAAACTTGCACACGTAATGTGAAAATGTATTAGGAGTTAGCAGACGGATGAGGGTGAGCTATAATACAGATACATCTACTTCCTTCTCACACACACCCCATATAGGATTATTGGAGACGTGCCGTGCTGGCCTCGTATTCTGCATGGCAATAGTATATACTCCCTGAAGCTTTGGTACATGAAATACATGCATGAAAGTTAAAAATTACCTATTCACATACTCTGATAACATAAACAAAATACTTTGGGAATGCTACTATACAAATGTCACCTACAATTTACATTGCATCTTCAACCTGCATCATGACAATAATAATGAACTTTATCATGTTTGCTTTGACGGCGTCGTATAATAACACCACCTCAAGTCGACCCTCCCCCCCTATACGCCGGGTCCTAGCAGTGCTTTCTTTGTGTAAGTACGTTTAGAGAAGCCTCCAGAAACACGGCGAGTGGAAATTCAGTCTAAAGATGATTCAGCCTAACTATTGCAGTAGAACACAATGAAAGCAGAACACTCCCAGACAACTGTGACACAAAGCCAAAATACAAGGTAGCTGGTCGGGCCGTGTTTACAACCGGTACCGGGTTTGTCTATTGGTGAGCAGCTTCAAGAGGTTGACCTATTTCCCAGGGAGCAGCTATGAGCTACTTGTGTTGACCTGTTTTTACGTCGTTGAGCAGCCGTCCCCTTAACACTAGCAGAACGGTCAGTCCCTACCTGTGCACCTCACCTCCGTACCATGGTTTAACATAGAGTCACATGCTGCATACACGACTCGCACCGCTCTGTGCAGCTGTCGGGAAGATGGGGGATGAGCAATACGCTTGTCAAGCAGGGTCCTACACTGAGGGACCCTCAATCTGTCACTATGGCTACAATTCAGCTTCATCCAGTTTAACACATTATTCATGGGATTAACTATTGCAGGTCACATGAAAAATAGGGGATGGCAGTATTCAGTAGCGGTTAGGGGAGCAATATTTGGTAAAAAATATAAATTTGTGCGGAAAACCAACCTGGTTACAATTAACTGGTACTACTTGGCCCATGTAAGGGCATCGTTTGTTGAGCTGGCTAAATCTTTCTGGTCTATACAACTGTAATCATCGCTTGTCGACATCGAAGCGAGTTTTAATTCCTCTGTTTCTCACTGAAGAGGCGAGAATGTCGTTCTGTTGGCCCCGAACATGGATAACTGAGAAGGCAGTGTGGACTCTACGGGCCCTGACTATGGATCATCAAACATGGAATAAGGTAAGCGGACCTTGTGTAGGTAGGGGTGGACAGCATAAGGCATGGATAATGGATAAAGGAGGTAAAAACAGCAGTACAAATCTGATAACAATGGCACGGCACTGAATGACTGTCAGTCTCCTAGACACCCTCATTGAGTTGAACGCAAGCGTAATAGTGAAGATCTACAGCACCCACTCCCCGGACTGCCACGAAGACAGGCCACTCCTGTACATCCATCTGTATACAGAGATATATAGGCTGCATCAACCTTTCATGAAACAATGACAATTTAGGTAATGTTGTGTGAATGTGCTGGCAGTAGACTGGTCATGGCAGCCCGGTAGTGGACTAACTTTCTGTGCATTGAGCAGACACTGAGTAGAGAGGTGGAAATAGCAGGACCAGGACACGTTCTCAGCGTTATACCTTTATAGCCAATCAGGGACCGCAGTTTGTTCCGTAAAGCACAGAGTGAGGTATATAACCAAAGTAGGTGATAACATGAATCATAATAATGACAATAATAACCTAACAAAATACGCACGTCCACCGCATCTACTACCCACAAACATGGAAATAATGGTAATAAAGGGGATCTCCAATAAAAAAGACAAAACATATTCATAGTCTAATCGTTGTGAGTATCTGTCTGCATTTCTCTAAGGAAAAATGAGGGAAAGTCCCCCGGTCATTGCAAATACTAAATTAGAAGCAACAGTCTAAGATTGCAAATTAATATTTGCCACTCTAATGTCATTCAAATGATGCTTAACAAAAAACAGAGAGTGGCATGTCCTCCGGCTCGGAGGACCGTCTGAGGATTGATTATTCGTCCTAAGTAATTATGATTTAACTAAATTGCATTCAGGATTCTAGTGTCGTGGAACACGAGGCACGTTAACAATACTAAAGCTAATGGCACAAAAAACAGAAATCAACCCGTCGTGGCATGACGGGTCATCCAATCTATGGGCTGTTTCTGCACCCTGCCCCCAGGGGCGGGGCTTATCTCAGGCCACGCCCACTCCCCCATGATTGACAGTTGGTGGTCACGCCTACAGCCGGTGATTGACAAAACCTAACAACCTCAGGGGAGGCAGCTGCCCCCGATGATGATGAAAATTTCACATAATGATAATTGTAACAATGATACAAAATAAAGTCATTACTATCCTTATTGTTGGCTGTTACATTTCAGTTTCGCACAATACAATAGTTTTAAACCTGTTTTACATGGGTGACATCATTCTGCCTGGGTAGGTAATAACTTGTGTGTAATAATGTGTAAATGTGGTGGTGGTGTAGTCCTGTTGTACAATCTCCTGCTCTACCTGTGGGAAGCACCATGAGGCGAGGCGTGGGGCCCGTCTCAGTAGTCGTACAGTAGTAGTAGTAGTAGTGGTAGGAGGAGTGGTACACCGGCTGTACACTCAGCCACACAACGTGACACATCACCGACGTACAACAGTCACTATGGGTAGGTCCCCACCCCCGCCTCACCCACCACACCGTTAGTGGTACAAGGGGCGGGGCAGGCAGACCACGCCCACCTTGTCAATCAGCAGTCAGGGGGGCGGGGCCTGGTTGTTGTTGGGTGTGGCTGTGTGAAGAGGGGGGCAGGTTATCTGGGAGGGTGGGGGATGTTCTCTGGGAGGCAGGACCAGTATGGAGCAGCAGGTCAAGTCGTCTGGTCGGCCCCCTCTCTGTCTAGACAACAACCGTGTACTATATTTTTGCATGATGTTCTGTGTTTTGGAGCCGGGCCCGCTACAAACCCCCGGGACGCCGTGTGTCAAACAGGGCGGTCCCCCCGGGATAGACAAGGCGTGACCCCCAGAGTCTACTCAGTCACACCTAGACAAGCACACAGCAGCAGGTAGGACACTCCCCCCATGTACAGTCCTCCATACAACAAGGTAGGACACTCCCCCCATGGAGTCCTCCATACAACAAGGTAGGACACTCCCCCCATGGAGTCCTCCATACAAGGGGCACTCATCAAACTAGGTACAAGCTGTGTCTGCATTCAGTGGCTTTCTGGTATGAAGTATGTCTGTTCAATCCGCAGTGATTTCTGCTGACGACCGCCATGACAACTTCAAGCTACCATGACTGGCTGTGTTATGTGTTCTGATTGGCTGATCCATCTATATTGTCTTGCTGTATCGCTCATTCTGATTGGCCGAGGGTGCCGGAAGCATCTGCCCTGCAGATAGGGCATGTACGATTCGTCTGAAATAAAATGAAGTTGAAAATGTAAATGACTATCGTTTATTTCTAGGCATTTCTATTTACTTATCTTATTATTCCCCCTTTCTTTTACAACTAGTCAAACTTTAATATTCAGATTGAACCAGATAGGTTTAAAGCCTATTAATGTATATAAATTACTAACAAACATACCATACTGTTTTGTTTAATGGTCCAAGTTCTTAAACATTTGGAGCCATAACTACCCCCTAGTGCTTACATGAGGCCAGATTTCAGTGCTTGAGAGATACTTCAGATCCCTCTACCGTCCTCGCTGGCTCTCATTTGTGACCCATCAGTTATAAGCAATGGTATGGTACTTCAGACGACTGAGCAATTTTCTATGTGCAATCTATACCCTCTCTGTAAATCAGAACTGTTTTTGTTGAGTACTTTTTATCCATGTTTATATTCATCCTGTGAACATCAACCCAAATACCCTGTTCTATGCACCCATCTAGTGGTACTTTAACACTAAGATAATCTTACCTTCAACCACTTGTCGACACACTTGACGTGGAACTCGTGGGAGCAGGGCAGGACGCGCAGCTGCTGGCGGTTCTCAAAGTCACACATACAGACGACGCAGGAAGTCTGGTCCACCTGGGAGCGGTTCATGTCCGTGTTGTAGCGGTAGTGGGGCAGCAGCTCTATGTCCCCCTTGGACAGTCCGCGCGGCTTGGCCTCACCGAGACGCTCTGCCAGATTGAGGAGGGCCTGGTGGGGGGTTGACAGCAGATGTCGCTGTTAATCCAAAAACGGGTACAGAAACAAAACCAAAAATCAGCCAACAATGAGCCCCACTGAGATCAACAGTCTTTGGCAACGGTGTCTGTGTGTTTGACTCTCACAGAGAGAGCGAGAGAGAGAAGGGATTGGAGATGTCCTCAATAATCGTGGTCATCGGGTGGTCATGTAGGTCGCAACCATTGTTTGAGGGAGCTTATTTATCACACATGTATGTCAAGTTCTTTTGGAATTACCTAAACAATTGCTTTCCTCAGATTTCCTTAAAGAGATATGCATTAAGGCGAAAAATTTGATTCTACAAATTGCTCCTAGTCATATCGGTTTTGAA
Source organism: Harmothoe impar (assembly GCA_947462335.1). NCBI lineage: Eukaryota > Metazoa > Annelida > Polychaeta > Phyllodocida > Polynoidae > Harmothoe > Harmothoe impar. Next base: position 81,763,729 of record OX381707.1, on the reverse strand, counting down.
ATTTTTCAGTGACAGATAGAAATTGCTTAACTTCAGATTCCTTGTTTCACTAATCAATCTAGACTCCAGGTTTCTTATCTCTAACATACTGTCATCATTAATGAATACGCCTGTGGAATTCAAGAAAATTTTGAAATACTTTTAAAAATATTTTTACAACAGAAATAATTTGTCTAGCCTGCTTCCTTAAAATGTACAATAATTTGAATATAAACAACAAAAGTAGTAAAGTAGAATATATAAACAAGTAGTACGTGGAAGGAGGGTTAAGACAGATCAAAAGTCCACAAATTGCAGCAGGCGTTTGGATGTCTGTAATAATAAGGTGCGGTGAAGGTAAAACTTAGTTTGCTGTGTGCTACCGACAAGGACCAGACAGCCAACAAAGGTTCCTTATGGTAAAACACTACCAACACACTTTCCTTTAAAACACAAAAATACATTTAACTTCCTTTCATAGTGAATAAAAAATGTACAGAAAGTGTCCGAATGTAAAAATTCCAGGCAAAGAAGCAGAACATGAGGTGTCTGGTTTTCCGGTGATCTGGGAATATCTAGATTAGCACTGGTAAAGGAAAGCGAGGATAGGGCGGAAGCGATTAGTGGGATGTACCGAGACCCACAACCAGGAGCTACCAGTCAAAAAGCACAGGGTGACCAAAATTATGCAAATCTCCTTAAGTCAAAATGTTATGGACTTGGGTTACAAGTGTGACTTATGCAAAAACAAATATGGACAAAAAACTGTTTTTGTGCTTTTGGATAATTTTGGAGTCAATGTTCTGACTCTTCATTCCTGAATATGCTCTGATCAAAGAATTTGTAAATTACATGAGCTCAGTGCTCATTTTCATTCAAAATGGTTTTTTGCTGTTGTTTTCTTTGTACTGGAATTATCTCTATTTTCTCTTGTTGTAAATGATGGAACAAGAAGCTGTTGTTTGGAGGTAAACCAAGATGTGTGAGTTCCATGCCGTATATACACAACGTACATCCAATCTCAGACGTCAACGGGGGCTTGCCAAAGACTGACTCCAGGGGAACCCAACACGCAGAGAACCCAACACAAGTTAGTGTACAAGTACCCTTACATAGACAAGGCTACTGCAGTAGTACTGGGGTTCTCGCTCAGGCTGAGCACAAAATTTGATTTCGCAGTTAGAAACTAAATCAAGAGTTATGCCAATCAAATTCTGTGCATGAAAGGGATTAATGATACTTATTGGCTGATAATGCTTGCTTTTTTTTCTAACAGCAGCCGTGAGAGATGTTTACTTATGTATCAGAGTTCTACGGTATGAGGAAATATGTACGGGGATGCAAAAACTAACAGTACTATGGCTATATGTCATGCATTGTCTAGAGTGTCTTAGTAAGACTACCACGCTGTCAGCTTCACATCAACGACAAAACAACACAAGAATGCTCAGCCACTCGCCCACCTTCAGGTCACAGTTTGACCTTCAGGCAACCTTCAAGTGACTTTCAAGTCACCTTCTGATGACCTGAAGTCTCATTGAGGTGACCTTCAGCAGTCAAATGCTGACCTTCCGGTGTCCTCAAGTGGCCTTCAGCTGAACCACACTTTGCCCTTGAGGTGACCTTCAAGTGACCTTGGGAGTGGACGCTACATACCTCGTAGTTCTCCACCTCGGTGGCGTCATCGCTCAGTTCCATACCGTAGTGCGGCACGGGCGGGTTCCCCAACATGGCACTGAAACACGCACAACCATCAGTCTACATGCACTCAAGGCTTAATGTAAACAAACGTAGCCTTACATGGGTAATTCTTATATAGTCTACATGGACTCAAGGCTCAATGTAAACAAATGTAGCCTTACATGGGCAATTCTTATATAGTCTACATGCACTCAAGGCTTAATGTAAACAAACATAGCCTTACATGGGCAATTCTTATATCTGATTTAAACATGTAGGGCAAAGCCTAAAAGTAGGTCATGTTATAACATTTGATTATTTTGAATTGATAATTTCCTGAATTACTACTTCAATATCCTTAACCTCCATTTGGAGCTCTGTTATTGCACTGCTTGGTTTATGTGTGCTAGGTCATAGATTAGATCACAAACTAGTGTAGCTGTAAATGGTGGACATACAGGAAGTGGAGGAGGAATCCTGGGTAAGGTGGCGGAGGCGGAGGGATTGCCCGCCACCGATTCCGATTCGTTGGGTTCCGTCGATACCGTGAGAATGGATTCTGTGTGGAGAAATCATGATAATTATTTGTATTGTAAATTTGGTTGCCCTGTGACTTTGTTTAACAAGTAGCAGGATATAGTGTTATACAAATGTGAAATGGTATATGAGAGTAACATTATTATTATTATAGATGTGCACACGCAGCTCCAGTGTTGGGGAAGAGCTACCATTGGTATGATGCTTTGAAATGTTTGCCAGCCAGCACTACATTTGTCTGGAGGGTTGACAATCACATTATGTATATCTCTGTTTTATATATATATGTGAATGCATACACATGCTTTATTCATTATGTATACTGCCATATATAGTTCTCTACTACTTACATAGAGGTCGCGTGGCGTGGGGTGTACGGATCTAATACTTTAGGATCTCTATATTGGTTATACATTTCTATACTACTCACATAGAGGTCGTGTGGCGTGGGGTGTACGGATCTAATACTTTAGGATCTCTATATTGGTTATACATTTCTATACTACTCACATAGAGGTCGTGTGGTGTGGGGTGTACGGATCTAATACTTTAGGATCTGTATATTGGTTATACATTTCTATACTACTCACATAGAGGTCGTGTGGTGTGGGGTGTACGGATCTAATACTTTAGGATCTGTATATTGGTTATACATTTCTATACTACTCACATAGAGGTCGTGTGGTGTGGGGTGTACGGATCTAATACTTTAGGATCTCTATATTGGTTATACATTTCTATACTACTCACATAGAGGTCGCGTGGCGTGGGGTGTACGGATCTAATACTTTAGGATCTCTATATTGGTTATACATTTCTATACTACTCACATAGAGGTCGTGTGGCGTGGGTTGTACGGATCTAATACTTTAGGATCTCTATATTGGTTATACATTTCTATACTACTCACATAGAGGTCGTGTGGCGTGGGGTGTACGGATCTAATACTTTAGGATCTCTATATTGGTTATACATTTCTATACTACTCACATAGAGGTCGTGTGGCGTGGGGTGTACGGCTGGTTCCTGCAGCAGCACGGGAGGGGAGGGGGTGAGGGAGGGCGGTGCCCCGTGACCGTGGTGGTGGTGGTGGTGGTGGTGTGGCGGGTGGTGCTGTGGGTGGTGCTGGTGGTGGTGTGCTGCCACCGCTGCACCCAGGTAGTGACGGGGTGGTGCCGCCCGGTGGTCAGACATCAGGTGCACCTCCTCCTCCTGTAAGGCATTGTAAGTCAATATGATACATTCATGTACAAGGAAGGACAGTCATATACAAGCCAGAGCTTCTTTCACATGTTTACTCCATGTTTAGCAAGAGGCTGTACAGTTAAAAATCCTATTGTACTTATTGTACAACTGTAAGAATTCTGTGTTATGTAACATCACTATCCTGAAAGATTGTAGGTTCTTACTTTGTTAGGGGCTCTTTACTTGGATGCATGGACTCTTTAAGAGCACCAATTCTGTTTCCCCTTCCAGTCAGTCTTTATTGAATGAGGCAACATTGGTATTTTACCCAAGTTTTAATCCCTCTTATTCCAAATACCTTTAGTAGTCCTCATGTAATGTCCTATATGAACTTCTACTATATTTTGTTACTTTGTTGTATAATAACAATGGTATGTAGTGCTACTTACGTGAACGGGAGGCGGTGTGGGCACGAAGGGCTGAGGCTGGGCAGCCACGTGGTGGGCAGCGGCTGCTACGGGGTGAGGCGGGGGCGGGTGGTGGGGGGCGGGCAGCAGGGGCACGTGCTGCACGGGCAGGGACTGCAGGCTGCAGGTAGGCAGGTGCTGGATGGAGCAGGAGGGGATGGGCAGCGAGCAGGCAGGGATGGACCACGTGGGCTGCGTGCTGCACATCTGTACGTGGGTGCCTGTACACAGCGGCATGTGGTGGGGGCCCGAGCACACCGGCACCGCGTAGGGAGAGATGGTCATCGCACTCGACGCCTGCGCCTGCAAACAACATACAACTTTACACATTCAGAACGTTGACTTTTTCGCTATTCATCCTGATTTAAAGTATGCCTACCAGTAGGCAATGTTGGCAGCCATTATTGTTGCCATGACAATGAAAGGTTACACATGTTTGTTATTATCACTGCAGAAAGCTTAACATGTTTTTCAGTTAAAAGAATCTCATTCTTATCCATGACCATGATCTGCATGATTTCTTTTCCTTTGGAGCTACCATTCCATCATCAATACTAAAATCAACCTTTGAAGGGCAGCATAGTGCTTTAATGTGCTACACCCTGACTAGAAGCACTGACCTGGTCTACATCGATGACGATGGGGTGCGGCGTCATATGTGGATGTGACGTCATGTGTGGGTGCGACGTCATGTGTGGATGTGACGCCATGTGGGGGGGTAATACTGCGGTGTGGAGCGGCCGGGCGGTCACCGTGGGGGGCTGGAAGGCTCGTCTCTCCGGGGACTCACTGCGCCGCATCACGTGACGGTCTCTGGGCCGTCTCCGGATGGCAGGACTGTAAGTACAAGGAACAACAGTGTTAATTCTCTTGATTGTAAAGTGTCATGTATGTCTGACTGTTATTAAGTGTTATATATATCTGCAAATATTCATATTGTTCCTGTATGCATCATTTAAACTTTTAAAGGCAAAGATGGAACATGCAATATATAAATATAACAGTCATATTATGAAGTATACCTTAGCTTTTGGTGTCACCACCAAAACACAAGTCTGAATCTGAACATGGATATACAGTACAACACACAATTCGCAGATCACAAGATATATTGATACTTCATTCCTTTGTCTCATACTTGTCACATACACTATTCAGTCACATACTCCCACCATTCATACCACAGCACACCAATAGTAATAGCTAGATACACAAAACAGACCATTGCCTTCCTCCCTTCTCCCTGTCCAACCCCCCAGTTCTCCATCAATTCTTGCCCTACCCTCTTGCCTTCCTCCCACTAAATTTCTCCCAAACACCTTACAGTCGGTCTGTGTGACAAGACCTACCCATCGGCTGGTGGTGTTGGCGGTGCTAGCAGGTCACGTCTCGTGACGTCATAACCCCCTATGACATCGCGGGGTGCGCGCCCCATGACGACGTCCCTGACGACAGTGTTAAATGAGCGCAGCATCTGGCGCGGGTTGAGCTGGATGCCCAGCTCCACAGACAACTCGCGCAGACGCACCAGCTGCCCCTCGGGCGGCCATGTTGGATTGGGATCCCCCTCGGTGCCGGCCGTCTCTATGCGCTGTAGGGTGGTCCTGATGTTGGCTAGCAGCGCAGCGCGGCCCTGGTGGAAGCCCCCGAAGTAGCCGAGGAGGAGGCTGAGGGCCACGTCCTGCACGGACTGCCGGCCCCCCGCCCGCTGGGACAGCAGCTGCAGGCGGGAGCGCAGCGGGGAGGAGCGCGGGTGCAGCATGGCGTTAACGTACAGCCACAGGAACACCTCGTAGTAGAAGCGGTTCAGCAACACGTCAAAGTTCAACACCAGCTGGGAGGTACCAGCAGGCTCTGCACCAGGGGCACCTTGTTGTTGGTGCTGATGTTGTTGTTGTTGGTGCTGATGTTGTTGTTGTTGTTGTTGCTGTTGCTGCTGATGTTGTTGTTGCTGCTGTGTACTTGTATTATTAGTTTGTAAAGGGGAGGTGTTCCTCTGAGGTGCAGAGCTCCCTGATAGTTGACTAGGATGAGACTCCTCCCCTGACGTCTGAGACTCCGCCCCGACACCGGCACTCCCCCTATCACTGCCTGTGGCTGCCAGCAGTGCAGTGAAGTTGTCTATAATACTGGGTGGGGTGGGGAAGGCAGGGTGGATGGGGGAGGGTCTTGGTGCTGAGGGCGGAGTCAGAGTGGGCGGGGCTTGTCTTTGAGTGACAGTTTCAGGGCTGTCACACATCCTACGGAGGCGGGACCATATATTCATGTCGTCTAGACTGTCTGCAGACTGCCTGCGTGCGGCCCCAGACACCCGCCTCCTCTCCCGCCGCACCCTGCGCCCCCGGTGCGGACTGGGCGGGGCACTCGCTGTAGACCACTCCTCCAGGTTGTCAATCATGTTACCAGTGAGTGAGAAGCCCCGCCCCTCTGGCTGCTCGGCCGCCTCCTCCCGGCCGCCTGCCCGGCTGTGGTCGTAAATGTCCATGAGCTCCTCCTCTCTCTCCTGCCCCTCCTCAGTCTCCTGTACCCCCTCAGTACCCAGAGCGGCCAGCAGGTGGGCACCCAAGTAGTCCCTGGGGTCAGAGCTCATAGCCTCTCCCACTGGACTGTTCTCACTTGTGGCCTCCCTAGCAGGCTGTGACACACGTTGACCACTAGAGGGCAGCACTGTAGGAGACCTATTACTTATCACAGAAGGCTGTCGTGGCGTGGTTTGATTTGATGCTGTATCACTGTGGTTCACTAATACTGAGTTTACTAATACTGAGTTGGTGCTTATATCACTGGGGGTGGTAGTGTCCATTGTTATTTGTGGGCCAGAGTTGACTAATACTGAGTTGACGGTAATATCACTGCGGCTGTGGGTGGTAGCGTCCATTGTTACACGTGGTGCCGCCTGGTGTCTATCACACACACCACCACCACGTGGCACCCTGCGGCCATCTTCATGTCGCTGTGACTGGTTGTCATGACGACTGTGTGACGTGACAGGACGTTGTGACGTCACGGCGTCCCTGTGTGTGTGGCGCCTGCTCCCCCCGGTGTTCACCAACTGCTGTGTGAGCTGGGCCACAAAGGTGTAAGCACTCCTCCACACCACCAGCTCAGCCGTCTCACCTCCCACCATCTTCAGGCCGTTTAACACAACTAACAGCAGTATGGAGGCTTCCTGTCAATGCGGCTATAATACAGCCAAACTAGTAACAAAGATTCTGTCTTAATAATGGGATTTCTGCAGTTTGAACTTACAAATATGTACTAAATGTGACTCCTTGTATTGCTAAGGCAGTGTGTCAGAGTTGTTGTGTAGTCTGTGAGTTGTGAGCTAGGTCCTTGTGACATGTTACAATATTCTGCTGGTTAGTTTCACACATCCTGTAGTAGTAGTAGTAGTAGTAGTTGGGAAGTACCAGCACGTCTGTGTAGGCCTGTCGGTGTGGGGTGTATCTCTTTGTATCCTGCTCAAGTAGAAATCAATATCAGGGCTCTGATGATGACTGATGCACACAATGAAGTCATGCAGCTCCTACAACCCTTAATACTGTCCTACAGACACTGTCTTACACAGCACAACCACACAGGGTGTTCTCATGTATCCACAACTGTTTGGGTCCACCTTTGTTTACAAGAAATAGGTGGTGTAAGGTAAAGGGTGTACTATCTGTATATCCTTTGTGTAGCTGAGTCCCAACAGTGTAGAGTTTACACCTTTGTCCACACCCTCCTGGTGTCCTGCAGTAAGGTCCTGTCTGTGGGACTGGGTGACCAGGGACACGTCAGTAGTGTGTCTGAGTCAGGGCAGGGGGCGCTGTGAGCTGGTAGAGCTACTCATGAGTTGCTCACTGCCTGTATTATCGCCCTAGTCTCATTGACCTGACACTACCTCACCCACCTACCACCACCAGGGTGTGTGTGTGTGTGTAGGGGGGGGGGGGGGTCTTTGTCTACTGCCCTGTCTATACGTCAGACACCAGGCCCTTTGTCCACTCCTTGACCACTGCTTCCTCAGCCCTGCTCCACAATCTGATTACAGACTCCAGGCAGGGCTCTGTGTGAAGGTCCTTAACTAGGGCAATGTCCAAAGTGGAGACCAGCAGTATAAATCCAGGACCTGTAGTCAGTGCAATGAATCAGTAAATGTTAATGTACAAGAAGCCTTTATCTATGTCTAATGTTCTTGTATGGGAATCCTTTATCTATGTCTAATATTCCAGCATAAGAAGCGTTTATCTATGTCCTGTGCAGCAGCAACGTCTTAGTGTAGTGTCTTTGTGCAGCCTCTACCAGGACGTCTTTGTTGCAGTGGGTGAGCTGCTCGTGTACACTGGCACCCTGCATCGCTACACACTGGTTTTGTAATACACATTATAATGCAGGGGGGCAATGTAATGCAGGGGTATTGTTATAATGCACGGGGGCATTATTATAATGCAGGGGGCATTGTAATGCCGGGGGCATTGTTATACAGGGCATTGTAATGCAGGGGGGTCATTATTATAAAACAGGGGGCATTATTGTGATTCAGGGGGCATCATAGTTCAGGAGGGCTTGTAATGCAGGGGCAATTATTATCATGCAGGGTGCATTATTATAATGCAGGGTGCATTATAAGAATACAGGCGGCATTGTTATAATGCCTGGGACATTGTTATAATGCACCGGGCATTGTTATAATGCAAACGGGGCATTGTTATAATGCACCGGGCATTGTTATAATGCAGGGGGCATTGTTATAATGCAAACGGGGCATTGTTATAATGCAAACGGGGCATTGTTATAATGCAAACGGGGCATTGTTATAATGCAGGGGGCATTGTTATAATGCAAACGGGGCATTGTTATAATGCAAACGGGCCATTGTTGTAATGCAAACGGGGCATTGTTATAATGCACGGGGCATTGTTATAATGCAAACGATGCATTGTTATAATGCAGGGGGCATTGTTATAATGCATGGGGCATTGTTATAATGCAAACGGGGCAATGTCATAATGTAGGGGGGCATTGTTATAATGCAGGGGGCATTATTATAATGCAAACGATGCATTGTTATAATGCAAACGATGCATTGTTATAATGCAGGGGGCATTGTTATAATGCAAACGGGGCATTGTTATAATGCAGGGGGGCATTGTTATAATGCAAACGATGCATTGTTATAATGCAGGGGGCATTGTTATAATGCATGGGGCATTGTTATAATGCAAACGATGCATTGTTATAATGCAGGGGGCATTGTTATAATGCACCGGGCATTGTTATAATGCAAACTGGGCATTGTTATAATGCAAACTCGGCATTGTTATAATGCAGGGGGCATTATTATAATGCAGGGGGCATTGTTATAATGCAAACTGGGCATTGTTATAATGCAAACTGGGCATTGTTATAATGCAGGGGGCATTATTATAATGCAGGGGGCATTATCATGCAGGGGGTATAGTTTAGGAGGGCATTGTAATACAGGGGCAATTATTATGATGCAGGGGGGTATTGTCACAATGCAAAGGGGGCATCGTTATAATACAAACTGGGCATTGTTATAATGTGGGGTCATTGTTATAATGCAGGGGGCATTGTCATAATGCGAACAGGGCATTGTTATAATGCAAACGGGGCATTGTTATAATGCAAACTGGGCATTGTTATAATGCACCGGGCATTGTTATAATGCAGGGGGCATTGTTATAATGCAAACGGGGCATTGTTATAATGCAAACGGGGCATTGTTATAATGCAAACAGGGCATTGTTATAATGCAGGGGGCATTGTTATAATGCAAATGGGGCATTGTTATAATGCAAACGGGGCATTGTTATAATGCAAACGGGGCATTGTTATAATGCAAACGGGCCATTGTTGTAATGCAAACGGGGCATTGTTATAATGCACGGGGCATTGTTATAATACAAACGATGCATTGTTATAATGCAGGGGGCATTGTTATAATGCATGGGGCATTGTTATAATGCAACCGGGGCAATATTATAATGTAGGGGGGCATTGTTATAATGCAGGGGGCATTATTATAATGCAAACGATGCATTGTTATAATGCAAACGATGCATTGTTATAATGCAGGGGGCATTGTTATAATGCAAACGGGGCATTGTTATAATGCAGGGGGGCATTGTTATAATGCAAACGGGGCATTGTTATAATGCAAACGATGCATTGTTATAATGCAGGGGGCATTGTTATAATGCATGGGGCATTGTTATAATGCAAACGAAGCATTGTTATAATGCAGGGGGCATTGTTATAATGCACGGGGCATTGTTATAATGCAAACTGGGCATTGTTATAATGCAAACTGGGCATTGTTATAATGCAGGGGGCATTATTATAATGCAGGGGGCATTGTTATAATGCAAACAGGGCATTGTTATAATGCAGGGGGCATTGTTATAATGCAAATGGGGCATTGTTATAATGCAAACGGGGCATTGTTATAATGCAAACGGGGCATTGTTATAATGCAAACGGGCCATTGTTGTAATGCAAACGGGGCATTGTTATAATGCACGGGGCATTGTTATAATACAAACGATGCATTGTTATAATGCAGGGGGCATTGTTATAATGCATGGGGCATTGTTATAATGCAACCGGGGCAATATTATAATGTAGGGGGGCATTGTTATAATGCAGGGGGCATTATTATAATGCAAACGATGCATTGTTATAATGCAAACGATGCATTGTTATAATGCAGGGGGCATTGTTATAATGCAAACGGGGCATTGTTATAATGCAGGGGGGCATTGTTATAATGCAAACGGGGCATTGTTATAATGCAAACGATGCATTGTTATAATGCAGGGGGCATTGTTATAATGCATGGGGCATTGTTATAATGCAAACGAAGCATTGTTATAATGCAGGGGGCATTGTTATAATGCACGGGGCATTGTTATAATGCAAACTGGGCATTGTTATAATGCAAACTGGGCATTGTTATAATGCAGGGGGCATTATTATAATGCAGGGGGCATTGTTATAATGCAAACTGGGCATTGTTATAATGCAAACTGGGCATTGTTATAATGCAGGGGGCATTATTATAATGCAGGGGGCATTATCATGCAGGGGGTATAGTTTAGGAGGGCATTGTAATACAGGGGCAATTATTATGATGCAGGGGGGTATTGTCATAATGCAAACTGGGCATCGTTATAATACAAACTGGGCATTGTTATAATGTAGGGTCATTGTTATAATGCAGGGGGCATTGTCATAATGCGAACAGGGCATTGTTATAATGCAAACGGGGCATTGTTATAATGCAAACTGGGCATTGTTATAATGCACCGGGCATTGTTATAATGCAGGGGGGCATTGTCATAATGCAAACGGGGCATTGTTAAAATGCAAACGGGGCACTGTTATAATGCAAACGGGGCATTGTTATAATGCAAACGGGGCATTGTTATAATGCAAACGGGGCATTGTTAAAATGCAAACGGGGCATTGTTATAATGCAGGGGGGCATTGTTATAATGCAAACGGGGCATTGTTATAATGCACCGGGCATTGTTAAAATGCAAACGGGGCATTGTTATAATGCAAACGGGGCATTGTTAAAATGCAAACGGGGCATTGTTATAATGCAAACTGGGCATTGTTATAATGTAGGGTCATTGTTATAATGCCAGGGTCATTGTTTTAATGGACAGGGGCATTGTAATAATGCAGGGGGGGCATTGTAATGTAGGGCTGCATTGTAATGCCGGGGGTGCATTGTATTGCCAGGGGGCATTGTAATGCCGGGGGGGCATTGTAATGCCGAGGGTACATTGTTATGTCGGGGACATTTTAATGCGGGGGGCATTTTAATGCCGGGGGCATTGTTATACAGGGCATTGTAATGCAGGGGGGTCATTATTATTAAACAGGGGGCATTATTGTGATTCAGGGGGCATCATAGTTCAGGAGGGCTTGTAATGCAGGGGCAATTATTATCATGCAGGGTGCATTATTATAATGCAGGGTGCATTATAAGAATACAGGCGGCATTGCTATAATGCCTGGGACATTGTTATAATGCACCGGGCATTGTTATAATGCAAACGGGGCATTGTTATAATGCACCGGGCATTGTTATAATGCAGGGGCCATTGTTATAATGCAAACGGGGCATTGTTATAATGCAAACGGGGCATTGTTATAATGCAAACGGGGCATTGTTATAATGCAGGGGCATTGTTATAATGCAAACAGGGCATTGTTATAATGCAAACGGGGCATTGTTATAATGCAAACGGGCCATTGTTGTAATGCAAACCGGGCATTGTTATAATGCACGGGGCATTGTTATAATGCAAACGATGCATTGTTATAATGCAGGGGGCATTGTTATAATGCAAACGGGGCAATGTTATAATGTAGGGGGGCATTGTTATAATGCAGGGGGCATTATTATAATGCAAACGATGCATTGTTATAATGCTAACGATGCATTGTTATAATGCAGGGGGCATTGTTATAATGCAAACGGGGCATTGTTATAATGCAGGGGGGCATTGTTATAATGCAAACGGGGCATTGTTATAATGCAAACGATGCATTGTTATAATGCAGGGGGCATTGTTATAATGCATGGGGCATTGTTATAATGCAAACGATGCATTGTTATATTGCAAACGATGCATTGTTATAATGCAGGGGGCATTGTTATAATGCAGGGGGCATTGTTATAATGCAAACTGGGCATTGTTATAATGCAAACTGGGCATTGTTATAATGCAGGGGGCATTATCATGCAGGGGGTATAGTTTAGAAGGGCATTGTAATACAGGGGCAATTATTATGATGCAGGGGGGTATTGTCATAATGCAAAGGGGGCATCGTTTTAATACAAACTGGGCATTGTTATAATGTGGGGTCATTGTTATAATGCACCGGGCATTGTTATAATGCAGGGGGCATTGTTATAATGCAAACGGGGCATTGTTATAATGCAAACTGGGCATTGTTATAATGCACCGGGCATTGTTATAATGCAGGGGGCATTGTTATAATGCAAACGGGGCATTGTTATAATGCAAACGGGGCATTGTTATAATGCAAACAGGGCATTGTTATACTGCAGGGGGCATTGTTATAATGCAAACGGGGCATTGTTATAATGCAAACGGGCCATTGTTGTAATGCAAACGGGGCATTGTTATAATGCACGGGGCATTGTTATAATGCAAACGATGCATTGTTATAATGCAGGGGGCATTGTTATAATGCATGGGGCATTGTTATAATGCAACCGGGGCAATATTATAATGTAGGGGGGCATTGTTATAATGCAGGGGGCATTATTATAAAGCAAACGATGCATTGTTATAATGCAAACGATGCATTGTTATAATGCAGGGGGCATTGTTATAATGCAAACGGGGCATTGTTATAATGCAGGGGGGCATTGTTATAATGCAAACGGGGCATTGTTATAATGCAAACGATGCATTGTTATAATGCAGGGGGCATTGTTATAATGCATGGGGCATTGTTATAATGCAAACGATGCATTGTTATAATGCAGGGGGCATTGTTATAATGCACAGGGCATTGTTATAATGCAAACTGGCCATTGTTATAATGCAAACTGGGCATTGTTATAATGCAGGGGGCATTATTATAATGCAGGGGGCATTGTTATAATGCAAACTGGGCATTGTTATAATGCAAACTGGGCATTGTTATAATGCAGGGGGCATTATTATAATGCAGGGGGCATTATTATAATGCAGGGGGCATTATCATGCAGGGGGTATAGTTTAGGAGGGCATTGTAATACAGGGGCAATTATTATGATGCAGGGGGGTATTGTCATAATGCAAACTGGGCATCGTTATAATACAAACTGGGCATTGTTATAATGTAGGGTCATTGTTATAATGCAGGGGGCATTGTCATAATGCGAACGGGGCATTGTTATAATGCAAACGGGGCATTGTTTTAATGCAAACTGGGCATTGTTATAATGCACCGGGCATTGTTATAATGCAGGGGGGCATTGTTATAATGCAAACGGGGCATTGTTAAAATGCAAACGGGGCATTGTTATAATGCAAACGGGGCATTGTTATAATGCAAACTGGGCATTGTTATAATGCAAACGGGGCATTGTTAAAATGCAAACGGGGCATTGTTATAATGCAGGGGGGCATTGTTATAATGCAAACGGGGCATTGTTATAATGCACCGGGCATTGTTAAAATGCAAACGGGGCATTGTTATAATGCAAACGGGGCATTGTTAAAATGCAAACGGGGCATTGTTATAATGCAAACTGGGCATTGTTATAATGTAGGGTCATTGTTATAATGCCAGGGTCATTGTTTTAATGGACAGGGGCATTGTAATAATGCAGGGGGGGCATTGTAATGTAGGGCTGCATTGTAATGCCGGGGGTGCATTGTATTGCCGGGGGGCATTGTGTAGAGGTCGCGGAAAACTTAGTCATTGGATCGGCCGGGAATCGAACCACAGACCTCTCGCACCGGTGACAAGCGTGCTAACCGTTACACTACCAACCCGTGTCTGACTGTTCTCCGCTCCCTACGTTACTGGATCGGTATGGTACAGAGGGGGAGGATTACCCAGGTGTTTCACCCCTTCGGGCTCTCCACCAGGGTACGGGGAATCCGACCCCTACACTACCCCCATCAGCTTCCATCATGTCCTCTAGATTCGGATTTTCCGGGGGGTTACCAACCCTGGGCTTTCTCTCCCTCCTAGAAGGGGCTTTATCAAGCAGTTACAGAGAGTCCCAACCCCCGGAGTATAGAGGCACCTAGCACCAGGCATTCTCACCCACTGGAGACCGAAGGTCCCAATGGGGCTTTATCAAGCAGTTGTTGAGATACCCTGACTTCCCAGTGATGGAAGCTTTCTACACCATACCGATTCAGCCAATTTGTTGACTGAACTCCATGCTGAACTCCAACTGCCCGTACTAGGGACCAACACTTCCCAACCTGCTCCTCCAACTACCAACCGCCAGCAGGTGGCCAATCCCCAGCAAGCTGGAATGCTCCTACCGTTCGCAGTCAACGTACTACCCGATTCATCGCGGCAGATCCACCAGTGTAGAGGTCGCGGAAAACTTAGTCATTGGATCGGCCGGGAATCGAACCACAGACCTCTCGCACCGGTGACAAGCGTGCTAACCGTTACACTACCAACCCGTGTCTGACTGTTCTCCGCTCCCTACGTTACTGGATCGGTATGGTACAGAGGGGGAGGATTACCCAGGTGTTTCACCCCTTCGGGCTCTCCACCAGGGTACGGGGAATCCGACCCCTACACTACCCCCATCAGCTTCCATCATGTCCTCTAGATTCGGATTTTCCGGGGGGTTACCAACCCTGGGCTTTCTCTCCCTCCTAGAAGGGGCTTTATCAAGCAGTTACAGAGAGTCCCAACCCCCGGAGTATAGAGGCACCTAGCACCAGGCATTCTCACCCACTGGAGACCGAAGGTCCCAATGGGGCTTTATCAAGCAGTTGTTGAGATACCCTGACTTCCCAGTGATGGAAGCTTTCTACACCATACCGATTCAGCCAATTTGTTGACTGAACTCCATGCTGAACTCCAACTGCCCGTACTAGGGACCAACACTTCCCAACCTGCTCCTCCAACTACCAACCGCCAGCAGGTGGCCAATCCCCAGCAAGCTGGAATGCTCCTACCGTTCGCAGTCAACGTACTACCCGATTCATCGCGGCAGATCCACCAGTGTAGAGGTCGCGGAAAACTTAGTCATTGGATCGGCCGGGAATCGAACCACAGACCTCTCGCACCGGTGACAAGCGTGCTAACCGTTACACTACCAACCCGTGTCTGACTGTTCTCCGCTCCCTACGTTACTGGATCGGTATGGTACAGAGGGGGAGGATTACCCAGGTGTTTCACCCCTTCGGGCTCTCCACCAGGGTACGGGGAATCCGACCCCTACAATTGTAATGCCGGGGGGGCATTGTAATGCCGAGGGTACATTGTTATGTCGGGGACATTTTAATGCGGGGGGCATTTTAATGCCGGGGGCATTGTTATACAGGGCATTGTAATGCAGGGGGGGTCATTATTATTAAACAGGGGGCATTATTGTGATTCAGGGGGCATCATAGTTCAGGAGGGCTTGTAATGCAGGGGCAATTATTATCATGCAGGGTGCATTATTATAATGCAGGGTGCATTATAAGAATACAGGCGGCATTGCTATAATGCCTGGGACATTGTTATAATGCACCGGGCATTGTTATAATGCAAACGGGGCATTGTTATAATGCACCGGGCATTGTTATAATGCAGGGGCCATTGTTATAATGCAAACGGGGCATTGTTATAATGCAAACGGGGCATTGTTATAATGCAAACGGGGCATTGTTATAATGCAGGGGCATTGTTATAATGCAAACAGGGCATTGTTATAATGCAAACGGGGCATTGTTATAATGCAAACGGGCCATTGTTGTAATGCAAACAGGGCATTGTTATAATGCACGGGGCATTGTTATAATGCAAACGATGCATTGTTATAATGCAGGGGGCATTGTTATAATGCAAACGGGGCAATGTTATAATGTAGGGGGGCATTGTTATAATGCAGGGGGCATTATTATAATGCAAACGATGCATTGTTATAATGCTAACGATGCATTGTTATAATGCAGGGGGCATTGTTATAATGCAAACGGGGCATTGTTATAATGCAGGGGGGCCTTGTTATAATGCAAACGGGGCATTGTTATAATGCAAACGATGCATTGTTATAATGCAGGGGGCATTGTTATAATGCATGGGGCATTGTTATAATGCAAACGATGCATTGTTATATTGCAAACGATGCATTGTTATAATGCAGGGGGCATTGTTATAATGCACCGGGCATTGTTATAATGCAAACTGGGCATTGTTATAATGCAAACTGGGCATTGTTATAATGCAGGGGGCATTATTATAATGCAGGGGGCATTGTTATAATGCAAACTGGGCATTGTTATAATGCAAACTGGGCATTGTTATAATGCAGGGGGCATTATTATAATGCAGGGGGCATTATCATGCAGGGGGTATAGTTTAGGAGGGCATTGTAATACAGGGGCAATTATTATGATGCAGGGGGGTATTGTCATAATGCAAACGGGGCATCGTTATAATACAAACTGGGCATTGTTATAATGTAGGGTCATTGTTATAATGCAGGGGGCATTGTCATAATGCGAATGGGGCATTGTTATAATGCAACCGGGGCAATATTATAATGTAGGGGGGCATTGTTATAATGCAGGGGGCATTATTATAAAGCAAACGATGCATTGTTATAATGCAAACGATGCATTGTTATAATGCAGGGGGCATTGTTATAATGCAAACGGGGCATTGTTATAATGCAGGGGGGCATTGTTATAATGCAAACGGGGCATTGTTATAATGCAAACGATGCATTGTTATAATGCAGGGGGCATTGTTATAATGCATGGGGCATTGTTATAATGCAAACGATGCATTGTTATAATGCAGGGGGCATTGTTATAATGCACAGGGCATTGTTATAATGCAAACTGGCCATTGTTATAATGCAAACTGGGCATTGTTATAATGCAGGGGGCATTATTATAATGCAGGGGGCATTGTTATAATGCAAACTGGGCATTGTTATAATGCAAACTGGGCATTGTTATAATGCAGGGGGCATTATTATAATGCAGGGGGCATTATTATAATGCAGGGGGCATTATCATGCAGGGGGTATAGTTTAGGAGGGCATTGTAATACAGGGGCAATTATTATGATGCAGGGGGGTATTGTCATAATGCAAACTGGGCATCGTTATAATACAAACTGGGCATTGTTATAATGTAGGGTCATTGTTATAATGCAGGGGGCATTGTCATAATGCGAACGGGGCATTGTTATAATGCAAACGGGGCATTGTTTTAATGCAAACTGGGCATTGTTATAATGCACCGGGCATTGTTATAATGCAGGGGGGCATTGTTATAATGCAAACGGGGCATTGTTAAAATGCAAACGGGGCATTGTTATAATGCAAACGGGGCATTGTTATAATGCAAACTGGGCATTGTTATAATGCAAACGGGGCATTGTTAAAATGCAAACGGGGCATTGTTATAATGCAGGGGGCATTGTTATAATGCAAACGGGGCATTGTTATAATGCACCGGGCATTGTTAAAATGCAAACGGGGCATTGTTATAATGCAAACGGGGCATTGTTAAAATGCAAACGGGGCATTGTTATAATGCAAACTGGGCATTGTTATAATGTAGGGTCATTGTTATAATGCCAGGGTCATTGTTTTAATGGACAGGGGCATTGTAATAATGCAGGGGGGGCATTGTAATGTAGGGCTGCATTGTAATGCCGGGGGTGCATTGTATTGCCGGGGGGCATTGTGTAGAGGTCGCGGAAAACTTAGTCATTGGATCGGCCGGGAATCGAACCACAGACCTCTCGCACCGGTGACAAGCGTGCTAACCGTTACACTACCAACCCGTGTCTGACTGTTCTCCGCTCCCTACGTTACTGGATCGGTATGGTACAGAGGGGGAGGATTACCCAGGTGTTTCACCCCTTCGGGCTCTCCACCAGGGTACGGGGAATCCGACCCCTACACTACCCCCATCAGCTTCCATCATGTCCTCTAGATTCGGATTTTCCGGGGGGTTACCAACCCTGGGCTTTCTCTCCCTCCTAGAAGGGGCTTTATCAAGCAGTTACAGAGAGTCCCAACCCCCGGAGTATAGAGGCACCTAGCACCAGGCATTCTCACCCACTGGAGACCGAAGGTCCCAATGGGGCTTTATCAAGCAGTTGTTGAGATACCCTGACTTCCCAGTGATGGAAGCTTTCTACACCATACCGATTCAGCCAATTTGTTGACTGAACTCCATGCTGAACTCCAACTGCCCGTACTAGGGACCAACACTTCCCAACCTGCTCCTCCAACTACCAACCGCCAGCAGGTGGCCAATCCCCAGCAAGCTGGAATGCTCCTACCGTTCGCAGTCAACGTACTACCCGATTCATCGCGGCAGATCCACCAGTGTAGAGGTCGCGGAAAACTTAGTCATTGGATCGGCCGGGAATCGAACCACAGACCTCTCGCACCGGTGACAAGCGTGCTAACCGTTACACTACCAACCCGTGTCTGACTGTTCTCCGCTCCCTACGTTACTGGATCGGTATGGTACAGAGGGGGAGGATTACCCAGGTGTTTCACCCCTTCGGGCTCTCCACCAGGGTACGGGGAATCCGACCCCTACACTACCCCCATCAGCTTCCATCATGTCCTCTAGATTCGGATTTTCCGGGGGGTTACCAACCCTGGGCTTTCTCTCCCTCCTAGAAGGGGCTTTATCAAGCAGTTACAGAGAGTCCCAACCCCCGGAGTATAGAGGCACCTAGCACCAGGCATTCTCACCCACTGGAGACCGAAGGTCCCAATGGGGCTTTATCAAGCAGTTGTTGAGATACCCTGACTTCCCAGTGATGGAAGCTTTCTACACCATACCGATTCAGCCAATTTGTTGACTGAACTCCATGCTGAACTCCAACTGCCCGTACTAGGGACCAACACTTCCCAACCTGCTCCTCCAACTACCAACCGCCAGCAGGTGGCCAATCCCCAGCAAGCTGGAATGCTCCTACCGTTCGCAGTCAACGTACTACCCGATTCATCGCGGCAGATCCACCAGTGTAGAGGTCGCGGAAAACTTAGTCATTGGATCGGCCGGGAATCGAACCACAGACCTCTCGCACCGGTGACAAGCGTGCTAACCGTTACACTACCAACCCGTGTCTGACTGTTCTCCGCTCCCTACGTTACTGGATCGGTATGGTACAGAGGGGGAGGATTACCCAGGTGTTTCACCCCTTCGGGCTCTCCACCAGGGTACGGGGAATCCGACCCCTACAATTGTAATGCCGGGGGGGCATTGTAATGCCGAGGGTACATTGTTATGTCGGGGACATTTTAATGCGGGGGGCATTTTAATGCCGGGGGCATTGTTATACAGGGCATTGTAATGCAGGGGGGGTCATTATTATTAAACAGGGGGCATTATTGTGATTCAGGGGGCATCATAGTTCAGGAGGGCTTGTAATGCAGGGGCAATTATTATCATGCAGGGTGCATTATTATAATGCAGGGTGCATTATAAGAATACAGGCGGCATTGCTATAATGCCTGGGACATTGTTATAATGCACCGGGCATTGTTATAATGCAAACGGGGCATTGTTATAATGCACCGGGCATTGTTATAATGCAGG
The DNA here is from genome assembly GCA_947462335.1 of Harmothoe impar. Classification (NCBI taxonomy): domain Eukaryota; kingdom Metazoa; phylum Annelida; class Polychaeta; order Phyllodocida; family Polynoidae; genus Harmothoe; species Harmothoe impar. The sequence continues at coordinate 81,743,586 of OX381707.1, read as the reverse complement.
GGCCATTGTTATAATGCAAACGGGGCATTGTTATAATGCAAACGGGGCATTGTTATAATGCAAACGGGGCATTGTTATAATGCAGGGGCATTGTTATAATGCAAACAGGGCATTGTTATAATGCAAACGGGGCATTGTTATAATGCAAACGGGCCATTGTTGTAATGCAAACAGGGCATTGTTATAATGCACGGGGCATTGTTATAATGCAAACGATGCATTGTTATAATGCAGGGGGCATTGTTATAATGCAAACGGGGCAATGTTATAATGTAGGGGGGCATTGTTATAATGCAGGGGGCATTATTATAATGCAAACGATGCATTGTTATAATGCTAACGATGCATTGTTATAATGCAGGGGGCATTGTTATAATGCAAACGGGGCATTGTTATAATGCAGGGGGGCCTTGTTATAATGCAAACGGGGCATTGTTATAATGCAAACGATGCATTGTTATAATGCAGGGGGCATTGTTATAATGCATGGGGCATTGTTATAATGCAAACGATGCATTGTTATATTGCAAACGATGCATTGTTATAATGCAGGGGGCATTGTTATAATGCACCGGGCATTGTTATAATGCAAACTGGGCATTGTTATAATGCAAACTGGGCATTGTTATAATGCAGGGGGCATTATTATAATGCAGGGGGCATTGTTATAATGCAAACTGGGCATTGTTATAATGCAAACTGGGCATTGTTATAATGCAGGGGGCATTATTATAATGCAGGGGGCATTATCATGCAGGGGGTATAGTTTAGGAGGGCATTGTAATACAGGGGCAATTATTATGATGCAGGGGGGTATTGTCATAATGCAAACGGGGCATCGTTATAATACAAACTGGGCATTGTTATAATGTAGGGTCATTGTTATAATGCAGGGGGCATTGTCATAATGCGAATGGGGCATTGTTATAATGCAAACGGGGCATTGTTATAATGCAGGGGGGCATTGTTATAATGCAAACGGGGCATTGTTATAATGCACCGGGCATTGTTAAAATGCAAACGGGGCATTGTTATAATGCAAACGGGGCATTGTTAAAATGCAAAGGGGCATAGTTATAATGCAAACTGGGCATTGTTATAATGTAGGGTCATTGTTATAATGCCAGGGTCATTGTTTTAATGGACAGGGGCATTGTAATAATGCAGGGGGGGCATTGTAATGTAGGGCTGCATTGTAATGCCGGGGGTGCATTGTATTGCCGGGGGGCATTGTAATGCCGGGGGGGGCATTGTAATGCCGAGGGTACATTGTAGTGTCGGGGACATTTTAATGCGGGGGGGCATTTTAATGCCGGGGGGGCATTGTAATGCCGGGGGGCATTGTAATGCCGGGGGCATTGTGATGCCGGGGGGCATTGTAATGCAGGGGGAATTGTAACGCCGAGGGTGCATTGTAATGCCGGGGCATTTTAATGCCGGGGGTCATTGTAATGCAGGGGGAATTGTAATGTTATGCCAGGGGGCATTGTAATGCCGAGGGTGCATTGTAATGCCGGGGGCATTGTAATGCCGGGGGGCATTGTAATGCCGGGGGGCATTGTAATGTCGGGGGGCATTGTAATGCAGGGGGCATTGTAATGCAGGGGGAATTGTAATGCAGGGGGCATTGTAATGCAGGGGGCCTTCTGCTCCAGGGCATTATAGTGTAGGTTTCAAGCAAGGGGTGGGGGCATTCCAATCCTGGGGGCACTTGAACTTTTTTTGAAAGGGTGTGAGGCTGGACCTATGACAACCCTTACCCTTGCTAGGGAGCTTTTGTGTCAAAAATATACCCTTGCTAGGGCACATTAGACCCAAAAAACAAGAAATATATACTTAATGAGTAATTTTACTGAAAAACCTTACTCATGTCCGAGAACTTTGGGAGAAAATGGGGAAAATTGGGGAAAAATGGTACATTTGAAAAACATGTCATTTTGTTGAAAAAGTACCCTTGCCAGCCGCACACATGTGCATACAAAATATACCAAGTGCCCCCCCCCCCCCCGGATTCCAATGCAGGTGGTATTCTAAAACAGGGGGCATTATAACGTGAATAAGGATATCTGTGAATAAGGATATCCTGAAAGGGTTATGGCTAGATTGAATCATTTTAAGAGTATCATTTCCTGGGCTGGCAATATGGATATGGGAGGGTGTGCTAAGGGGGGCATTTTAATGGAGGGGACATTCTGCTCCAGGGGTATTTTAATGTGGGGGCAATCTGCTGTGGGGGGCATTCTAATGCAGGGGGCATGCTTATGCAACTGGCCTTATGATCTGAAAGTTTTATGGCTAGATTGACTCATTTTAAGAGCATCATTTCCTGGGCTGGCAATAAGGATAGGGTTTAACCCTTTAAGGATGGCATAATGCATCAATGCATCAAGCCCTTCATTGTCATGATGCATGAATGCAACCCTGGGGAGTAACTGACCAGTGCTGCATTCAAGCATCATGCTGACCCTATTGGGTTGATATAATCCCAAAGAGTCGGCATGATGCAATAATGCAGCACTGGCGAGTTACTCGCGTGCTTCCTATGGACGTCAGCTAAGGACGCACATTGGGCGACCTTTGGGTGCATGCTTCCCGTGGACGTCGGATTAGGACGCACGTTGGTCAACTTTACATTGGATGCTCCCTTGGACATGGATCGTATATAAGAATTACTGTCAGCCTATGTTAAGAATTCTTAGCTTGTTTTACTACCTGTGATATTAAAGTAAGTCGCTTTGACCAGCATGAGTTAGCATTGACTAATGGGAAGTGAATGGGAAAAAAAGATTAAACTCAAGCTGGGCCAGATCCCGATCCGGCACACCTATCTGCATTAATTAGACAGCCATCCCTTTCCTTCCCCACCCCCTGGCAGTGCCCCTGTGGCCCGGATGAATTTATTCCATGATTTATCATCCCATTATCCACCAACCAGAACAGGCCTTACCTTCACTTCTGAACTGAATACCATATGACTCACCAGGTGGAGCCACCACCTACATCCAGTCTAGCAGACGACATGCATGGCAAACACCATGCACGCAAACAAGTTCCCCAAATCCTTAATAATGGTCCGATTCACTAGCCGTAAAGACTGCCACGTAGCCCTGGGTATGGAGCAAGCTGCTAACTTGTCACAGGTCATGAGAAACACAGTCCCTTGCTGTGGTGACTAAAAACGGGTGACATCGATGGTGAAAAGGGACAATATTTTAGGCATTTAAATCAACTTTGTGGTTAATTCTCGCTGTAGAATCCTTAATTATGGTCCGATCTCAAAGCCGTAAAAACTGACACGTAGCCAGGACCCCTGCCAAGAGGGCTGGATGCAGCAAGATGAGCTGCGGCTACTTCCCTAGCTGCGGGGACCATAAGGCCGATCGACGGCCAGTGAGCAAAAATAGACATCTAAACGGTTTTATTCACTTGTTTACCACTAAACAGTATTTAAGGGCAGCCTAAATTATCATCATCATTAGTACATTGTTGCAGCAGTTCAATCCCATGTTTGATGGAATAATAAAGAAATAAATGCTATTTGTTTGGACCTTCTTTTTGTTGTCAATGCTTGTTGTATTGGCAATACTATTTGTTTTACATTATGGCTTGTGTCCTTCTATTGATGCATCCAGCAGCATTTCCCTTTAGAATTCTTACCTGTACTTCTTTCTAAAAGGATCAACGATGAGGGGGCAGCAGCAGCAGACTGGGCCGGGGGTCTTCCTTCTTTCTCTCCATTCTGCCACTGTGGTTCATTTCTTATATGAATGTATATCTTAATTCTTTGTAAATGTGACACCAAGAATAATTGACACTTTTATTTTATTTTTCTAAAGAGCAGACATTGGTGTCTAAGAACTGACTCGTTGGTACCAGCATGATAGGATTGCCATGTTGATCCACCCAACATAAGATATGATGGAGCTATGAGAGATATTGGATTTTGCTATATTTATAACTCTACAAGTTTAATTCCGCTTTCATTCTACTTTTGTCTTAAGATATCCTTTTCTATTTCATTTTAAACTCAATAAGTGGTAAACAAACACCAGTGTGCTGAAAAGCTACAAGAGTTTATTGGTAGCGCCTCTTGGTTCTACACGGGTTGATAACAGACAAGCTGGATTGGTGCGGCACACTGCGACACACGCCCCTCCCCCCAGCGGCCCTGCCTCGGCAGGACGGGAGGATGGACATACAGACAGACAAAACTCAAGGACGTTCCCGGAGGGCACACGGCAAGGCTGGACAGCAAGAGCCTTTATTTGTCATTCAAGGAAAGGGGAGAAACAATAATATCACAAGTTTAGTACATTTTAGTTAAGCACAAACATTTGACAATTACCTAGGAATGTTATATAATGACAATGAAAAGGAAAACTGATGTCATGCTGCGAGAAAACAGGAGTCACAATAGTCAATCTGGAAGGAACGACCCATTTATCTAAAAACTTCCACACGGATTTACTCTAGCGCAAGCCTCCGAATCAAGTTTGTGTCTGTTGAAGTTGGTTTCGGGGCTTCACGCCGCTCTACAAAAGTAGCTATGTAGGAAAAAGCTATAAATACGGGCACTTGATTGGGGGATTGGTGTGCAGTGGCCATGCCCTCTTTTATAGACAATACGGCATGCAGACAAACACCGGAGTGACGTTAGAAAGCGGGCGTCGACCTGTCGGTAAAGCCGACAAGACGACTCGCCGCCGTGTAATAGTCAAAAGGTCACGTGTGATGACAGTTGACACCTCGACAGTTGACACTTACAAATGAAAGGTAGCAGTCGGGGAAGGAGAAAAAGCGCACCACCCTGCCGCCGTGTGCCACCGTCTGATCCCGCAGCACGTCCACTACTGGATGCGGCTCCCCCCAAACGGGAAGTAAATCAACAACGGCAATAATCATTGTAAGAAATGGCAAATTTACTAGTAAAACCACATTCACGCTGTGATCTGACTGCATCCACGTAACCCACACGATTCTCAATAAGACGAGCACTACAAAAGCTCAGGAGGTAGATGTGTTATGACGAGACCGCCCCTCTTATCGCCCTGCTTCGCTTTGGTCCGTTTGGTTTGGATTTAACTCCTCTGGCATCAATGAACTGAACAGACTTCTCTCAACAACAGTAAGCATACATTACTTTAAAGTTGCATCAGAAGCCAAGATAAATATTTGCACTTTTCCCCATGTGTGGACCTGACGTCCACAGAATATACATGTATAGTCGCGAAGCAGCGTGCGATGTGAGGGGCAGTCCCAGGGACATGACTGACTGTCACGACTCTCTTCACCGTTCCCCGCCAACCTGGATCCGACCTTTTTGGAAGTTGCTACTACCTCGCGGTTCATTCAGCCTTAATGACTATAATTATCATTCCATGTTAAGTTTGTGCGCTCAGAGTGAGAGCATAGTGCCGTGTAGTAAACTGGTTCGGGCGGTGAGGAGGAGAACGGATCTGACCAGTCCGACTGGATACAGGGATGATGAGTGGATGAGGGTACTTGAATTGCATTACTCTTACATCAAAATAGTCTAATTTTCATTGAAGAAAGAAACTTGCACACGTAATGTGAAAATGTATTAGGAGTTAGCAGACGGATGAGGGTGAGCTATAATACAGATACATCTACTTCCTTCTCACACACACCCCATATAGGATTATTGGAGACGTGCCGTGCTGGCCTCGTATTCTGCATGGCAATAGTATATACTCCCTGAAGCTTTGGTACATGAAATACATGCATGAAAGTTAAAAATTACCTATTCACATACTCTGATAACATAAACAAAATACTTTGGGAATGCTACTATACAAATGTCACCTACAATTTACATTGCATCTTCAACCTGCATCATGACAATAATAATGAACTTTATCATGTTTGCTTTGACAGCGTCGTATAATAACACCACCTCAAGTCGACCCTCCCCCCCTATACGCCGGGTCCTAGCAGTGCTTTCTTTGTGTAAGTACGTTTAGAGAAGCCTCCAGAAACACGGCGAGTGGAAATTCAGTCTAAAGATGATTCAGCCTAACTATTGCAGTAGAACACAATGAAAGCAGAACACTCCCAGACAACTGTGACACAAAGCCAAAATACAAGGTAGCTGGTCGGGCCGTGTTTACAACCGGTACCGGGTTTGTCTATTGGTGAGCAGCTTCAAGAGGTTGACCTATTTCCCAGGGAACAGCTATGAGCTACTTGTGTTGACCTGTTTTTACGTCGTTGAGCAGCCGTCCCCTTAACACTAGCAGAACGGTCAGTCTCTACCTGTGCACCTCACCTCCGTACCATGGTTTAACATAGAGTCACACGCTGCGTACACGACTCGCACCGCTTTGTGCAGCTGTCGGGAAGATGGGGGATGAGCAATACGCTTGTCAAGCAGGGTCCTACACTGAGGGACCCTCAATCTGTCACTATGGCTACAATTCAGCTTCATCCAGTTTAACACATTATTCATGGGGTTAACTATTGCAGGTCACATGAAAAATAGGGGATGGCAGTATTCAGTGGCGGTTAGGGGAGCAATATTTGGTAAAAAATATAAATTTGTGCGGAAAACCAACCTGGTTACAATTAACTGGTACTACTTGGCCCATGTAAGGGCATCGTTTGTTGAGCTGGCTAAATCTTTCTGGTCTATACAACTGTAATCATCGATTGTCGACATCGAAGCGAGTTTTAATTCCTCGGTTTCTCACTGAGGAGGCGAGAATATCGTTCTGTTGGCCCCGAACATGGATAACTGAGAAGGCAGTGTGGACTCTACGGGCCCTGACTATGGATCATCAAACATGGAATAAGGTAAGCGGACCTTGTGTAGGTAGGGGTGGACAGCATCAGGCATGGATAATGGATAAAGGAGGTAAAAACAGCAGTACAAATCTGATAACAATAGCACGGCACGGAATGACCGTCAGAGTCTCCTAGACACCCTCATTGAGTTGAACGCAAGCGTAATAGTGAAGATCTACAGCACCCACTCCCCGGACTGCCACGGACACAGGCCACTCCTGTACATCCATCTGTATACAGAGATATATAGGCTGCATCAACCTTTCATGAAACAATGACAATTTAGGTAATGTTGTGTGAATGTGCTGGCAGTAGACTGGTCATGGCAGCCCGGTAGTGGACTAACTTTCTGTGCATTGAGCAGACACTGAGTAGAGAGGTGGAAATAGCAGGACCAGGACACGTTCTCAGCGTTATACCTTTATAGCCAATCAGGGACCGCAGTTTGTTCCGTAAAGCACAGAGTGAGGTATATAACCAAAGTAGGTGATAACATGAATTATAATAATGACAATAATAACCTAACAAAATACGCACGTCCACCGCATCTACTACCCACAAACATGGAAATAATGGTAATAAAGGGGATCTCCAATAAAAAAGACAAAACATATTCATAGTCTAATCGTTGTGAGTATCTGTCTGCATTTCTCTAAGGAAAAATGAGGGAAAGTCCCTCGGTCATTGCAAATACTAAATTAGAAGCAACAGTCTAAGATTGCAAATTAATATTTGCCACTCTAATGTCATTCAAATGATGCTTAACAAAAAACAGAGAGTGGCATGTCCTCCGGCCCGGAGGACCGTCTGAGGACTGATTATTCGTCCTAAGTAATTATGATTTAACTAAATTGCATTCAGGATTCTAGTGTCGTGGAACACGAGGCACGTTAACAATACTAAAGCTAATGGCACAAAAAACAGAAATCAACCCGTCATGGCATGACGGGTCATCCAATCTACGGGCTGTTTCTGCACCCTGCCCCCAGGGGCGGGGCTTATCTCAGGCCACGCCCACTCCCCCACGATTGACAGTTGGTGGTCACGCCTACAGCCGGTGATTGACAAAACCTAACAACCTCAGGGGAGGCAGCTGCCCCCGATGATGATGAGAATTTCACATAATGATAATTGTAACAATGATACAAAATAAAGTCATTACTATCCTTATTGTTGGCTGTTACATTTCAGTTTCGCACAATACAATAGTTTTAAACCTGTTTTACATGGGTGACATCATTCTGCCTGGGTAGGTAATAACTTGTGTGTAATAATGTGTAAATGTGGTGGTGGTGGGCTAGTCCTGTTGTACAATCTCCTGCTCTACGTGTGGGAAGCACCATGAGGCGAGGCGTGGGGCCCGTCTCAGTAGTCGTACAGTAGTAGTAGTAGTGGTAGGAGGAGTGGTACACCGGCTGTACACTCAGCCACACAACGTGACACATCACCGACGTACAACAGTCACTACGGGTAGAAGTGGTCCCCACCCCCCGCTCACACCACCGCCTCACCCACCATACCCTTAGTGGTACAAGGGGTGGGGCAGGCAGACCACGCCCACCTTGTCAATCAGCAGTCAGGGGGGCGGGGCCTGGTTGTTGTTGGGTGTGGCTGTGAGGAGGGGGGCAGGTTATCTGGGAGGGTGGGGATGTTCTCTGTGGGAGGCAGGACCAGTATGGAGCAGCAGGTCAAGTCGTCTGGTCGGCCCCCTCTCTGTCTAGACAACAACCGTGTACTATATTTTTGCATGATGTTCTGTGTTTTGGAGCCGGGCCCGCTACAAACCCCCGGGACGCCGTGTGTCAAACAGGGCGGTCCTCCCGGGGGAGACAAGGCGTGACCCCCAGAGTCTACTCAGTCACACCTAGACAAGCACACAGCAGCAGGTAGGACACTCCCCCCATGTACAGTCCTCCATACAACAAGGTAGGACACTCCCCCCATGGAGTCCTCCATACAACAAGGTAGGACACTCCCCCCATGGAGTCCTCCATACAAGGGGCACTCATCAAACTAGGTACAAGCTGTGTCTGCATTCAATGGCTTTCTGGTATGAAGAATGTCTGTTCAATCCGCAGTGATTTCTGCTGACGACTGCCATGACAACTTCAAGCTACCATGACTGGCTGTGTTATGTGTTCTGATTGGCTGATCCATCTATATTGTCTTGCTGTATCGCTCATTCTGATTGGCCGAGGGTGCCGGAAGCATCTGCCCTGCAGATAGGGCATGTACGATTTGTCTGAAATAAAATGAAGTTGAAAATGTAAATGACTATCGTTTATTTCTAGGCATTTCTATTTACTTGTTATTCCCCCTTTCTTTTACAACTAGTCAAACTTTAATATTCAGATTGAACCAGATAGGTTTAAAGCCTATTAATGTATATAAATTACTAACAAACATACCATACTGTTTTGTTTATAGTCCAAGTTATTAAACATTTGGAGCCATAACTACCCCCTAGTGCTTACATGAGGCCAGATTTCAGTGCTTGAGAGATACTTCAGATCCCTCTACCGTCCTCGCTGGCTCTCATTTGTGACCCATCAGTTATAAGCAATGGTATGGTACTTCAGACGACTGAGCAATTTTCTATGTGCAATCTATACCCTCTCTGTAAATCAGAACTGTTTTTGTTGAGTACTTTTTATCCATGTTTATATTCACCCTGTGAACATTAACCCAAATGCCCTGTTGTATGCACCCACCCTAACACTAACGTCACCATGTCTTACCTTCAACCACTTGTCGACACACTTGACGTGGAACTCGTGGGAGCAGGGCAGGACGCGCAGCTGCTGGCGGTTCTCAAAGTCACACATACAGACGACGCAGGAGGTCTGGTCCACTTGGGAGCGGTTCATGTCCGTGTTGTAGCGGTAGTGGGGCAGCAGCTCTATGTCCCCCTTGGACAGTCCGCGCGGCTTGGCCTCACCGAGACGCTCTGCCAGATTGAGGAGGGCCTGGTGGGGGGTTGACAGCAGATGTCGCTGTTAATCCAAAAACGGGTACAGAAACAAAACCAAAAATCAGCCAACAATGAGCCCCACTGAGATCAACAGTCTTTGGCAACGGTGTCTGTGTGTTTGAATCTCAGAGAGAGAGCGAGAGAGAGAAGGGATTGGAGATGTCATCAATAATCGTGGTCATCGGGTGGTCATGTAGGTCGCAACCATTGTTTGAGGGAGCTTATTTATCACACATGTATGTCAAGTTCTTTTGGAATTACCTAAACAATTTGTTTCCTCAGATTTCCTTAAAGAGATATGCATTAAGGCGAAAAATTTGAATCTACAAATTGCTCCTAGTCATATCGGTTTTGAAATTTTTCAGTGACAGATAGAAATTGCATAACTTCAGATTCCTTGTTTCACTAATCAGTCTAGACTCCAGGTTTCTTATCTCTAACATACTGTCATCATAAATGAATACGCCTGTGGAATTCAAGAAAATTTTGAAATACTTTTAAAAATATTTTTACAACATAAATGATTTGTCTAGCCTGCTTCCTTAAAATGTACAATAATTTGAATATAAACAACAAAAGTAGTAAAGTAGAATATATAAACAAGTAGTACGTGGAAGGAGGGTTAAGACAGATCAAAAGTCCACAAATTGCAGCAGGCGTTTGGATGTCTGTAATAATAAGGTGCGGTGAAGGTAAAACTTAGTTTGCTGTGTGCTACCGACAAGGACCAGACAGCCAACAAAGGTTCCTTATGGTAAAACACTACCAACACACTTTCCTTTAAAACACAAAAATACATTTAACTTCCTTTCATAGTGAATAAAAAATGTACAGAAAGTGTCCGAATGTAAAAATTCCAGGCAAAGAAGCAGAACATGAGGTGTCTGGTTTTCCGGTGATCTGGGAATATCTAGATTAGCACTGGTAAAGGAAAGCGAGGATAGGGCGGAAGCGATTAGTGGGATGTACCGAGACCCACAACCAGGAGCTACCAGTCAAAAAGCACAGGGTGACCAAAATTATGCAAATCTCCTTAAGTCAAAATGTTATGGACTTGGGTTACAAGTGTGACTTATGCAAAAACAAATATGGACAAAAAACTGTTTTTGTGCTTTTGGATAATTTTGGAGTCAATGTTCTGACTCTTCATTCCTGAATATGCTCTGATCAAAGAATTTGTAAATTACATGAGCTCAGTGCTCATTTTCATTCAAAATGGTTTTTTGCTGTTGTTTTCTTTGTACTGGAATTATCTCTATTTTCTCTTGTTGTAAATGATGGAACAAGAAGCTGTTGTTTGAAGGTAAACCAAGATGTGTGAGTTCCATGCCGTATATACACAACGTACATCCAATCTCAGACGTCAACGGGGGCTTGCCAAAGACTGACTCCAGGGGAACCCAACACGCAGAGAACCCAACACAAGTTAGTGTACAAGTACCCTTACATAGACAAGGCTACTGCAGTAGTACTGGGGTTCTCGCTCAGGCTGAGCACAAAATTTGATTTCGCAGTTAGAAACTAAATCAAGAGTTATGCCAATCAAATTCTGTGCATGAAAGGGATTAATGATACTTATTGGCTGATAATGCTTGCTTTTTTTTCTAACAGCAGCCGTGAGAGATGTTTACTTATGTATCAGAGTTCTACGGTATGAGGAAATATGTACGGGGATGCAAAAACTAACAGTACTATGGCTATATGTCATGCATTGTCTAGAGTGTCTTAGTAAGACTACCACGCTGTCAGCTTCACATCAACGACAAAACAACACAAGAATGCTCAGCCACTCGCCCACCTTCAGGTCACAGTTTGACCTTCAGGCAACCTTCAAGTGACTTTCAAGTCACCTTCTGATGACCTGAAGTCACCTTGAGGTAACCTTCAGCAGTCAAACGCTGACCTTCGGGTGTCCTCAAGTGGCCTTCAGCTGAACCACACTTTGCCCTTCAGGTGACCTTCAAGTGACCTTGGGAGTGGACGCTACATACCTCGTAGTTCTCCACCTCGGTGGCGTCATCGCTCAGTTCCATCCCGTAGTGCGGCACGGGCGGGTTCCCCAACATGGCACTGAAACACACACAACCATCAGTCTACATGGACTCAAGGCTTAATGTAAACAAACGTAGCCTTACATGGGCAATTCTTATATAGTCTACATGGACTCAAGGCTTAATGTAAACAAATGTAGCATTACATGGGCAATTCTTATATCTGATTTAAACATGTAGGGCAAAGCCTAAAAGTAGATTATGTTGTATTATTCATGCTTAAATTTGATTATTTTGAATTGATAATTTCCTGAAATACTACTTCAATATCCTTAACCTCCATTTGGAAGGTCTGTTATTGCACTGCTTGGTTTATGTATGCTAGGTCATAGATTAGATCACAAACTTGTGTAGCTGTAAATGGTGGACATACAGGAAGTGGAGGAGGAATCCTGGGTAAGGTGGCGGAGGCGGAGGGATGGCCCGCCACCGATTCCGATTCGTTGGGTTCCGTCGATACCGTGAGAATGGATTCTGTGTGGAGAAATCATGAGAATTATAATTTGTATTGTAAATGTGGATGCCCTGTGACTTTGTTTAACAAGTAGCAGGATATAGTGTTATACAAATGTGAATTGTTATATGAGAGTAACATTATTATTATAGATGTGCACACGCAGCTCCAGTATTGGGGAAGAGCTACCATTGGTATGATGCTTTGAAATGTTTGCCAGCCAGCACTACATTTGTCTGGAGGGTTGACAATCACATTATGCATATCTCTGTTTTATATATATATATATATGTGTATGCATACACATACTATATACATTATGTATACTGCCATATATAGTTCTATACTACTTATATATAGGTTGTTTGGGTTGTACGGATCTAATACTTTAGGATCTCTATATTGGTTATACATTTCTATACTACTCACATAGAGGTCGTGTGGCGTGGGGTGTACGGATCTAATACTTTAGGATCTCTATATTGGTTATACATTTCTATACTACTCACATAGAGGTCGTGTGGCGTGGGGTGTACGGATCTAATACTTTGGGATCTCTATATTGGTTATACATTTCTATACTACTCACATAGAGGTCGTGTGGCGTGGGTTGTACGGATCTAATACTTTAGGATCTATATATTGGTTATACATTTCTATACTACTCACATAGAGGTCCTGTGGCGTGGGGTGTACGGATCTAATACTTTAGGATCTCTATATTGGTTATACATTTCTATACTACTCACATAGAGGTCGTGTGGCGTGGGGTGTACGGATCTAATACTTTGGGATCTCTATATTGGTTATACATTTCTATACTACTCACATAGAGGTCCTGTGGCGTGGGGTGTACGGATCTAATACTTTAGGATCTATATATTGGTTATACATTTCTATACTACTCACATAGAGGTCGTGTGGCGTGGGGTGTACGGATCTAATACTTTAGGATCTCTATATTGGTTATACATTTCTATACTACTCACATAGAGGTCGTGTGGCGTGGGGTGTACGGATCTAATACTTTAGGATCTCTATATTGGTTATACATTTCTATACTACTCACATAGAGGTCCTGTGGCGTGGGGTGTACGGATCTAATACTTTGGGATCTCTATATTGGTTATACATTTCTATACTACTCACATAGAGGTCGTGTGGCGTGGGGTGTACGGATCTAATACTTTGGGATCTCTATATTGGTTATACATTTCTATACTACTCACATAGAGGTCGTGTGGCGTGGGGTGTACGGATCTAATACTTTAGGATCTCTATATTGGTTATACATTTCTATACTACTCACATAGAGGTCGTGTGGCGTGGGGTGTACGGATCTAATACTTTGGGATCTCTATATTGGTTATACATTTCTATACTACTCACATAGAGGTCCTGTGGCGTGGGGTGTACGGATCTAATACTTTAGGATCTCTATATTGGTTATACATTTCTATACTACTCACATAGAGGTCGTGTGGCGTGGGGTGTACGGATCTAATACTTTAGGATCTCTATATTGGTTATACATTTCTATACTACTCACATAGAGGTCGTGTGGCGTGGGGTGTACGGATCTAATACTTTAGGATCTCTATATTGGTTATACATTTCTATACTACTCACATAGAGGTCGTGTGGCGTGGGGTGTACGGATCTAATACTTTAGGATCTCTATATTGGTTATACATTTCTATACTACTCACATAGAGGTCCTGTGGCGTGGGGTGTATGGATCTAATAATTTGGGATCTCTATATTGGTTATACATTTCTATACTACTCACATAGAGGTCGTGTGGCGTGGGGTGTACGGATCTAATACTTTAGGATCTCTATATTGGTTATATATTTCTATACTACTCACATAGAGGTCGTGTGGCGTGGGGTGTACGGCTGGTTCCTGCAGCAGCACGGGAGGGGAGGGGGTGAGGGAGGGCGGTGCCCCGTGACCGTGGTGGTGGTGGTGGTGGTGGTGTGGCGGGTGGTGCTGTGGGTGGTGCTGGTGGTGGTGTGCTGCCACCGCTGCACCCAGGTAGTGACGGGGTGGTGCCGCCCGGTGGTCAGACATCAGGTGCACCTCCTCCTCCTGTAAGGCATTGTAAGTCAGTATGATACATTCATGTACAAGGAGGGAGAGTCATATACAAGCCACAGCTTCTTTCACATGTTTACTCCATGTTTAGCAAGAGTCTGTTAAGATTAAAAATCCTATTGTACTTATTGTACAACTGTAAGAATTATGTGTTATGTAACATCAATATCCTGAAAGGTTGTAGGTTCATACTTTGTTAGAGACTCTTTACTTGGATGCATGGACTCTTTAAGAGCACCAATTCTGTTTCCCCTTCCAGTCAGTCTTTATTGAATGAGGCAACCTTGGTATTTTACCTAAGTTTTAATCCCTCTTATTCCAAATACCTTAAGTAGTACTCATGTAATGTCCTATATGAACTTCTACCATATTTTGTTACTTTGTTGTATAATAACAATGGTATATTGTGTGCTACTTACGTGAACGGGAGGCGGTGTGGGCACGAAGGGCTGAGGCTGGGCAGCCACGTGGTGGGCAGCGGCTGCTACGGGGTGAGGCGGGGGCGGGTGGTGGGGGGCGGGCAGCAGGGGCACGTGCTGCACGGGCAGGGACTGCAGGCTGCAGGTAGGCAGGTGCTGGATGGAGCAGGAGGGGATGGGCAGCGAGCAGGCAGGGATGGACCACGTGGGCTGCGTGCTGCACATCTGTACGTGGGTGCCTGTACACAGCGGCATGTGGTGGGGGCCCGAGCACACCGGCACCGCGTAGGGAGAGATGGTCATCGCACTCGACGCCTGCGCCTGCAAACAACATACAACTTTACACATTCAGAACATTGACTTTTTCGCTATTCATCCTGATTTAAAGTATGCCTACCGGTAGGCAATGTTGGCAGCCATTATTGTTGCCATGAAAATGAAAGGTTACACATGTTTGTTATAATCACTGCAGAAAGCTTAACATGTTTTTCAGTTAAAAGAATCTTATTCTTATCCATTAGCATGATCTGCATGACTTCTTTTCCTTGGGAGCTACCATTCCATCATCAAAACTAAAATCAACCTTTTAAGGGCAGCATAGTGCTACACACTGACTAGAAGCACTGACCTGGTCTACATCGATGACGATGGGGTGCGGCGTCATATGTGGATGTGACGTCATGTGTGGGTGCGACGTCATGTGTGGATGTGACGCCATGTGGGGGGGTAATACTGCGGTGTGGAGCGGCCGGGCGGTCACCGTGGGGGGCTGGAAGGCTCGTCTCTCCGGGGACTCACTGCGCCGCATCACGTGACGGTCTCTGGGCCGTCTCCGGATGGCAGGACTGTAAGTACAAGGAACAACAGTGTTAATTCTCTTGATTGTAAAGTGTCATGTATGTCTGATTGTTATTAAGTGTTACATATATCTGCAAACATTCATATTATTCCTGTATGCATCATTAACTTTTAAAGGCAAAGATGGAACATGAAATATATAATTATAACAGCAATATCATGAAGTATACCTTAGCTTTGGTGTCACCACCAAAACACAAGTCTGAATCTGAACATGGATATACAGTACAACACACAATTGGCAGATCACAAGATATATTGAAACTTCATTCATTTGTCTCACACTTGTCACATACACTATTCAGTCACATACTCCCACCATTCATACCACAGCACACCAATAGTAATAGCTAGATACACAAAACAGACCATTGCCTTCCTCCCTTCCCCCTGTCCAACCCCCCAGTTCTCCATCAATTCTTGCCCTACCCTCTTGCCTTCCTCCCACTAAATTTCTCCCAAACACCTTACAGTTGGTCTGTGTGACAAGACCTACCCATCGGCTGGTGGTGTTGGCGGTGCTAGCAGGTCACGTCTCGTGACGTCATAACCCCCTATGACATCGCGGGGTGCGCGCCCCATGACGACGTCCCTGACGACAGTGTTAAATGAGCGCAGCATCTGGCGCGGGTTGAGCTGGATGCCCAGCTCCACAGACAACTCGCGCAGACGCACCAGCTGCCCCTCGGGCGGCCATGTTGGATTGGGATCCCCCTCGGTGCCGGCCGTCTCTATGCGCTGTAGGGTGGTCCTGATGTTGGCTAGCAGCGCAGCGCGGCCCTGGTGGAAGCCCCCGAAGTAGCCGAGGAGGAGGCTGAGGGCCACGTCCTGCACGGACTGCCGGCCCCCCGCCCGCTGGGACAGCAGCTGCAGGCGGGAGCGCAGCGGGGAGGAGCGCGGGTGCAGCATGGCGTTAACGTACAGCCACAGGAACACCTCGTAGTAGAAGCGGTTCAGCAACACGTCAAAGTTCAACACCAGCTGGGAGGTACCAGCAGGCTCTGTACCAGGGGCACCTTGTGGTTGTTGGGGCTGCTGTTGTTGTTGGTGCTGATGTTGTTGTTGTTGCTGCTGTTGCTGCTGATGTTGTTGTTGTTGCTGTGTAGTTATATTACTAGTTTGTAAAGGGGAGGTGCTGCTCTGAGGTCCAGAGCTCCCTGATAGTTGACTAGGATGAGACTCCTCCCCTGACGTCCGAGACTCCGCCCCCACACCGACACTCCCCCTATCACTGCCTGTGGCTGCCAGCAGTGCAGTGAAGTTGTCTATAATACTGGGTGGGGTGGGGAAGGCAGGGTGGATGGGGGAGGGTCTTGGTGCTGAGGGCAGAGTCAGAGTGGGCGGGGCTTGTCTTTGAGTGACAGTTTCAGGGCTGTCACACATCCTACGGAGGCGGGACCATATATTCATGTCGTCTAGACTGTCTGCAGACTGCCTGCGTGCGGCCCCAGACACCCGCCTCCTCTCCCGCCGCACCCTGCGCCCCCGGTGCGGACTGGGCGGGGCACTCGCTGTAGACCACTCCTCCAGGTTGTCAATCAAGTTACCAGTGAGTGAGAAGCCCCGCCCCTCTGGCTGCTCGGCCGCCTCCTCCCGGCCGCCTGCCCGGCTGTGGTCGTAGATGTCCATGAGCTCCTCGTTTCTCTCCTGCCCCTCCTCAGTGTCCTGCACCCCCTCAGTACCCAGAGCGGCCAGCAGGTGGGCACCCAAGTAGTCCCGGGGGTTAGAGCTCATAGCCTCCCCCACTCTAACTCTGGGGTCAGAGCTCATACCCTCCCCCACTCTTACTCTGGGGTCAGAGCTAATAGCCTCCCCCACTCTAACTCTGGGGTCAGAGCTCATAGCCTCCCCCACCGGACTGTTCTGACTTGTGGCCTCCCTAGCAGGCTGTGACACACGTTGACCACTAGGGGGCACCACTGTAGGAGACCTATTTCTTATCACAGAAGGCTGTTGTGGCGTGGTTTGATTTGATGCTACAGCTGTATCACTGTGTTGGTTCACTAATACTGAGTTTACTAATACTGAGTTGGTGGATATATCACTGTGGGTGGAAGTGTCCATTGTTATTTGCGGGGCAGAGTTGACTAATACTGAGTTGACGGTAATATCACTGCGGCTGTGGGTCGCAGCGTCCATTGTTACACGTGGTGCCGCCTGGTGTCTATCACACACACCACCACCACGTGGCACCCTGCGGCCATCTTCATGTCGCTGTGACGTGTTGTCATGACGACTGTGTGACGTGACAGGACGTTGTGACGTCACGGCGTCCCTGTGTGTGTGTCGCCTGCTCCCCCCAGTGTTCACCAACTGCTGTGTGAGCTGGGCCACAAAGGTGTAAGCACTCCTCCACACCACCAGCTCAGCCGTCTCACCTCCCACCATCTTCAGGCCGTTTAGCACAACTAACAGCAGTAGGGAGGCTTCCTGTCAATGCGGCTATAATACAGCCAAACTAGTAACAAAGATTCTCTGTCTTAATAATGGGATTTCTGCAGTTTGAACTTACAATTATGTACTAAATGTGACTCCTTGTATTGCTAAGGCAGTGTGTCAGAGTTGTTGTGTAGTCTGTGAGTTGTGAGCTAGGTCCTCATGACATGTTACAATATCCTGCTGGTTAGTTTCACACATCCTGTAGTAGTAGTAGTAGTAGTAGTAGTAGTAGTAGTAGTGGGGAAGTACCAGCACGTCTGTGTAGGCCTGTCTGTGTGGGGTGTATCTCTTTGTATCCTGCTCAAGTAGAAATCAATATCAGGGCTAGGATGATGACTGATGCACACAGTGAAGCCTAAGTCATGCAGCTCCTACAGCCCTTAATACTGTCTTACAGACAATGTCTTACACAGCACAACCACACAGGGTGTTCTCACGTATCCACAACTGTTTGGGTCCACCTTTGTTTACAAGAAATAGGTGGTGTAATGTGAAGGGAGTTTCCTATGTGTATCCTTTGTGTAGCTGAGTCCCAACAGTGTAGAGTTTACACCTTTGTCCACACCCTCCTGGTGTCCTGCAGTAAGGTCCTGTCTGTGGGACTGGGTGACCAGGGACACGTCAGTAGTGTGTCTGAGTCAGGGCAGGGGGTGCTGTGAGCTGGTAGAGCTACTCATGAGTTGCTCACTGCCTGTATTATCGCCCTAGTCTCATTGACCTCACAATACCTCACCCACCTACCTACCACCACCAGGGTGTGTGTGTGTGTGTAGGGGGGGGGGGTCTTTGTCTACTGCCCTGTCTATAAGTCAGACACCAGGCCCTTTGTCCACTCCTTGACCACTGCTTCCTCAGCCCTGCTCCACAATCTGATTACAGACTGTAGACAGGGCTCTGTGTGAAGGTCCTGAACTATGGCAATGTCCAAAGTGGAGACCAGCAGTATAAATCCAGCAGCTGCAGTCAGTGCAATGAATCAGTTAATGTTAATGTATAAGAAGCCTTTATCTCAGTCCTGTGCTGGAGCAGTGTCTTAAAGCAGTGTCTTTGTGCAGGCTCTACCAGGACGTCTTTGTTGCAGTGGGTGAGCTGCTCGTGTACACTGGCACCCTGTGCCGCCCACTGGTTGCCTGTGGTGCTGGGGCTGCTGCAGGTAGGCTCTAACTGCCTTTGTCCGGGTCCTGGATCCGGGCTGCAGCACTGGGGTCCTTAGTAAGGGTATGGAGGCACTAGGGTTGTATCCAGGCAGCACTGGGGGGGGGGGTGTAGGGGGGCGTGTATTGTATACAGGGCTGGGTGTGGGTCCCTACACGTGGTAGTGTGTACAGGCATTCAGAAGTCAGTCACCATTAAGGCCCACAGTACCATACACAGGGTGTTATAACTCAATGATTCACCAGATCTGACTCACACCTTGTGGCTTCATATTACGCAGCAGCTGAATTCTATATCCCCCTTCAGCAGCAATGTCACATTGGTTACCATGGCAACAGTTGATACAAAGCTGATCAAAACACACCGTCCATAATACAGCATGCAATGTCTTAGCTGTACAGAACCATGCTGGGGGGAGGAGTCAAGGCCAAGCTCTATGCTGTAACACGGTCCATAGAAGCTGATAGGGCAAACGTGATTGTTGCAGTTCTCAAGATGTAAGAATATATATCCAGTCCTGACTCTGTATTCCTCTGGTGTAAAGATTTGAACTGCGGTCCATACAGAGACCAGCTAGCAGCAGCTGGTGTGTTATTGATGTTGTATGTGGTATGTGACTAGATAGTGTGTCAGTCAGTGACACGGCCTGAAGCTAGTCCTGCCTCCTCCTGACCCCTCTATACCCTACAGCTGCACACAGCAGCCTACAACCGTAGCTGTTTATCTTAGTACAACAGTTTCCAGCCAGACCCAACCTCCACCTACACCCTACAGCCTATCTAGTACTATCTAGTACAGCCTCAGCCTCCAGCCTTGAGGACACCAACAGCCTCGTCCGTCCAGCAGGCAGTGCCCCCAGTCACCCCCCAGGCACTGAGCGGCCCGGGATGGGGCAGCCTCCCAGTCTGCTGCTGCTGCCTCCTCAGGTAGGGTCAGGTCACCCAGCTACAGGTAAGGTACAGGTAAACCGGCCAGGTGTGACGGCGGGAAACCACTCACGTGTGACGCAGGCAACCCAGCCTGAAACCCGTGTGTATTGACCAAAACCAGATGAAGCCAAAAACAGCTGACTCAGGCAACTAAAACCTGTATAGCAATGCAGGCAGGGTAGGGTAAGGGTAGTGGTGTGCGGGTTGTAGGGTAAAGGCTGAATGGTAGCCGTGCAGAGAGGTAATGGTAGGAAACCCACAGAGGTTCATGTAAGTGTGTATACTAACTGGAGCAGCATGGTCACTGTGGTGCTGATATCCACGTGTTGTACAGGTTAGTTAGTAGTGTCCTCTGTTATATCCCAATCCCCTGTATGTTGTGTATAGTGGTATCAGAAGTATACCAGAACGTCAGTTTATGTGGGAGTACATGTAGCAGTTGCTGTATTAGTACAGAGGTCTGGTGCTCCTATTGTCCACTCTTCCTATACTACTCACTACCACGGCTGGTCACCAGGCTTACAGGGACGACCTCTGGTGTGAGCAACTCAAATGTGTCCCTATGTGAGCAGCTGCTGCAGACAGTACAGCTTGGTATGGGACTGTCCTATAGCAGTAGTGGTGTAAACCTGACTGGGACTATGACAGTGAAGTGAGCAGGTCAGTGAGCAGATCGCTGAGCAGGTCAGAGCAGTATGTGTGTATGGTTTACCAGTGTGGCACTGACAGCTTGAGCTCCTACACTGGGGGGACGTCTACATGCCGCTACAGCTGGTCACACCACAGGGTACTACGTCACTGACGTACAACGACGTCACTGCCTGACGTGACTCACTCACCGCCGGGATTCCCCACACGGGGAGAACAGCTCACCCGGCAGGTGGGGGCGGGGGGGGGGGGTGGTACCTACGTTAGGGAGGGGGTAGACAGAGGCAGAAGGGTAAGAAGGCTACAGGGTTGAGGCAGGGAGGTAGTGGATGTCAGCTTGTATTCTAGAGCAGTTAGAGTTGAGTCAGACTGATCTCATACTGAGTCCTGCTACTGGGGGAGGAGACGCTGTAGGATCAGATCAATAAACCATCTGTGTGTGTGTGTGTGTGTGTGTAGGGGGGGGGGATGCTAACAGACACTTAACGCTGTAGCATACACCCGTCCAGCACGCACACGGACAGTAACTACAAGTCTGTGTCTGGGTGTGGCGGCCACTTGGTCACACACCTGTCACACATAAACTCACACTACTGGTTCATGATACATGAACCACGACTTCTTCCCCTCTTTTAATCCACTTTTATTTTTGTCTCAAATCCAGTCTGTTATATCTAATATAAACGCTGTCCTCAGTAGCAGGTGAGCCGCTCTGCGTTGGTCGTGAGTTGACCCGGCCTCCCTGAGGTCAGTCCCCCTGGGTACCTGCTTCTGAGTAGTAGAACTGATTAGTTTGAGTTTGAACTAATTAACCTGGCAGGGTGTCCAGGTAGTCCTGAGTCAGGATGAGTTACATAAGTAGCAGCATGACCCGGTCAGTCCACCTGCTCAGGGCACAGTGTACTGGTATAGATAGAAACAATGGTCAATAGCTGACCTGTCTTTGTGTGTATGAGAGACTATATGTGGAACACACACATACACAGTGCTCACAATGTCTTTGTGTGAGACAATGGTACAGGCTGACAATGGTACAGATATGTCTGTAACACAACCCTGTCCTTTGTCCAGTATACAGCAATGGTACCAATGGTCTCACACCCTTTGTTATCGTCCTGCCTTATTGGGTGGGATCCCACAAGTAAGTCGCAGACACTTTGTAGTCGGGCTGCTTTGTTGAACCCTCTATGTAACGTGTGTGTATTAAGGTGAGTGGTGGACGGGTGGTGAGTCCTGCTTGTTAATCACCACACCAACACTTCCTCCAGCCCTGATTGTGATAGGGGTGGTTATATCAGACATGAACTGAGCCCACCTGTGATAGATAAGTGTCAGGTGGGTGTTCCAGAAGTAACTTGTGGGTGAGGTCCTGTGTTCCCCACACTGGTGGTCTGTAGAGTCAGGTGGGTGTGGTGTAACACTTTATTATGTTAGCCTACACCCTGAGGTCACGGTGTCTTGGTGTCCTCCCAGGTCACGACCTCTGACTCCTGCTTCACTCACACTCACAATGTGTCAATAATCAATACTAATGTAGAGCAGCTCACAGAGCTCACCAATACAGCCACAGAGCAGCTCAGGGAGCAGCTCACTTAGCGGCACGAGCAGCTCACATAGACAAAGGCTGCAGGGTGGGGTGAGTGTCCTCAGAGCTATACAAGGTACACCTCAGTACACCAACACCCGGGGGTGGTATCCCAGGGCGGGGCTCAGTGTCTGTAGGATGGCTGACCTGGGGAATCCCTCCTTGTGTCTATAAATAGACTGGGGAATCTCTCCTCACGTCATAACAGTACCCCCTGTGTACATTATTCCTCTGAGTTGGGGACTGGCTAGCCCTGAGTCTCAGGCCTTTTATACAAAGGTTTTTGTTTCTCCCAGAGGAAGATGAGCTTTTTGCTATGGTTGTTTTAAGTTATTCTATGGCACACAGTCTGGGCAACCCCCGTAGTGGATACATAACAACAATTCACAGGATGAATCCTCCAGCTGTGAGAATAGGGCACTGTAATATTCCTGTAGATATCGGAGATTCAGACAGCTCCAGTTGGGTGGTCAGGCAGTAGATCGCATTGATGTATCCTGGACTGTGAGTAGAGGGACCGATGTGTAGCAGCTTAGTAGGTACCCCACTAATGCAAAGATGATCCCCAGGTAACACTTGTTGGAGGGTCGACACGTTCCCCTCGCACCTCAAAGTACTCTGTACGTCTTGGGTAGGTTATACTTTTAACCCACAAGTTTATCTCCCAAATAACTCTGGTGTATGTAATGTCTAGGTGAGGTTTGTCCCGGGGTAGAGATATGTGTAGATCCTCCCTGGATCACAGACCACAGCTCCCTGTACACGTAGACACTGCAGGGCCCTCTCTGGGTCCTACTGCTGACTCTAGGAGCCCCACTATGAAGCTCTAGGAGATGTACAGTCTCCCCTCACCCTGTGAGCCTCCAGTATAAGCTCTAGTACTGACTCCAGTCTGAAGCCCTGTGAGCTCTGCTCCTGGGTGAGTCTGCTGCTAATGTGGCGTAATGTGCAATATGGAGACAGCAGGTAGGTCTGTACCCTACCTGTCCTGCACCCTGTGTGCACCTCACCCACCTGTAGGACCCTGTACAGGTACACCCTGTAGGCACCTGTAGTAGTCACTAATTACAGGTAAGTACAGGTGAAGGGAACAGCAGCAGCAGGTAGCAACCAGAGCATGGACACACTAATGTCTCCAATTATACACGTCCCTACCCCAACCTGCCCTCCTCTTGTCTTAGCCACCCACCACCTACAAACTACCCCCTCTCTCTGCCTGCCCCCTAACCAGCAGGATAAGTGTATAATGTCACTAATTGGCCTCAGACCGCTCCTATACATTCTTGGCACAGGGGGAAGAACCCTTTATGGAGAACATGATGCCTCATGGATTCATGTTCATTTGTTGACATGATGCAATTTTCTGGTGCTACATTTCTCTTGGTACAATCAGCGGCCCTTTGGGTGTATAATGTTGATGCATTTAATACAGCACCACAAGAAATAACCTGTTGCTGCATAATGCATCATTCCGACAAAAGGGCATAGTGCTTTAATGCATTACATTTATCTTAAATGGTTAAAAGGGGAGAAAGGGGATATCAAATCAGTGTAGAGATGATACTGGTGGTGGTGGTGGAGGGGGGGGGGGTTAGATATCATAGTTTGATTGTGTTTACTTTGGCAACAATCAGCCTCAATTTGTGGTGATTATGGCGGCCTGGGGGCTCTACCTGCTACCATTATGTACAGACGGTGTGTGGGAGGGGGCCGTACGGTGTACAGGGGGGGGGGGGGTAGTTAGGGTGATTTAAGTCAGGTTAGCACTGGGACAGATGACTGACGCCTTAATTGGGGGACAATGAGGGGGGGGGGGTGTGTGTGTGGGGGGGGGGGGGGGTCTACACGCGACCACTTAGTACCAGTCAGTAAGCAGTGGTGAAATTAGATGGGCTGCCCCACCCCCCACATTTTTGGCCAAAAGGTTTTAAAATTCAAAATTTGACTCAAAAGTTGGGGAGGGAGAATTTTTCCAATACCGCCTCCCCCCATTCCAAAATGCTGTATCCGGCACTGTTATACAGTATATATGCTGTGACATGGGCAGCAGGACTAAGACAATGCACCCTGGTAACTAGATGAGGACGGAGGCATCATCTGAGACTGACCTCTACAGTAAGGTCAGGACATTGTGTAAGGAGGAAACAATGCTACATCAGCTTGCACCCACACTGGTGGGCGGAGGAGGGTGCAGGGGGAGTGGGGATGTGAGTGAGTGGGTTGTGGACGTTAGTATAGGGCCAAATAAAAAAAAAGGTTGGTTTCCGGTAACATGGTCGGACAACCCAGACCCGGCCGGTCGGATTTTTTTTTTTTTTTTTTTTTTTTTTTTTTTTAAATTTTCCTATTTTAAGCCTATTTTTAGCGTTTTTCCTCTAAAATCCTTAAAAATTATCCGATTTACAAACTGTAAAAACTGGCATGTAGGGAAAATTTTGAAAAAGAGAAAAAAAGAGGGGGACCCGGCCCTGTTTTGCTAGACTCGGTCGGGTTACCGGAAACAAACCTTTTTTTTTTTTTGGCCTCCTAGGTGAAGACGGGACAGTCAGAGGGTACTACTGCCCTAACTCCTGCTGTAGGGTCAGGGTGGTTAAGGTTCAGGAGGAGGCGACATTAGATACAATTTAAACCTTGGCGGGGGAGGTAAGGTTGTGAGTAGGGAGGTAAGGTTGTGGGCGGGGTTATAAGTAGGGAGTCTCTGATGGGACTGAACTTTGACTCAGGGGGAGGACGATGAGATTCACCTCTAGTTTAGGGTCAGCACTTTGAGGTACTTATAAGTATACAGATGGCCACAACCCACCACTCACCACAGCACATCATACCCCCCCCCCCCCCCCCCCACCAGTAAGGTACACCCTGGTACACCATATGGGCCCACCACCTGACTTAGCTGTTGTTATAGATGTATTCGGGTACTCTCCCATCTTTCAATGCAATGGTAAGTATGACAGCTATAATAGCATTGCTGCACTGCACCCCGGACTGCACTCAGGTCCTACCTGGACATGCACCAGCTTCAGGATGCTATACCAGAGTGCACAGCTAATTAGCAAACAGGTACAACTTCCCAGGAAGCCAAATGGAGCAATATGCAGTTTTGTCGGTGTGATGTATGAATGCTCGGCAATGGTCGGCATGATGCACTAATGCAGTTCAATAAGTTAGTCATCTCCTCTATAAAGGCCCACACTGGACTCCGACTCTTACTGGAGAGGCAGTAAGTATTGGGTATTTATGGCTGTGTCTCATGAGATTCTAACAATTGAAACGTCTTTGACCAGCTGTTGTCTTTGACCAGGTGTAGTCAGAAATGCCGGGAAAATGTTAATGGATATTTTAACACTATATCTTACAAATTTCCCGGCATTTCTGTGTACATAGCCCCCATTTCAGCTGTTTTGAAACTTGCTGGTCAAAGACTACACCTGGTCAAAGACGTTTAATTGTTACAATCTCATGAGACACAGCCTTAAAGTTTAACTATAACCACTATAGACCCTGCTTCCTAACACTGAATAAAGCAAGGCCTATAGAGGACTAGTCTCCTCCCCACACCCCAGTGACTAGACAGTTTGTGTGTGTGTGGGGGGGGGGGGGATCTCCTTAATCATGGCCCTTCACTAAGTCCCAGTAACCACAACAAGCGGTAATTTGTCAGACATCCCTCTAACAACACCCCTTTGTCTCTACATGACTGCACTCTACTTTGTCTCTTTTTTCGTTTGTTGGGGGGGGGGGGGGGGGGGGTCACCATTAAATAATGCTCAGCAAAAAGCTAATTCCTAAATGTCTACTTGTAAGTTGTGTTATGGTGTACCTGTTCATATTTCTTCTCTTTTACACATTTCTTGCTGCAGTAGTTAGTTTGTGGATCTTCCAACATTAACATGGCTTAGGCCAAAAGAAAAGAAGGTTTGTTTCAGGTCACCCGACCGACCCTATCCAAATAGGGCCGACCCTCAGTTTTTTTTATGCAATTCTGAAGAAATTGTTTGTATTTTTAGCATTTTTGGTCAATTTCAGGGCATGTGGAGAAGCTGGCTAGTACATTCATGTTTGATTAAAAAAAAAAAGATTTATAAAAATCCGACCTACCGACCTACATTTTCTTCCCATGTTACCTGAAACATATCTTTTTATTGCCTTACTGTAGCGTCATACCATACCGAGGCTACCAGAAACAATGGCGGCAATGCTGCATGCTGGGAATGATTGTGGAGGACCAACGACGCCGTCATATCTGTGGTCTGTTATGGTATTCTGATTGTTAACTATGTCGTACTGGGTTTTCGGAACCATCATGTATCATTACTCTCATTATGGAGCGGTCTGATGTGGTTACCGCTGGTATTTTGATCTTTATAAAACTTGTAAATAATGATCAGAACTCTGAATGTCCTGATCATTATCACAGCCTCACGCCCGAGGTTGAGGGGGGAGGATGGTATTTTGATTGTAGTCTCGGTGGACGGGGCTGGTTGTAATTTGGCTGCATGTTGCCTCATTATTCTCCATTATAGGTGAAACTGTGTTATTTGGAGATTGTCAATTACAGCGGTGTGCATGTAAGTGTGACGTGAATGGTAATGGTAGTGGTGGTGGGGGGGGGGGGGGTGTATTAGGCCTAGTACTGTGTTAAGTTAGAATGTAGGCCCAATTATATCCATGTGGTTGACTGTTACCATCCTAACTCCATATCCCTTTTGAAAGGCTCGTGACACACTATCAGTGTTTAGCTATAATTGCAAACCAAGCATGCTAACTACTACAGTGCACCCTTATCGACATGTGCCTCCTATCTACGTCCTATTCCGGTTTCTAAACCCCTACCATTACCCCCCCCCCCCCCCCGTACCCCTCCCTGACCGGTGCCTGTGAGTAGGATATGGAGTTGGGGGTTTGGGGATGGCACTTCTTAATCTTCTAGATCCGCCATCGTTAAATACTCATCACATTTCTGACTGACCATGACGTCACCCCCCCCCCCCCCCCCGGTGTGTGTTGTTGACTAAGTGTTGTTGTTATTCACCTACAGCAGTGACACACCCTGACTCTGACTGACTGGGACGCCGTCACGTGTAGTTCCTGCGTCCTACACCAGACGGCGTGCGGGTGGTGGCAGCACCTCTGACTACCCGCGAGGCCTACACCCTGTCTCTGCACATACCAGCAACTACCCATTGTGTTGGTTGGTTGCTACAAAGAGCACAGATACACACTGTAGGGATGTATTAGAGTAGGGTATTGACAGAGGGAGGCCTCTATATTCAGGGAATTCTCTACTATTTACATCTTCTAAGTCTGATTGGAAGTGTGTTTAACAATTTAATGGTGAAATGAGACCTAGGTTTATCAGAGCCATTGTCAGCCTATCCATGCACACAGAGACAGAGTGTGTAACGAGGGTTTGTCACACATCCATAAAGATGACACTCACCCCCCCCCCCCCTCCCCACCTCCCACCCCCCCCCCCCCAGGGGTGGGGTGAGGTGTGTGCTGCTGACGGTGCTAGGTGAGAAGCTCACGGCGCTAGGCTGCTGGATGCTATAGACCAATGCAGCAAGAAAAAGGGACTCTTTTTGGATGGAGTTGTGTTTACTTTGGTTTTAGCAGATCATTGTCTGTAATGGCTATGTTTGGGAACTTTTCCGATAAGAGGGTTTTGAGGTGATATTCATATATTTGTCGGACACATTTCTATAAATATTCAAAAAAAAAAAAGAAGAAAAAAAAGTAGCTTTCTGAAAAGTCCCCCCTTTTTGCTGCATTAGTCTCTAGATGAGCAGTTCTCGATACGCTCAGGGCGCTAGGTGGCAGTATGAGCAGCTCGTGATGAGCTCACAGTGAGTCACATAACGTGGGTTATTCAGCCCACCTTACTCACAACCCTTACACACGGGGGGGGGGGGGGACACTCACCCACCCATAATCCTGCTTTAAGGCACTATGTATTGTTCCCTTCATGATGCTAGCGCTGCATTTATGCATCATGCTGACCGCTGAGGTTTCTACACTCCCAATGAAGCCACCGCCTGGTCTACAAAGTGCAGGAAAGCTTACAATAATTTAAGGAAATTAACCAGACTTAATATTGAAATCCCTGGGGAAAAAAGCAGGAATTCCTGCAAAAGCAGGAAAAGTGGCATCTCTGAATATTATTCTCCCTTGCTCAGACAACGCTTACACACCCACAACCATGTAAGGGCAGTAGAGCCATCTTTCTGTTTGTCATGGTGTATTCATGCAGGACCGGTGAGTAACTCGCTAGTGTGCCAATCATGTGTCCTACTGCATAATGACAATAAACCGACCTGTAGACTTGATGCGTCATGCCGTCCCTACAGGGTTAACCCCAGTCATCCTCTGACACACGGCAGGTTATGAATAACTGCTGCAGGTCGTCTCAGCGTCTACACATCAGCTACACAAGGAAGTCAATATTTCTATGGGCACTGACTCAAATATCCCTTTAACTTTTAAGACTTCATGTTCATTTGTCGTCATGATGGACCAACACAGCGCCCATGAGTAACTCGCCTGTGCTGCATCGGTGCACCATGACGACCCTTTGTAGAGAAATCGACCAGCATGATGCTTGAATGCAGCACTGAAGAGTTTACCTATTGCCTATTCAATCTTCTGGTGTGTCTGTAAAATATACCTTTCGTCTAGATTGAGGTCTACACAATATTGTGTCATGTCAATGAGTCTCACTTTCACCTCCGTGAACTCCCCCCCCCCCCTCAGAGCACAGAGCACCCCCCCCCCCCCCAACACCGTCCCATAGATCACCCCCCCCCCCCCGGCGCCTCCTGTCTTGTGTACGCCGTAATTATGTAAATGAGAAGGGTCACGTGCTCTTCTCGCCGCGGGACGTGATCTCACGTGACCTGACCCCGCCCGTCCCGTGGTGCACCTGGTGCAGCGGAGGATGCCGGGAAATGAGTGCACCGGAAGTCCATGTATTATGTATGACACTGTGTGTGTGTGGGGGGGGGGGGTCCTAAATAAACGTTACTGTCAACGGTCAGAATGGCAGTGCCTAGTAAACGCTGCTGGGAGGGGCTTTCTCTATCTGACTGTGACTCCATTGTATCTAGTGAATCCTTGTTCTCCACTCTGGCATAGCACCGTGACAATGTCCCTCCTACCTCCACTACGTCTGAACCCCAACACAACCCTAATAGTTGAATTTGAGTTTTATGATTTTTATTTGGCAAAAATTACATTTACAAGTAGTCTTTCAAATTAATGTCATTACTGGTGGTAACGCACCGTGGGGGAGCTGTGGGTTGATGTTTATAATGTTGACTGCTGACTTTATATCATGGCTGTTCATATTACTGTTATAGTCTAACCCCCTCTGATGTCTCATTGAGCCATGCCCCCTCCACCTTGTGACCAACCAGGTGAAACTCAGAAAGTCACGTGAAAAAACACCCCCCCCCTGTGTGAACAGCTGGCCACGCACCTGTACAGTGTCGTCTGTTAATAACGGCCATGTTACGTGCTGTGTCTAGTGATCCCTAGTGGACAGGGGGTCATCATCCCATCTATACACACAGAAACGTAAAGGTGTCAACTGTGTCTCCCATGTGGCCCTGGTAAAAATGGAGTGTCAATCAGCTATTGACTCTGCTATTGACACAGATAGTAGAGAGTCAACTCAAGTTGACCCTTCATATAAGCAGAGTCATTAGCTGTTTGACTCTCTATTTTACCAGAGTCACATGGGAGACACAGTTGACTCCTTTACTTCTCTCTGTGTAGAGGCAGGACCGGCCCCTGGTGCGGCACTACTGACAGGACGTACAGGACGTGACGTCACAGGCGGCGTCCGTCACCAGGTCCCGGATGTCGGCTTAAGAGTGCTGCATGACGGGGAGCCGGAAGTAGACTGCTGCATTGTGGGGCGCGGTGAGGGACATGACCGAGAAGACGGACTGCTACAGGGAGGACGGTAACCATGTAAGGACGGCATCATGCAGGAAGGC